>JAPUBQ010000024.1:6240000-7440000 GCA_035578125.1 Mellilla xanthometata
TGAATAATGCAAAAAGTTTTAACAAATGGGTGTTTGTTTACTAAGCTGTCTAAATAAATAGTATTTATGCGGCTTTGGAATTTAGCGGATTATGCGCGTCTGGAGGTTTCTTTGAAACACCTCAGATCTCTTTACTTTACTAAATCTGAATGATAAGCCCTTACATTACTTGAAACTTGTGTAATGAATCGTTCTGAGCAAGTAATGTATTTAGCTTAATATTTGTACTTTATTCATCCTACCTTATCTGGAATTGTCGCTATTTTCTTTAAATTGACATACTTAACCTCTGAGGCCCCTTAGAGAAAAATATATTGAATCATTAGAAATGTTTATATTTTTCCATCGTTTATGCGAATTTGATACATCTTTTGAAGAAACGTTTGGTACATTATTGGTGCCTCTATGTCTGAAATTCAGTTTACCAGAATGTATGATTAATGGCCTATTTCAAGAGATGAAATATGTTTTCGTAATAAGTATACATAGGCATTATCTCGGGCAGTGGATTAAAGCAGCCATGTGTTTGTACGGGGATCGCCGCTGGCACGATGCCACGTGCTAATAAACTAATTTGTGTTATGTAATAATGTATTTAGCTATCTTCAGACACATATCTTATAGATGAATTATTGTGTCAAAGGCAGAAAAGCTTTAGATTCGATAAAAATAAAAGATGCTGATTTAAATTTTACAACTACATGTTACTCGTATAAATTGATAAAAACATATCTATTACAATTGTATTGTTTATTTTAATTAGTATAAACTTAATAAAATCCCAATGTAAGGAACGTAAAAGCTTTGTCCGGGAACAATAATTAGGCAAGTAATTACTCCCAACTTCATATACAGTACAAACGAAGTCGTAACGTGTGGTACTAACTTTTCACCATACAATCTGAAAGCCTGAATTCCAACATCATTGAGTCAAGTTTATTACATTGTGTTTTGTATATTACTCAAAATTTAACACGAAGTTTAATGTGTTTCCCCGCGTGAAGCACGCTGTTTAGTAGCAAGAAACGTTAGTAAGTACAAGGCCCGGCGGGCGGCGGCAGTGGGCGGCGGAGCGCTCCACCGGCGAAAGGAGATTTTGATAATAAACAGATCGACGTCCTTGACACACTTGAATGTTACGCCTGATCTGTTCTGGGTTAAAATAAACATCCACCATAAATATGGTAAATAGGATCTGCAATTCAATTATTACCTACATCAATATCTTCGGCGTCAATATCAGCTCGTCTCCCTAATGACACGCGGAATATTTATCGGCAAATTAGGTCAGCCTCCATCCCCATGTAACAGGAGAAGGCGCGTCACGGACTGCCCGAGGCCGAGCATACATTTTTATTTGGCTATACTCGGTGACCGATGACAGATATTGATGGGCCCCGCGCCGTCCCGCAGGCTCCCCGGTAATTTGTCGGTGATCGGACCGCGGCCCGGCTAATGGCTCGGGAGTTATATTTATATGACGGCCTCATAAAGAGGAAGCCGATAAATATGATCAAAATTAATGGGCGTTATTCGATAAGTTAGTTTTCCTCCGACTTAATCAATCGAAATATTTTTCCGTTTTCCTCGTACGCTTGGACGAGACGGCGAGCTTTAGCTCTGGCCCTACTGCCGGCCAATAAAAACTTTGTGCGTTCTAGTAAAATAATATCGCGGCATCCCGCCGCTTTATAAACAACTTTACGATGTTTCCGCTCACGAGCGGCTTTCTGCGAATAACAATATTCGGATCTTTTCGAGAGCTTTGACGTCAGCGCAACCGTTATAATCTAAAGTGGCACGAAAGTTACAAGGGTAATGATGAAACAATTAAAGCCATCCGAAGCTCTCGAGCACGGACGGCACAGCGGCACAATGGGCGCAGGACGCCGTCGAGAGGACAAAGAATTGCACACAATTTTATTATTCAGAACACTTGAATAGGTGGAAAAGTGAAGGCGGTTGGAGTGGGTATTGTGCGGGAGTGCGTGCTGCGCCCGCCGGAACCCTCGAGCTCGGCCGCGCGAGCCGCCATGCTAATTACGCTCCCGCGGGACGCCTCGTATTAGGAGCTGCCACCGGCGACCATCGCGTGATCGACGCCGAGTTTTCACAATGCAAATATCAAACGATATCGTGACGTCAATGGCAAGCGATAAAAGTTATGGTGCGTCTGTTTACTCGTATTTCTATGCTCCTATATGTGTCATAGGTATGTATTTTATGTGTACATCGGTAGTACCTCTCGATTGAAAGAGGAGATTGTGAGGGAACTGCGAATTCAAATATCCGTTATAGATTTGTGTCACAGAATATCTTTTTGGAAGGTTCTCGTTGTTTATGTTATTTTTTTTTGTTTCAGATAACTTGCAGTCTTTCTAAAAAGCTGACTGAGGTTTGTACACTCTTTTAGTAATTTATCTTACATGAATAATTTAATAATTTTTGATTTTTATGTCTGCAGTAGTTGGACAAAACTACATAAATCGATTTGTTAAATGAAGCTTCGAGTTTTTATTTATATTTCATGAGTAAATCAGTTTCACAGAAATGCTCTCATATAAAGTAGGGCACGCGTTCAGCGCAGTGTTTTTGTTGGTTTATTTCCTATTTCCAGATTATAGTATTAAGTAGGGATAGGCTATAACATGAAAAAAATCTCCATCCTTTGTCAGTGCGAACACAAATATTTCACAAGAAAAGTGCACAATAAAACACGATTACGTTAGAAACCTTGAGGAAATATTTTGCTAACAGTAATTTTCAGGTTGTTAAGCAGCTCTACGTAGAAAGTGTAGCCGGCCCCAGCTGAAAGTTTGTTTGTTGTCCTGTAGTCGCGCTGCCGTGGGACGCTCGCTGCTGATTTAGGGGCAAACTTCCCTTGTTTAGCATTTTACGGCGGCGAGGGCGGGGGAACCTCGCCCCGGAGATTTAAATATTTAAGAAGTGGCGTAACTTCGCTAAGGTGCGTCCCTTTACGCGCCTTCCGAGCGAATGCCTCGTATGCTTTTAAGAAAATCTAATTGAAACACTCTTAACGAGAGCGCGAGTTTTCCACAAAGAAAAAAACACATTGAAATCGTTTGATTACAAAATGCAATAGGATCGTTCCCATTTCCCGCGAGTCATTTATTTGCTTTGTACGATCGTGAGCGAGCAGGTTTTGTCTCGCTGAATTGGATCAGGTTAACTAAATAGTCGGATCGCTATTCATAATTAACGAATGGTATTTCCAATTTTAGCTGTATGGAGTTAGCACTTATCCGATGCAGTTTTCAAATAATGTTTCCGCTAGAACTACATGTTTCGAACTTGGAGATAATGGTTTGAAAGAAATTATCTACATATTATGTAAGAGTATTGTAATTCAATTTCAAATTCAAAATGTCTTTATTAGCAACACAAATGTACTGAAAATGTGCACCCTGTGCTTCGTTATAATAAAGTTAGTCCGTCTCTTAATCATTTCTTAACCATTACAAAAAAGTTTTACTGATATTGATGTAACAACTTTTCATGAATTTTAATTTAATTTTCGTAGTTATTAAGTTAAAAATGTTTAAAAAAGCGTCAGTGACTATCCTTGCATCCAATTGACGACCTCGTTGGCGTAAAGGTTACCATGCCGGCCCGTCAATCAGAAGGTTCCAGGTTCGATTCCCGGCCCGGCCAACATCTTTGTGCTTAACTAAATTTGTTGGCTGCGGGTCTGGGTGTTAAATATGTATTTATATAAAATATGTATGTATGTATATGTAGTATATCAGCTGTGTTAGCTACCATAACACGAACTAGAAATGGTTCAGTATGGGGTTAACCAGCCGTGTGTGGAATGTGTCCAAAAAAAAAAAAAAAATTACAACCAAAAATAAAGGACGGAGACGGATTAGAACTGGTTTGTGGTACCATTAATTGGATTGTAGACTGGAACAACTCTACACAGGGTCACCAGTCAATAAATCACGTTAACTAGTGCTCCAATACTCGTACATTGAAACGATATCCTTATAAGAAGAAAAAAAGAAGAAATTTGTGGTTCCACACATAAAGGTCTAATACAAATGTAATTAGGCTCCATATTGCGTCACGAACTAGCAAAACCCAGATTGCTACTAATTATAATAGCAAGTATAAATGAAAAATTTAGAAAATCCTCGACCTAACATTCTGTGGTGGCAAAAACTTGATTTTAAAATGTATCATAATGTACTACTTGTCTAGTACTCTTTTCTTTAATTTGATACCTATATTGGGGAAATAGCGATAAATTAAGTGATCTATTTATAGCTTCTTTGTAGTGGTGGCTTTCTTGATACAATTCTTATCAAATATAGCTAATAATAACATCGGTTCTTTCGTTGGGGAGCTACGATGCTACAGATAGTCAATCAATTATAAATTAAATCAATTAGATTGTTTATTTGCACAGAAGCACACACAAACAGACACATAACTAATAAGTCTAAAATAGTTAGCGCTTTGGTATAAAAACTGTTATAACTATTTAATTGAATAAATGAATGAATAACATCCCGTTATTTTTGCGTCGGGAGATAATACACTATAATAGTAAGTACCAAAACCACTCTTTGAAAGTTTTAACTTTACTTGCAGTCCAGAATACGCAACTTTTGTTTGACGAAGGTGCTTCAGAGAAAACTGACAAGGTATTTTTTCTTTTTGGAACGCTATAAAGTTTCCTAACTTGCAGAAGAAAGTTTGTTTTATAACAATGTATCCTTACAAGTATACTACGTTTAAATATATCAATATATAAAAAACGCTAGTTGCGCACCGTAATGTCAAACCTGGATAAACAGTGCTTATTCACTTTGAGCTTAAGCTTAGTTCTAGCTTTATTAAATAAAATGTTAAATTTTTGGGTCTATGAGGTCTACATTCAGATATAAATCGGTTGGGCCTTGGGGCGTTTAATTATGAACGCGACAAATATAATTTTCTAGTTTGCTCTTCGATATTATGTATCACTTGTTACTTTTTTCGAACGCGAATCTAAATTATGGTTTCCGCTTTGATGAAGTTTTATCCGTGGACAAATAATATAAGTTAATCTCATTGGTTCTACCAAATATTTACACCAATAAGATCACAAAACTTTGTACCTATAGTATGATACTTTATTATACTAGGTACAATTAATTTTACTAATACGTTGATACTAATCTGTACGTTTGCGATAACGATTTTAAAATAATACACGTAGGTTTTGCGATAACATATGCCTAGAAGAAGAATTGAATTCTCATTTCATCACGGAAAATAAAATAATAACAAATGACGTTCGCAGCGTTACAATGTTTTTGTAGCATCTATCGGGTTTCCGCGTCGCTGCAACCCGTTTGAATATTTTCTTTTTGTAAAATAAACGACATCCGCAACAAGGTTTTTGTGGTTGCTTTTCTTTGCGGCGTCAATGTAGCGGTGATTGCTGATATTGGCCGTCCGTTGTTTACTTTTTCGTTCATTTATGTTCTGTTTATCTGCAGTTCAAATTAGTTCTCTTCGAGTTTATGCGCGTGTGACGTCGTTTGCCGCAAATTGGCGGTTTCTCTTCCGCTTTGAGTTGCCTACTTTGGTTACGATTTTGAAATTTATTACCTTACTTGGTCTTTGTTTAACAGCCATTGTTATTAAACGTCAATAACACGTAATGAGATATGAATTTATATATCCATGCCTGAGCATAGATACGAGTATGTATTAAGGGTAACCGATAACTAACACAATCAATTGGTAAAACTTTAAGACTTGTTACGCCAATTTTGATTTTAATATTCCAGATCTATCAATGTTTGATGATGTGTTTTTCTTTTCACACGATATATTATATTATTTATGTAGCCATCCTATGTCAATGTTTTACACTCTGAATGTCTTAAATTATGTAACAGTGAAGTTTATTAATTTTACAAACTAGTTGTTGTAACTAGAAAAATACAAGACAATTTTGTAGAAACTAAATTCTACTGAAACACCTTCTTTACTTCGTAGAAGTCCCCATCCCGCCCCATAATTGTATACATTAAGGTATTAGGTCTATCTTTTCTACATAATTTGAAATAAGTTCAAGGAAAGGAGTAAGTACATAGCAATTACTCGTATTTTGAAATATTTACAGTGCTATATTTTTTATGCTTATGTAAGATATCAAAAAATGTGATATATATTTACATTGTAGTCGATTATAAAAATGATGGGATGACCACAAAGTTTGAAATTAGAACGTCTTTTGACGACGTCATTATTTCATCGGAAAGCTCTCGATCTTAATGATAAGCCTTATGGCTGGCCTGTGTATTATCACATGCCATGAATTTTATTCTCACCTGGTCTAAAACAGGCTCCAGCCGCAGCCTCTGGCCAGTAATCCGGTTAGGGTGACCGCACGCGCCGCCGGCGCTCCGCCCTGATCGAAACTTAATTGGAGATGCTCACCTGACCCACCGCAAACCAGATAAGTTGCTAACTATTGATAGGTGGTTCGATTTAAAGTTGCAGCTAATAGAATTTCATCTGAACGGATGACGCTAATTACTTGGATGATATTGGACACACAGGCGAAAAAAAGTATATTTTAATCTAAAACAAACTTTTACACGTCAAAAATTTGTTACACGTTTTTATGTTAGTATAATCAATATTTATAATAATTTCTTTGTCTATTTAACTTAGAAATGAATAAATGAAAACTTGAAAGCCATGAAAGTAGAGATAACGTTTAAATAAGCATAGAGTTATCCATAAAGTATCATACTATAATTATATTAAATGCGAAAGCATAAAGTTATTTTTAATGACTACTACTGAAAATGCCTTTCTGTCGTTTGGGTATTCATCTATTTTGTAAAACGCATTACAGAATATCAGGAAATATTTAATTCATGATATTTGTTGTTTTATGTGTTTCCCTACTGGCTTAATATCATCATTATCATAACTGACCTTCTGTCCATTAACGAGAGGGATTTCTCGTAGTCATAGTCACCAACTCACTCTTATGATAGACAGACCAATAAGAAATCCCATTTTATTTTATTGTTAAATGCCATTTTATGCCTTTGTTTTATTATTATTGTGTATTGACTGAGTTTGGTGGGCAACACAGTTGTTAAATATATTCTGACAGGGGAATTAATAGCTCTTTTATATAAAGATCTTCGTTTATTCACACACTATCATTGAATTTTAAAGGAAAATGTGCTTTAAAATTCTGTACTTATGCAGTACAAAAAGCGATAAATTTTCGTGGAGTAAGTTTCATAGCTTGTACCGGCACTTTCAATTTACGGTGGTACAAAATTGTCAGCGCAACGCTCCGTGACGAAATAAAAGGTTTATGTTTTTAATAATTCCACTGCAGTGTGCCACAGGGCACTGGAACCGGCTAGAAATATGTTTTCGTATTAGTTCGGCCCTTAATTACTCGAATCAATTTAAAACATAAGATTAATTAATATAAATATTGTACTTACTACGTATTAGATTCTTTCATAGATGGAAATTGGCTTCCAAGCGGGTGCTCAATGCAACTCTGTATAACAGCTACATATAATAAGTATCTTGTTTCAAATCTATCCCTGATCTGAGTTTAAAAGTGTCTACTTTATTTAATTTTTACATACAGACATACATACAGGTTGAAACTAAACATGTATTTTTAAACACCATTCAGAGTTTAAACATACTTGTTTAGGTAATCTATACATAAGTTCTATACGTATGGATATTTTATATTCATAAAATTCAATCTTGCAGCCCAGTGTAGCGTTTGCAACTGTCATACACACCGATGAAAGCTCACCCATTTCTCCAGTTCTTGTTACCCAACCGAAACAAAGGCAAATTGAAACGTCAGTGTATTCTAAAATGTTGGTTACTGTTTTAGACTCCACGTTTTTAAACTCAAGGATTCTTGGATTAGTTAGGTTGGATGATAAAATAATACAATTTGGGCATTATAAAATATCAATAATATCAAACATTTGACGATCAATATGTCCAGCATCTGCTTGATGTAAACGTAGCCAACCCAATTATTTGTTTCTGTTTCTTTTTTGAGCCAAAATTCAACAATTCCTCTGCAAAATTTCATAATCCCTGATTCAGTGCGCGCTGCGGCCGTTTCCTCCACTTTAATAGGGATTATGTCTATTCATTTGAAATTCAGACGAGGCTTCATCGCTTTCTCGTTCGTTACCAGGAAACCATTTCTTGTTGAAAGAAATATACCAGCATGATAAACAACATAAATTAAATTGAAATTCTTACGTAACCGTAGGGCAGAGCGAGTGTGGCCCCTTCAGGAAAACGTTGAACTAGCAAACTACCAATGATTGGTTGTTGAAGCTTTATACAATATTCGCACTGCATACTCCGAAAACACTGAACTCGAAGACGTATATCATCCACCAATCCACACTTGACCATTGAGGTTGCTTATACTTTTCTCTCTGGTAAAGAAGGCTCCGGTCTCAGCGGTTGGAGCATATAATGAGAATACAGTTATCTATTCATTACTATTATGTTCACTGTGCGTCATTATATTAAAAAAAACGTTAAAGTATTTGTTGAATGAGACATAATATATGTGTTGCAAGCTAATAAATGAATTATAAACTAGATGTCTCTACTACTTTTGCCCTTTAAACTTCTGATTTCAAAGACTCATTGTGTATACTCAGCATAAAAAGATCGGACCTGTGGATGGCAGGTGGGAAATGACACAAAGGAGTGGTCGGAAACTGGACGGTGGCGGAGTCTGGGATGCCAGTTCTCGTTCCTGGCCTTGGCCTTGTCCGACTTACAGATGACAATAGGCAGAGAATCTGACGCAAACCCTTACCTCTACCGCTTTCCCTTACAAATATTAATTAGACAAGGTTTTATCTAATATCCAATCTAATACTTCTATGAAACCGAAACAAGTTCGTTAAAATACACATTACCATATTCGTATTGAAATTATTCAAATAAAAAGATGTGAATAATTTAATAACAAGATTGTTTATATGCCACTAATCTCCCTTTCAAGATTTACCTATGTTAGGTTATTTTAGTTCTGTTGTTCTCTTGCTTGAGTTCTACATACATGACGAGGTCCTATCATCTGCTAGACGTTACACTGCCATAACTATACTTCTTATATTAATGAATTTATTCCAATAAACTTAGATAATAGATAATAGTTCTAGGAATAACATTTTATGTATTAGAAAACTGTTTAGGTAGCCTTGGCGAGGTACAGCATACATCTAATGCATTTCGTAATGTACGTATACATAGTTAAACCATTTTTTAAATGAAATTATTATCAAACATTGAAGGATTTGCATTAAACACGAAATGCAGAAAAGTTTATTTAAAATAATTGATTTATCTTGAAAGGCGGCAGGTAATAAACGTGAATGTTTTATATGAACACGTTTATTTTAATAAACGTGGTTTATTTTTTATTTACCACTCCTAATAGTTTTCTTGCTTCTTCGTCATCTTTATCTTTATCAGTTTTCACTCCCAACAACTTACTCGCTTCTTGGTCATCTATAGCTTTATTTGATTTCATCTTAACACCATTAATGTTGTGCTCATCAGATGATGACGAAGTATTAATAGACATCTAAAAATGATTTACAATAATATTAAAAGGCTGACAATTGCGATCGCACTTTTTTTGTAAGAGCAAGAAACTTTGACATCGAGTCTTTCAGCGTTTAGCTGGTCATGGCGTCGGTAAGGATAAATATCTCACTGGAATATTAATGGATAAATGGCATAGCCCGATTAAGAATGACGATGAAAGAGAAATCGTATACATACTTCTATGTAAATTGGTATAAATATATACAAGTTTTGATAAATATGTAATATGCCTTACTCTTCTCTCTTTGTCATCTTTTTCCGTTTCTTTCATTTCAGTAGTCATTGGTGTAGTTTCAGCCCCATTTGCTATGAAAGTTTGATATAGTTTTGCGTTACGAGTGTAAAATTAGTATTACTTTATTCGTCAAATATAATGAAATGTATTTTACATAATACTTACCAGCAACCATATCATTGAAGTATTTTACTAGCGTATCAATTTGTTGGTCTCGCTCTAAAAAGAACGGATAGTTAATGAATCATAATACATATAATCAATCCACTTAAATATCAATATTATAAATGTCAAAAAATAATAAATTTTAGCATAGTGACAAACATTTACGCGAAATATTAAAAATAATAATTTTACCCATATGTTTTGGATACTGTCGCATTTGATGCAATTCCACTGAAAAAAGAGAAACTTAGTTAAAACCGTTAAAGATATCAAGAACAAACAGTTTAAGTACATTAAGTACTTGGTGATATTTCTCTCGTGTTTAAAGTAAACCCCAAAATTAACCTGAACTTACCAATTTTTTCCACCTCCTCATCTATTACCGTAATTCCCACTGTAAAATTATAAAATTTGGAGATATTTGAAGTGAGAAACGGGACTTTCATTTATGTTTTTTTTCCTGAATGTGTTTTTGATAAAGATAATAAAAAACTTACCCGCTTCACGAAACTTTCTTAAATTTTGATTTGGATCTAAGACTGTAAAATAAAATAAAAACTTACAAATCTTTAAGTATTATATATCACTGCCACTTTCATCGATTCCGCAAGCCCTTTGCAATGAGCTTAAACTAGGTGGGTTTAGGTCATTTAGTTTAGAAGTTACTATGGTCACTTTCGAAGTCCATCATCAGATCCTGGATATCATCGCTTATCAAAATACTCACCAACACTATACCAATAAACGCAAGCTCGATGTTTATCACTGGTGACAGTAAACTAAATAAGAATCAAATCGGACAACGAGAAGTGGGACCATTTAGCTTGTAAGATTCAATCCGACAAACACATGCATATATACGAGTACATACATACATTGCAAATTAGATAAAAGCTTTTAAAATAGGATAGTATTATTAGCGACTGGAATTTTCCGAAAGCCCTAAAATATAAGTTGTTTCTTTTTTTTACCCATGAGGTATGCGTTTGACTACATACTGCCTGGTGCGCTGTAGTTTACGGTGTGGCACGCTTGATTATTAACTCTACTTTTGAAGATAAGTTGTTTCTCTAAATGTACTGACTGGCCTCTTAAAGTTTTTATTCTAGACATTATTAAAACTGTAGGTACTGTTATAAATCTTACACATTTCGTAATAATCAGTTACATTCGAGCATTGTTGGAACAGTCTACAAGTTCGCAGCTTCCATGGAGTCTTGCAGCTGTATTTCCATCGACAGGTTTGGTTATTTCCTGTAAAATGGCATCGTTAACTTTCAACTAAATAAGATATACTACATTTCTCATCAGAAAACAACCTGAATAACTTAATTGCCCAAGATGGCAAATAGGCAGAAGACTTGATTGTAAGTGGTTACCGTCACTTATGGGTACTTATAAGTAACCAAGGCGTTACGCATATGTTGCTTATTAACATTCCTTATAAATGGCCTCATGTTACATATAGTCAGGAAAACAATAGGTTGAAGATCACCTTAGTTTTGATCTGTTGAGAAAGATCATGACAAGGCCAAAGTATGTATCTTTCACGGCTCGATATCATATGCGAAGGCTAGTTATAAAACCTCAATGGTATCTAATAGACGCTGTCGACTAGTAACTTAAAATAACCTTCGCATCGTTTTTTGAAGTTGGTTAATGAGTAAGTTCTACGTAATGTATCTATGACAATAGCTTCGAATTTATCAAAAACTATGGCGATATCCAATTTGTTCTGATATGAAATGAATAAAAAAAAGAAATCGCTCTGTATATTATTACGTGCCATACCATTTGTTTGTGAATTCATTGTATTAGGTGTTGTGGTAATCGTATCAAGAGTTCTATTTTCACTATTTTGTATATTCTCTTTTAGAAATTTTTGGATTTGAGCTCGTTTTAGCCCGAGAATTCTTCGACCAGCACGGAGTTTCTTATTTCTGTTCTTCTTAGAAGGATTGACCACTAATTTTCGGATCGGACCTAATGTCTTCTTAAGTTTGTCAGCTGTAATTATGAAAAATGTACTTAGCAATTAATTCTCACGTAAAAAGAAAAAAAGGTTGAAAGTATAAATTCCTAGCGTGTATTTCTTGAACAAAAGCAGGAGGAAATTCATCACGAGAATGTCTAATTAAAGTAAAAAATCTAACTATTACCTTGACGACGGTTTGTTTTAGTTTTATTGTTGTTTACTTCTATATTATTATCTTCTTTAATCCATTTTTTCAATACTATAAATGAAAAAGAGGCAATTAAGTTTTTCTATCTAAGATTCAACATTTTAAATAATTGTCTAATTATATTATATAAATTATAAAATAAACTTGCGCTTAAAAACAAATATTTATAACACATCCATAATATACAACGTCATAAAACTGTAAAAATACGAATTTAACTATTGTTTGTCTTTACCTTTATAATGGCATCTATTGGGTAAATCCGTGGGATCCAAGTCTAAAATAGAATATTTAAATATATTTATTTTTTTATGAAAATAGATAAAAAAAAATTGAGATATTATTTATTTTTAAACAAAATCTTTAATTGATTTCGATATACATGTTTATAAGTTAAAAATACTTAAAATTATATTTATAATAATAATTTAGTTTAGTACACGCACCATATAATTCGATGGCAGGAGGTGCTTTGAACCCTGTAATTTTTTTAAAATAAAATAATAAAATCTTCAGTATTTTAAATACGAAATACAATATTCTCATAAATATTAACTTGTACCTTTATATTTTGAAATTGGTGGTTCAGTGTAAGATTCTTCTTTGGATCTGAGTGTGTCGACCACTGTGTGAGTAAGATTGAAATTAAAAAGATTAGTTAGTTTCAATTAAGACACTATGTAATCCTATTCGTCACCTGTGTTTATACATACCTTCTCCATGCAGGGAGAGAGCTTGCAAGGCATCGAGTCCATCAATGTCTACATCTATATAAATTAAGAATGATTAATTTTTTTATTCTTATTTAATCGAGTGTGCAATGTTCCTGACATTTGATAATTTTATTTAGGATTCACAAAGAGTCATCAAAATATATTGTACTAATTTTAAATTCACAAGTTTAAATGTTGGCTTGCTGGCTGGTGGCCGTACTGTATGGTGTGTTACAGAGGTATTTATCCAGCAGTGGTGATATACAGGCTGATGGCAATGATAAATGTTTGAGATATAATAGGGTTAAACGTCAAAAAACAGAAAAGAAAATTACCTTGTATCACAATAAATCTTTGTAATGTCATAACTGAAAGAAAATTATGAGTATCATTTATACCTTGCGTGATATGATTATAATTGTTATAATAAATTTAATATTACCTAGAAAAAAAATGCCAATAACGTCTTTTTTTTATTTTAGAACATAAATTCTAGCTGAATTTTGAATTTTAAAGTTAGTGTGTATAAATGATCGATTCATGTACTCTTTGAGTTGTTATCTCGTAAACATACCAAATTATTAAATTCTTCTTTATCTAAATTATTTAAAAAAATGTGTTAGTTGGTAGTGTCGTAATTACTATACGTTGAGAAAAATACTAACAATAGCGTTCAAAAAGTGCATCTGCTAACGAAAATGCATTTGCAGCTCCCGATACGATGCCTTTGCCTTCGCCAGGGTTTCTTACTGCAAAAGAAAAGTATACTAATAATTAATAAACACGTATGTTTAAACATGTATGTATAATAATTATTATCTTTATACCGAGCTCAAAAAGGTAATTAATATCTCGCTTGCTAAGTTATCCTCCATTTGCATTCAGTCTCCTTGCCAGCTGATGTTCGCAAGTAAAATTAAATATTTAAAACAATATAACTTAAGAATAGAGTGATAAGTACCTTTTTTAATATAGGCTTTTGCGAGTATTAACATATCTTCTGGCGTAACAGTGTCTCCTGTAAATTTACTAAAAAATATATAAAAAGAATTTTAAAATTATCACTTTTTTAATGAAGGATGAAAAAGTATAGTAAGCTAACATTGATTGAAATTATTCAAGATATTGTAAAATTTTTGTCACTAAAACAAGTTCAAGCTTGGAATCTTCAAAATAGCAATAGGCCGTAGTATAACTGTTATTAGTAACTACTACGTTCTATAACATTGTATGTATATATAAGCCGAAAAGCTGGCAAATTAATATGAGATTGGGTAGGTATAGAGGTATGTTTGCGTGCGGAATGCTGTATCGGGATCATCACACAATGGAACCCTCTAGGTCAGCATAGTAGAGGAAGAAAGAGGACCTTGAGGCTGGCGTTACGTTCTTGACCAGTTTTTGGATGCCTGTCGAGAGACTTGACTGGGAGTTGTGAGAGTGTCTAATACTAGTTGTGAGAGTAAGACCGCAGGGGTTAATAAAAATAATAAAAATGTTTTTTACCGACTTGTAGAGCTCTTGATTTACTGTTCTTGAATTCTGAAATCAGAGAAAATTAGTATGTGTTGTTTATTTTCAGTTTTATTTCAGTTTATTTATTTCGTACAGAATACCACTTATCATATATACACTGAGTCTTAAATTATGTTGTTTTGTTTCGTTGGTTTGTGCGTTATATTAATGGGTCGGATAACACATAAAATTGTAGGTCCCGCAGTTAGTCTTAGTATAAACAGTCGCTAAGTCAGAGAACTTCGGACGGCTTGGAAGCTATTGACACTAGAGCTTGGTTACTAAGCTCAAACGAAGAAGAAGAAGGAAAGGAAGTACTTTCCTTAGTGTTAGAAAGAGTTTTATATTCCATTGAATCATTATGTGCTTCTATTAGGGGATCGCTTGGCATAAAGACAGCTGCTGCGTTATTTTCTTAATACCCACCAAGCTCTTGATCCTCAGGGTAATCTTGTGAGTTATTTTCTTGATTTTCATATATTTCTTCAGCCTCATTCTGTTTACGTCCCCGTCCGTATAACTTTAGTACCTTGAAAAATCTTTTATCTGAAAATATTAGTAGAATGCTATTTATTGAAACCGTTATTAATTTAGCCTCTAAAATCGAACAAGTATTACTACAGACCCTTACTAATTGCCACGTTCAAGTCTGATACTTTTTCAGCAACATCAATGCTGGGTTCCGCTTGAATCTGTTAAAATATTTTTTCTTTGACATTTTAAAACTAAGTTAACATTCGAAATACGAGAATGAGTATGTTAAATCATAGTCATAATATACAAAATTGGATTAACTTACAACATCATCAAGGATTAGTACGAAGAACAACAAACAAATACGTCTTTCCATATTGTTTTACATTATAATACTAGCAATGAAAATTTAATCAGAATTCGTAATAAAAATGCAGTAAGCGTGTAATGTAGACGTTATGCGAATTTGACTTCTTCTTTCTTGTTATCAACGATGTTGCATATAATTAATATTTAATATCAATATAATATGAACTATATGTAATACTAGACTTTGATAAATTAATATAAGGGATTTTTTAACGTTGTATGGTTTAAAAAAGATTAGGCCGCTTGAAATATTATATATAATACAAATTGACAAAAAGAAGCGAAACGTTTTTGCATTAATTGTCCTTTTCTTTCATCCGTACATGTTTAAATTTATACTCATATACTCGTATGTATGTATCTATGTTCGTGTGCAAATTTTAACTTGAAGAAAATTAATGCACGGTTTCAACTATTCAATATAAGCTGTTTTTTAATGTTTCCGGCAATATTTCATTGTAGATTTGTTCCCACAAAAGGGGGAGTGTTTTCGACATCACCGATCTGTAAGCTGCAGATCGGGGATGTCGAAAATATAATTTTATATGATATTATGAAGTCTAGGTACTCGAACTATGTATCAAGAATGGTGATCGCAATATAGTTACTTGTCTGTTTAGAAATGTAAACTGTATGAGCAATACAAGACAACTCACTTAGTTTCTCCACTAAGCACAAATCTAAGGCATAAAGTTGCTAACGTCCCTCAAATTACGACGAGTTTCGTAAAATACGCATTGTCCGTTGATCTAGATTTCTTCGCGTTTCTTGGTGCAATATCTTTATTGTTTAGGTTATCGTGTACGACCTTAGAGCAGTTAAAAACTCCCTTACGAGCATATTTTGTTATCTTTGTTACGCAAATGCTATAAATCTTATTTTATTTGAAACATTTGCTGATATCTTTACTGACTTATAGGTATGAATGGCGATGTCTGGATCTTTAATTGTGGGAGTAAGTACATAGTTGTTGTATAGGTATCGTGAAAAGAGTTGACTTCTTAACATAAGTCAAAAACATACTAATATTGATTTTGACAAAGAAATATTTGAAGCTGTCCAATAAATAAATTGTAGAAACTTTTGAAAATAAATCATACTACATATTGGAAAGATGTTCCAAACTTTCCAATACTTGAGCTGTATCGAGAGTTTTCTTGAAAAGAGACGCAACTATTGTAAATAGAGTTTTAATACAAATTGTTTATTGAACCGTGTACCGAAGCAGGAGTGCAATAAATTAAATAAGTGAATAAAGACCGGTTTAGAGCGGATATACCAGGAGTACGCGCTGCCCGCCCACGTCACATAATTTTACGGCAGCCGATAGGGATCCGGCGCGGGCCCGCTGTCTAGACGCGACGGGAGCACTAGACTTGTGTTACAACTAGTCTGCGCACTGCCGAACTTCTCAGGAACCAGTCGATCAACCGGTTCGGCAACATTTCCCCAGATGGTAATACGGGGTGCGATTTTCGAAGCTGCGGCTCGACTAGCGCTTCCCTATTGCATCTTGGGCAAAGTGGATTGACATCCTATCAACCGAAATGCGATCGAGTATTGACGGCGCGTGAAATATCTCCTGGATGTGTATTTAAATTTTATAGCTTTAAATTTTATGAAGATATAAAATAATGCCAGCATTTCTTTGTAAAGTTGGCATGAGATTTTATTGGCATTACGATATGACCTATGTTTTGACATGTGACCTCGATGCAGGGGCCATTTTTAAACTAAAATACGACTCTATTGTTCGTGCCTGCAGTTTTTCTTCTGTACGGTATCATTACAGAAGGCAGCCGGCGGCGGTACAGCATCACACACACCGACGTATTGTTAAAAACAAAACAAGCGAGTCCATTATCTGGAACAGAACACTTCCTTTCACTTCAAACATACAAGCATCAATTTGTGTAATCTCAGACCACTTACCGCAAAAACAATGAACCAATAAACACGCCTTCAATAAAGTACTGACCTTATAGGTATGTTTGAGAACCTACCAAACAGAAAGTTGTTAATTAGAAATTTGTAAATTGAGTGTGAAACATTTTAAAATACCTCTAATAGAATAGGAGGCGTGACCATGGGAAAAACTTAACAATATTATACCACAAAATTAAGCTGACTAGTGCAACCTTGGTTCTTGTTGTACTGTACAAATCAATTAGTTAACTGGTTGGTTAAAAATATAGCTGACGCCGTAAAATACCATATTTATTTTTTAATTCTTTGCAAAACAAAGTTTAATAATAAAAAGTGTTGCCACTTCTCACGACTAAAGTCGGCAAGCTAGCGGCTAACTTGAGGAGCGGTGGGAGATATCGGTCGCCGCAAGTGCTCTTGTCTCTAAGCGCATTCCCAACGTCTTCCTCTTGACAAAGAGAATTTAAATCCGCAAGCTTCTTGTCCTCTTTGGCAGCTTCGCGTACATTGATTTACAACCAGAGACAAATTGTTGCAGTAAAATGGTTAGCCAATTTGGAAAATATTTATGTGAAATATAAGATTCATTTTAATGCATTGCAATATTGTATAGTCGTTTTTATCTTCTGTTTTTATATTTAACTAGCAGATCATCCCGGCTTCGCACGGGCTGTAAAATAAACTAAGTTGCAAAGAGATACATAATATTGCATATGTTACGCAGGGATAATGTAGATTCCCAACATCGAAAGAATTTTCCAAATCGGTCCAGTAGTTTTGGAGCCTATTTGCATCAAACAAACAAACAAACAAAAAAATCAAACTTTTCCTCTTTTTAATATTGGTATACATTGGCGGTTCAAACTAAAAATTAACCAATTAATTAACTTATTTTGTTATGAGGCATATTTATGTAACGGTGCTTTTGTAAGGACGTATTTGAAAAAAAGGGTGACATCACAAATGCCCGAATACATAATATTATATTGATTGTATGAAAGCTCATCTGGTACGACCTAAATCTTGCAAATACCAGTTAGCCTTTTCACGTTTTTGTTCAATGTATTTGATATGATTTTTCACCAGTTGAGCCCTTGAGCTTAACCAGACATTGACAAGGAACATGTAATTGTGTGACAAACGAGGGCTAGTGCCTGTTGCTTTATAGTTTCCAGTTTAATACAGAGTGAATTCAGCAAATAATGAACATACTTTGGAAAATTTAAATATGTGTGAACCCTATGGTTAGGATTTTGAATGAACATTGCTGGCAGGTTTATTGTGCAAGCAAAAACTTATTAAAGTTTTTGCCGGAAAGCTTTTCCATACAAAACTAATTCTAAATCAAAAGTAACTTTAAAATTCAGCAGCACTCAGCCACTAAGCTCACACCTAAAAAAAGGAAGTAGGTAAAAGTAGTGATTATGTGGTATTGATTAATTGATATTGATTGGTAAAATTACGATCCACCTAACTATTCAAAGGAAAAGTCTCCGTGTACTGAGTGGCAAAAAGTAATGAGTAATGTGATATTGATTGGTATAATCATGATCCACCTAACTATTCAATGTAAAAATCACCCTGCACTGAGTGGCAAAAAGTTATGAGTAATGTGATATTGATTTATTGATTGGTAAAATTAGGATCAACCTAAATATTCAATGGAAGTCACGCTGTATTGAGTGGCAAAAAGTAACAATTAATGTGATATTGATTTGTTGATCGGTAAAATCATGATCCACCTAACTATTCAATGGAAAAGTCACCCTGTACTGTGTGGCAAATGAAGTGAAACAGGCCAGCTAAAGGCCGGAGGCGGTTGCCTAGTTTCAATGGAATAAAAGCTTCTGTACCCGATTGTATTGGAAACACAGTATAGTTGGATACCGCCGTCCCGACAGCAATGTGTGTTTTCAATATTTCTAGTTTAACTTTTGAGCTTGTTGATTCAAAATTGTTTTCAATGGATCCAATATCGGTATCAATTAGGTCACGAGAAAATTTCAACTGTGGAAATAAAAACAAAATAAATATTGGGACACATGTCACACACGGCTGGTTAGCTCCATACTAAACCGTTTTTAATTTATACTCGTATTATGGTTGCTGATACAACTGATACCACATATACTTATTCTACATATACTACTACAGATACCTATTTAAAAACCCAGACCAAAAGCCAACTAATTTAGTTTTGCTTAGATGTTGGCTGTGCCGGGAACCGAACCCGGGAGCTTTTGGTTGGCAGTCCGGCATGGTAACCATTACGCCAACGAGGTCGTCGAATGTAAATATTTTTAGATATATGTACAAAGACAACTAGTAAGTAAAGTATTGGAATTCGTATCTACATAAATTTGTTCATAATTTACATGGACTAAAATGTTCAATGAATCTATCTGAAGGTCTATCGATCGTATCGAAAGGTTTCGCAGAAATACTGTTTCAATTCAAAGCACAAAGTAGCAAACAACGGAAACTTCGCTCGACATCATGATTGATTAACGACACTTGAAATATAGGGTCTATTTATATCTTTGATCTTATGAACAAGTATCTCTCTCAAGTTCTAAAATATACACTTCTGAGAGATCTTAAGTATTGTAGTACTTAATCAACGCTGATTTATTCTTCAAACATCTCCCAAACTATTTAAAATTGATAAAATGATCTAATTAAATTGTCATACAAGATATTATAATAAATTTATACTTGTAAATTAAATACTTTTATACTTTTACAAGCTGACCCGGCAAACGCTGTTTTGGCTTAAAAATAGATAGTAGCCGATTCTCAAACCTACTTACTAACCTAACGTACGCATATAAAATTTGGTAAAAATCGGTCAAGCCGTTTCGGAGGAGTACGGTAACTAACATTGTGACATGGAAATTGTATATTTAGGATGATTTTCCGCGTCGAAAACGGTCACACTTACATTATTATTAAAAGTTGTTTCTACGCGGAAAATATTAAGATGTTTTACGTGAACAGCTTACAAAATCTACTTCATATTTAATTATTGCCAATTTATAATGTTTATCGCGTAGTTACTTTATAACACGCACTATTGAGAGTGAGTTGTGTAAAAAGGAGGTCAAGTTCGTCAAGTTCAATAAATGATAAATAATTGAGTGTCAATGTCGCATGGCCGCGACGCAGCGCAGCCGGGGGCGCTGCTTTCCCATGCTAGGGCTCCGGCCTGGCTGCGACATCTGTATCCGGGACTACGGCTCGCGAGCGATGACGTCACAGTTGCACTGTCGCTCGACTTGTTATATAGACAAATAAAGCTACAAAGCTGCTGTAAAAGTAGCTTGTTGTAGACAAATAAAGTGAAATGAGGCAATGCGGCAAGCCTGATGCAAGCGGGCACGTTTGGGCGGGGTGACTTAATTTTGTCTTTAAAATTTTAATTTTGTTATTATTATTTTTTTAGTTTGCTAAATTTTAGTTTTTTCTATGCTTTGTAAGCATTATTCTTAAGTCCTGTAAAATATAATCAAAGTAGCTGTAATTTAGTAAAATAAAAATCTAATTTTAAAAGCAGAATGGTAAAAATAAAGTGAAAGGAAAATTGGAAACCATTCGGGATTTAAAAATATCAGTTCCTAGAATACGATATAAAACGTCAAATTGTAAACAATAAATGTGTGTCAATTTTGTAACGCTTTTGTGCCGAGAGAACAGTAATGGATGCGGCAATTAATGGTTCCAAATTTAAATTTAAAACTTATGATGCTACTAGCAGTCTAGTGTGAAACGGTCGTTGACGTAACAAAACGAAACAACGCCATGATATTTGCATAAAGCGTTGTATCATTTTGTAATATTATTTTGACTTCATGCATACCGAATGAATAAAATAACGACGCATTTATATCGTGAAACGGCAATTAAGCAGTAAATTGAATAATTAATCGTATGAAACTTTCTAAAAAGAGAGAATAAGCGTTTCATTGCACATTTATGTGGTGGCATAATGATTATTATTTATCATTAGTATACCTTTAGATTTGAGTATAATTCATTTATATTAATATCCTGCGTTAAACGTAAAACTACTAAAGTCAATTACTTACATTACTAAGACGTGTCACAGGTGCGCGTTTATGGTTATTTTAAAGAAACGAAAATTCTCTAGGAAAATTTAATATCTTTAAATGCCTATTATCATATCATACGAGTATCTGTCTTGTTTAAGCTTCGCAAATATTTAAGGATAATAAATGATTGATTGATATCATATTTATGTGCTAGTGGTTAAAATAAACCTCTTTTTGTTAACGCAGTGAATTTCGTTCGGAATGCCGTGTCCTGTTTTAGGGTTCCGTACAAAAAAGGTAAAAACAGGACCCTATTTCTAAGACTCCGCTGTCTGTCTGTGTGTCTCCAGGCTGTATCTCAAAAACCGTAATAGCTAGAAAGCTGAAACTTTCACAAGTTATGTTTTTCCCGTGCCGCTATATACTAAAAATAAAAAAAACATTAAGGTGGTTCCCATACAATACGTATTTTTTTGCTATATATCAATAACGGTAGATGCTAGACACTTAATTTTTTTTTTACATAAATATGGATATATATTAGATATCAAATTAAATTATATAATTTTATTAAATCAAATATTTGAGGGGGGCTCCCATAGAATAATGGTACGAAACCCTTCATGCGCGAGCCCAACTCGCATTTGGCCAATTTTTTTTTTTAAATTTTTGTGTTATTATTTTTCAGATTGTAACAGATATTGTACGACGGAATTCTCTAAAACGAAATCCCCATAGCCATCCCGCGACTCCATGTCCATACATAAATCTTTTAATGAACAATGGGCACAGACACAT
Organism: Mellilla xanthometata; assembly: GCA_035578125.1. Classification (NCBI taxonomy): domain Eukaryota; kingdom Metazoa; phylum Arthropoda; class Insecta; order Lepidoptera; family Geometridae; genus Mellilla; species Mellilla xanthometata. The sequence goes on from JAPUBQ010000024.1 coordinate 6,262,088, forward strand.
TGGGCACATTCTATTTGGGCATTGTTTCCCCTTTTCTGCATGAATTACAATCGGGCACCCGATTTTCAATAGATCTTTTCTTCGACCCACTGAGTTTTTTAAATTAAGTTTTATACACTCGTTCCTAAGGATTGATCACTTAATTATAACTCCAATCTTTTGTGAACATAAATTTGATCGATTCGTTTACGAGTACGCTGATGAATAGAGATTAAAAGACTAATTGGTTGAGCTGGCTAAATTTATAAGTTTCATATTTTCGGTACCAAAATTGCTCTTTTGTAATACGAAAATTGTAGCGTTTATGGAAACAACAGAATATGTTTTTAGCACCTGGAGTTTTCTATCAAAATTTATTTGTAACGTTTCTTTTTAATTTTACCAATCATGGAATACACGAGATCGATAAAGGTCAACACAAAACAGAGCGTTATTTTTACGGTTCCTTGCCTAAAAGGTAAAAACGGGACCCTGTAACTAAGCCTCCGCTGTCTGTTTGCCACAATTTTTCATCAATTTTATACTCGATTTTATATAACGATATTTAAACCTTAACCTTAACAGAATATTTAATTACGTATTAACTTTAAAAATAAATTCTATTAAAGGGAGACACAAACTCACATACAACAAACGTGTTTATTTGCCATTTTTTTTTAGTTAATTGTACGGAACCCTTCATGCGGGAGCCCGACTTACACTTGGTCAATATTTTTTTGTTTCTGCGCCATTTAGCAATGGCGCAAATAAAAATTGACATGTCCGACGTACGTCCGCTCCACAACTCTGCAAAGTGGTGTTCAATTACAAAAATGTAATGTGTAAATGTACATAAACGAGTGTGACTCGGTGGGAAAATGTCTGCTTTTCAATCAGACGTCCCAGCCCTACAGCATCAAAATCCCAGACCTACAGCAATAACTATTATTGTGTGGATTTGCACTCGCTTTATTTTTATTTTATTTTATTGAATTATGTTTTTCAATAGCAAATACAACAATTCACGTACTTAATTTCTAAAGTTTATGTGGTTTTACAGTTAATTGTTTTACTTGCTAAAACAAACACAACATGCAACCTTTGAAGCAAAACATTTTGAGGAAACCGACATGTTTGAGGACCAAAATATCTAAAGACGCGTGTCATCCGCTAACCCGCACTTGGCGAGCATGGTGGATTATACCTATATCTTTTTCCGTAGTGAAAGAATACCAGAGTCTCAGCATGAGAACGTGTAGCTTATCCTATATGTACATACAATTATCATAGAACTGGGTTACTACAACTCACAACCCTTCTTCTAAGGCTTTTTTATGTATATTATGTATTTCTATAGTATGTATGTTTTGTATAGTATGTATATCTATAGTCATAGTTAATATAGCTATACCTAGTATCGCCAACATAATAAACTATTTTTTTTAGTCTTCTACTCGTACAAATATGTTTGCGTAGATTCGAAGCCTCAAAAGTACCTCTATAGAACAGATTTTTGAATTAAATTATTAGTTTTATTTAAGACATACATACATATACTAGTATTTCTCCCAAAAACTCACTAAACGGCTTTCATATATGACTTGTGAATACATCGGTGAGCCCTTCAGATCTTGAAATATTTTCTCCCTAAGAATGAGTGTAAAAGGTCCTCCAGCACTTCCTGTGTAACTCTGACAAAGCTGGATTACAATCTGCACAGGAGGTGCGGTGTCGAGCCTCACTTGAATCCAAGTACTTGAGCCGCGATAGCTACACTCCTCAACAACCCTAGAAATATCAATGTACATATATACAGTGTAAACTCCATGTAGCGTCTCTCGATTTTTCGTTTTTTTTTTCGATCAGTAGGTCCCGATTTCGATTCCCGGCCCGGCCAACATCTTTGTGCTGAACTAAATTTGATGGCTGTCGGTCTGGGTGTTAAATATGTATCCATATAAAATATGTATGTATGTATATGTATATCAGTTGTGTCAGCAACCATAATACGAACTAAAAATGTTTCAGTATGGGGTTAACCAGCCGTGTGTGGAATGTGTCCTAATATTTATTTATTTATTATTTAACGACAAACTCTCTAAAGCTTCGAAATCAATTGACTTTGGTTGGTTAAGCTTGTATTCCATACAATGATACATTCTCTGCATTTAACGACCACTCTCAGTAACGCCATAAAATTCATAGTCCCTTCAACAAACGCAGACGTAGATTGAATAGTAGTCTCGCTTAAACTCCCCTATTCCTTCCCACTTACACCCGCTACCTACGTATGGTAAAAGCCTAGCTTTACTATTTTCAGAACTAGCCTTATAAGATTTTAGCCTTACAGATTTTGAAACTAGCCTTATAAGGTTTACTAGTAAGAATAAAGCTGTCTTATAAAATAATAATACCTATAACATTTGTTTATACATGCTGTATTCTGTGAATAGATGATGATTTATTATTATGACTTTCGCTTTTTTGGTGACTGTATTATTTATTTACGTAATAAGTACCTAAGTTTATGACATATTAGTTAGAACGCACATACATAAAAATACATGATGTTAAAATTACGTTCAAAACAGAAATAATAATATAATCTAAAGTTTTTTTAGATACGGTTTGGTTTGTAGATTTACGCATGCTTTAATTTCCAAAGAAAATTCACCTTTTGTATAAAAGCTCAGTCAGGTGCGAACGTAATCAATTTTCGTTGGTGTATAATTTTATACTTTCCGATCAAGGGAGGCAATAAATTTCCATAAAGATTTTTACTGGATCGTACACAAGAGAATATTGGTATAGGCAGTTGGCCACACGCCAGATAGGAGGCTATACTTATAACGCTGGGACAGGACATTTAGATTGCGGCTTCTTTTCTAGGCAAAGATGTAGCTTTTTAGTATTATACATACATTTTATACTTGTTTTGTATCATATAAAGATATAATTATCAATGATTATTTTTCCTTGAATACATTTTTGTTTGACTTGCGGTAATATAGTAAAGGTAGTATAGTACTAAGGTTGCGACACCAATGCTACTAGTAAGTTTAAAATAAAACATCTAGCTATCTTATCTGTCAATCAAACTTCCCAGACGCAGTCAGTGATTTTTTTATTTTATTTTAATCAATTTATTATTGATTATATTTTAACACAATACGAGGCGTGCCGCAAATGCAATTACGTTCAGTATATTTAAAATTTAAGATTTCACAAATGTTCGCTTTATTCTATATCATAAAAATAATAAATAGCACTTGACTGTGCTATTTTAATAATAGCAATTCGTAGACGAGTCCCTCGTGGAATAAAGCGTCATTAGTTTTTATGTAGTACAGTTTAAGGACTTCTACGTCGAACTGCCAACTATATTAGGTACGTAAATATTATAGCCTATTTATAGAATGACGGCTAACTTTATAAAGTATTAACTTCATAACTTACCTCCCTCCCGACTCTGTAACAAACAATAGTAAAGTGTTTTTCATAACTTAGATCATTCAGTAAACAAAACTTGCCCAATTTATTGACAAGATATAACCAGGAAAATTCACAAAATCAAGTTATACACTTAAGTTAGTAAAGTAAGTTATGGTGCCTTGACTTAGTGAACTTAGTTAATGCGAACCGAGACGAGCTAGACTAGTTATACAACATACTACGCGACACAGTAAGTATCTGCTACTGCCGCAGTCTCGACTTAATCAATACGCAGCACAGCACACGTGGAGTGCACCTCTTAATTGCTGAATTTAGGCAGCGCTAACCCTCACAACGTGAAGCGTTTACATACAAAGTCGTCAGACGTTTAATGACTATGTTCCGCGTTCATTAATTCCTCTGAAGGCGTTTTGTATCGCGTCTCTGAAATGCTAATTCGCCCCAGTACACTCAATATGGCCCTGTAACCGAACCCTTTGCCCGCGTTTTTACAGGCACGCTCCAGTTACGAAAGTTAAAGCCTTTTGTTTGTTTATGTTGATGCCGCGACGAGCTTTTCCAAACTAATCATGTGAGAAAATCGTATGTGGGTCGTCATCGTGCGCTGCATCACAAAGTATGCGGTCCTTACACGGAACACCTTCATGTAGTTAGAAAATAATATACGGACTTATAGAATATTTCGACAATATTCACAAAACTTCTGAACGTGGATCAGTTAGTCGCTAATTTAATCCAGGTATGGATATTTCGCCTTACATAAATTTAACGAGATGTTTATTTGAAAGAGCAAGTGTTATTTTAGAGGTGTTTACGTTATTCTAGTAGAGACAAATTAAAATACCGGGTCGTTCGTATTTCTCATTCCATTTCCGAGACTGACATCAGCCGCTGCTGTAAACTCGTACAAATAAGTATTTAAGCGGAACCCTCGTCAAATTGCCGAGGGAGGGCCGAGGACACCCTCAAACGTTACTCTGACGTTTTTGACTTTATAACTTTTAGCGACGATAAAATAGTTTGGTAAGCCTCCAGCCTGGCAACTTTGACGTTAATTGCCATGTTTGTATGTATAAACACAATCAGGGTGATTGACGTGATTAATTTGTCATAAGAAGTTAAAATATCGATACCATTATCATTAAACAGCTCTCATATTCTTCATTCAATTATTCAAATCAGATTTTGTGAGGTATTTCGGCTGATTCGCATTAGCTTCCAACAAATTGAAGGTCCCATTTCGAAAACATTTATTCACGCTCCACTGAGTAAAGCTCAGAATATTGAAAATGTATTTCGAGGCTTAAGTAGATAATAGTAAGAATTATGTCAAGGATCACAATGTGAATGTTACAATGTCATTCTAGTTTATAATCAAGTAATATATAGAATTATAGATAATTTACGCAAAACCTGTTAATTGCGGATTATGTACGTCGAGACAAACAACTTTTCTTCTAGGAGTTTTCGAAGTATGCGGGGAAAATAACACTTTTTCATACATGACATTGCCTTTGCTGATATTTTTTCCCGAATTTTCCAAAATTGTTTGCCTAGACGTTCTAAAGGCTTTAAAAGTTTTGCGTGAGATACCAGTAACGCTGTATACTTCTGAGCATTAGTAGTTGTTGGCATGGAAGTTAAGTTGCCTGAATCTGTCTAACGATATTAGGGGCATTCATGCTAGGTCACTAGTGCTCAAATATAGGTCATGCAGCTACACCATTGTTGTGTTGAATCAATATTGAACTGGTTTCCTTTGTTTGAGGCTTCATGTAAGTTTGACTAGCTATTTGCAATACCCATTTACAATAACTATAATCATCAAAGTATATACATTAATAAATGAAAAGCACATCAAAATGGTGGGGAAGGTGAGATGAGAAATCAAATTGCAGAATATAGGTAATACGTAAATAAGTGCTTTTGTGCGTTTTCTGAAATCACATTGCGTAATAATTAATTTAAATAAGGATACGATACCAGGAGCGTAGCAAGAGACGCCCATGGAAGCGGCGTCTCTTCTTTCAAACGTGGATTTCATCACATTATGCATTCCATTACAACATTAATTATAAAAGTTATCGCGCCCGTTAGCGTCATCTGATTTTATTACTATATCTTTACTAACTTTGATGCTAAAAAGTAAAAAAATATGGTATTTTGTTAGTTTTTAATATTACAACTACCAAACCCAACCCTCAAATAGAAATGTAAGTTGAAACTCCCACCAACAAGGACGAAGATATGATAAGGATGTGAGAAAGAAATAGAATGAGGAATCGAAATACAAGAAGTAGCAAAAGATAAGGTCTAATGTAGAAAAAGATCCCCAAGAATAAACCTCGGGAGTAAGACGTAAAAACAATTAAACTTTGAAGAATTAGATATGGTTGGGCTACGGAACTCCAAAAAGGTAAACAATAATAGAATAGGTGTGAAGCTGTATCTTGTTAGAAAGAAAAACGTTGGTAAATTACTGGTTTGATTTCTACAATGATAGCTTTGTGTTAGTGAAAAAATATTTCTTTATTGTGGCAAAGATCAAAGAGCCATAAGTAAATTACTTCATCCAATTTACAGCAAACAATGCATGCATTGTTTCTGCGGCTATTTATTTGCAGAGCGCTTTCACTGCGGCGCGGACTTTCTTTCACGTAAGCTGTTTGAAAACAAACTTGATCTATATCGAGCTTGTTTATGTGTTTTGCACACCTTGCATATGGTGGTACAAAGACGTTGCAGCCGAGGAAAATCAGATGATTTTCTTGAGTAAAGTTTAGCAAACATTGAAATGTAATGTTTTACTAATAGTATACTTATAATTAATAGCTGTTTGAGGAAAATACAAAATTATTAGTGGCTTTCAAGATATCTTCCTCGTGCCTGCTCTACTGGATGCCAGTGGGTTATTATATCCTCTACATAAAGTATGTGAATAGAAAGAAGATTTTAGTAATCTTATTTACCTAGAATTTTTCGGCTGAACAATTTTTCCCCAAGAGGTTACAAAATTTTACTTATTCACTATACTTCGCATTGAGTGTAAAAATACAATTCTTCTAGACAAATGTCTTGTGTACGCAGAGTTAAGATATTCAAAGTTGAAATTAAAGATTAGAATAAATATAATAACGAATACATACAGTTTTGAAGAAATTCCATTACATCGTGTGAGCATTCCCACAATTCCTAAAAAGAATAAAAGAAAAAAGCCTTATTCGCTCGCTAACTCGCAACAAAGCTATTGCTAGAAATGTCGCAGCCATAAATATGCGATGGTATTCCGTTTGTTTGCCAGTTGCGCCGAAACGAGGTTTATTTTCGGCTGCTCTAAGTAGTGGTAGTTTATATGTAAAATTTGAACTAGCTGGCACCCTCGGCGAGGGAGCCACCCCGGCTTCCCTCTGTATGGCAACACTCGTCTTTGATACACGCCTTTTGATGTCTGCTTCCGCGCGACACAATGCTAGTGTTTACCCACGCTCCTGAAACAACTTTGCTTTACCTAAAAAAATGGACTTTTTAACGAGTTATTCAACCTGAAGCCATGAATAAAAATCCGCTCTGTACATATTGTTCTGTAAGTACCATGAGTCATTAAATAATTACCTCGTCCAAAAGCGTGATTAATTAACTATACAACGCGTAACTAAAAGCCATTGTTAACGTTGCGACACATGTCTGTATCTGTAGTAGAGAACACACGCGACATTGCGTCATAGCATTAGAAGCATTTTCAAGTAGCCATTATACCAATTTGACGACTCGCGCTAATCTCTCCACGCAATTTGGAAACAAATAGAGTTCGGTAGTTTATTCGGATAATAATAATTGCTGTACTTAAGCAGTAAATAGTGCTAGTAACACCGTGCGAGTCACTCCAGCCGCGGCCGCCACGCACGCCTGCCTCGCTGGAATCGAGCTATAAAAAACTTTTACTATCCCATTTCACGGGCCGCCTTTGAAACAAATGACCTATTTCATGACAGAGATCTTAGGCTTATGTTTCAAAAGAAGCGTTATCTCTGCCGGGAAACAAGTTAACTTAAAAATAGATGCAGATAAAGCAAAGTGGCTTGACTCTGCCTAATTGAATTGCCACTTTGTGTATCGGGTGCAGCAAACTGGTGCTAGCATAAAAGCGAATTTCTTGGCTAAGTAAATGAGTCCGCGAGTCAGCATCGGCCGTCTCTCGTCATCAGATAAGAGTTGCAGACCTCGCGAAACTAGATTTGCATTTGCAATCATAAAGAAGAGTAAAGTAAAGAGATAAAATAGTTTTAATGGGAACTGTTCGACGAGGAACGTTTACGAATTTTACTTGAACGAAAATGTTTAAAATGTACAACATTTATTAAACGTTACTTGTATTTTGCGAAACAACGTTCTTGCTGAGTGGAAGCTTTTAAGTTTAAGACTGAGCTCAGCCTCAATTCAAGTTTTGGAAGTTTTGGAGCTTTACTTTCCACGAACATTCTGTAAACAGTAGACTAGTTACGAAAATATTTTGATGTTCTAAAGGTGGCTCATTTCGTATGCTTCTATTCTGACAATTTATTTAGGTAGTGTGATTTGTTGAGCGTCGACAGGCTGAAATTACGGCCAGCTGTTCTAGCGATACGGCGCGAGGCGAGCTACTGAATACTCCCCGCTCTTTGTTGCAAGCTATCTTCCAACTACCACAAAACCACATTCGGAAACTGGATGCAGAATAATACTACTGCTTTTCGCTATCTAATTATGTTGTTGCCAAACGCTGGTTGTAGCAAAATATGATAAATATAATGATTGATGAATGAAATACTTGTTAGACTGATAACATTAAAATAACATGTGACTTAAGTTAGAATTTAGTAACTCCAGAGTCACTTTAACAATCACAACGAAATGGAAACAAACGAGGCACCAGCAACAATGGTCAGATAAGTTTATTACTCCTATGTCGATACTTAACATTCTGCTGGGTAATAATAATTAAGTGCCTCTCTACATAACGAGTAGGTACAAGAATGTTCACGGACGCGGCCTTGATCCATTATTGCCTGAAGTCTGATAACTATCAGCTTATTATGCTAAAGGAAAACCGATAAGTGTTATCTTCTACCCCGGCTAAGTATTCTTGTCTTACAGGAGTATTATTATATCTACGAGCTTTTATACTTCCGTATCTGGTTCATATATAGTTTTATTTACTGGTTATTATTATATTTATGATAAGTTCTTCACTACATCACTTCTTATTAGTTAGTACATGTTTACCGGTGCTATATGGTTCTGATGATGTCGAAAGTTTTCAAGTCTTAACTTTTAACTTCAGTGACCGCGTCGCATCATGAGTATATTTTGTAGAGCTACAGACGCCATATGAGATAAGCGTATGTAAGAAATAACTAATTTTTTGCAAATTGATTGTGATAAGTACATACAGTTGTGTGCAAATTGTTTAAAAATAATTAATAGTTGTTGTTGAAGACATCGGAAAAGTCACATCGAGGTTAACAGGAAACTGCGTTGACTAATAAAGATACCTTGCTAAGCCGGGGCAGTTCGCTAGTTAAACATAATAAGTCTATTCGTAATACGTATTATAAATTCATTATCGATTGTGTGACTCGATTGTTAATGCCAACAACCTCAATTTGGCGCATCACTGGTATTATGCAATTTGTTAATGCATGTTGTTTACTTAACTCACACGTGATATTTTCGCATCAGCAAATTATCATATTTCAAACGTATCACGGAATATATTTTCGTCACCGGGGCATTAATTTATTGAGTTACAATTTTAATTTAACTCGAGTGATGACACCGGGCGGCGGAAGCTGGAGCCGCGATGTTTCTCCCGTGACCTGATTCATACTTTATTTATTTTCAGGCGTTTGAAAACAAGCAACAGGAACTAAACTGGTTAACACACATGGGCGGTTCTAATAGCTTTCTCTCTATTGTCGCTGGCTAACTGGGCCACTGCGAGCGCAGGTTTTATATAGGACAAGGATGAAAACAGTATTGCACGTGTGGAAGGTATAATGGAAGCCTCCATTAGCGTAGGCGTTTTGCCATTTAATGCTTTTATTATTTTAACCCACTCAGACCTCTCCATACAGGTATATGCTATAATCGACGTCGCTTTTAACTGTTATGTACTTACTACATGCTTTTAACGGTTTCATCCAAACCCCAGTAAAGCTAGGAATTCATTCCAAACAGAAATTACTAAACAAAACTAAAACAAAACAAATAAAGTTCAAAAGCATGAGTTTAAATAATTAATTTCAACATGTTTAATCAAATAAACTTTAGTAGGGTAGCGTTATCGGAACCCAGATGTATTTCATTTCAAGCCCCACGCTTGAAAATAAACATTTCAATTAATACTTTGGTGAACAAATTCAGAACGTAACTCGAATTCATACAAATGTAGGTTACTTGTTGAGGAACATGGCCTAGTAGATCTAGAAAGTATGGAGCTTGTATTGAAATTGGATATATGTTCGGCAACAGTGGATAGTGTAACACAGTAGTATGACGTTACTCGTATATCGAATGGAAGAGCAGGATGTGGGTCGCGGGCCGGTGCCTTTGTTCCGACTGCGGCTGTAAATTATCTGCATTCCGTTCTCCTTCATAACTCTGTATCAGAACCGACTGTATGGCTGAAAACAAAACGTGACCATTCTTTTTTCCGCCGTGAGCGAAGCTCCATTGTGCTTCATAGTTTTTTGAAATTAAATTTTTCCATGTACTCGCAACGGACTCAAACATGCTCGTCGGCTCGTCGAAGTTTTCTTTATTATTTTTTTTATATATTTCTCCCATTCTAAAATCCAATAGAGATATTTCATAAACGGGGACACGCTCTTTATTTGAGGCTCCATAAACGTCATAGGTTTGAAAAGTTTGAAAATGTATTACATTTTGTGGGGCATAAAACGTTTTAGTACGGGCGCAGGTACTGCGTGAAAAACTGCAATTCTGTGTGATCGTAAACGGGCTTTTATGTGACGTATTCAAGGGCTTCAAGTGGGCCGAAACACGAGTTAACCGAGAGTTCATATACGTGGGCCAGGGAAACCGCCCTTTGCCTAATTTACGTAAGGCCAGCTGACTCTGTAATGTGAGTTTGTTAGTTTAGTTGTGACTAGAGGTTCACATACTAACATATATAGACTTACGTATATACTCGTACATACTTTAAAAACAAAACAGCCTAATGTTTTTGTTTTCTAACATGGGTTTTTATTATGTATTAGTATATTTTTTTTAAGTATTAGCATAAATTATAAATATAGTTTTTAGTATATGTAACTTTTTATTTTCTTTATTGTACACTACGTCCATGTTTAGTCGTTTATTAACTCCTTTCCATCTTTTTGATTGCCTGGAAGAATTGCTTTAAACGATAAAGCCGCCAATTGTGGCACACTATTTTTGTACTTATCTTTATTTTAGTTTAAGTTTAAATAAGTTTGTGTCCAATAAAGAATTATCTATCTATTTGTATTCGTATCTTTTTGTTGGAATATTTTTTTCAGAATCTTCTAGGGTCATAGAAGACTATAACAAAAACCAGTTGTAAAGCATTTGCAAAATTCTATTCGTGTAAATTGTTCATCAACGGCGCGAGCTCTATGCCAATTAATTATGCTTTTGAGCTGTAATTTTAAAACATGTATTTAACTAGCGACAGGAATGTAAAAATGGCGTGCATTGCAATCCACAACAATTTAACGCTGTCGAAATAATTTATTACCTATATAAACAAGAACAATATGCCGTGTAGAGACGTAGTATGGTACACAGGCAGGTACATATGTATTGAGTATTCGATTCCGAGTAAACATCAGCCAGTCAGCAGTTCAAATATTATTGGACAAATTAATTGACTGGGTCATATTTGATTGTATTTATAAATAACAACGTTACCGGGTCATATTTACTTGCATATATTAATATGAATCATGCTACACTTCTCATATGAGAATAAGTAGATTTATTTTAAGATTTAACTTAACTATTTCCCATTACTTATAATTGAATTTATTTGTTACAGGTATCTGGAATGAGCAAAACTAAAAAGCAGCATTACCGACCCCCAGATCGAATGTCTAGGTATGTAATACAGTTCAGAATAATGTGATTATTTGTTTTTTATTTTGGTTTTCTTTACAAAGTTAAAAGTAAAGTATATATATTATAATAACAAACAAATCAATTTTTTTAACATTCTAACTTAAATCGCCGTACGCTTTAAGAATTTTTTATATATTTGAATAGAAACTGATAAGTTTGAGTTACTCTTTCTTAGCTAAGTCTTCCAGGCCTGTGGCTGTGAGATCAAATTATTGTGAACTTCATATGTATTCTAATGCTACCTAATACAAATACAAATATTTGCATTATACAAATACAAATATTTGTATTTGTATAATGCTGCCTATTATAAAGAAAATTTTTACGACTATGGAGCTAAGATTTTGGACTAAAACATGGGTTACTCTTATCCCGGGTGAAGGCGGGCAACAGCCATAAGTCCAATAATATGACACGATTACCAAAACCACATTTCATGTACATTCAAATAATTGTTACTTTGATTTTTATTTATTTTTTATATATGATTTTTTTAAATATAACTTTATGTACCTACTATAGCTATCTGTAATCTGTATATCAAACATAAAATAAATAATGAAACGGTAGACAAGATATTGCTAGGTTTTGCTTGCTCCTGTTCAGGATTTCACACTAACGTGACTGAAACACATAAAAACTTGTAATTTTACATAATTTGAGCAGTTGCGACAAACAGCTTTCCACGACAATTTACTCAGTCCGCAAGCATGATTGCATATTAGTTACAGCTATAACCGTCATGTGTTATATAAATTGGGTTATAATAATGAGATTTTAGCACACAACATTACGCTGCTGCCGCCTTCCGTACCACAGACGTTAAACTAAACAGACACCACTAAACTTTGCGTTCTGGCAGAAGTTAGATTCAAGTTTTTTATTTCATTCAATGTACGTAATAGGAATTTTATAGTGTTGGTTGACTAATATATTACCAACAAAAATAAAAATCCTGTATTCGTATATAATTTGAACATACATATGTATCTAAAACTAAGCGTAAGTTTGATTGAAATACAGTTTTTAGTTATAAACATAAAATCTAAAATTTCGTTTCAAATAAAGGTTCGTTTCTGCTACGCTTCTTTCGCTTTGTTGAAATATGCCCTGAATCTCAGAATCAATCAATATTTAAGAGCTGCTCTTGCCCGTAGAGTTGTTTCCAGGTAGTTCTATCTTCGGCTAAAAGCTTGACCTCCCTATACGTAATAACTTCGTCCAAAAATGATCTTCTAGAGGAAGACCACTCTTCCTCTCCTGGCTTCTATCTTTTCTTCTATGATTTTTTTAAATCTCAGAAGTGGGACTATAACTTTTGCTACTTATCCTACACCTCTATGCTTATGTTATTCGTTTGGATGGACATACTCGTATGTATGTCTATGGCATGGGCGCTCGCGGCGCGGCGTAACGCTTGAATCGCGTGCCGCACCGAATTATCGCCCGATTTTACACGATATTACAGCCCGAGTGAAAGCCCGCCAGTAATACAGCTTGTAATCCACTTAAAAGTTCATATTCCTGATATATAGTCGCACGAAACACGTGTTGTTTTGTTTACGGCGCCTTTTGTTGTTTGAGTCCCGTGGCAATTTGGCAAAATGTTTGCTTATCGTTTTGTTAATGGATTTTAATGTTTTGAAATAAGTATTAATACAAAGTATTGATATAAAGTATTAACTTAACGTTCAGATATTTCTCTAGATTTGGATTAAATGTTTTGAAGTTCTTTGGATCTTTATTTATCAATAATGACAGCGTTAAACTCGAATCTAATTAGTTGGATCCAGAAGTGTGAAAATCGCCTTTATCTAAAATGCTTATTGTGATTCGATATAACGTAAATATACTACAAAGAAAAACGAAAATATCCTATACTGGAACTTCTGAATTGTTTTTTTTTTACTAACTGATAAAAAAAGGAATGAATTTAACGTAGATTTGTACAATATTGTTACACGATTTGTTATATGCTGTTTTAGTGCGTAGTAATTTACAACTTAATTTTTAGGGTTCCATACCCAAAGGGTACGAACGGGGTCCTATTCCTGAGATTTTGCTGTCCGTCTATCATCAAGCTGTATCAGAAGAACCGCGGGTCCGATAGCTAGAGAGTTGATTTTTTATGGTTTAGTAGTTTTCTTTTTTTTCGATTTCTGTTGCCGCTATAACAACACGTACTAAAAATTAAACAAATATATACTCGTATTTCGGGGGAGCTTACATACAACACATGCGATTTTTTTATACGCAATAGTACTGGAGCCTTTGTGCCCGAACCCGAGTCACACTCGGCCTATTATTATCATTATCTTAATTGATCATCTGTCAGTTTGTTTGTGATTTGACTATTTCTTTGTGAGTCCGTTGAGACAGATCGCTCCACTGCTTGGTACCGCTTGGCTCTCATAAATTTCCTCCATGCCCCATTGTCTACCTATCGCCGTTGATGTCGCAATTTCGACGCCGTAGCACGCTCAAGCGCTCGTATAATCTCAACTGGCCATCTATCAAGTTCTTTTCTAAATAGATCGTTGATTAAATTGTAAATTACAGCGATTACCCGGCGATGACGGGACAAAAGCGAGAAGATGAATTTATCTGTTTTGTTTACGGCTATTATTAGTGGTAGCAGTAACTATACTAGGTACAGTTTTATTTTGTAATACATGCCGCATTTATTATCCAGACAAAAATATTGATTCTATATCTAATGAGACAAATAGCAGTAGGTAATAAATATATCTACGTCGTTTTAACGAAAGTGATGTCGACTAAGACACAAACTGTTACCTATAAAGCGTTTCGCAAGGGTCATTAATCTCGCCCTTGTACCGTAATGGAGTATATTACGTAGATCACACAAGTTAGAAATATACGCGAGGTAATTAACTACATTTGGGACGGCCGACCAGCTGATAAATTCATTACGGTCATGTGTTAAGACTGGGGGGTGTGCTCTGTAAACTCGTGTTTAGCAAAGGCTTATTTAATTTGTTACCCGGCTGCGACTAAAAGCTAAAATACTGGATGGTTTTTGACGTGTAAGTTGCCATGTGTAAGTTAGTTACTGTAGAAGTCGTATAAGGTAAAATAATTTTATAGGTGACAAGTATTTAAATGATACCTGCCCCCTTACTTCGACCATCCACGGTTAAATCGCTGATAAGTCGCTGATAATTCGCTGGGATTAGAGATGTGAAATACCAATAAATATTATTTGTGTTACTTTTTTTTTTTTATTTGAATAACCTCTTTTTCCGCTTTTTTGTTTTCAGGCTATCTAGACCAAATAAAACTCAGTAATAACAAGCGCTAAATTATTTATAAAGTTTAAACTTTTTCCCATGATTAATTTTATTGTTTATTGTGCTTTTATTGTACACTGTTCGACAACTTCTGTGAAAAACAAACCAACCTCTTTCATTTATGCTACAAATGTAATTTACTAAAACACCAAACTGGAAGTGGAACATAATTACAAAGTCTGCAGCTGCTGTCAAAATTTCAAACACATGTCAACTGTGTTTATTATTAATAAATTAGTTACTTTACATACCTACGTAGTTTCTAAAAAATAATAAAATTACTTCAATACCTAAGTATTGAATAATATGAAGGACACAAGCAGACAATCAAAGTAAAACAGAAAAGGATACAGCGAAAAAATCAATGATTTTGTTATTGTGATTTCATGTATGTACGAAGCCATCTTCGACTACCATAGCATGTGACTGGAATAATTTGTAAATAAATATAATTGTATTACATACATACTTAAATCGAATTGAAATTATATAAATTGACGAAAATTGAGTTCAGTTATTTCGCTCCTAATTGAAACCTTTTTATTTCGCCATACAACCTATTAGACAAAGCGTTTTATTGTTTCAAAAAGTAAGTAAAAGTAACTAAGTGCGCGGCACTAGTAATACTTTATTGGACACAAACTTAAAACTAAAGATAAAATAATAACTAAGAACAAAAAAATAGTTTGCCCCAATTGGGGTACTCAGTATGTAACATAAAAGATGATTATTCATATTCAGTATTCTATTGTGACGCCGCTGCCACGTAACCACCTTTTACTAGTAATTACAATGCTCATTTCACGAAGTTTTCAACGCACTTGCGATCGCTCCAAGATATGCACTCAGACTAAAGGAAAAAAGGCTTTATTCCTGTAGTCTGAGGATATGCATTGTCCATCCTCGGGCACATTTGTCCCTTGCTAAGTAGAGGCAGACCTGTTCGCTCCGTAATGGTACACCAGTCCGATATGTACCAACTAGATCTTCACCTCGTAGGTGGCCCTCCACTTGATCTGGTGTCTTCTATCTTTCTAGACTGCAGGAAATAGTAAATGAAATACAAAAATAGAAAATGTTTTTATTTATCACTTCCAATATATCCAATACCTACATATTGCCAAAGACAAATTAATATTACTAACAATGGTTTTAAGCTAAGATTACAAACCTAACAGGTATATTATGATGTAACAAGCTACTAGTAGAATATATCTATATTATTTAAATGACACAATTTTTTATAAATTATTTAATACTCAACAATATTAAGTAGGTATATGTTGTAATCCAATAAATAAATTGATATTGGTGCAATTAGAAAGAAAGAAAGAGAGAAAGAAAAATTGTTTATTGTGCACAGACTTCTGAGTTTGACATACAAAATGACTTGTGTATTGTGTATGTGCACTAAAGGAGCAGGTTCAGCATGTGCTGAAAGTACACTTGGTACTCCAGCGCTGGTTTCCAACCTGCTCCTTTACACACATTAATTAGTCACATGAATATAGTAGTACACTATTTTATAAGCACATGGTAATAACTTCAAAACTAAGAAAAATCAGTAGAGACCATCTTAAAAGTTCTGAATAAAGATAAATAAAATAATTCAACATCATATTATTGTAATGTAAAATAAGGCATGAGATGTAACAAAAGATTTACACATTTAAACTAGTTTTATTTATAATATACATATTTTCTTTAGTTCTATTATATTAGTACAGAAACCACATGGTTAATCAATACAGCAATAGAAATAACTAATCAACAGTTTTAATAATAAAATGATAGCAATTTTATTATTATAGCAAATAACGGCACGGATAACATACATTTGTCATTGCTAGCCTGCAGTGAGTGCAAGTGCACAGCTTACACCCGCTATTCAATCCTTAATAATTATAAATTATTCTATATTAAATGTCAGGTATCTATAGACAAACATAAATTAAAAATATGTTAAATAGCTACGTTAATCGGTTGGTAATAAGTATAAAATAAAAACTAGGCTTCATTTCTTGTGTTGGCATCTAGGTCCTAAACATTATAATTAAAGTGTTAATTTATAAGCACAATGAGTTAGTATGTATGTCTAAAAATTTATATTAATTAAAAACATGAAGAATATCATTGTCCTGTCTTACACAAAAACTTTTCCACCTTATTTTTTTCTTAATAATATTTTGCCATGTTGTGTCCATGTATATTTCCAATTTAGTCTTATCTTTTCCTATTTGGCCTTATAAAAAAGTTGTTTGTTGTATTTGGTCAGCCTTTTTAAAATAGACCCGTTGCTTAGCCACCGTCTCGGGCGGGAGGCCCAGGTCGCCGGCGCCGAGCGGCTGCCAACAGCCTCACATTTCAATTGATTGAGACTCGCCAGGACAGCATCACTACACATATGTCTTACAGATTCTTCAATATCGCTCAATCTTTTTTCTAATTCATTGGCTTGATCGTCTAAGAAATTTACATTGTAGACACAAGTTTCAAGCTCTGGTTGCATTGAATTTTGATTAGATCGAAGTTTATCAAATTCCATACGGAATTCAGCTATCTCTGCACTAAATTTTTGCATACAGGTTCGAAATGATCTCATCACATTGATAAGTTGGTGTACCGTTGAATCTGACAAAACCGAGGTGGCAGATGGTAACTAAAGTGAAGACCCACAGGAAGTGCCAGGCATTGGTTCGGGATCAATGTATGTCGGAGATTTATTATTTGTTTCAATATTTTTCGCTACGCACTTCTCGCATCTCCACAGGCTTGTTATTGTGTTCTTGACCTTGAGGCAATGTTTATGATAAACACATTCACAATCGTTGCACTTTACGAGTCCCGTTGAAGACACAAACTTGGCACAAGCACTACATTTCGCTATAGTTACTTTTTAAAATAACACTGCCGATGAAATTATATATGTTTAATTATGACGTATTTGTTGTAACTTGAGCTTCAAGCGTTGAAAACCACAACAAGGCCAACTTTATTGTCGAAAAAAAAACTTCCATGTAAGAATTATTGCGTTTTATACAAGTTTAGAGCAATTTCTTGGTATGAATTGCGGATTTACTAAAGCGAATTCAAATACGGAACAAAACAAACAATTATATGCACGATTGACATTCCATGAGTTTGGTACAGGGTTGCCAGATCACAATAATTTTTACTGTTACCAAGGTTGCTAAAATATCTTGTAATTTCAACGGATAATCTCGTAAATGCATACATTTCAAGAAACTCTAATAAAATCAATGCTATTTATTTACTGTACTAAGTAACTTGTGTAGTCATATTCTTTGCTTGGGGTTGTTCAATTGAAAGAAAACAATTAAAATTCATATCATATATAATTTTTATTAATTATATTCGATATCAGGGATGTTAGCAAAATAATCTTTATTTTTAGAGTATATCATTTCAGCTGTTATTCTGACGTACATTTCTATTGATGGTTCGAAATGTACGCAATTGCCTAAGCGATTTGGGCCTATAGCGCTTTCGGAAGCTAATAATGTACCATTTACTGTATCTGTGATAAAGGTATGCGAAAGAAGTCGTCATTGTTAAAATCTCATAAAAAAGTGTAGAGATTTTTGTTAATCTTGAATCTCGTACTGACTACTAATTTCAATTTAATTTTAACTAATTTTGTAATTTCTCGTACTTCTGGCAACTCTGATTTGACACAATATTATTTTTTAGAGTTGAGAAAATCATAATAAATTATTTATTATAGCAAAAAGGTTGCACACACTGAATGCTCAATAACTTACAAAATTTATTATAAATCTGGAACGTACGACTCACTCGCCTCCAATTCAACCACCAACTCGCTCCAATTTAGCTACCAAGTCGCTCCAATACGCCAACACCAAATCCCTTTGTTGTCACCATAGAATGTTGGCGCATATTGGAGCGACTTGGTGGGCGTGTTAGTTCGCTTGTAAGGTCGAAGTAAGGGGGCTGTACTCCATATTCTTTAACCAACTGTGTGTATGTAATGTGAGTATGTCTTTCACAAAAAAAGTGATATTTTATACCACAAGTTACAAAATAGTCCTGCTAGACTCTGAGCTATTTACATCAGCCGCAATCCTGAAAATCGATACTGGCGCATTCTAATTATAGCGCTGGAGTTGTATTGTGTTGTTCAATTCAAATAACATAAATACATAAAATACTATATTCTATTTTTAGTTTTTGCTTTAATAATTATGAAATATTAGCATAAAGTTTCAAGATATAAAACTTGTAACAAAAAGCTAATTTAGCAGATCGGTTTGTATCATACCACTAAAATAAGTAAGGACGGGCCCAACTACATTTAGCGGTGAAAAGATGCGGAAAGGGAGGTCCGGAAACGTCTCTGCGTAATGGATGGCATGTGCCTGAGGTCCCAGAGGCGAACTATTATTGGTAACCGTTTGGTTACCCTTATAAATTCGTTCACGAATTCCGCACGACAACGATACATGATGGAATGAGACCTGTCAAGTACTAGCTGCGACTCGCAGTACTATCCGCGTTAACTCGGGATAAAAAATAGCTTATGTGTTAATCCAGCCTTCAGCCGTTTAGGCGTGAAGAAATAACAAACATACAAGCTTACACACTAACACACAAACTTTCCTATTCTTCAATTTATCTGAATTTGTACTCTAAACAGACGAGTCTTCTAATCAGTTGAAATATGTGGACTCTCAGATTTATTAAATAATATTATAATAAACATGTGTTTTATTTATAAGACAATAAAAATAAAAATAAAGTATGAAAAGCCTTCGACGATTTTATATGGTCAAGTTGGTATTTCAAAGCCACTTATATACACAGTATATTATATATAAAAGAACATTGTACATTCACTATTATTTGTACAAGAGATTCATATATAAAATTTAGTCGCGTTATCTAGCCGATACAAAATTCTACCGAAATTATCCTTTTTAAAAATTAACTACCAGAATGAATCAAGAACAGGGATTAGGGAAAAACCTTTACCATCCCTGACGACATTTACTTACCTGTTTTATAATTCATTATTTCAGGGCGTGTGCGTGAGATGGCACGCGCGGGCATGCTGCATAGGGGTGCCAAAAATGGAGCCGAGTGAGTAAACATATAGGCATTATACTTTATATATAGAATTTATAATAGGAATTTACTCAGAGCGTTACACGTTACGTGCATAAAACATACGGTGGTAACCCATCACCGTAACATCTACCTAGAAGTTCTCCAGTAACTGACTCTAATGTGTTTCAAATATTTTAACATGTGAGGAACATTATCAGGTTTAATTAAATATATCTGAAGTGGTCAAAAGAGTTATTTTATTGCAGTAACCACCGCAGTTGACAAAAGTACAATTTTTTACTACTATTAAGTCGTTACTTAAGTATAGTTATAGGTATTTATTTACCTATAACTCGCATCTACAGGGTTATCAGAAAACGAACGAAAAATGATAATGAACCTACTAGGCGCACAGAAGCCACGCGCAGAGTCTACGTACTCGAGACGCCATGTTGTTTCTTTGATTGTTTTGAATGGGTAGGTGATCGTAGTAAGTTAGGGTTGTGCTATTTTTTTTATAAAGAATAATTTTCAACTTTTGTATGGAAACAAAAGTTTGCTGGTTTCCCGCTGAAACTTTCAGAACACAATTTTTATAACGGATACTATTAGGGATTTTCGGCTTACCATAGCCTTTCCTGATAACCCTGTATAAAGGAAACATTTGAAAGTTCGTGTCTTCTCGTTTTCATAACTAAATAAGTGCGAGCGAGAACGAACGAACTGCAAAAATGTTGTTTTGATATACTCGTACGAATATTTAAATACCCCATAACGTTTCCTTATTTCGTGATAGAATACATACAAATACACAGCTTACATACACCATTGAGTCGTATGTTTAAAAGTAATATCGCACTAGAAATAAGAAAGTACCGCTTTAATTATCAACCTAGTAGTTTTAAATGACATGGCTTTGGTTAGTTATTAATTAGAGAAACATGTGCGTGTGTCCACTTAGCTAGTAAATCGACCGTGTAATTCATGGTGATAATAAAATGCAACACGCAACCAGTGAAAGAGAGTAAGTTAAGTAATATAACTAATCTTAACTTAATCTGTATCCCTCTCTAAAACAGATTTATTAACGCATTTTCTTCTAAAATATCAGCTAAGTAAAAAAAATGGTTGCCTGTAAAGTCGGTTTTACGGGCGAAGATTTTACGTGACAACGTCTGCCGCGTGCTGCGCTCGCGGCAGACCGATCATAGTTGAGTGGGAGAGAGACGCAAGGCATTCGGCGGGCCTCTCTCTCGTTCGGTGACTCATCGTAACGTTACCGGGCGTTAGACTTTTTCATAAGTGACTCCCAGCCGCAACCTAATTTAAGACGTTGTCACGTCAATAACTTAAGTTTAGTAAATTCTTTTTTAGAGTAATTTATGATAACTTTTATTAAAATAAATAAATTGTTTAATGATGATCGAAACATTTAAAACTCAAACTGGTTCACTTATTATGTTAAAATTTAAGGTGTTTTATAGACCATTATTGTAAACAGCATCCCAAATTGTAGGTAAACGGCTACTAATCTTCACAGTGAGATCGGCCATTATTCTCTTTAATATCTCAATTCATTTCGTCCGCGTTTAGTCAAGGCCGGTGTAATGGCTTATTTCACAGAATTATCCGCCTATATTCCCGCGACTTTCCCTGACAGACATGATTTAGCACTTTGTGTAATTGACGTCATATACTTTATGTGCTATCTACTAGGTGACGAATGTTCTCGACACATTTCTACACAATAACTAGATTTATTAGAATCTTGACTAGCGTGTAGAATATTATGGAGCGAATGTCAATATCAGAAAATATTAATCTAGCTCATCGCAAGAAAACGGCTTACTATAAGTATACATTAAACATTTAGTAAACATCTGACTAAATTATGTGCTGTCAGCCATCTTGATTCGAAATATATAATAGTGTATGTATTCTACTAGTCAAGTCCTTACGTTTGATACCCATATAGAGGAGAAAAAATATGTGGTCGGTCATTTTCATCAAACATACTCGTAGCTGTAATACTCCCGACTAAAAAACGTTCCGAACAAAATAATCAAAATCCATCCATCCGTTCATGAGCAACGATGCCACAGACAAACACACACACACAAACACACTTATTATTGCGTTGCTTCCGGGATCAAAATACATGAAACTCAAATAAACTGTGCGACAATCCATGCTAACGCAATCTCTCTCAAAAACAAAACAAACCGTTGTCACAGGCGATAAAGTTTATACAGCTTGTAAACACATGTAATATAGATGAGGAATCAGTGCGTTTTACGTGTTTACTACTGCACGTGTCACGTACGAGAACATTCCACTCGTGCTATAAATGAACTTCCATAAATACAGCTAGCTGCGCTCCCACGATTGCCCTTATCACAAAGTACTTAAGGGCGCGGCGCTCGGGCGGGCGGGAACTGAGGGCGGGCGGCAGGTGCAAGCCTGATAGAGCAATTACTTATTTTAATATTTTTAATGCCGCCCGTCGTATTTTGCTGTCTCTTTTCACCCTCTGACAAAGTTGCGGCCTATTCAGGTGCTCCCAGAGAGGCTATTTTCTCCAAAATAATTAAATGAAGAGACACAATAATCTACCAAGTTAGACGCTCCATCTTTTCTAACTTTTTGAATTAATATTAAACAAGCTTTGAGGTCGTTGAGGCGTAGATAGTGATCTAATATTATGTTTGGACTACGATTCGTAAAAGATTAAATTAATAGAGAAACTAATGTGACATGTGAATATATAGGAATATTTTGAAGCACTTAAAATAATAATTGATATTTTTGGAGACAAACTTAATTATTTTTAATCGATATAGTTATTCTATAGAACTATTACTCGTATCTTCAATAACTAGTTTAAGAATAAAGTGTTTTAGATTACTAAGACGGAGCTTGTCTATACTGGAGATGGTTGGCTCTCGAGGAGGCGGCCGGAACACACGGTTAGATGCTTGGCGACAGATTTTTCAATGCTTAAAACGCTACACGCTATCCAGGCAAGCGCTACAAAATGCCCTCTAATCAGGCAAACACAATTACACATATGTATATGGAAGAATGTAGGTATGTAATTAACCTTTATTGCAGGAGGAGGGTGCATCTTATTAGGTGATCGCTTTCGGTCTTGTGGTCCAAAGTTCCCAGACGGGTCCTCTCTTAAATACCCTAGTTCCTTTGGATATTGTGAACCATTAATTTGGAAACTTTATCGTCTCCGTAATATTGTCTATACATTTGTTATAAGCTGAATTACATTCCTTACGTATATGGATACTAAAACATTCATAAGACAAAAGAACAGAAAAACATAAAGAACTTAAAAGCAAGCTTTTTAAGCGTGGTCTTTGAAAGCGATCTCTTTCAGGCAATGATTTTTAGCTTTGATTAATGTTATAATAATTATTAATTTTTCAACTTTCCTTCGTTAAGTTTTCTTTCAGACTCTGTAATAAATATTTTACGCTAGCACAGTTGTTATTACGTACTATGATACCGTAAGTTACGTTCCAGTTTTGGGCGCAGGTAATATTGTCGCGCTGCAAGATAAACCTTGGTGGTTTGGACCACCCAGGCCCCTCGTTGTCCGCAGTTTCTCGCATTTCTCACCTCGCCTCGCACTCAACCGTCTAGACCAAGTTTAAATTGTTAGCGGCAACTTTGCTTTCCACTCGAATGAACTTTATTTGTAAAGCGCATAGCTCCCTCGACTTGCCAGGACAAAATTATACGGATTTATTTATTTAAAGTTTTCATTAAACACCGTCTCGCCTGACACCTAATAAGTTATTAAAAGACACGAAATATATTTTCTCATTTTTGTTGCGTGTCCTTCAACTTTGTTATTTTCTTTCTTATAAGAGAGTGGGGGAAATTTACGAGGGTTTTAGTTTTGATAGTCACAGATGCGTGGAAATATTTTAATACGAAATGAAGACGGTGAGGTCTGAGGTATGTTGTTATAACCGTACCCCCTTGGGGAAAGTAGGGTTATGAAGGTTGTTACCGATCCATGGGTAGATATGTATTTGAATTAACCTGTGATCCATCAAGTGACTTTACCTACTCTATGCCCGTTTTATTATGAAATTTACTACATAAAAATTAAATTATACCTAGAAGTTTATTAAGCTTGGTGTTTTGCTCGTCGTCAAAATGAATTTATTACTCAGGTTTTATTAGATTTTAATGAAGCTATACCAAGATTTTATTTAATATCGTCTGCTTACGCAACTTAGACAAGACAAGAAAATAAACAAAAGACAAAATCGCTTAATATAATCATCAACGCCTACTAATTAAACTCGAATTTATTAATCATGCTTAAGTAGCACTTGCTTGAGTCTTTTATATGTAAATTTAACGAATGGTTTATTTTTTTGTAAAACCTTTTTTATTTTGCTTGCTTATTTCAAATCGCAACAAAGAAAATAATTGCTTGCTAATCTTGTTCTTCTGTTCCAATTTTGTATGGGAACATCGGTTACAGCATTTTTACGGCTTGCTTATTTTATGGTAGCCATGAAAATTTTCTAGAGAAATTATTCATGGAACACCAAGTGATCGTAGCAGATACTTGGAACTGTATTTACGATTCAGCGGTCAGTCGTAAATCTGTATCATACTTCTATAACAAGGAAATAGCTCGTAACTTTGATTGGGCTCTTGAGTTGCAAGGTCTAGCTATTGTGGCTAGATGCAATGAGACGTCTTTTGTAAGTCTATTGCATTGGCTGCAATAGAGGTATTATTGAAAATTGGCTACCTAAAGTATTAGATTGATATCGGCCGTTTACACAATGTAGGCCTTTATCTCACATAGGCAAGTTTTAAGTATGTTTTTTGGTTGCTTACATATATGTACGTCACTCAGGATGTTTTCTTAAAAAGGTTAAAAATTTGAAAAAAAAATTTACATCTGCATCACAATAAAGAGCTTAAATACCCCATTTACATTAACTGAATGAATATTTTCGCGAGCCTTTGTCATCGGATCGCATCACGATTCTTAAGAAAGGCCTCGTTAAAGCTTCGTTACAGGCTACTTTTCCTGGTCGTTTAGAAGTGGGTCAGTGTCCCGTAAAAGTTTCCGCGGGTGTGGACGGCGGCCGCATTACGCGCGCCGATCAAAGGCTGCACGATGGCCCTCATCCGGAGAACTCTTGGAAATCATGCGTTTGTTTATCCCCTCATCCTGTATCCGCGACGCGACGTGATTATAATATCCTCTCTCTCTAATTTGTAGCATCACTTGACGCGACTTCACTGACAGCTCGGCATTGCGGCAGCGTTTTACCACAATGCTGAGTATGCTGCGATTTTAGTGTAATTTAGCTGAAGTAGCGTAGTCGCACCGCAGGGAACGCTAGCTGCATAATTATTTTCAGTGTTTGTCCCCCATTAACATCTGCCGGCGAGCTCAGTTACAGGTCGGCCCCGCACTCAATCTGCTAAAGCTCTGTAATCCTGCCACGCAACGACTAGCGGCAAGTGCATAATTCACTCTGTAATTGGGCTCTCGAGACTGCTTGAAAATTGCGTTAGAAACGAACTAAATGACACTGAAATTGTTAAATTTTAAAAGTATTGTCTCGTCTAGGCATCACGAGGATTGTTGCGTAATAACTTAATTTTACTCTCTTATCTTTTGACAAGCGTCCTTTATTGTCTTATCTAAATTCAAATATAAATTTTAAAGTAGATTCTAAAAAAGGGCTGCTTTGAAAAAAATATAATCCTTCTAGAGAACTAAATTCTATAAACCAATCCTAATACGTTACTTCTCCCCACAGTATACCTCGCAAAAGTTTTAACGCGTTTACTGAATCACCGAAACTTTATGATTCCATATTTCAAAATTGACTTTATCAATTCCATTAATATTTTAAGAATATGGTATTTATTTAAGTACTAGTAAAAATCAACTGAATAGTAATAATAAGTTGTGGTAATAACTGTAGTTTCGTCGAGATTGTTTCAAAATTACGGCCTGTTCAACAAATCAACATAAATGCACACATACACATTCATACAGACATACGAAAACTAAACTGGAGGATACTATCTTGCTCGGTCAAAAAAAAACAAAAATGCTAAACGCTCCAAAACTGTATCTACGCAGTCCATTCGAAAATTGAGAAAGAAATTTCGTTCCCCGGTGAATACAAACATGCTACAAATTTCTACACAGTGACATAAAAGCGTCCCAACTGAACGTTCGCAATTCTGCGATAAAAGTAAATAATACGCGCATAGGAGCCGTTTGAACAATTTGCTTAGGAGCCGATATTGTGTTGGCCGCCGCAGTACCCTCCGAAAACTAATCTAGGTATGAAACGTTAACATCGATCCAAAACGGTTTACTAGTTCTACCTTCATACACAGTTTTTGGTACGTTATAGGGCCCAAAATGATCGTATTAAGATACCTTGGATCCACCCAATATGCCCTTCATTATACGAGTATAGGTAGTACGAGTATGTATTACGAAAATATAATCTTGCGCCGCTGGGCCAAAACCTTATTTAATAGATACCCACTTTTACTCAGAGCTAAGTAGCCAATAACATTAGCCAGCTATTATTATCTATTATCTGCTTGTAGAATAAACATTGAATATAAATAAAAAAATTGAAACGGCGCAAATGTTAAATAAATAATTAAAATGTTTAGATACGTGCAACAGCACCTTTATTACATTAGGGTCGTTTTAATGAATTTATATTTACCGTGTAAAGGTACAATCTAGTCGTAAATTGCGTTTTCAACTGCTCTGCAATACAATATATTGATTAGCCCTAGGGTATACTCGTCGGTCTAAAATAAAGCATTAATCCGCAATGGCCTACAATCGTACTTTCACATTTTACTAATGTTTTCCATTTACTGATTGCTTACTAGTGATATCTGATGCTGCAGTGGCGTTTTTAATTATAAGATTATATTTCCAAACAATTAAACCGTATTTTGTTATTACGTGAGCATAAAAAAGGATAACAAGATAATTTTAATACCTCTACCTGAAAACCGCTACTTTTATTTCGCTGCGGTGGGGTTGTTAATCAAAATAATTATGGTTCTACGCAAAGCTTGCGGAGAAATGTGAAACGTAAATAATGAATTTAATTTAGGGAACCATAAAAGCGCAATAAAGTCAAAATAGGCGTCAGGCGCCCTGATTCTCGGGTTCTAAGGGACCGGTCAATTTGTTTAGGACCAGATATCGGTACGCAAATATCCCACACCCTGTGTGATGTTGCCTCACTCGACACACGTAATTTGTTGTTACCCTTTATGTATTGAACGTGGCATTGACACTATAACGTAGCAATGTAGCAACGATGTGTATTTGTTTGTTAACATGTTAACTGATGTTGATTTAGACATTTTATCGCATTAAATAACAATGTTCATTTTATATATTAACAAAGTATTTAATTATTTTTTCTATTTTTTGTAAAATCTAGCAATGTTCTCGCAATGACTCAAATTAAGATGCATGAGTCGTTGCGATCGTCAATGAAAAGAAACACAATAAAATCCAAACAAAACATTTTACAGTCTATCCACTGAATCTATGGCAGCTTTAAAATTAGCTCGCAGTAAAGAATCACGCGAGCCAAGTCGTAAATAAGTTTGCTACAGTTCGCTTTATTGCCAGTTTCATGTTGAAAGTGCACGAAATATCGCAAGAGGCATAGTTCATGGATTATTGTTATTTGAGATTGTTACGAAAGGATCGGGTCGATGAGGAAAGTTTCGTGGAAGGTCGGTGCAGTGAGAGCGAGCGGAAAGTGAAGGTTCCTCCCTCCCTGCTCCCAGCACCCCCTGCGGACGCACACACCGGGGAAAGTACCTACTTGAAAGGGAATTCAAATGTGCGGTATTGGCTGGAGGGAAATAATCTTTGAATTGTGCTCTCCCCAGTGACCGCAAAGAGTGCCTAATATTCGTAGAGAAATAACACAACTAAAAAGCACTTGTTACACCCGTAAAATATTTAAATGTTTACAATTCTCTTGTAGTTCTGCTGTTTTAAAAATAAACTAATAATTTGCATAAAGAGGAGAGAAATTAAAAATATTGTAAACTAGTGAAATCCATATTGACGACAAAGTACACTAGATGAAAGAGTTTTACGGCCTTAGTGACTGTGAGTCGAAACGGGCTTCAACACATATGCCATACCTGGTTGCTACTTGTGATTACGGCTATTTTCGCATTCTTATAGGTTACTAGCAGATCGTTCCGGCTTGACACGGGCTATTAAATAATCTAAAGCGCAAAGAAAAACAAAATGTAGCCTACTCAGGGATAATGTAGCTTCCCAACGGTGAAAGAATTTTTCAAATCGGTCCAGTAATTTCGGAGCCTATTCGCGTCAAACAAACAAACAAAAAATATAACTTTTCCTCTTTGTATATTGGTAAAGATTGCAAACTTGGAACGGCTTTAGGACAAAGTTAATTATTATGTAGTATATAATCTATTTAAACAAACTAGAGACTTCCAAAACCAGCGCGGCAGGGTTCTGCGCATCCTTTCCAGATAACTATATCATTTCTGTACAATTCATATGGTTGTAAGCTTGTAACACGCTGCGTTCCTGGGCCATGTAATTCAGACCCTCTCGCTAACAAGCCTCACTCGAGCTTGCGCTGCAGATACGAGTATTGTGATATTTGTAAGGACGTTGTTAATGTACGTAGCGTTGTTGATGACTGCGTAGTTTGTGCAGTTTCTTAGAAGTCAGTGACATTGTACGGAGTGTAAAATAAGCATAATTAGAGACGTATCTCTGAATTAAAATAATACATTCTTGATTCGGTCTCTATTTCAACTTATTCAATTCAGTGTGTTTTTATTTACTTTTATAATTCTTAATAAGTCACCTCAAACTAGCAAGCTTCCAGATTTAGAAAATATAGATTATTTAATTAGCTCGGGGAGCTCACAATTTATCTCTAACTAGTAGGTTATCAACCTTAGAATTACTATTTGATGTGGATCCATAAACCTAATAAACAAGCCATCGCCAATCTTTCTTTAGTTAAACTTTATGCCACAAATATTTTTATTTTTCTTACCAATTAGAGTAAGTATACATTTGTATAATCTCATCTACTGCAGTACAGTGTGACCGCGCTAAACTGAACTCACATCCCCTCTGTTCTACGCATGCTGTGTTAGAGACGCATTGTTTCAGCGCGCTGGCTTCCGCACATTGCGTAGCGTTTGCTGTTTACGTAGGAAAACACTGTTTTTATACGATAAAATCTCTTCGAGATAGCAAACCTAGATTAAATACATTCTAACTTACGAGCTCTTACATGCATATATATTTTTTCTTGAACTAAGTCAGAATGTTCTAGTCGTAACACAAGTGATTATTTTATTTTAAAATCTAATATTTATGTAAATCTATGAACTCAAATTAACCGATTCTAAAAGTTATAGATAGAAACCTGCGCCTTCTAAGTTTAATTATGTTCCTGATTATGCTCGCAATCTGGCATAAATATTTTTTTCAAAACGTTTTTCAATCTATATAAAAGTTTGACAACATATAGATACATTTGATGACGACCTCATTGGCGTAACGGTTACCATGCCGGACTGCAAGGTACTGGATTCGATTCCCGACACGGCCAACATCTTTGTGCTTAACTAAATTATTGGCTGTCGGTCTAGATGTTAAATGTGTATCTATGTAAAATATGTATGTATGTATATGTAGTATATCAGTTAGCTACTATAACACAACAACTAACATCTACAACTAGAAATCGTTCAGTATGGGGCTAACAGCCGTGTGTCAAATGTGTCCTAATATTTATTTATTTATTTCATACATACTCGTAGCTTACATGTCACTAGTACATGAAAAACTATTAATTATTTATTACGACGGCGTCTGGCCCGCCGGCCGAGTGGTCGCACAAACAGCCCCGGGCGCGCGTCTGACGCTGCTCTTAGCTTTAGAGCTTTAGAGCCTTATCACCCTCGCTCCACACTACTTCCCAGTCTGAAATACGTACAATGCAACTTTAAACCTTATGATCGGGGAATAAGAATCATTTTCACATCTCGCTCAGTGTTAATTCCAAATCGCGAAAAGGAGATAGTGGTACAGGACCTGCTACTAATTATCCACGGAGACAGGAGGTTCCGGATCGTCGCGTCTGCTTGTAACGCGCTTGTAAAAACACTATCGCAAAGGTTTAAAGGCTGGGAAGCTCAACTGTTCAGAGCGTTTATAAAGTTTAAGGTACTTAGCATACGATTAATTGTAACAGAATGTATTTTCAGTGAAAAACACAGTAATCGAAGTAGAAAGTTATTAAAGTTAACGCACATTTACTCGAACTTGCGAATTCAAAGATCAATTTTAAAATCATATCAGCGTAACATGAAATGACGTAACGTGCATATTAAATTAAAAATAACGTCATTCGCGATAACTGCGATGGTACTCATAATGTCATATTCTATTTTTGGCTCGTAACTCATTAACCTTTAACCGTCGCTGGAAACTTCCATTAGCACCTGGCCTACAAGGCAAGTGCAATTAATCTAATTCATCCGTTTGATGGTGGCAATTACACTCTTAAGGCTAACGTAGGGGAAGGTTTCTTTCAGCCGCCTTCCGCTGCTGTAACTCGTACCCCTGCGAGAACCTGTCACCATCACTTTTCGTGATTTACGACACACCGGCAAAAGATTTTGAAGATTTCTCGAGACAGTGCACGAAGAAATTGAACAAACTTTACAATAAATTGAAGTTTCCAGAAATTATTTTTGTCAGTGTTTTTTTTGTTTTTGGTAGTGTGTTGTTATTTTTAAGAGTGACAGCGTATTTTAATGTATGGAGCGTGAGTTTACTACAGCTTTGCGACACAGGCTCTTACCAGATATTTGCATGAACAACGGACGGCTTCTAACTGTAATTTTAAATTATACGTGCCCACCATTAGAATCACAATAATTATCTTAACTTATCTTATGTTTATGAGTACAAATCTCACTACGGTGGGCAGCTCAACTTAATTTGTAGTCAGATTTCGTTTACGATATTGGAATTCTTATGAGATATACCGACATCAGTATTCCTTTGCTGATACATTTAATTAAAACTAATTACGAGGCTTACTGATCGAATGGTTCGCACGAATCTCGGGCTGGTGTAGCGAGGGGGAGAAATTGGCGTTTTGCGACGTCTTCCCGGCTCCCCCTGGTCGACCCTCGCTCAGATAATTAACTGCAGATAGCTACACCCTACCAGTATGGGATCAAGTTTTATCTACCGCTTTTTAAAGAGCGTTGAGTAGAGCCGGCGGTGCTCGCCGGCCGCACAGGGGTTCAACAATTTGTAAGGGTGGCTAGGTAAACGACCGTGATTATATTGATTTTTGCATTGACATCTCTTTTCCTTGCCAACCCTTCGAACTGATTTTAATTGAATGATATTTCGTGTATAGGGCTGATTGAAAATTGTTATTCATCGAGGGAAAAGTTTTACAGGAAACAAAAATATTGTTTTACAAATCGAACGTTGCTATCGTTGTCGACACCACAGAATAGAAACCGCCAATATTTGTAAAAATAAAGCGGCGCCGAGCATAAACCACGTCCGATGCACCCGATAGACGCCAGTACGTTGCCACGCCATTTTTTGGTATATCAAATTCAGAGGAACAGACAGCAACTATTTCGATAGTAATCCGGAATGCAGCACGTCGAAACGTTCCGCCCGGTAGCACTTTGAAGTTCCGTATTCATATTCAAATTCCACGGGGATTCTCGACTGATATGTTGCTTTATAATACGCTATTTGCATGTTTATGGTGTTACGAGTATTTTGTTTCTGCATTTTATAGGAGGGTTCGGTGCGTGGCTGCGACCCCTCCAGCATTGTTGTGGGATTAGCGCAGCAGCGTGGTGGCCAGACGTATAAATCAACCGGCTAATGCGGCGGCTTCCGGCGCGTCTCCGCCGCACAGCAGCTCTGTTCCGCCGCGACAGCTCTGCTATTCAGCACCGCCCTTAGCCAAAGATTCGAATGAAAATGGATAGATAAGCCTTCCGGGACAAAGATCTCCGGCACGGTCGATTCCGAACGAAATACTGCAACTGAAAAACTCTATTATTGTAGTTATAGCCACCATAATAGAGGAAAATTTATAAAATACGAATTATATTTTTTTCTAGCCACTAACCAAATAAATGGTAATGCTCATACATATTTTGTAGTAGGTAGCACTAATTTCGGTACCAGCAAAACTGCCGGGATCTAATTCTATGGCCCCAGCAGCCGTGGTAACGACAGAAGAAGGGTGCCGAAGATTTATTAATTCCGAATTACTTTTCGGTACGTGCAATTTACTTTGTTTGTTCTTCGGGGAATAAAAATTTCCTGCCTCTGCGGTAATGTGTAGTGCAGGAAACAAATCATGCGTGAGAGATAAGTGGTGCGTATGTTTGCCGCCGCCGCTGGCCGAGTGAAAGTGTGGGAATGAACTACACAAACGCATTCAGTTCACAAGGAACGATTATTCAGATCTCGCGATTGCGATTCGTATCATTTATCTATTTGCAATTGTGCTGCAACATAATGAGCAGAAACTTCTTCAAAGTATTCTGTTAATATGAACCATTTAGAGTTCAGAAAGTTATTTCCCTAGCTCTGTTTGTTATTGTCACTAACTTGTACGTTAGAAAACAAAACACAATTGCGCATGCTTGCTGCAACTTCGGGAGTCCGAATACCACTTGGGTAATTGAGGAAGTGAGGGTCCCTCGATCCTATAACGCTTATACAGTTATAGGGGCTTTACCCTTGTAAGTTATTTGTTTGACTAGGCCTTGTAGATAAGTGTGCAGTGATTTTGCAGTAGTTCACTAGAAATCACTCACGAACGTTAGAATGCTCAGTGAAATAGTCGGTGTTAAAGTTAGAACCAACTTACTTTAAAATCGAGTTGGAAATAACTCGTATCGTATGCAAGTTCGTTATGAAATTAGCCCCAGTACATGCGCGACCCCGTTCGGTGGGTAGGTGAGTTCTAAAACAAAGTTTGTCTATTCGGAAATGCAAGCGAGCCGGTGGTAAAGTTTCGTGAGCAAAAAGCATAGTTTTTCATTGTCGCGTCGTCGTCTCGCCGCAGCCATTGATCGATACCGCTGCCACTGCAGTTTATATACGACATCTTTCATTTCCTTTGATTACTTTTAGATTCGACTATAACACAGACTGAAGTAAGCATTGTTCGACCGAACAACGTGTTTTTAATGCTCTAAATTGCTCTGCAGTAAGCTACGTTATGATAGCCATATTTTCCTTGCATTCATCGATTAACCATTAATTTGTCCGTAGCAGTAACGAAACCATAAAAAATGTTATCTAATTTGCCTCCGATCGTAAATCAAACGGCGGAATGTTCGGTAATTAGAGAGAATGTTGGAATTTGGTAGACCACCCATAATTAAATTATATCTGGTCATATCGCTTGTTTTTTCGACACCCTTATTGTATCTACCCCAGCGCAATTATACGAAACCAAACGCACACACGAGGGTCCAAATTAAATCTGTCTCCTATTAAGGCGTAGTCTGGGATTCCAAATTCTACCTATTTTATTAGATTAGGTACACCCCTGCTTGCGTAAATTAAAAATTATGTACCATTTTCAGCCTCAGAGTCTAATCTAAAAGTCACCTTGGTGATATTATTTTCAACCTTCTCAGCAATCGTAACAGACACACTTGCAAAATAAAAAATATGTTTAAAACGGGTTCTATCATAAATTTAGCAACAATACCACTTTCAAAGACATTACTTTCCCTAAAAGCGGAATAACGAGTAGCTGTAAAGTTAATAGCACCCGTACTGAGATTGGGTCAACTGTAATAGATCAATGATAAGCTCGCTAGAGGTAGCTTATAAAGCCTTAATGAAGACTTCGCCGAGGCTGCGCGGTTGCGAGTGACGAGGCCCAGGTAATGACTTAATTAACGCGCAATCAGAGCCCGTCTGCAAGATACTCTGCCTCACGTTTACACACTAAAACCGCACGCTCACTACCATATAAATGTAATCCGATGTAATAATACAATGTAAATTAATAAAGCAAAAAAAAAAACAAATGAAATCCACACTCAACCTTCTAATGCCTATTTATTCCCTACTTTGTTTACTTAGAAGTGACGAAGGAAAAATAAAAGGGGAATTGAACTTGATAGATTAGATGTAAGTAGTTGCGCACACTCGATTCTGTTACTGAGGAACACATCGCTCCCCGGAGTTGAAAAGTCCAATATTGACTCGCAAAATTGCTTTAAGTCTGTGCAGCTGATGATATTGAGTGGGATTGTCGACCTTATAATCTAGGGAGGAAGTGCGGGATTGGTTCTGATGGGTAGGTGTTGTTACAGCTAGCCGCGCTTATTGGCATGTCCTCAGCGCTTCCTTCCGGCGACAACGAACACGCCAAGGATTTTCCGCTAAAAGCTAACCGTCCAATAACATTTATTTATAGGGAGATGCTCAAATTGACACTGCCTAATGGGCCAGCTTCTATTTTAAAATTATTGGAACATTGTTCATATCTACTAAGTAGCGATGTTTTTTTAATATGAGAAAAATATTAAAAAATATCGCTACTTAGTAAGTTATGCCTACTTATCATGCGTAATCATTTACAGACACTTTGTAGCCGAAATCAGTTTCATTATACATTCTTTTGTCCAGATAACTGAGACAATGAGAGAGTAAATGTTTCTTTTTGTCGTAACAAAGTTGTCCTGTTTTCGTGCTCACTCTGGCGTATAAAATTAATGGCAGAGGCCTGATGAAACAACTGATAGGGCTAAACTTTTGTTACATCATTAACGTTTATGACATAATGTTGCAAAATCGAAGCTTGTCCCTCCTGGAAAGTTAAGACGTTGGAAGACCGAATTTTCGATTCATTTACTTTTATCAATTCTAAGTTATATCTATCTATACGTAAGTAATCTAATAAACTTGGTATTTTCTTTTGTAAATATGATATGTATATATAAAAAAATCTTAATTTTGAAATCGGTCCGAAATATTTCACTCGAAATTTTTAAGAAACTCTTCTTACTACTACTTCTATATTTCCACTAATAATATAAGCAAAAGTTGGTGTGTGTGTGTGTGTGTGTTACTTTTTGACGTTCAAACGACCAATTTCGTTGAATTTTGGAATTAAGGCTTACAATTTGGATTAACATAAGCTAGATTTTATCCCAGATTAACTGATGCCATCAGCGCAGGGCGCAACTAGTTGCGTAATATGGGTAATGTATTTGTTTAAGTTTTCCTCACAGATAACAGATTCCACAAAATATCTATGGAGAAATCCGGACGTGGTATATAATCTCACACAGCCGAACAGACGGACCAAGATGTTCCGCGAATATTTGAATCAAACCGGAATAGATAAAACCGTAGTACGATCATAAGCTCCGATAGGATGCACCTTTTCCCGAACATTGAGTTGATTGAGCCATCCGCACGTTCCCCATTTTCATACGAGGATTTCCCGAATATTGCCAAGATATACGGCCGACAATATTTCGGTCACGTACTATTATTATAACACGAATGTGTATTACATTATAACCCGTTACCACAACTATACCCGCTCGTAATGCACGTAGCGTTAAACTTAAATAGGTAAGTAATGAAATTGTTAGATAATTTCTGTTTAGTATTGCTACACGTTAGTGGGGTTGTTACCGCTAACTAGTTTTTATACGTGGAGCTAAACCAGCAATCACGCTAGCGTGACATGTTGCGTTTTTACTTGTATGTGGCAATTTATTATGTGAAATTATTATTAAATTTGCTTTTTAACCCATTACTTCCCAAGCTTCGAAAACGTTGGATTTTTTTTATGAATTCTTTAAATTAGGTTCATTATACATAAAGAAAAAAGAATATGACTAAAAAAAAAAATTAAGATATACCTTCATCCCTGTTTCAGCCCGTCCTATAAATATGACAATGGGGACATGTGATCAGAAGTAATACAAGTTAACGATTAATAAGAAAATAAGATTTATTTGTAAATTATGTTCACAAACAGACTTAAAAATAAAATATATGTGCTTATTTTATATGATTACTTATAAAACAATCACATTTAAATGGTTTTTCCCATTTTGCACAAAAATTTAGAGGTTTTTACTTACAACCTTGTCCTTGACCATGCCTATATTTGCCCCTTTGGGATATAGAGACCAACATTATGATACCTAAAGGTTGTTAAAGAACTTCTGAAGAACCAGGTATCGGTTTATTTCCCTTGCTTTTCAAATTCCTCATCCAAGCAAAAAAAAGCCGTTCGTCTGAAATCTAGCAGAGGGATAGTCTCATCTTTATTTATCTGCTTGTAGATAATCCATCCATTTACAAAGGTCATGTATAAAACACGGATAATTAAAGGTCAATACTATATTTTACCTCTAAAGCGTATTGGGTATTTAGAAATCAGCCATCATGTTTATATACTACTCCCATATCATTATTACAATTATGAATAAGTATTGGCTGATTCATGGCTACTTTGGCCTTTGCTATCTTTGAACCTATTTGTTTTTACAAAAGGTTCAACAGAATCAAAATTAGTTAAAAGACAAACAACGTTACTCTCAAACCATTTCAGGCACAAAATTTCATTGTTTTTACCAATACTATAATCGGAAAAACCTTAGTCTTTCTTTTTCATCTCTTGTTTGGTCATGGTAGGACATTTTTATTTGTATTTTCTCTGCCTATCCCTATAGCTCTGAACCCTTGAGATATAAAACCGATCAACAATAATTGCATGCTGCTGAAAGTTATCAAAGTAGACTACATGTAATCTGAGAGCTGTACAAACTGCAAGCAACATCTTTACCACTGTAGCACCCAAGTCATCGTCACAACTAACAGAGGTTCGAGCATCTTTGCCTGAATGTTATAAGAATACAACCGAAATGTTCTAAGCCGAAATGATATAAGAATACAACTTTGCTGACTTGCCCAGACAGTGCCCAATGCTTATACCCCAACCTTGTTGGTTTTCCTTTTATTCAACTTCAATGTCATTCAACTCCTCATCACTAGATTCTTCAATATCTTGAAGATAGTCAACAAATTCGGACATGTTCAAAGCTCTTTTATTTTATTTTTTGCACTGGATTCATTATCTATAAATAAAAGAATTTATTAATATATACTGACAGTCATACAGATAAGTATATTATTCATAATTAGATAGAGAAAAAAATAAAATATTTTTACTTACCCTCAAACTATCAACCTAGTTATATTCCCATAGTCGTAGATATATAAACATATAACCCTGTAGTCTTAAGTATAAGCATATAACCCTGTATGAAAGCTGATGCGGCATAGCGACGATTCATAGAATCCGGCCATCCGGGCTTTGCCGTATCAGCAAACATTTCATTAGAAATAAGACCTAGCATTAAGATCAGTTTAGAATAAAATCTTCGACACTCAACACCTATTTTAAGTGGTTTAATTTTAATTTAGTTTTAAAAAAGATATTAACGCGCTCCCGATTCCTAACTGGCGCAGCCGGTAGGATAATCGGCTGCTGTCATCGCGAGTACCGAGCGTAGAATCCGTGAAAAGTGTACGAGCGTGGCAGCATTGGTGGCTAGCAGCATCGCGTGGAGCCACTCCGATTATCCACGAACCAAATAAATGAGTTGGACGTCGGCGATGCGGGGCATGTAAGTGGCACACCCAGAGTAAAATCCTCCGCTTGTTCCACCCATTCCCATCCAATATCTTGTGTTAAAATCACACATTTAGTTTAAGTTTGTGACTGAAACTGCACACATTAAATTAAGGAAAACGTAGCGAAAATTGCTCGTTTTAGTTAAGAAAATTGTGACTGAAACTGCACACATTAAATTAAGGAAAACGTAGCGAAAATTGCTCGTTTTAGTTAAGAAATTGTATTTTTAAGTAATTATAGATTAGGTTAACGTGACTTAAACCGCACATAGTGTTTAGATATTTTTAGTTTTTTTTTTGTGTTATACTTACTAAGAAAAATGGTTGACAACGCAGCGCAATTAGCACCTCCCCTTCTAAGGGATATGTTAAAACTAATTCCTGAATATGAGGGTGACGCGAATACGTTAACATTGTTCTTAAAAAAGTGCGAGTATGTTATCCAACATTTCCAAGGAAGTAATCAGCGAAATGAGTATCTGATGCAATGCATCACTAGCAAATTAAAAGGGAAGGCCGCCGCGTTAGTCAGTGAGAGGGAAGATTTTTTAAATTACGACAACCTGAGAGAACTACTAATTCAACATTTTGGAGACCCTCGCAGCGAGGAGTCAGTGGCCATCGAATTAGAATCGATGAAGTTAAAATCCGGAGAAACGTACCTAGAATTCTGCGGCCGCATTCAAAACGTAAGGGCCACCCTTTTTGCAAAAATTAACCAAAATTTAATAAATTCAGACGAAGTAAAAAACGCTAAAAGACTAATACATAACAACACAGCCCTTAATGTATTCTTATACAATCTCCCAGAGCATATGGTCAGGGTCATACGTTTGAAAAATCCGAAAAACCTAGAGGACGCCTTAAAACAGGTAATAGAAGAGGTGAATTTCCATGAGCAATATCAGATAAAAGCTAAACTCTTAAATAACCAAAACACAGTAAACTGGAAACCTCCGCCTCAAGCTTCTCCACAATTTAAATTCGGAGTCCCAAATCAAGGTCAGTATAGGCCACAGTTATTTACCTCGCAACCTATACGACATCCGATGCAGTCGGGCTTCAAACCAAACTTTCAAGCTCACCAGTATACTCCGCAACCCCAAGCAGCACCGTTTGGGTATCGACCTCCGCTACAAATGAATCAAGGTGGGTTTAGACCTCAAGTAGGACAGTTTGGATATAGACCCCAACAGTTTGGCTTCAGACCACAGCCGGGACAATTCGGGTATCAACCCCCGCAACCTCAGAGCTATCGACCACCACAGCTATTTTCAGGCGACGTGACAATGAGAACTGCACCAGCCCTGCCAAAGGTACCCATTAACGAGATGCAAGTAATGGAAGAAGGTATGTACATGCCTTACGATTATAACACCCCTATATATGGCACATACGACGAGCAACAGGCAATCGACGCTAATTATTACACCGAAGCTGGCGCCGAGCAGCCTTGCCAACCGGAAATGGATCCTGACGAAAAGGAAGAACAGATAAGTGCGGAAAATTATTGTATTACCTTTGTCCAAAAGCCCGAGGTAGTTGAACTAAATTACGACCGTTCTCGGAAATTACCATACATGAATATCCCTGAAATAAACGGCAAATTTATGATAGATTGTGGTAGTAGCAAATGTTTCATTAGCCCATCTAAAGCCAATCAGTACTACGCAGCGTACAAGTCTTATAAATTGTTTACAGTTAATAGTACGCATGCCTCTAGCGCGCATAAAGAAGTAATTAACATCCCACTCTTTTCGGTTTTTAATGCGGACTGCGAACAAACATTTTATATCTACGAAGTAGACCCAAAATATGACGGCGTGATTGGATTAGATTTGATGCTTAAACTTGACGCTAAAATAGATTTAGAAAATCGAATTTTCAAAACTAAACGCGCCTCGATCCCCATCAAACTCGACAGTGACCTGGTCCTAAATTTAACTTCGTGTAGTGAAAACCGCGTGAAACTACCGGTAAACTGTAAGAAACCGCTTATCAACGAACCACCTCAACTCAACGAAAATATAACATGCGATATAAACTATACTACCGTTTTGGCTGAAGTAGAAGTAGAACAACTAAAACACAAGAACGAGCAGTTAAACGCTAACGCAGACGCACTGTCACGCCTAAAACTTAATGCATTAAGTACTGACGAACTCGACGACGATATATCAATGATAGTTAATTTAGAAAACCGTGACTCCAACGCCGACCGCGATCACTCAGAGACAATATCTATTTCAGACTCTGAAAGGCCCGAAACCGACAGCCCCATCACTGTTTCTGACTCTGATACAATAGATAATATATTCAAAAAGGAACCCGAATGTTTAGTGCGCACAGATTCAAGCTCCAGCGCTACCGAAACAGTACATTCCGGTAGAGACTTAGAATCATCAGGCATACCAATATTACATGAAGCCATAGACACCAAACCAAATCAAATACTAGTGTTCCACAAATACCAAAATGAATTGCAAACGACCGATTTATCCACAAAACATCAAAAAATCCTAGAAGTATTTCTACCTCACGGAAAACCCGATCTTATCTGTGAGTTTCTAAAAAAGTACATAAAACCAAAATTAAAATATTTCATATATTTCGAAACGACTCAACACCGACGCGAATTTAACAACATTGTGACGTCATTAATTAAAAAGGACTCAATTAACTTCCAGGAATGTGCCGAACGAGTAATAAATGTAGAAAATGAGGATGAACAGAAACTTATAATAAAAAAATTACACGAAGGAAAAACTTGTCATCGCGGCATAACAGAAACAGTAAAAAGAATAAAAAGAAACTATTTTTGGCCAGAGATGCGCGAAACCGTCTCAGCAGTAATTAATTCGTGTGATCAAGGTAGAGCCCCTAAGTACGATCGTAAACCCCTTAAACCATTTTTACAACTCACCGAAAAGCAAAACGCCCCGTTCCAGGAACTTTTCATAGATATGTTTCCAAGAGAATCAAAATCATATTTTACAATAGTAGAGCGACTCCATTCGACCCTAATTGAGATTTTACCAGCCTTTAAAGAAGGTCAAGAGCTATACGCAAGGGCAGTAAATAAAAGACAATTGAAGGATAAACCAAAATATCAAAAAGCAATAGTAACCGGTAAAGCACAACTAAACGTAGTATCCATAAAAATCAGAGACAGAGATACTAAGGTCCCAATTAGAAACATAAAACGCCCTCCACAGATGGTGCTTCCTCCTGATGACGGCGATGGTCATCCAAGCCCAAGACCTCCCGAGCCAGGGCCTTCAACTTCAAGAGATAACTGAAAACCCAGGTCTCCTCCCAGTAAAGCAAGGCCGTGCGTTTCTACAATACGAAAACTGGTCAATTATAAAAACTATAGATTTAACAGGTATAACTTCTGACTTACAATTTAACACGAAACAATACTCTAAATTTTGTGCTAAATTATCCTCTTCTAAAAATGTTTCCTCCATTATTAATAAACTAAAAGATTTCCAGTTACAAATAAATTACATCCGCGATGAAGCTACAGAGAAATTACAACAGTTAATCCCGAGTAAGCGCGTAAAACGCGGTCTTATGAATCCACTAGGCTCTCTAATCAAAGTCATAACAGGAAATCTAGATAACGACGACGCTATCCATTTCGAACAGTTATTAACAGATACAATAACCCGCGAGCAAGCTATTTCTAATAAGATCACCATTATTTCCGAAATGTTGGACCACATAGTCAATTCAAGTAAAATTGTAAATGAGAACACTAAGATTATAAACGATAGAGTTAGTAAAATAGAAATGTTTATAAAATCAAAGGAAAACGATGAATTACTTATGTTCCATATAACAAATATATTTAATCTTTTTATAAATAACTTCCGTACCATTTCGATTAGACTAAGCGATGTAGAGACAGCTTTAGCCCTTAGTAAAGTATCAGTATTGCACAAAACTGTAATAGACTCTGTAGAGCTACTGACACTGTTAAACGAAATAAGTACCTACGGTAGCCTCATGTATCCTGTTAATGATAAGAACTTAATTAATTTAGAGGAAACGTTTTCTGTAAAAACCTACCTTAAGAACAGTAGTATAAGATTTATTATTGACGTCCCACTTGTAGAGAAAGAATGTTATATATATTACAAATTGTACCCATTACCCATGCTTAACCACTCCACCGAAAATACCCTTACCATCATCCCCGAATATCCTTACTTACTCCAGGGTGAGAAAAGCTACCGAACGATTGCCCGAAGATGTAAAGAGGTAACAGCCAAAGAGTACCTTTGCTCCGAAAACGACGTCGTCCCGTATACCAGAGAAACCTGTATAGAACAACTAATGAAATATCGACAAAACGTATCGAAATGTACCTTGCGACAAGTCATTACTGAAGATTTGAAGACTCAGAAAATCTCTGATAACAGTTGGATTATATTCTCTAAACATAAGAAAGTACTTACACAAAAATGCAGAGATGACGTCACACAGAAGCCATTGAAAGGTACATACATCCTTACTATTCAAAAACCCTGCGACGTTACAATTGGTACTCTACAACTACGAGCAAACCGCTTTCTTGAATCAAGAAATATATATAACTACGTGCCTGTTATACATTTACCTGTTTTACCAGAAAAGATTACAGAAGAAACCGAAACCGTAGACTTGCAAGGCGTTAACCTGGATGACGTACAACACCTGAACTATATACTAAAGAAAAGTGTGAAAAGTGCCCATAACCCAAATGTGAAAAGTGAAGTGAAAAGTCTTGGCATTGCCACAAGTGTTCTCTATCTAATGGTTTTAATACTTTCGGTATACCTAATATGGTCAAAAATAGTGCCCCTCGTGCGAAAATCTCGTGAAAATCATGAAATCAGTGTAAACGATAATGAAAATGTAAATGAAAACCCTATTTTACTAACTACCCGATTGTAATTAATATAAGCTCGTTGCCTCTGCTCACCCTCGAAGCAGGAGACGCGTATTGCGGAGACAACACTAGTAATAAGAATTAGCATAAGAAAATGTAATCTAGCATAGTTCCGTAGCCTCTAATCACCTAGTCCACACCAGACTATTGTATTTTGGGGGCCACAATTTGTGAGCGAAGTTCTCGGAAAACTCCGTTTCCCGTGAACTTCGAGCTGAGGGGGAAGGAGTTATATTCCCATAGTCGTAGATATATAAACATATAACCCTGTAGTCTTAAGTATAAGCATATAACCCTGTATGAAAGCTGATGCGGCATAGCGACGATTCATAGAATCCGGCCATCCGGGCTTTGCCGTATCAGCAAACATTTCATTAGAAATAAGACCTAGCATTAAGATCAGTTTAGAATAAAATCTTCGACACTCAACACCTATTTTAAGTGGTTTAATTTTAATTTAGTTTTAAAAAAGATATTAACGCGCTCCCGATTCCTAACTACCTTGTACACAATGAATTATTTTTATTTATTCTAGGTCGATAAATAATCACAATCGTTTTGTGTGATTAGATGTCATGTGTTCAGCGTACACTAATCAACTAATGTAAACACAATCAGGACCCATAAAAAACAAGCAATTGACCAGTTTGAACCTGTACTTAGCGTGACAGGATCCATCGCACTATTGCGGCAAATTGTACATACAGGCTCCCGGTGTCATATTTATAGGACGGCTTATTTTAAATGTATACCACAAGACCACAAATTATATTTTGTTTTTATTTTTATTTGTTTTATATTTGGTAGAGATCTAAGAATAAGTTTTATGTACTTTGAAGTAGGTAACGTTTTTCTTTCACAGTATATACAATCGGAATTCAGAGCTCTCCTTCAGTCAACAAAAATGATCAATTAAAAAAAAAAAACAATAAATTTACGTTAACATTTTTCACAGCGAAAAAAATATATTTTATTAGAAAAATAGTGAAAAAATATGAATTTCGTTAGAAATAATAAAAATGAAAGTCCTAATACATATAAAAAAATGTTGAAAATGGTGTCCTAAAAATATGACAGTGGGAAGGAATGGGTTAAAATAGAAGTCAGTCAGGACGACATATTGTGTCACGTAGGTTCTTATTGAAAAACAGCTGTTTAGGAAACAATATACTTTAGTTAATAAATACTTAATTTATTTACAAATGATTGTGGATGAACTTGTACCAAGTAAAAACGGTGCGGTCGCAACTAACAACACCAAACTATCCCGACTTCAAA
Organism: Mellilla xanthometata; assembly: GCA_035578125.1. Lineage (NCBI taxonomy): Eukaryota > Metazoa > Arthropoda > Insecta > Lepidoptera > Geometridae > Mellilla > Mellilla xanthometata. The sequence goes on from JAPUBQ010000024.1 coordinate 6,306,066, forward strand.
CGATTTAATCGGGCAAGTTCGTACTTTTAAAACGGAATTACGCTTAAACTACTAACTTGGAACTATTTCGAAGTTTCTGCCTCCTGGTGGCTGCGGTTTCCGGAAGTGGCGAATGAATTTTACTCCTGTTTAGCTCAACAAAACTAACTCGATATGCACTAACGCATACTTTGGTAAAACTTTAATTTCTTTGCCAACTTTGAATATTCAAGACTATGCTTAAGGCACTGTTGTACCGATTTGAGCTGCGCCATACATGATTGAGCGAAGCGCCTCACGCTTTGCAGTACATATATCACCGAATAAATTCGTACAAAATCAACACTTATATAATAGTAAAATAAAATTATAAGATCTAACCAGTCCAAAAATAGAAATAAATAAAAGAAAATTAGTTTTAATTTCTTTATAAATTAATTACATGTCCATAAATATAATAAAAATTATACATGTCAAAAACATTTAATGTTAGGAAAACCCGCCCATGGCCGTACCTGGTATTTCTTTGTTAGTTTCAGAAGTACAACATTTAATTAAGTATTGAAATAAAAAATAATGATCGCTTAAATTATACGTAATCGCATTTGGAACTCAACGAACGATTCTTAACAATGATTTAAAGATAATAAGAACTAAAAAATCTGTAGTCCTATTAACACGGTAATTTATGAGACTTTTTTCAAAATATGCCTTTTGCTCCTATATTGTCTTAACCTCTTAAGACTTACTAGCTGCTAGCCGGGCTATCCATTTTTCAATAATCGTACTTTTCAGTTATTTATCTCGTCATACCTACTGCAGGAACCTAAGAGCGTACGTTGATTACCAGCACTCACGTACATTCAAAGTCTTAAACAACGCGTATTGCATGGTAAAGAAAGAAAAGAAGAGAGGTGCAATAGTAGAAGTATCACATATGTCATCATCGCTCCATCTATTCATATATGCAGTGTTTGATAGATCTTCGAGTGGTTGCCGCTGCGGAGTCTCGAGGCAACAAGACGTCATTGTTGTAGCGCACATTGGAAACTTACAAACGGTATGGAGACCCAGGAAAGCTTTGTCTGGTTCTTTCAAAGCCTGCTTGGCTTGGCTCAACCATTTTTTTTTTCCAAATTCAAATTTATTTTTTGTGTCAGGAAAAACAGGTACACAAATAACAATATACATGAAATATTTCCTGTCACAAGCTATTTTTATATATATGTATGTACATATTAGGACACATCTCACACACTGCTGGTTAGTTCCATACTCAATAAACCATTTCTAGTTTGTATTGACAACTGATATACTACTTAGGATAACACCTAGACCGATAGCCAAAATTTAGTTTTTACAAAGATTATGACCGTACCGGGAATCGAACCCGGGACTCTGGCTGGCAATCCGGCATGGTAACCATTACGCCAACGAGGTCGTTGAATTACGGCGAAGTATATATCTAGACAAGTTAAATACTGATAATAACAAGTTTCAGCTAAATTCACGATAGGCTAGTTTAGAAATAAAAATTCTTTTTGGTTTACCTTTGGTAACTACGCCTCATTTATAGTGAAGTACCATCTACATTAAAACTTTGTAAAAGAGACTATGAAATTTTTTTGTTCTTTAGTATCTTTTATAAGTCTTTTCCAGGGTTTTCCAAGCCCATACCGTTAAAATGCCAGCGCGTGTAGTACGCAGGGTCGACGGCCGCGGGGGTGCGCCGGGTAGCTTTGCACTTCCGCCTGGCTGTACTCATTTCCGCATAAATAGTACCCGCGTCGACGTTATCAAGATATAGGCCTGCCGACGGGAACTCAAAATATAGTTTGTTACAAGTTTCTTGCATAAAATAACCGTGCGCCAAGTTTGTACCGGCATTTTTGGACTATAATAAACATAGCTTTTTTGTTTTGCTTTAAACAATTACTTAATTAGTCTACCAAACTTACCGATTCGTGTTGTTCTTTGGTGCATGTTTCTACGATTAATTTGTAAGACCAAGATAGACAAGTGAATTTAACTTCTACTCAGCAACCAAACTCTAGGCTAAGTTACAAAGTACAATACGAACGCTCTCAACTTCAATTCAGACACAAAAATAAATCGTGTCCAAACGAGGCAACACAGCGCCCAACTAATCAGCGCAAACCAGCTTTCGTTTAGAGGAGAAACGCAATTTGAAGTTCCCTTAAAAGTTTCGAAAGCGAAAGAGTGTGGGTGAAATAAAACAAAGGCGGGCACGCGCCGCCGTCGCCGCCGCCACGGCACTCATGCTGAGTGCTCTGCTTTGTGGCAAGCTGCGATACAATACGATACAAGCAACGCACACTACCTTCCCAGACTTAGCCTGCACAAGTAGGCTTGCTTCCTCGCCTGCTATTCACCTTCCAATAGGAAGCTTATTGTGTCACCCACGACGCACCAGCAACTGACTCTATACGCCGCAAATTGAAGGAAACCGCAAAACTAGCGCGTCTAAACACAAGCATACCACAAACGTATAACATAGCTTCGCCACACAGTCAATCATCTCCTTTGATGTTTGTCGTTACAAACCCAATACTGTGATTTCCGGGAATATTGGAAACGGCAATGAGTTCTTTATAAAAAAGTTATCTACTAAAAGCTCTTTTATTTCAGAAGTAAATTGCGTTTTTATCTTGAGATTTCTATTTCCTATGTTTGAAATTTAAAATTGGAGTCCCTGCGAATCTTTTAGATCTTAATTGAACCAATAGATGGAGAGCCAGAATACGATTGTTTTTCTGCAAAATGAAAGAGCCAGCGGTTGTGTAGCGTCCTCGAGACGTGGCGAGAGATCATTAGAGCGATGATCACTAATGAACCCTTCTATCCGTACAGAACTAGAAAATAGATGGCCCGAACAGATAGAGCGTCCCTTCGTGGACGACGTGATACTTCAAAAATTGGATTTTCTTTCCAGGTCTTAATTGCATAAAATTCATTTAATCCTGTGTTTATTTTTTATGATATTACAAAACACACGGCAGACTTAAAGAGAGTATTGTAGTTTCAAGCATAAGTGTGCTCTAACAAGATATTTCTAGCGTTTTTAATAACATTCCGTAACTTTTTAATCACAAAACATTTATTAAGTCTATTTACTCGCATAAAACTAAAAGTTTGCTCCGGTGCCAAGTAAAAATTGTTGAAATAACTTGCAGGCAGACTCGCAACATACTGCATACATAAGTATTTAAATGTTCATTGCTAAGAGAAATATTTTCATTTGTTGCAGACTTGTAGAGTTTGCATTTTTAAGGCTGAGTACGTTTCAGTTTATTGAGCAAATATAAAGAGCTCGGTGCTCGGGCGGTCGCGCGAGGGCTTATCGAGAGCAAGAGCGCTCTTCTTTCAAAAGGGTTGCTTTGTGCTTTCCTCTCCAACCACTTCGCAGCATAGAGGACACCATTCTAAGGTCGATACTTGCCTATATGGCATACTTAGAAGTATAATGAGTTTGCGGTTTATCGTAGCTATAATAGTATTTTTATGGTAGATTTGATGAAATTTAAACAAATCGGTAGAGTTGTACCAAAAACAACCTTTAGAGTTTAAATACACTTTGACCTTTTCTCTTTGAAATAACATATCGTTGTTACTATTTGACTTGAGCGTGGGTTGATAGTTGATATACTGTATACTTTCTTGACACCTAGACGCCTACACAGTCATGTAATACGACACTAGAGACGTTTAAGAAATATTAAAAAATAACATTGCGCTCTCCGAGTAAGTATAAATAAAAACATAGTAATAGTAAAATGTCACAAAAAGATAGTTTATCCTGTTCCGGCAACAGGAGGAAACCGAGCCATGATGAGATCAGCGTAATAGAATCATGTCAGCTTCGAATGATGTACGAGTAAGGCCGTTACAATATCTATGGGTCCCCAATTTGTCCGTGACGGCGATGTAAAGGAGGCATACTCGAGGCGGGCCGAGGGCCACTTGTCTCTCTCATGAAGGAAATGGCTTCAATTTACCATTATCTCGGTGAGATAGCAGTGAACGAGGTTAGTCTTGCCGACTCACTTACTACTAGCTGTACTCGCGGCGTAGCGCACGTGTATCCGCTTATATTGCCTATTTTGAAGACGTTCTTGATTTTTTATAGATCTTCATACATTATTAGTCAATCTCTGCTTTTCATTGACCGAGCAAACAAAGCGAGTGAAGTCTCTATATTAACTGGCCAACTTTGCTTTCATATATCTGTATGTTTATTTCTTCTTGCGAATATGTCGTAATATTAAACCAATCGCGACGAAACTACCAGAATACCATATTCTGGTACAACTAATCAGTATTATTTTAAGTTGTCGACTATTTTTGATTTGTGAAATGTTTCTCACAAAAAAATGGGATATTTGTTACAGTGCCATTTAATTATATTTGGCAGACCAACTAAAAACCATATTTTGAGATATAAGGTCATAAAGTATCAATAATTACAAACAAAATTCCGAAATATTGTTCGCAAGATCTACTTTTCACATAACTACTTCAATGTTTTTTTTAATATGAATGCTCCGATAGGAGTAGGTACTAACTACTATCCTATGAATTTGATGATAAATTAAATACCTAACTGAGAATAAGTTATCATATTATTTAATCTTTTTCCTATATTAACCTCGCATTCTTAGGACCATATCTGGGCAAATGGACTTTAACTTAGCGTTATAATAGTTTTATTATAAGTATAAAATACATACAATTTAACCTGAAAACGTCTGCGAATTAGGCTTGCTCGACTACTGTACAAGCCGAGTTTTTACATGAACTTTTACGACCGGTCTTAATGTTACTTTTCGCTTAACGTGCCAGGTTGAATCTCCTAGTTATGATGGAGGTCCATTATAATGTTACCGGCGATGCCAGTTTTAAAGAAATACTTTTTGACGAGAAATTCAAACGAAAGTCTAAGCTTTTAACCCAGAAGCTTTCTTACAACACCCGCTCTATTGTATACATGAGTTATACTCGTATAATTTGCTCAGACTGGTGTAATTTGGAATAATGAAAATTAATCGAAGGGTTAAGAAAACGATATATAACTACAAATATTTCGTTAAAAGCATTACAAAATTACATTTATTATAAGTCATAAAAACAGGCAACCCACAACTATAATAAACTTATTCACTTATCCATATAATAAAATAATCTTATCCACTAGAATAAAATTATCCATCCAGAATTATTCTAGTAAAATAAATAATAATCATACTGCTATTAGTAGGCCCAAACTACTCAATATAAAAAAATATACAGTCAAGATAGATATAAAGATAAAAAGAAGATATACACATATGTAGAAGATTACCTCGTTGGCATGATACTTACCATCCCGGACTGCCAAAAAGAGGGTCCCGGGTTCGATTCCCGGCATGGCCAATATCTTTGTGTTGATCTAAATTTGTTGTACGGGTGTTACTGTACATAAAGTATATAATTTAAATACGTATATGTAGTATATCAGTTGTGTTAGCAAACTTAACACAAACTATAAATGGTTTAGTATTAGGTCGTGTGTGAAATGTGTCCTAATATTTATTTATTTTTATTTATTAAAGATTGATAGGTTTTAACTACAATACTAAAAAAATAATATTTTTTTTATTATGCCAATTGATATTTATTCTCCAATATGTTAGTAAACACATAAATATAATAAAAAATATACATGTCAAAAACATATTATGTTAGAAAAAAACCCGCCCATGACCGTACCTAAAAAAAAAAAAAAGAACCTAAAGCTTCATGATAGACCAAGTGGAGAAGGACCTGCGCAATCTTCAGGTCACGCAGTGGCAGGAGAAGGCACAGGACCGAGAACAGTGGCGTCTCTTAGTAACGGAGGCCAAGATCCGATTCGGGTCGACGCGCCAACCCAGTTAGTTAGTTAGTTAAAGCTTCATGATGTCATTCAAGCAACCAATTCTATGAAAGCACACACAGAAAAAAATACTTTACCAATAATTTCCTATTTCCAGCGGGTGCGACGACGTGCAGAGGTTCCATCCAGAATTATTCTAGTAAAATAAATAATAATCATACTGCTATTAGTAGGCCCAAACTACTCAATATAAAAAAATATACAGTCAAGATAGATATAAAGATAAAAAGAAGATATACACATATGTAGAAGATTACCTCGTTGGCATGATACTTACCATCCCGGACTGCCAAAAAGAGGGTCCCGGGTTCGATTCCCGGCATGGCCAATATCTTTGTGTTGATCTAAATTTGTTGTACGGGTGTTACTGTACATAAAGTATATAATTTAAATACGTATATGTAGTATATCAGTTGTGTTAGCAAACTTAACACAAACTATAAATGGTTTAGTATTAGGTCGTGTGTGAAATGTGTCCTAATATTTATTTATTTTTATTTATTAAAGATTGATAGGTTTTAACTACAATACTAAAAAAATAATATTTTTTTATTATGCCAATTGATATTTATTCTCCAATATGTTAGTAAACACATAAATATAATAAAAAATATACATGTCAAAAACATATTATGTTAGAAAAAAACCCGCCCATGACCGTACCTAAAAAAAAAAAAAAGAACCTAAAGCTTCATGATAGACCAAGTGGAGAAGGACCTGCGCAATCTTCAGGTCACGCAGTGGCAGGAGAAGGCACAGGTCCGAGAACAGTGGCGTCTCTTAGTAACGGAGGCCAAGATCCGATTCGGGTCGACGCGCCAACCCAGTTAGTTAGTTAGTTAAAGCTTCATGATGTCATTCAAGCAACCAATTCTATGAAAGCACACACAGAAAAAAATACTTTACCAATAATTTCCTATTTCCAGCGGGTGCGACGACGTGCAGAGGTCGCTGGAGTTGCTGGACCAGGTGCTGAGCGAGTACGACGAGGGCGAGCCGCGGTCGCTGGAGCCGCGGCCGCCGGCGCCGCCCACCCCGGCGACACCCGCTACCCCCGCCACGCCTGCCACTGACGACGACTCGCCGCTCGCCGGACATACCTCCGAGGACGATGGATACATGAGCATGAACGGGAGAAGGTACGTGGTTTGACGACCTCGGTGGTTACCATGCCGGACTGCCAATCAGAAGGTTCCGGGTTCGAGTCCCGGCACGGTCAACATCTTTGTGCTAAATTTGTTGGTTGTCGGTCTGGGTGTATAAGTAAATGAGGCCACCAGAACCAGAGCGGCCCAAACCACAATTTGTGATATTATTACTTGACCACGGCAATGCCCCTTTTCAAACCCCTAATTTCAATGCCAGAGTGGCTCAAAGGTAATTTCGATAAATAATCATAGATGGTGCTAAAAATATGTTATGGCATTTTGATTCTTAAAAACAATGTCAATAGAGCACACTGTTTTAGCACATATCCACATAATTTGTAGTTTATGTTTGGGCCGCTCTGGTTCTGGTGGCCTCATATATAAAGCATGTATGTGCGTAGTATATCAGTTGTGTTAGCTACCATAGACAGACAGACGAACAGCGAAGTCTCAGTAGAATGTAGAACCCTTATAATAGTGCATTAGTTGCCAAGCTTTAGTGCATTTGAAAGAAAATGTTAATGACAAAATAGCATACACATATCATATGTACCTATATAGTCTATGCGGAAGGAACAAGTAGAAGTATCCCCAACATGCCAACATTATATTTTAACTCACTCATCCCCGTAAAAGATTTAGGTTCTCCCTTTAGGTACGGAACTCTAAAACCAGTCTGTCATAGATATGTTACCATTCTTCAAAATATTTGTATCAGTTACTTTTAAGAGTTTTCCATTAGGCCATCCTGAGGATGATCAATGATCGGTGGGACTGTCCTATCCAACACAAATGGATGAGAGTGTTAACTGGAGAAAAACTTTAATTATGCTTTCTTGACATTTTTAATAATTTTTATTTAATTTTAAGGTATCTGAATAATTTTTATGTATTAGGACATTTTAATTGTAATTGTATGGAAGCATTTCTGAAATAAACTATTATTATTATTAGGTACATAAAACTAATACTTTCATTACCATGGTTCCAGAGCGAAGTTCGCGTTGGGTTTCCGTCCGACGGAGGAGCACGAGGAGCCCTCGCCTCCCGCCCCGCCGTCCCCGCACTCCCCGCCGCCGCCCGAGGAAGCTGAGAGGATCATATCCACTTTGTTACCTAAGTAAATACCTACATATTTAAATACTTACTACGTCCCGAAATGCTACTCGCCTATGTATTACATGTATTACACAATCGGGGTCTCATCCACATTCATATACCAAATTTCATCTCAATATGTTCAGCCGTTAAGCGCGAAAAAAAACATTCATCATTACAATATACATTAAAAGCAATAAGAAATATTTCAGACTTCTGGCCAAGAGGCGCAGTCTTTCCTATCTCATGTGCCTAGATTAGGTTAAGTCTGCTTTAAAATCATATCTGGTTTTAACTTCTCTCAAAATGCTCGGTAGGATAGTTATAGTGACATAAAACAATAGCGCCATCTGTTGAAATAATTTAAACTCATACATCTAGTCCTACTACTTATGTTACGAAGTAACAGTTATTATTCTGTGCTTATGTCAAGGTTCTATTTTAATAACAATGTCTAAGTAGTACACTGTGTTCTCACAAGATGGCGTTGTAATCATGTTTTTAAATAGGCTCACAAGTTCTATATCGCCTGCTTACAATCTCTTGTCATATTTATTCGATATCGTAGACGGATTTCTCCGTCAACGTTCGACATAAATGGACTGACAAAAACTAACAGAATTTTGTAAGGAACAGGGTCTTGCAATTCTTGCACCTTTGCATATAATTGCTACAGATATATGTACATAGCAATATAGAAGTCTAGCCCTAATTTCTAAAATTCTTTTTGTGTAAACTAAATAAGAATAAAAATATAAATAAGTATGTCCATAATGTTTCAGAGTATCTCCAGCCAATTCAGCGAAGCGAACTACTTCTATTGAGCAGCGCGAGGCTGAGGAGAAATTAGACTCCATCATCAGTGTTTACGGTATCACGACAGCCACTCAAACAACTTTTGTAAGTATTTTACGATATTTCTACTGAAAAGATAAGGAGCCTGAAATTCGAAGATAGAAAAAAACACACTATACCGGACATAATTTTTAAGATAAATAATATTAAGATTTTTTATTTCCCATGACATTTTCGCTTCATCGATACTCAAAATGAATCTGTTGATTCAACATTGTCTCATCCATCAACTCTTCATGTTGTAGTAGAAGAGCCCGTGAAGATCGTCCTTCACCGATCTGATAACCAGATGAGACGTATTTTTTATTAAATATTTTTTATAAACAAATGTGCCTAAAATTGCTTGCCCATCGAAAAGTGCTCATGGCTATTTTTAATTAAATAAACTTTTATTGATTTTTTTTTCATCACCTTCATACTTTTGATAACCAAATGAAATTTATTTCACTGATAGTTTTTAATACACAGAATATGCCTCGGTATGCTTGCCTACTCATTTCAGTGTATACTACCTGGCAAGCAGGTGTAAACAGGTAAGTCAAAATAGGTGACTCATTCGATTTTGATGCGCTTCATAGGAGTAACAACGATTCTGAACAGTTAGAATGTTATTTTTATTTTTGATAATTGTAGCTAAATTATCATTTGACTATACACGAGCATGCGAAAAAAAAAGCCATGAGCACTTTTCGATAGGCAAGCAATTTTAGGCATATTTGTTTATAAAAAATACTTAATAAAAAATACGTCTCATCTGGTTATCAGATCGGTGAAGGACGATCTTCACGGGCTCTTAGACTATTGAAATCATAAAGTTCGGGGCAAATGTATTTTCGTATTGTACATAGAAAGGAATACATTTTACGGTATATTTTTTTATAATATTACATCTACAGTACTATATTCAACATTTCGTTTTAACTATTTTAGCCAAAAACCAAACACCAGCGTCCATACGGGTGGGAGAAGGAAGACGGCACCGGGTTCCAGCTGCAGCCGGCGCCGGTTCCGCCGTTCCGGTTCGCATCACTGCAGCACGGCGGTCGGCCCCAACCACCCGGTGTGCCCACGTGGCTACCACCGCGCAGCGCAGCTCCCGCCCCCCTCAACAAGTCACCCAGCCTCGACAACCCCCCCGTCTTTCCCTTTATGGGGTTCTCCAGCGAATTCAACGACAAACCGTACAATGAGCACCCCGTCACCATCTATCCCGGACCTAAGTACTCGAATAAGTCCCACTCTCCCACCTACAACATGCAGAAGCTTTCACCATCTGAAAGACAGAACAGTGGCAAACGTGACTCAAATTCTGACGGGGAAATGTTGTCGCCGGAAAGGAGATTGCCTCCGCGGACTCTCGCCGGTTCTATGGAGAGACATAGAGAAGTGTGCAGAGGATCGTCGGAGGACGTATCGGGGAGAAGGAGGAGCTCCAGTAAGAGCAACGAGGAGGAGCACTTTTCGGATGACTCGCTCGAGGAGTCGTTCCCGCCGCCGCCGCCTGCTGTTACTACACCTTCGAAACGTAATTCCATCGCATGGGAAGTGTCACTCGATGGTGATGATCCGCTACTCACTCCTGGCAGCACAAAGGTAAATGAAAATAATGTCTAGTACTTCTCGCAACTCTAAACCTCGTGGATATATTTTCTACTTCATTACTTGATACTTGAACTTAGTTGATTCGGAAACTTCGTAACGATTTATTTATCTGTAGTTATTACATTTAGTGTTATGGAAGAGGAAGAACTGTGAAACTTTATGACACTAATTTCTTTTTCAACCCGCCATCTCAGAAAGAGTATTTTTGCTCTTCGATATCTGTGGAAAAACCACTTCTGTCGTTTTTATCCCATAAAGGATAAAATAAATTGAATTACCACACTTTTAATTTCCAATCACATTTTTATTCAAAATAGTAAGACAATATACAATGTGAAACAAAACTATATTCCATAGATGCTATATAGATAGCTAACTACGTTTCATCTTCCAATAAAGCTTATTAAATTATAACAACGTTGTTTCCAGGTTATTGGACGAAGAAGGAGAAAATCAGGTGACCAATCCCAATCAAGCACAAGTTCTATACCTCAGCGGCTGGACGAGGAGTGGGGTGAAGATTACTGGCCGCCACCGCCACCCATCGCACAATGCGAGCCTCTCGCTTCTCCCACCTCGGACGGCGAGCCCGACCGGCGGGCGCAGGATCTCGCCTGCGGGACTTACGTTATTAGGAAAGGCAAGAATAGGAAACAGTTACCAGCATTCAACAAGAACGCCACTAACAAACCCAACAACCTAATCCAAAGCCACAGTCTTAATAGAAGCATAGACACCGATAAGTCTATAGACGGCTCCAGTATATCTTTAAGTGGCTCCGGATCCGTCGGGTCCTACAACTCGAGGCCGAGCTCGGACCTCAGCCTGCCCCAGTCTCGGTACAGCGTCGACCTTAACTCCAGGCTGAGTCGCGAGCTTAACACGCCTAACTCGAGATACAGTATCGATCTCTGCACGCCCAACTCGAGACTTAGTAAAGACATGACGTCGCCAAAATCTCGTCTCAGCCTCGATCTCAATAACGGCCAGGACAGATATGTAAGTCAGGAGTACAGAAAACTGCCGAGTGACAAAAGCAAAAGTAGCATGGTACAGAATAAGTTGTCGCCTCAGAACAGGTTTACGGACTTCAAGAAGTATTCCTCTACATTTGATAACATACAGTCTCTAATAAGGGAGGGTAAGGTGGAGGAGACGGAGACGCCGGAGACGGAGACGGTGTCGGAGCTGGCGACGGTCGCGCCGAGCATGGTGCGCGTGGTGTCGCTGCCCGCGCTCGGCGTGGACGAGCCCGTCAGCGCCAGCCGGCAGGCGCTCATCACCACCGTGGAGGAGGAGGAGGACCCGGAGAGCGGCGAGCCCGCCTCCAGTGGCGACACCTCCCCGCTCCGCAAGATCGAGAACAACATCACCGCCATACTCAGCCAGGGTCGGGACCAAAAACATTTTACCCCATATTTACCTAAAGACTGGAATATTCATAAGGACGAGTACTGTGATGAAGTATCTAAGGATATATTAGAAAACAATTACCGTTATAGTTCTAGGGAGAGACAAAAGAGGCACGATATACAGAAGTCTTCGAGTCATAACGAGATCCAGAACCAGAGATCGATAGATCGCCGCGACAGATCGAGGAGGTCGAACAGTATGCATAAATCCACAAGTGCAAAGGATGTGCCAGTGGGGTTGATGCGACAACCGTCTTCATCAGACTCTGCAGTGTCGAGTGGAGGAGATTTCCCTTTAAACGTTCAGATAGTGGAGCACCCGTTCCGCCACCCGCCGCTGCCTCCGTCGCCGACGATGTGTCACGAGTTAGGTCCTCTGCCTCAAACGCCAGAATCTCCAACTTTCCCGCCGCTACCTCCGTCACCCGTGCAAGAAGTAGAGGATGAATACACAGAAATCATGCAACCGACTGATAAACGACACGGGAAGAAGGCTGATACTCTACCCACACCCACATTGGAATCCAGACGAAGGTAATTTACACTACAAATATATTGCATGCATGGTGGTCGGGCTTTTTCTAGTGATCGCCACGGCCAGACTAGGCATCCTCTTCCTTAAGCCACTGTTGCTAACTCGCGTCAAATTGCTGGTCAAATGCCTAGCTGTAAGAAGTAAAAAAATTAAAGCTAAGTTAGAACTTAAGGCTTTATACTCGTAGATGAAGCGGTACGTTCTTACGGTATCTCGGCGAATTTAAAATATTGGCTTTATTTTCATTCCTTAATTTATTTTAATTATACATTCCCAAAAGCTACTTTACTTCTAGTTCAGTCTTGCATTGAAATCAGGGCGTTTGGCAAAGAATTACCTTTAGTTGACTGTTCACACGATGAAGGTGGTGGCAGAACCCCACACAGTACGATGTAATTTTTTGTAATGCGTATCTCAAAGTTTTGAAAAGAAAATCTATGGCTAGTTTATTAAATGACCTTTCTCTTTAATTTCAGACCGTCAGAGCCTCCCGCAGTTCCCCCGCACCGCGACACCACGAACAGCCTGAAGACGAGATCCATGGAAACCAGCTACAACAAAAACAGAAGAAGTAGCACTAACTTTAAGACTGGTTCCACTGATAGAAGAACTCTTCCTACAGGTATATGATTGCTAACGATTGGATTCGCGAGGTCTATTATTCGGAGAATGAATTATGCTATGCTAACGGTTTTTCATATAATTTCAGATATAGGAGCAAGCGGCGCGCGCCGACGCACTTTGCAGCGTCAGAACCGCGAGGCGTCAGGCGGCCGCGGACCCCTACAGACGTCAGCTAGCTTGCCCGAAACCCCAGTTTTTGCCCGCGGCTGCGACGTACCTCGGACTCCGCCTAGAAACTCCACTGGACCTCCGAGAAACAATACCATGAACTCTATGCAATCTATAGGTACAACTATTGCACGAGATACTTTAGATATGTTTCTCAAAATCTCTAAAGCGGTACCCCCGAATCTGATAAAATAGCCAATGGCAACTGACGCCACTCACATAGATAATGATATCTACTATGAATGGCGTTAGATAAAACAATTACTATTCTGAACGACGTGACAATACAATCTTATTTATTAGATATTCTGTCTGTATGTCAGAAGTAATTAAATAAGATTGTAGACTACTGTCGCGTCATTTAGCACAGTAATTGTTTTATCTAATGTCATTGATAGTAGATGTCGTTATCAATTTGAGGGGCGTTAGTGGCCATTGGCTATTTTACCTGACTTCGGCGGCAGGTCAAGTCTTTCTTCAAGATATTATCCAAACAAAAGTTACTGATATGGTAGAGTTATATATGACAATATGTTCAAAAAGAGGCCAGTGATTGCCATAAGCTCAATCATATCTCTAAATAAACTAAATATATCTAAGTACGTTACACTACCAGTGCTTTTCCGGTGACTTGAATAAGAGACTTGACCCGCAGTATAAGTCTTTGCACACCGTTTTGTTAGGCCGGAAAAACATCCAGAAACAGTTTTACCTTCAAATAAACGAATATACGAGTACTTAACAATGCAGCTTGCATACAGCTTACAAGCTGTATGTAGACGACTTTGACGTTTGCAGTTTGCATCACAATCATCACAATTTTTGCAGAATGCTATAGACATACATATTAAAAGTACAAAGTTTTGTAAAAGTAGTTAGGCATTTAATTATGTTTTTCACGACTCTGGGACTGTCACGTTTGCAGTTTGCATATAGCTACAGCTTGTAAGCTATATGCAAACTGCAATCGTGACTGTCGTGAAAAACATAATTAAATGCCTTACTTTTAAAATTTATGCCTATAGCATTCTGCAAAAATTGTGATTGTAAGTACATTACTTACAGTATGGGTGTTGTTTGTGCACAGGCAGCAGCGCGACGCTGGGCGGGTACGGGCGCGGCTCCGTGATGGGTGCGACGGGAGTGTGCACCGGCGCCGACCTGCTCCGGCTCGGCGGCCCGCCCCGCGGCTGGTACCCGAGACAACGGCACCGGTCTGTTTACCCTTTTTATTTATTTTTAACTAGTTCCGCCCCGCGGTGTTACCCGCTTTAATCTGGGACATATAGAAGTTAATCCGGGATACAAATTAGCTGTGTTAATCCAAAGGCTAACCAGTAAATCTCATCAAAATCTTCATAGTAAATCTCATCAAAATCAGCCCAGCCGTTGGAGCGTGAAGAATTCACAAACATACACACACACACACACACACACACACACACACACACACACACACTCACAAACTTTCGCATTTATTATATTAGTAGGATATTAGGACACATTTCACACACGTCTAGTTAGCCCCAAACTAAACCATTTCTAGTAGGTATTATGTTTGCTAACATAACTGATATAAGTACTAAGTACACAAACATAAATACTTTACATCCATACATATTTTGCACCCAGACTGACTGTCAATAAATTTAGTTCATCACAGAGATGTTTGTCGTGCCGGGTATTGACACCGGGACCCTCTGGTAAGCAGTCCGCCAAGTAGCAGTAACCACTAAGCAAACGGGGTCGTCATACTTTACTAAGGTTTACTACACATATCCCGTCAAATGCCACCCATTAGGTAGAGCACTAAGAGTTTGCATGGTGGTAGATCACTAGAGCATTTTCTAGTGCTCTCCTGGTTAACAACCTCCCTCAAATTAAAAAATCTGGCGCCAAGCACCTAAGGGTGTGTTCCGTTGGCTTCTTTAATGTATTTCTAGACTAGGCATGCGCCAACTTAGGCCAAAGTGCCTGCCACTAAGCCGTAAAGTTACGTGCTCTAATGCTAGTCAAATGTCTAGCTGTAAATAAAGTGTCAAAACAAACTGATAACGTAGTTACATAGTATAAGTAATGTATTTGACGGTATATACACCTGTGGTTTAGTGTAATTTCTGATAACCATGACCAATGCTACAGACTGCTTTTACCAAAAGGTACTTCCAATCCTGCTTGTAATATAATGGCACTGGTTTTTACTATCTATACTCACTGTTTTATCTATGCTTCTGTAATAGATATTTTAATGCAACTAACTAGCGTTGATATTACTAGCCTCATTTTCCTAAATGTCTCAATAGCGAATATTTGTCTGTATGATAAAATATTGCCAATTTTATCTCGTTGAATACTATAACTATGGTTGGAGACTAGAGATGCTAAGAGTAATAAGTAGGTAACTGGTAGCATAAAACTCTGACAACCTGTGTAGATATGCTCGCATGTGGGCCATTTTCAACCAAGCTTATTTGTAGGTATTTCTTAAAGAATGCACTCATCCAAAATGTTTCCATTACATGGATTTTTAACCTCAACAATTATTATTCTTCTTCGTATGAACTAAGTGGCCAAGCTCTGATGCCGAGAGTTTTAAAACCGCGCTAAGGCATCTTGGCGTAACTACTGCTTGTACTAAGACTAATAACCAGGACCTATAATTTAACATGTCATCAGACCCACGGTAGCGGCTAGATGAAAATGTCTCTTGAAAAACGACAGTCTTGTGCATGGTTACCCATTCAAACACCGTCCGCATCGACCGTTGCTTAGCTTCGATGATCATGTCAGATCACCTTAGCTAGCCGAGCTACTGGCACTACAATTGAAGAGTACCTAGATATAACCCCAGAACCTAATGTAATGTATGTAAATATTTGGCCACTGACATCCAACATCACCGATCTAACTAAAGCCGCAGCTAACCGTTAACCGTTGCTTGGCAGGCCGGCTTCCACCGAGCACTTGGACCGACTAACAGCCTCGGCGAAGGTAGCTGACCACCCGGTCCCGTGGGAAGGCACGGCTACCCGCAAGCCGCTCACTCTGCCGCCAAACCTGACGCCTAAGTTCTTCCAGAAGTCGCCGAGAGAGGCACTCCGGAGGGTCACCAGCTTACTAATACGGAAGGGTGAGTCACAACTAAATAAAAATTACCAATATAATACCTACTTCTTAATAAGACAAAATCATGGAAGTACAGTTTTATCGTTATAACTCATAAACGGTTAAAGTTTATGAAAAAAAAATAGCTTCTAGACCATAGCAACCCTAAGACTGTTTACACAAATTCTTGAATTTACAGTTTTATCGTTAAATGTCAATATGAAAAAAATCTGCTCATAAAATGTAATGTATGAAGAATGCGTGTACACCAATTTCAGCACTCCAATCAGGCTTATGAATAAGAAACAAAACTCGGTCAAATTTTTTTTACCAACGAGTTTTGTTTTGTAAATTCAAGATTTTGCTAATGTCATCGTCTTTAACTAGCAGCCAGTTAAAATAGTGACTGCTGCGATACAGCATAGTTATCGCTTATTTATAAATCGATTATAAAGCATACTGAACTCACATAAAAAAGAAGTTTTGAATAAAATGGATAAATATTTCTTATGTGTCGATGGCGACAATTTTACTCTTCACTTCTTAGTAGCTTGTATCATTGAAAACGCAACGATACAATATAAACTATGTATAATAAATTCAGCGAACGGTATGGAGATGGCCTTCTGACTGACATAAATTATGTTTACATCAAAATCTCCGCTCCTTAAATAATCTATCATGTCATGTCATATCTGTCGTATTGTAGCAACACTGATTATCAATTTTATAATACGGAAGTGAATAAGTTTATTGCATGTTTTCGTGGTCTACGTGTGAAAACCATACGTAACTGACTCATGTCGCGATGATGATTTTATTGATGATGTCATCTGCAGCAACCGTTGGTTTTATTTGAAATTCGAACTTACTAACGTCTTTCGAAGTATAAACATATTTTTGTCGTTGCTTTTAGTTTCTCGTTTAACATGTTTTAATGATTTATCGATGATGTGCGTTATTGTTTCGTTTGTATGCTAAGTAAATGCCTTGTTGTTCTGCAGCTCATTTTGTTTAGGGAATTTACTTTTGAATTCAGCTGAACTCGCACTAATTATTAGTGCGAGACTGCGCAAATTGAAAGAATATTAATACTTAAGTAACTTATTTCAGACTATTACAGAAATTATCAATTAAAATATTATATACAAACTTAAGCAATACAATTTAAAATAGAGTAAGCTCACCATCCAGGCTGTCACTGCGGGGCAGAGTTCCCAAGATACTGGCAGCATTACCCCGTTGAACAGCTAAACTTAGTCTTTGTAAGAAATAGCTGCCAGCTCTTGGATCTCCAGAAGCGAGGACCAACCGCTTTCCAATGTCTTTACAAAAAGTTTTTGTGTTGGACGACCACGGGCCTAAAGTCTCCACGGACAGCGCCACAAACTCATAGTTTGCGCTAATCCGTGAATACTTACGATGTTTGACAATTTGAGCCTGCTGAGCAGCGGCCCCCGCGCTGCGAGCGGTGGCGGTGACGTGAGACGGTGCCAATGTATCCACGCACGTGGCATCCCAAACCAGGGTACGGCCGAGACACCACGGAACTAGAGTGGCTCCGTCGGGCCTCTTGCCATCGTCTCGTGACAGTCCGCTTGGCTCCAGCATCGAGGGCACACCTGCTGTGGAGAGTGCCCGCCTGACTAAATCGTTCAACACCCAATGACGATAAAGTCGGCCAGCACTCCTCACACAAGCCAGCCCGTGACGTCCGAGTTGGTCCACGTCCTGACCGCATTGACAGCGGTGAGGCTCGCACAATTTAGTACCTAGTCGTAATCCTACAGCTACGCGCAAACTTTCAGGGCCTAGGACAGTAGCCAAATGCTCTGAAGGCAGGGCATTTAGCCAATGCCCTGACTCACTTTCCGACACAGCAAGGAGACGCGCTCGGTCAGCATCGTCTGTGGATTGGTCAAGTAAGGCTGAGTATGTTAAATTTAGAACTGGACGATCCCAAGACCGCTGGCATGTCAATTCTAAAGGGATATCTTCACCTGGACAAGACGCCCTCCATGCAGTCAAAGCCTCTGCCTGGCACGCTACTCGAACATCGGTTAGGGGTAAATTTAATATTTTTCCGATGAGAGTTTGCGTACCATGGCTGGAAGCTAAAAAAGCAGTACACTACACTTGCAGAGGTGCGAATACCCAGTCCGCCCAAATAGATTGGGAGAGTGGCCTGTGCCCAAGAGCGATCATCCAGTTCCAAATTTAAAATTTTAATTACAGTTTTTAATTGAAAGAAAGAAAGAAAAAAATACTTTTATTCATAGCAGTACAATAATGGTTGTTAAAACTATTATTGTCAATAATTGTGTTCTTCTTCTACTTTGTGGTCTCGAGAGTTTTCAAGCCAGTCCAAAGCCTCTCCAAAGACTGTCCGCGTATGTGTTACTTACTCTTAGTTATGTATTTCTTTTTATAATAAATCGGATAACGACAATCCAAATGTTTTATTGTATAAGGGCAACAGAGTGGTAGCCTAGACACCATGCAGCATCCATGAATAAAGAGAACTCTACACCGACGAGCTTGGCCACATTTTCGATAGATGGCGTTAGTAGTATCCAACGTAGTTTTCCTCGTCGATCGAATTTTCGACACTTTCGGACGTGCAAACGTGTCCACAGAACAAAATATTCAAGAGAACGTGTCCCGCTTAATTTTCGTTATCATTTATTTGTATATTCGTGCATATTTTAAATATTCCAGCATATTAATGAAGTGTTTTATCAGAAACATTTTAATTTGTTCCGTTGCCTTTCTCCGAAATACCTTTACTAAGTTATCGAACATAGAAATGAAAATTACTTAGTTTAGTATGGATGTATGAAAATAAAACTTACCGTAGTTTATTGGAAAATGAAATACTTCAGTAAAATACATCTCTCTTATTTCTGTATTTGTAAAATAAAAGTGTGTATATTATTATTTAGTAGATACCAACTGGTATTAAATATATGTATATAATAAGTCTACAAAGATACTTATACAAATATTGCTTAATGTACATGTAGGGACGAAATTTAAATTAATGTAATTTTAAAAAGGTTAATTCAATCACTAGTTCAAATAAGATATTTTTTTAGGTTTCCGGAATCTTTAGAGTTTTACTTTGCCCATCCGTCCACACTCCACCTTGTATTTCAATTCCATAGTATGAACAACTAATCTATAAAGTTTCATGCATAAATATGTATATAATAAGTCTACAAAGTTGATATGTATTGTTTATATTATTGCGTATCAATTTTTATCTTCATACTAGCTGACCAGGCAAACGTTGTTTTGCCTTAATAAAAAAAAAACTAAATATACAGTAGCCGATTCTCAGACCTACTGAATACGCATATAAAATTTGGTAAAAATCGGTCAAGCCGTTTCGGAGGAGTTCGGTAACAAACACTGTGACACGGAAATTTTATATATAAGATTGTAAAATTATTTAAAAATGAAGACACGGTTTTCATAAAGTGGACCGTTTTAGAGTAAATGACCTTCAAAGTAGCGTTAAGTTTGATTATTATTATGTTCAAGTGAAAATAACAATATTTAATGGATTTTACATACGGAACTCTTCTACGAACGTATCCAGCTAGCCTTTGGTATCTTTTCAATGCCTCTTATGTTAATTATGTATGTAATGCGCTCTATTTGTTTCTACCTACTTCATTTAAAGGATAGAGGTAAAACGTTTGTATTAAAACAATGCTAATTTAAATAATATTGTCATTTACCTTCCCTCATACGTGTAGGTTACTGCACAATAACGTAAATATGTGTTTTACTAAACACTATTTACTTAACTAATTAGGTGTAATAATAAAATTATGTACCTGACTTAACTTAGTAATAATAATATGATTATGATTTGAGACCATCAAAAAAGAAAATTAAAATACATGTGATTTAGTTTTACTAATTTAGCCAAGCACTAATATATAATTGCACTGTAACTTTTTTTAAGTTAACTCGTTTACATATTATTATAGGATATCTAACAAAGTAGTTGCACATAGACACACGTGCGTATATTATTGGAACCTATACCAAACCAAGTGTATGTATGTTGTTTTAACTCAGCATGGCCAAATTAATTGTCCTTAGAGTCCACTTTTTCATCACGCAATCCATAAAGTTAATTGAATTTCTTTGTAAACATGACTACGACTTCTACCACTAAGTATATAAAGTCATTTTATTATCTACTTACACTTTATATCAAGGCGGGAGTGATGTTAACCAAATTCAATGTATCCACTTAACACAATCAAACTAATATATTCACTAACCTCTTCATAATTATAATTATCAATGCAAACAACTGCTTCAACGGATATCGTCAGTGGGCATAGGATCCTGTTATTATTCCAATACGAGCCGTGTAACAATAAGGCGTTAACAATCGCTTACCTAAAAAGTTCGGGTGCACAATAGTGAATAGCATACAATAGCGATTCAGTTACCTGGGATATCAGTATGTGCATAACAGTATGGCCGCGGTGCAGTGATTCAACGTGGCGCGTTCACCCGGCATGACTGTCGCTGAGTCCGCCGTGACTCACGCGACCCGGCGCCGCGTACACCCATGCTCTATCACACCACCCAGAGAAAGCAGATAATGACCGATGCATAATTTATTGCTCGTCATAATTCATTCCCGGAACGCGTCGCATGATTTGTATCCGTGATTACGTTGCAATGAACCCGCATCCGCTACGAGATAACGCCCAACGATTCCAGTGAACCCGGCAAATAAAAATAGTGATAGCGTAGTAGAACTGTAAAGTTAACTAGAAAGACCATGATAGTATGGCCGGACCGGTCGTGGCCAAACAAGGCAGCGGGGCAACATTTGAGGCCAAGATCGCAGCGCTTACGCGACGCAAATTATACGGCTGCGCCTGCGCCGGCCTGCCCTACATACAACTCATACAGTTTCCATACAACATATTATGTACAACTACACCTCTCCGTTATATTCTTAGCTACTCGTTTCGCTACACCAAATTGTACGTCTACAAACAATGATGTGGAATTTCACGAGTCATTGCTTGAGAGGTTTTGAAGACGTTTTGTTTCGCCTCATTCTCAATCATTCAACTTGACAAACAAAATGAACTTGTGTGACATATATACATATACGATATATGCTCGTTAAATAGAACATGGTTTATCTATTAACAAAATAGAACCATGTGATTTTATAGAACATTCCCTCTTTTTATTTTCTACTTTTCGGTTCGTATCATATTTTTCAGGCATGATAGAATATGAGCCGATATACGATTAACTTATATAAAACTATCAACTACAAATTTCAAAGTAAAATTCATTTCGTATAGTGGTTTAACCCGCACGTATTTAATATATCGTTGGTTATTTATAAACGACATAAATATTGGAGAAAAGCCAACATTCTCATTCATTTTTATTTTATTTTAACATGTTGTAAAATTATAAACCTACTAGCATTTCATTGGCTCTCTGGGATTTATTTGTTTAACTTTTAAAATTTAAATAATCATTTCTTGCTAGATATCTACTTTTGATTCAAGATATTTTTGGTGGATAATATTAATAAATTACTCTTAATTTCGATTCTTATCTAAACGTTAATGAAATTCAGAAATTTTGTTAGTTCTAAAAAAGTGATGGAAAAATCAATCGCCTTCAACTGTTCTCTACTATCAGTACATATCCAATATTGATAACATAATCTGATATGTTGTATCGGCTGTAATCTGCCGCCTAGCCACATCTTAATCATTAACCTTATCGCAGATATCTAGGCTTTACCAGCCAAACCTATAATATTTGCAGGCATATCTTTAAAGTTATTGAAATAATAGACGGTTCTAAAATGTTGATTAAATATGACTAAGCGTTGCAATAATACTAATCGTATGAACATGAAAAAATAACATACTCTTGCATTTAATTAGCTATTTCGTAAAAAAAAAACACATTACGTCGTCAATAAAACTCCTAACTCAAGAACGTGAAATAAACACAACTCCAATCTACATTGTGCTCAGAAACTACTTTCACGGGCTAATTTAGAGAGCATGTTCCAAATAAATTAGCATACCTAGATATATCTAGAGCAATACATTAAGGCTAATAAATAATTATGAGTCTCTAATTTCATTGAACCGGACGGCTACGCCAACAGCAAACATTAACTTTTAAAAACTAATAATATAAAAACATATTTTATTCATGAAACGGGCTTTTTATTGCCTCTCCAACAATGCTTAAAATTTCTAGACGTTAACGAGTCTAGATTTTGAATTCATGATGAAATTGTTGTAGTTTAGTACACATATACGATGCAATTTCAGTGTTTTATAGCCGCAAAGTTTCTGAAGCGAGAAGAAGCATACATATTTCGGTGCAGTATTCTACGTAACTGTTGTAATTTAGTTGGCTTGGTTAAATTAAATTTTTGATGTAAACGGCTAATTTAGTTCCGCGATTTCTCCGGTGTAAAATGAAAGTGATGATAAATGACCGAGTGAGCGAAGAGTTTCTGCTTCAACTGGCCATTTTTTTTGTCTGTCTGTATGTTTGGATGTTGGTACTCGTGAAAAGGCCGGAATTTTATACTAAAAGTGGGGAAGATTACTGTGGCTTTCACGGGTAGCTATTTACTGTTAAATTTTGATGGTTTTGGCATATCTATAAATTATAATATTTTAGTATTAAAAAGAAATTGGCCATGTAGTTGTAGTGATATAAGGCCATAAAGTTTTGGTAAGAACGATGTTCTAAGAATTCAACGAATAACTGTATTATCTTCGCGAGCTACTACTGATCGAAAGACTTCTAGTAAAAATAATAAAATTATCTACGGCTGTTGATTCATCTTTACGTAATTCTTACTAAATGCATCATATTATATGCGCTTTGCTGTAATCTGTAGACTTGGTAGAACTATAGGATAAAATGCTAGCGCCAACCAAGAATAGAATACTTACTAGAATCAGGTTTCCGTAAGGCAACCTACTGTAACTTTATCATACTTGATCTGTGCTTGGTGGCGAGGACTGCACGGGGCTAGTGGACGCACGACGCATTCAAATGAATTTACATCCGTCATAGTAGTAACAATTCTCGTTTAAGCATCCGGTGGTTGCGGGTAAAACATTGAATATTATTCAGATTTAAAATTAAACCAGTATTCGTTGAATAAACGTTTGTACCATACAATACGTATGTGCCATTCAAGCTCAGAATATGAAACTGTAGAAGTATGTTTTTTTATAAAGCAATCAACACAAGACCCATCAACAAACACAAGGCTTTTATCAAAAATTCTTTAAGATTTTGCGGATCATACCTTCTTGTTGATGTTTTATCATTAACTCTATCCGGTATATACTTAGAGGGGGGAAATAAAGGGATTAAATATGTTTTCGTCAAGAATACTTTTATAAAATTGGATATGTTTTTTTTTTCATAAAAACGCTGTCAAATGTCCTAGGATACATACAAACAACTGTTCATAGTGCATAAATGTCACACTGTACAGTACATGCCGCATAACTAACAAGCATATTTTTGAGAGTTTCGGCACAGTTTCTAGTCGGTAACTTGAAATGTCTTTAACTTTAACAACGCTGGCACATTAAACGGACATCTTAGTTCCCACAGCGAACATTCTAAACTTCTCTATTCAAAGATTCATAGTCACTCTACATAAAACATATGGCCGCACTTTCGAAGACTGGTTAAGTCGCCTGACTTCAACTAATGCTGTTTTATGTCTTTACTGCGACAGTAATGGTGATGGGCCGATTTACGACTAAATCTTCTTACTACAACTAATCAACTTTAATAGCTAAAGGTATTCATTTTACTAACTTTGATTGGACCTGTTTCTATTGATTTTCTGGGTCGCTTCAAGATCAAGAAATAGCTATTAATAGCTAAAGCGGCAATTTTCACTTCTCACTCAGTCAACCAGAAAACCGCCTTCTGGTAGAAATCTCTAAGGAATTTACGGCTTAGTTAGATTAATCGTTCCAGCGAGAAGCATCTGCATTTCTTATTTTAAATTAATGCTCACGTTTACGGCTACGAGCTTTTTTAATCGTAGAAAACAAACTTGTAGATAACCACGTATATCTCGACAAACAAATTCTCTTGATGTTTCTAATTTGCAATAAACATCTAAGAAGTTATCTAATAGAAACCTGTATGCGTCATCATTGTAGATGAGTCACGGTGTGTCAGTTCCTCGTACTTTGTTGAGATCTTCGCAGGTAGAATAATACCTATCTGTTGAATCTCAATCGGCTCGCCCTT
This sequence comes from Mellilla xanthometata, assembly GCA_035578125.1. Lineage (NCBI taxonomy): Eukaryota > Metazoa > Arthropoda > Insecta > Lepidoptera > Geometridae > Mellilla > Mellilla xanthometata. The sequence continues at coordinate 6,330,840 of JAPUBQ010000024.1, forward strand.
GCCTGCCGGCCTCAACCTTGGGCCCACGTGCCTACCACTTTAATCAATGGGTATTTATAACCGGTGCTTCAGCTATTCGTGACGGTTGATTCGGCGCGCCGCGAACACTCTAGCGGTCTACAGTAGCTAGAAAACTCCCACGATGCTTTGATTTTACATCCTATCTTTAAGTTCATGATCCGTTACGGTTGAGACGAAGTGCGACCTAAACTGTCGTAAATCTTTAATTTTTTCAAAAAGTTTGTTTTATAAGCTTAAAGTTAAAGTATTTGAGTAACATCTTTCTGCTGAATCCTAGGCAAAATATGCTACTGCCAAAAATACAAAACTACAAATATACGCATTTTCGTTATTTTATAGTGCGCGTTATTGGTTATATCGCCCTGGGCACCAATCTGATTCAATTTTGCACCCTCTTCTACACAAGAGGGTAACGCTCAACCCCTCAAGTGTCTTGACGCACCCTTTGTGTTAACCGTTCGGTAAGTCGTTTAAAATCCAGTTTTCTAAACAGATTTTCTGGAGTTAGACAAATATAAGTATATGTATTTCGATAATGCTGGTATACAATGGATACAAAAAAATTGGCTAGCCACCAATATTTTTGTAAATCCGAAATTGTATTGCGAAACAAATTATATCTTTTCCTCTCTTCTCAAACCTACTTTGGCGCCAGACGTACCTACACGCAATTTCTTCGTTTTTATTATGTTTCTACAAATCGGCAATAACTGTATCATGTTTCTTACATAATGCGACGTTGAATGCTAAGATAACATTTCCACACAGTTACTACATAGTATGTAAACCCCCAAATCGTACCTAAATTCCTAACGCAAGCATCCAATCGAATTTGTTCAGCATCACAGCGCTCTCCTCAAAGCTCCCACATCTGTGAGCTAGTCGATATCAGAGCAAAGTGGCTCGGGCCGACGCATGCGCACTGCGCTCCCAGACACATGCCCAGTTATTAAACATTACCATAATAATGGACGACTTCTCAAGGAAACTGTGGGAAACGGATCCCTTTTATGGTGAAGCATTTTAATTAGCATAATTTTTATAGGCACAGCTGACCACCAACGTTAATAATTTTAATAATCCTAGTAACTATGAATGACTAACTAGGAGTATATAAATATGATCTAGTAACTGATTTAGAGTATTGAATTTGGATCTTGTGAAAAAACATTCTGGCATGGATGCTTTGGAGTAGTGGATTTTAGACATGAATCCTAATTTATCTACTAATTAAGACAAAACATAAAAACTTCTCATTATTTCTGTTCTCATTTAGTAAGTAATCCCATAATAGCGTGTTGTCGCCGCGTAAAAACTAAAAATAAAAGTCGATATACACGACATCGAAGCGTGAGTTTATTTACACGAGCAAAGTGCAGACAAACGGGCCCTTCTGAGTATTTATAAACCTCTGCATGTCTTTGTCACTTGCCCTTCGTTTCATATTGAACTAACTTATTTTAATTGTCTATCAAATTTTATATTCTATACCTATAATATAATATTGAACTAGGTTCTCAAAAATTTTAAGTACTATATTTTAATACAAATATATATTTATTAAAATATTGTTATTATTATTTTAATTTTAGTATTTCTTTGCTATTCATTAACTATACCTAAAATAATGATTATTATTTATATTAATTTTAAGATTTTATCAAACTAAAAGGAAACAGCGTTAAATTATGTTTGTTTTCCTGCAGTATGTGTTATGTGGTATTAAGTACTTCTATTTTTGTGTCATAGTCAATGTTTGCAATGGTTTCCTTCCTTTTTTCTCGTATTAATAATTTCCTCTTAAACGGTTTATTCAGAATATATTATTTGCAATGTGCCAATAATGATACAATAATTAATTTCGAAATGAACTCAAACCCCATGTTATGTGTTTCTTCTTTCTTTTCGCAATTAAATTTATTTTATTGATTATTAATAGCTAGGCTTTAACCACGAATATGTTGAAAAAGTTATATGTTATTGTTATACGTAAGCACACTAATTATCTCCTCAATGTATATACATGAGTAATTATATGTATTCATACACAAAGGTACTTACCACAGACACGCTACACGACCTTTCCAGTCGAGTAACCTAAAAGCTTCATAAACCTTTTTATGGATATGACTTGGTCGACAACCATCGACACCATATGGCAGGGTACAGTCGCGCAGAAAACTAGCTAAGTCAACTGAAAACGCTAAACATAATTTGAACCTTGTGGGTAATCAACCTCACGTCAACGCACCAGAATAAATAATAAAAGCGTGTAAAAATACGACATTTTAACGGCTCCAAAAAAAGGTGGAGGTTCTCAATTCAACTGTGAATTGTTTTTTTTAACTCCTTCAAGTTACAGACACTATACATCTAATACAATATCTCTCGTTATCCGCTCGTTATCAACGAAATCTCCGTTTTATTTGGGGAAAGCGTGCTAATTTGTTTTTATTGCGATTTCACTAATCCAAGTCAGCTGGAGGTCAAAGTAGAAAAGTGAGGTTGTTATACTTGTATCTAAAATCCTTTTAGGGGTGTCGTGCGTGACATTACAAAGCTTAACCTTAGTAGTATCCTTTAGTGTTGCACGATCGAGCTCAGCCTCGATGTAATCCTATATGGCGAGGCGCCACGCTCGACTTATGGCCTGATTACAGTTTCGTTACCAATAGTATCGTAGTTACATCTATGAATAAGGTATTATATTTTTCAGCTAAAACATTGAAGAAATAAAGACTACTAACACAAAATGTGTTTCTATTACTTGCCAGGTCAACAGCTGATTAGGCAGATTGGGACTTTATCATAAAAAATTGCTTTGTTTTGCTTACAAATAAATAAGCGTACAAACTACTTTGAGCACGCAGAGGGTACGATTATTTGGGCTTTGTTTATGAATATACTGATAAGATATCCGTGGAAACATGTATTACGAGCACGTAGTTGTTAACAACACCGATGACTCACTTTAATTAGTCACTTAGCAAAGTAAAATAATTTAATTTAAATATACAAATTAACTAGGCACTCGTTGTATACATTTTTGTTTCATTATTTGATGGTTTTTAATATCAACATTTTTGACAGAGGGATTTTATATGTTCCAATACTGGGTTTTTTCTCTTCAAACAATCATATTGTATGGTTGTAGCTCCTGATTTTGTACAGACAAGACAATAGAAATAACTTACATATGTAATGCGCAGCCTATTCTTATATTAGTGTTACCTCCCACGGCTGCCATAGTTGACATAATTACTTCACAATATTGTGTCTCTGAGAATAATATGTATTTTTAAACTGTGAGCGAGTCGCAGATACAACTGTCCGACCGTCACCCACATACCACAAACCTGGTGTACACCTGTGTACACATGTCTTACGTATTTCTTCTCTACAGACATCCATCTACACGATACATTTTGGAAGCTTTGCTGAAAAGCAATAAGGTTGAAAATATACATTGATTTTATTATACTTTTGTTGCCAACTGTACGTCGTGTCGAGGTCTTCCAGCAATGGTGCTGTATCCTGTTCTGCTTTTATCTAGAAACGATTTATTTGCTTAGAGTGAGTACTGCACTGGTTCTGTTTAGGCGATGTGCAAGTTTGATAAGAATTTGAAAGATTAGCGGAGAATTGATGACTCGCAAGTACGACTACACCTACTGAAATATTCTTAATTATTTTACTTTTTATGATAAACGAGAATGATTCATCATACCTTTACATTTCACCAACCAGTTAAAACCTACAGATTGATGTTAAAAATTTAATGGAAGAATGTATGATGTGTTTATAACTCAACTTATTTTCTCCAGAATTGTTTTTTTGAAATGAATCAGCCAAATGGTTAATAAAAATATGGACTTAGCTTCGTTTTGAAAATTGACGCAGAATGCGAAGAGTTCTAAGTATTATTGGCTTGATGACTAAGGATATAGTTAATGTGGCTAATTTTATCTCTATTCAGTTTTTATCAAGAATATGGTATTATATCGCTCTGCCAAATATCATTTCAATGGAACGTTAAATAATGCTGAATCAAATTTCCCCTTTTCTGCGGGAACCATTACTCGAATATAAAATCACCGACGATTTAAAAAAAAACAACTTTCGTCAAGACTGGTTTTAATTTACGTATTCTACAGGAAAAATAACTTGCATCCAAACATACATACATACAGTTAAAAGCAAACTTGCCTAGTTAAGGAAGAGAATTCACTCGCTTCGCTCTCTCGGTCAAATATAATATACTCGCTTAAATATCTAGCCAGGCTCCCGCAGGTATAAGCTCAAAATACCCAAGCTTATAGTTTTGTATAGGTTTACAATTCCCTATTGTATTCATATTTGTATAGACAGTAGGCATCATTAGACAATATGAGCTATTGTTATGTAAAGGGTTCCATATATAAAATCAATTTCACGTTCAATTGTTTCAATTTTCCACCGCGTAACACACCTATTGAAATCGCTCAATTGCTAACTGTCGAAATATGCAAAAATGTACTTGCTACCACCCTCAAGTTGAAACTCCGTCGTGAAGCACTTAAAGATTACATAACGCTAAGTGCTTCCTTCATAGCCAGTGATTCCAGAGTAGGTATGCTCCACCTTCAGCCACAGTGACGCTGACACTTTTTTTTTCTAACCTTTATTGTCCCACTGTTGGGCAAAGGTCTGCCCCAATGATTTCCACGCTTTTCTGTCCTGGGCCAGTTCCTTCCAGTTGTTGTGGAAGTCCACGAACTCCTTGCGCCATCGAGTTGGCGGCCTGCCTCGTCGTCTTCTGCCATCTTCTGACACTTATATAATATAAATACAACATTAGAAATACTTTCTTTTTTTATGATGTTAAGTGATGTTGCGATCTAGGGTGGAGCGCGCGTGCCTAGAAGAAACCGATTCACTCTCGCCTTGAAGACAGTGAGGTTATAGTTCAGAGGGAACAGGGATTCCGGCAATGAGTTCCACAGTTTATACTATAGTAAAAATCAGTTTTTATAATAGAAGTTGTATTATTGTCTACTTTGAGTGTTACTATGGCAACCTATCGACGTCACTAAATGCTACGATTATAACTAGGGTATGATGATGACCTTAGATACCATTGAGTACCGAAACAAATACTCAAACCAAATAAGCTCGTGGAGTGTTTATATATTGCTTAGTTGAAAAGTTCCTATAGGCAATATTAAGCTGGACCTCAATGCTGTTCTGATGATGGACCAAAAATTGTCACCAAAGATACATTAGCGAACCAAATTTAAATACAATCGGACAATGAGCACATGGCCTAATTTAGTCGAACATTCTTACATACATCATTGCAACATAATTAAAATACGATTGTTTGTGTAAATATATAATAAAATAGGCATTTACTGCACTGCCTCTTTTAACGTTTAATAGCTATAAATAAAGTCAGACTTCCTCGTCTATGGTTTTCCTGTTTGTTTAAACTTGTAGGCTTTTAGATGAAGAGGTTCATTAGCGCTCTATAAATAACGGTCTGTTAAACTTTTCAATCAATCTCTGTCCACGTTAGATTATCAAATAACGGTGGGATTTATAATTTATCGTTAAATATACGCCTAAATGTGTTAGGATAGCGTGTGTAGGAATAGTGCTTTTTTGGTAAACTCTGAAATCTTACTACATAAGAGTATATTACGAATACAATGTGATTTTATTATAATGTCTCTTAATTTTTCTTAAGTTAAATAAATTTAATGTTATCATTTCGTTTTGAGTTGTACATTTGTATATGCTCATGTACATAAATCAGATTATATTTGTGTAAAAATATGTATGTGCAATTAAATATATTTACAATATTACCAATACTAAATTGCCTAATATAATTACTGTTAAAATGTTTATGTGAGTATATTAAATTGGTGTTTGTATTGATATTTTTTGTCAGAGATAAAAAACAGTTTTAATGAGATGAAGCGTTCTAAGTCCAATAAAAATATTAATTAGTACATTGACCCCGCTTTTCGATTCGTTTTGTACTAAGTTCATATTCCTTGTTGGTTACCATATGGTAGGCGATATTTTCCCTCACAAGTTAGCAGTTAATTAGTTTTATGTTATGTCTGAGTTGCCAAAAGCTCGTTGATGTGCAGACTCAGTGGCCGAGTCTTAATGGAACTGAAGTTAAATTATTAATTGCTCAAAATATGTATTGTGACCACGCGGTTAGATACTGAGTAAAAAGGACAACTACTGTTTTTTACTGTAATTCGATTTTTAAAGTATATAATACCTAAATGGCTAATTTTGAGTATCTCCATTGAAACATTTTGAAGACAGCATATTATGTAATGTTGCGTACGTAAGTACTCGTAGATGGGGTCGCGTTGAAGTCTTTATCGTGACGTAGAGCAGACTTAGACGTATAAAAATGATAATATGATTTATGAAAAAATTAATATCATTTATTTAAGAGATTTGTCTTTCTAATTTTTAGCAATTTAAAAGTATTGTCTAATTTTGATTTGTATGAAGAGTGGATGGTTCGTAAAGACTGTGGTAGGTTCGGTATAGTAATTGGTTTTTTTAGAAAAAGTATACTAGCGCATACAATAAAAAAAGATAATTTTATTCGACTTATGAGTACTGTTTTTTATCGACTTTCTCGCTTATAAGATAGCAATAGAAACAGTGAGTGTGCATCACTATTTCTCTTAAGTATACAGTAAACTGGTAACTGATCCTCTGCTTAAAAATAGATATGGTCACTTTACTCATGTGTTAAATCTATGGCGCGACGGTTGGCTGCGATTTGAGGCCAAAGTCAACGCCTCACCCAAGGTCACTCCGACCGTCTTCTGTATTAACTGTAGGTACCTACTGTCTTATTGTACTTATTCGATGCAAGATATTTGTAATCGTTTTATCCCTTTTCATTGTCTTTACAGCTCTACTAAAGTTGTTCATCATAATCGTTTGTATTGTGTACGGATATTCCATCATGTCTGGGCTTTACCTAAACTACTGAATAGTTGGGCGTGCTATTCTTTTTTGGAATAAGTAGTTAAAAGTTGAATATTTGTTCGGCATATCGACGAGCAGACTCATTAGGATTGTAAGGCTAGATAAAACATTCCACTGACATGTTGTTCTACCATTCCGATGGTATTACATCATCCTACAACATGACTGGCAACCACATGTCGATATATTATTTACGGATTTCATAACGAACATTCATAATTCAAGAATAATCTATGATTAAGAAACCAAAGTCTACAATGACTTAATTGGGTATTTGAAAAAAAAAAATTTTTGTGATAAATAGAAAGATTATATATTAGTTTTATAACAAAAATATTTTTTTGCAATAATTCAAAAGTTATTTCAAAATAAAAATTAATTTTTGAATCCAGTACCGAAGATACGCCGACAACTCCCGAACAAACCCGAGCGCGTGTGACGTCATAATGTTAGTTTTCACTCAGACACTCAATGCAGTTGATAGGAAAATAATGAATACAAAGTATAATAAAACTAACATTATGACGTCACACGCGCTCGGGTTTGTTCGGGAGTTGTCGGCGTGTCTTCGGTACTGGATTCAAAAATTAATTTTTATTTTGAAATAACTTTTGAATTATTGCAAAAAAAAAAAAAAATGTTTTGTTATAAAACTAATATATAATATTTCTATTAATCACAAAAAATTATTTTTTTCAAATACCCAATTACTACAAACCTAATTTTAGTGTACACCTCCAGAAAGTCTAAGAGATGAAAATGGTCAAAAATACAGACACAAAACATTTAGATAAACTAACAAGATAGAATTCTAACAATTACAATCTTGAGTACATCCTCTCAAAGTAATGTGACCATGTGGCGTATGAGAAAGATTGGTGTTTGCGGTTTGTAACATTGTAGATAAAAGCGACGTAAATTCGCGAGCAGTGTGCTCGGGTGAACGATCGCCATGGAACCGGTCGGACGGGCGACGGCGACTGACGACGAGGCAAAAAGGATTCTCCGGGGAATGCGTCGCGCGGCCGCAGCGGCACGCAGCGGCTCTATCGATACACGCCCGTCTACTGATCTGTACAGACATGCCCAATTTTTGGACGACAATATTGACTTTTTTAAAATACAGTAGAATACACATAGAAGCACACAACTGGTGGTACTCGTATTTTATCAAGTTAAATAACGAAGATGGTTCACCACTTAATACGTTAAATAGTATGTATTTTAAATACAGTCTAAAACAGCAGTAAGTAGTTACGTTTCATACTAATAAAAGCTTATTTTTATTTTTCATCTATACCAATATTATAAAGAGAAAAGTTTGATTGTTTGTTTGACGCGAATAGGCTCCGAAACTACTGGACCGATTTGAAAAATTCTTTCACCGAAGGGAAGCTACATTATCCTAGAGTAATATAGGCTATATTTTGTTTCTCTTTACTACTTGGATTATTTTATAATCCGTGCGAAGCCGAGACTGGCTGCTAGTATTAAATGAAAAGTAATTGTTTTGTAATAACGTCTTTTTCTATTTAGCCTTTGTAAATCCTCCTAAAAAGACCACTAGCGACTGTCCAATTACATTCCTCTAAATACTATCTATGTCAACCATAGCTTCCGGCTTGGTTGCCATGTTGCTAACTTATCTGCATGTAGTACGCCTGTCTGCCGGGAAACTAGATATCAGCTTCACAGTCATTATCGCATCCGAAAATAAATTGCACTTGTGCAGCGATTCTTACATTACAGCAAATACTACCTAACTTATGCAATTTAGGGCTCAACCATGTTACATTTATCAAAATATGTATGTCGCTAAAAGAAAAATGCTGATTAGTAGATTTTCATTTGACACAATATCTCTAAAGTCGATCTCTCCGTAAAAAACAGACTTAACATGGCTGTACAATAACTAAATATAAATGTAAACAATAACATTTTTTCGATTTTTTGATAATCTGATTTTAACGGACGTACTTCTTGTGGGTACCGATTTTATGATTTCTGGCCTCTATATGTATTTTTATTTATTTCTTATATGAAAGCTCAGCTCGCACCACCTCTACATTTATAATATGACCACTATACTGTTGCCGTTATAAAATTATAATATTGTTTCCGCCCGGTCTCATAAGGGGTCCTTTATGTTTTCTAAACACGCTTGTAACCTAAAAGACCAGTTTCTATATCATATTTTTAATGTAGGCGTTTTTTGTAGGTCTAAATCATTTTGCATATGTACGAAGAATGGTTTTAGCCTGTAATGATTAGTTTTACACTTGTAATAACTCTCTGAAATTATACTTATTTCTATCAATTGTGAGTAACATGACACGTGCATAAACTACCCCGTCACTGCCAAACTTATGTGTTACTCATGCACATTTACTCCAGTGGTCATCATATTTCATTGTTTGTTACAGGGAACAACGGGAAGGAGAAAGAAAACTCTCGAAACAAGGAAGCCACGTCACCGGCAGCCCGCTCCGCCAACGGTAGGTCTTTCTAAAATCTGAAAGTTACAGCTGTATCAGCAATACATAGCTTGGAGTTAATCATGATTTACGGTAGAAATTAGGCGAAGTAAGCACGATGATAGCTAATTATGGCTTGAATGGTCCTTAATAATGGTACGTTCGAACGGGAAGAGGGTGCTCCGGCTGCGAGCGAGGGTGGGCCGACCGGGTACCGCGCGCAGGCGCGCACTCCCCCGCCCCGCCACGCGTGCTGCCTCACCCCTCTCTGCAGGGGCGACAACTACCCCATTCTACCGCATTTTTGCGGAAATTAGAATTCTCCCTAAATTATTTCGACTATATTCGTACACGCTTCGACGACATTACAAACACCGACGAATCCAGTAAAAAGGCAGTTATTGCGCGAAAGACCGTGAAATGAAGACGAATAGCTCAATTTATTGCTCGGTTTGTGAATATTACAAACACATGAAGGTTTGAACAAAGAATATATCGCATGCGTATCGAACGCAACAGAGTATAACCAGGAATAAAATCAAAGTACTTTCGTTTTTGATAGAATCATATTGGACAGATATTTGAGTTGATGTAGAATCGATAAACAAAGAGCAAATTTAAATTTCCAATACGTTACATCTGTTTTTTTTAACACTAAAGACAGATGTAACGTACTGAAAATTTAAACAAAGGCATTCAAACTCATATCAAACTAAATAGGTATTCATATCTAAAATAGTGTGTTGAAAGACAATGTCACCAAGCGGTTTAAACGTGACATATCATCGAGGTGGTCTGAGATAATGGTACATCCGTCCATGTGATGCTGCCTACTCGACTCCTATCTCGTTTTCGAAACACAATAGCGTATGTAATACAATTACCACCCACTGGTTCATACATAGCAATGAACCAACTAAAACATACTGGGATTGGGAGCCCACTATAAGTATTTAGACTGGTGCAATTTGATCTAAATTGTAAATTAAATACTTTACATTCCTATGGTATGATATTTCTCGTATTTTAATTTTCAATCGAACTGTCGTTTGTTTCATTTAACATGAATTAATAATATGTATATTGCGGCTTAGCTTATCTTGGCATGGTAAGCTGGTACAAGTGGTTGACGTCATCTACAAACGGTCACCTTTCTATCGTCGAGTGAACGACTAGTTAATTGGTTAGCTTCTTCATGTCCATTACAACATGGTAGGGTGAGGCAAGTGTCATGTCTTAATTGTTGCCCCAACATGCTTTTATCTGGTCTAGATAACATCAACCCTTTATGAGTCGCGTTAACGACTTTACGAAATGCTTTGTCACGAAAGCATTAACCGTCATTTATTGTAATGCGGATTGTGTCATCGGTAACATGTTGCAGTCAATAATGCTAAAACATTCCTTCTTTGTCTTGAATAACGCGTCCAGTGAAAACAACTATTCGTTTTCACTGCCTCATATCATTGCAGCGTTATCCAAGGGCATAGTGATAAGAGCTGTACTAATCAATCTATTGCCACACCTACGTATTAATAGGTTTTCCTCAGAACCACTATCCGATTTCATGTTTATTCCGAGCGGCCAGCTGGTAAACACCACGTCCGCGCCGTTTGCACAATTTGGAACTGTTCCAGTCTTCATCACTAGGTATAGGATCTGCAAATACATTTTTCCAGAAAATATTGAACCTTGGATTCATTTGACTCTACATTCAAATGCACTCTAAAAGCAGAGAGCACAGGCTTGTTTGAGCCCGTACACTGATTCTCGCAGATTAAAGTATCTATATATAGGTATAATCAAACCGTTATTCAAATTAATGGAAATAAATTCAACACCTAATCTACATAACATACTAGTCATAACAACTATCAAAAGCTAAACCAGCAAAAATCTCAACGGAAATATCCTGCAACTCATTAATTTATAACGGAATCGCTATAATGAGTCAAAATATAAATAAATTCTTATTTGTTTAATACGTAGTCATTAACTAGAGTTGGTAAAGCGACTATCTTTGTTGTGGCTACAGAGTATGCAGGAAACTTAGTCGTATCGGAGGTCGTTGAACTATTCTCACAATATTACATTATGCGTACCTACCAGTTTTATGTACAATTAATTAATATTTCATACTCTAATGGCCGCGGAACGCGAAACATATTTGGACAGACTTTTTTAGCATTTGTTAGTTGATGAATCGTTCATCACGCAGTATGTATTTAGCGTATATCTCTCAATACCCATTTGATTATTTTTGGCGTTAGCACTTTCAAAATCTTAAATCTGTTAATTTTTATTGGTCTTCGGCTCAAATCATAATTGTTCGAAGTCGATTTTTATTATCTTATTTTAGTGTCTAAATCTCGGAGTGTCGTACTATTGTAGTCAAACTATGAATCTATATTGTTTATCTTTAAAAAATCCGGTTTATGTGCTTACTTAGTTATTGATAAATCCTTAATATACAAACTATAAGTGTCTATGTCTTTACACATATTACAAAAAAGTCTAGTTTATGTGGATAGACACGAATATCTACATTACTCTTATGTAATGTAGGTCGATACTGTTTGCTGAACATTATCCTATACTCACTTTATCTTCAAAATGTTTGTCATTTACCTAATCTTATTCAAACACCGACTGCTAACAGCGCACTCTTACGAGATGTTGTTTTTAGACGAGGCGAAAACACTATTATTAATAACCTGAAATTATTATTTACACCGCTCAAATATTACGTAAATATGTTCGTGAATAGAACATTTCCAAGGCAAGACTTCGCGTTTTCTAAAAAATATTTTTATATGTTCCTTAACCTGCGTGTATTTATTGATCTTTTTAAAGTTCATTAACAAAAGACCATTTAATTCCTACGTGTAGAGTTAAAATGTTGAATCTAACGAGTATCCAGCGACACATAAACATAAGAGTAGTGCCAGGAAGAAGTAGGTTCTAGTAAGACGCAATGACGTTACCGTGGCCATATGCACTTATGAATAGTGGTCACGAATGGTCGCAGCACAGAGAGCGCAACACAACCAGTTGCCGAAGTGTGCCAGCGGCCGAAGCCGGGTGCCGGCCGTCGCACGGCTCCGTTACTCTGAGAAAGTGGACTGAGGCTGTGCCTGCGCGCATCCTATCGGATCTCCACGTCATACGTGCTACATATCTAATCATCGTCCACAAAACTGATTTCAACTTTAAAATCCAATTAAGTACATTTTGCACAAACGGTAAATATTGTTACTGAGCGGCCCCGTTCCCCTCTCGTTGCTAATTAGTGCATTCGAGTTAAAATTGTTCTCGGCTCAAGCGTCTGCGCCGGCGCCGCTGTCTACGGCACCTCGCTATCTAGAAACGCTAGAAATGTTTGATAATACTGTAAATGTATATAAACTGGAAGCTGTTAATGATGTAAATAATGGCGCGATAATATTGGAATATCGTCATTTAAAGGTCAGATAGAAAGCGGTTATCGCTGTTCACGAGACGTTGACCTCGCCGAGAGTTAAACACTCGGGTCAGTTATTGGAATTATATCTGAAGTATTTGCGAAACAAACGCATGAGAAAATATTGTTAAGAGTTATAGGTATGAGTAATAGTGGTACATGAGATCGGATTGCGCATGGATATCGGCGCCGGCGCCGACCGCGGCTCCCGTACCCACACACACTCGAATTACAAGCATTAATTTATATTAGTATACATGTATACAAATTCAAATGTTGCAACGTAGTTTAGATTTATATACTTTAATTAGTTGATAATAATGTAATTAATGTATAGGTACTCCGTTGCCGTGCCAGTCACCTATAATAGTAAAAGATCTATAGGGTACCTTGTGTAGAACCAGAACATTTAGTCACCCAAATAAATGTTTTTATTATTTTCCATACTAGTCAATAAGTAAATGTATAGCTAACGAGTTGAAAGAAAAACTAAATAAAATGCTATCCATGTTTCACAGTTTATAAAAAGTCGTGACTAAGTTAATAGTTAAACAAACCACATGTTCATATTTGAGTCATCGTTGAATTTGTATGATTAATTTTGACACAAATCGCGGATTTTAATTATCCAATGTATAACTAAGCGAGTCGATCCAAGACAAAACTCATCCATGATGTTTCATGGTAAGGTAGCATCAGAGGTTGTAATGTAGGTCAGATTTAGAACTAAGAGTTAAAAATAATTCACCAAGAATTTCGGCAATAGAATAGATACCTCCGTCGCCGGGTACGGAGGCTGCGATCAATACCGCGGCCGCCGCCGCGCGTGCCTCCTCCGCGCCGCCCGTCGGCACCGCGGCGGTGCGAAAGCGAACGCGCCGCCCGACCCCGCCTGCCCTTCAGCAAGTGTCGACGACCCCGACACCCCCGCCACCCCGGACTCGACACCCCTTCGCTCATCTCCGTGACCCGTTTGTTTAAATTCCTATTGTCACGACCAAAAACTCGCTTCTACTGTGTTCTGTTCCACATTGCTGATTCATACGCTTATTCAAAGATTTATTGAGAACTCGTAAGCTTAATCAGAATGGTGAAAATGTTTATATCGCATTTCCTGATCACAGTCATAATCGTGATAGCGTCATTTCCCCAAATAAATGAATCGTTTCTTTGCTAGTCGTCTCGCGTTTGCTTTGAGTCGATTCTGTAGTTAGAACTTCCGCAGCTATCTCGATGGCATAGTTGACCGGTAGCCGGCACATCCGGCCGTTTGGCGGCGATACGTTAGCACATTCGAATAAACCGGATCGATTCCCTGTTCGTTAATATTCCGTCAGCGGCAGCTGCCGCGCGCCCGAATCCGTAAATGTACCCTGTATCATACGAACATACGTGCGCAATGTGTAGAATTTAAAAATATTTGTAACGGCTAAGTTTAAAGACGAAGTAATTACCAGATATAAAAGATGCCTTTACAGTAGCACTTGGAATCTAGGAACGCGTGTTGTAGCTCAGTTTACTCAGAAAGTCCTCTAACCAACATTTATTGGTGCCTCCAGCCAAATCATTGCGGGGAGTCTAGCCATTGAACTTGAATAGGCAGACCTCCACTGTCGTTCATAAATAGCCACAACACAACTTCACGAACATTAGTACGCAAGCTGCAGGAGAGAATTCTTGAAGTAGTGATGATTTATAATAATTGAACCAGCAAAAAATATATAATTGACGATGAAACGTTCTTTCGACACCTCTGATAGCATCATAGATCATTATCACATTATTTTGGATCTAAAACGCCGATGTAGAGCTATTATTAGCATGTGCCAAGTAGGTAGGTAAATGCGTATATTACTAATTTATTTCTGAAAATATATAAAAAGTACTTACCAAAACCTCGCATATTTAGTGAACGTTGTTGTTTCACAATACCACAGAATAATAACTTGTACTTCGACAATACTAACTTAAAATGTTGCCTTAGTGATATCTCCACGATGTGACAATCCAATACGCGATGCTTATACGCATCTTTATACATACCTAACCTACAGAATACCCATATGTCTACGAAACTTTAATAAAATAAAAAATAGAAAGCTTCACATGATATCAAATATTTCTAAAAATCAAGGCAGAGACAGCAAACGCTTTATCGCAAAGCGACAAAATAAACGCTTTTTTAACTCATAGTTCATTTAGCTTTGCCCGCAAATTAATAAGGATTGGTCTATGTGTTAGATTTATCTACATCATAACTATAAAAATATATATATATATTTTTTAACGTATTTACACGATTCGTAAAAGTTTCCGCTGCCGGCATCGGGTGTCGGGAGCGTAGGGAGCGGACAGCTCACGTGTTCTCGATCTACGACTATTTTCGGCAGCGTGCATGGCATTTGGACCGCGCGCTGGAAACTACCTACTTACCCGGTTTATTTTCAGACGCCCTACTAACGAACCTCTCACTTCACCACTATGTGCAACATAATTGAAATAACGCTTTGGTGCGAGTTAAACATCAATAATCTTGATACTTTCCTAAATATCTAGTGGAATTACTTTTTGTCTCCGACGTCTGCATTCCCATTCTTAAGTCAAGGACGCAGATTAAGTTTACTGACAGTAGTAATGGTGCTAAAACATTAGTATTTGATACTAAATGAAATCCTTCATGGTCTCTTGAACTTCAAATTAATTCATGTCTCTATCCAGAGCGTCTGGTAAAAAATGCAGTTAATTAGGTTTAGTTGAACACAAGTGAACGGACTCAGTTTTTAATCGTTGCCGCTGTGAGGCAATGAGCCGAACGTAACGGTACCTCAACACTAGTCAATTTTGTTCTCAGAGCATTGAATAGGTACATCATATACACTCACATTTGGGGATCTTCAAATCTAGAGTAAATAGGTTCCTTCTAGGCAAGCGTGTTAGATCAGTCAAGCTTAACATCAGGCCAGCTGCGGTCAAACGTAAGCCAATTCATAAATTAAAAAAAAAAACATGATCAGTCTCATCTGAAAGTTACGTATGCCGTATACATAGTCAGAAATAAACATTAAGATTAATAATATAAACATTCATATTTGTTCTATAAACTCATGCCTAGGCTTTCTTAGCAAATTTTTTGATGAATATACGATTTTTTTATAAAGAAAATAACTACGAGGTCGGGATGTCCCGGAAGGCTGGCGCGGGGCGCGGAGCCGGCACGCTATCGACCGGCCGGCGTGGCCGCCCCGCGCACTTTCTGCGTACACTTGACATTCGCGCTGCTCTCACCCCCATCTAAGGGTTTTTGACCCCAGCCTTATCACGGCACCGTACTTTTGACTCATATTTTTATTATAAGATTTACTTAAGACGAAGAGATTCTTTATCTTCTTGATTTTAGTATGTTTAACCGTATATTTGTTCGCAGGAGAGGATCACCCCGGGCAGAAGCAACGCAAAGGATTTTTCAGAAGCCTCTGGAAAAAGTCTCGCCACTACTCGTTAGAACACCCCTGAGGAGATGATGAAGCCTTCGAACTCGGCCTTCTATCGTATGCTGTCCAGCCACTCCCGCCGCGTCGCGGTAACCTGTATGTGACGAATGTTCACTCCGACGACGAATCCCGATATGCGTTCGACGGCGCCGAATTTCCATTTTAACTCGCACAAACTTTACAAGCGAAAAGTATTTGATACCAATATTTACTACCTTGTACTCCTTGATTACGTCAAAAACTTAGGAAGTAGTTTGTTTATACGTGACAAGAAAACCTTATATAAAATAGGCGAATTCCAAATTGTTAAGAATTTCCTTGCTTTAGATGGAGATTGATGGAGGTTGCAGAAGTTACAAGTAGCTAGTGTATAAAATCCCGGAGGAAACGAGTTTGCGTTAACTATATGCTATGTTTGTTATTCAATGATTATCAAAACATAATTTATTTATAGTCTGATAATAATTATACATATTTTATTCACTGTATTATTTTTGTTACAAATAGAAAGCTGTAGAAATGTAGATAACCGTGTAGAGTATATTTTGTTTAATATAACAAAACACGTACCGACTTTCTATTTTTTATAATTCCTACGCAAATACCTACGAAATAAATTGAAATGGCTTAAATAATTGAAACCCTTTTTAAAGTTTCGACAGCACTTCACCAGCGCGGTGTGCTGTTAGATCGTAAGCACTACCACCATAAGCTATGTTTATTTACCTGTAAAAATCTAATCTGTATAGAACTGAGATATAAAATATTAATATTTCACCATTATTATTACTTTGATTGATAACGAGAATTGGCCCTAGTGTGTTGTAACATAAAGAACCAAATCACTTGATAGGCTATTGCTGCAAGTTTAACATTTGATACCAATCCTTGTATTCGAGTGTACTTAACTCTTACTATGTAGATTTATTAAAACAATGAAATAAATTATGTTCATTAGCAATATCTACCTTGTTTTAATGTACCTACTTTTCTCCCTTTTTACCTAATATAAATTACCTGACTCTGATTAACTTAGGGTGTCTGTAAGGAAACACTGTAGTATAATACAAATCATTTATTATTAGATAGACACAGTTCCCATCGCTTATCAGAAACAATGTACAAAGCTAGAGTAGTAATATCAAATATAAACAATATGCACCCTTCGTTTTACTGCAAGCCTTGTTTGAGGATACAGAACAATAATTGAGCGCTTCTATTTCTGCAGCTAAGAGTAAGAATAGAACAGAATGCAAATGTTTATGATTATTCACTACACAAGATTACATACAAAATGCGGCGCAATAAAAAAGAAAGCATAGCAGAAAATGCGGAGGCGGGCGTGTGTCCCGCCTCGACACACTGAACTAACGGACGTAGGTTGCTCACACGATGGTTCCAGTGGGACTAGAGATTTTCAATAAATTGTAATACTTGGGTTACAGTGTCTTTCATTTTGTAACAAGCCCTTACACAAATGCTTATTTATAATTATATAATATATATGTAGTATAATGTTGTTACAGTAATTTCATTACGTGGATTTCATACTGTCTCGTCAAGCATCTGTACCATATGGAATAGGCATTGTTTAGGTCTAAAAGCAGCGATCTTCATGCTGCTGCCATAGTGGTACGACGCGAGGTAAATGATTACACAAGATGCTTGAAAAGAAACTTAAAATCTCTATACATAAACGCTTTAGGACCTGCCTGCAAAGCTAAATATGCTTCGCTAAGCGGGTCGATGAAAGCAAATTTTTAAAATACATTTAAATCATTACAGTAACCATTACTTTGGGGAAGCGGTGAGCGTAAAAAAGGGTCCAGGAACCGCAAAGTAATCGTATCTGCACGAGGTTACTACACGCCTCAGACACTGACGACGCCAGTTCATCAAAATATCAAAACAAATGACGGTCCTTATCACTTTATAGAATATACAAAATGCAGTTACTTATTTCCCTGTGGAAAAAATATTATCTTATAGTATTCTTAGATCACGGCGCGCTTTGATCTGCAAAGAAAGAAATACTGTTGGATGACTGTGAACTTGAAACAAAGGAGTGTTTAGCCTACTATTAATGTCAAGACAATATGCAAGAGAACAAATCTACTCTCGGACTGATCACTATAAGGCCCCTTCGTACATAATGCTACGCAAATCCCTGATAGCCAGCGATTTGTCTCCTAGGAACTACCACAATAAGAATACATAGAGGTTTTGTATGTAGACTGCAAACATCTCTCCAGAGTTAGACTAAAATTGAGGTGTTTGTTCATTATTAAACATATAATATTTAAAATCCTATATAACATCGATGTCTTCGCTGTCTATGAAGTTAAGGCAAAATAGTAGTCACTCTCACTAGACCAGACATTTTGATATTACACACATTGAAAAAGTTATACAAATCGACGCTTGCGCCGACGGCGGTTGTATTAGTTACGATTGAAGTAACGAGCATCATGGGTAGTCGAAGATTTACGTAGTGTACGAAAGGGCACAATACCAGAAATCCGCGACATTAGTATAGGAGAACAAATTTGCATAACGCGTACGCGTGCAATGGAACTTATTGTCAATCAAAATTAATTCTGTATGTACGCAGGAGTTGATGTAGATATTATGATAAAAATCCTAGAACAATTTAATACTACTGACTCACCTCTAATAACCGCAGGTAATTAAATAGTCTCCTAACTTCTCCACTACGGATGCGGCTTGCTGGGGCTGGATAGGCTCTTCGTACAGAGAGATCACGACAGCTGAAACAAAAACACATTTTAAAGTCCCTCAAAAATATAGTGGTACTGTAGTAAAGTTGCACCATAGAAACAGATTCTTGCTTATTTTCATTAGCAGATAAACTAAAATGTACCCTAGAGGGTATGAAACAGAGAAAAGTTAAACCATACTAGGTTAAACACAAAACATCGAGAATATGTTGCAGAGATGTTTTTCAAGCTTTGATCTCTAGCTCCATCATTAGAACCAGTATAAAATCTAAAGATAAAATTCGCATAAGACAAATCAATTAAGCTCTAGCTCTGTGAGTTTATGTTGATTAACATAATATCACAGTTATACATATCTTCTTTAGGTTTGTTTTATTGTTATCGGTAGTGAATTTTTAGCTGAATGAAATAATGGGCAGTTGTATTATTAGCATGCAAGATTTTATTCCAGACTGGTTAAACATTGTGATATACGAGGGGAGGTCAAAAAGTTCGCGGAATGGCGGGGAAGGGGGATGAAATAAAATACTATGTTATTTTTATTTTTCAATATATTCCACCCTAACTCGAATACACTTTTCAGATCTCTCTATTAACTTATTTATACCGTCGAAAAAAAATGTATTGTCTTTGTCCTCAAAATTGGCCGAAATCGCAGACTTGACTTCTTCATCATTGGAAAATTTCTTCCCACGAAGCTCTTTTTTTTAATATGGGGAGTAAATAATAATCACAGGTGGCTAAATCTAGACTGTAGGGAAGATGGTTTAACATTTCGAAGCCACAGTGATGAAGGGCAGCCATCGCAACGCGGCTCTTGTGTACCGGTGCGTTATCATGCAAAAGCAGCACACCTTTTGTCAACTTTCCCCGACTTTTTTCTTTGATGGCTGTTTTTAATTGTGTTCGTAGATCAGCTTAGTATTCTCCCATTACAGAAACACCCTTATTTTTATAATCGATCAATAAAATACCGTCTATACCTCCAAAAAACCGTTGCCATGACTTTTCCAGCCGATTTTGCCCTGTATTTCTTAGGGGGTGGCTGACCCTTTTTAAGCCACTGCATAGACTTTTATTTCGACTCAGGCTCATAAGGATGAACCCAAGTTTCATCTACAATAACAAGTTTTGCAAAAACTTGTACCTTGACGGCGCTGCAGAGGTCTAAAAACTCCTTTGAACTCGACGCGCAGTTGTTGCTGTGGTGGTCTGAGCATTCTTGGCACCCATCTTGCGATAACTTTTTACATCCCAAGATGGTCGTGTAGGATATTTAAAGTTGTTTTAGGTGATACTCCAACCATTTCTGCAAGTTGTTTATTCTTCAATCGAGTATCCTCCAGTATAAGTTTCTCCACATTTTCAACGATGTTTGAAGCGGTGGTCTCAATTGGCCTTCCTGAGAGGGGGTCATCTTCAAGAGACTCACTACCTTGCTTGAAAATACTATTCCACTTGTATACCATGGTTTTCCCAGGGCAAGAGTCCCCGTAAACCGATAACATTTCTTGTAAAATTGATAGAGGTGGTTTTCTCTATTTAGTGAGGAACTTTATGACGGCAAGAAACTCGATGTTCTCCATGTTCCAAGTTTTTTTCCGGATTCACTTGTTTGATCGATGGTAGCTGACAAGTTATTGACCCAATTCGGTTCAAACTTGGCATATATACTCATAAAGAGTCCCTTATTAGGAACTATCAGCGGCAGTTTCCCCACCCCCCGCTAACCCCTCCATTCCGCGAACTTTTTGACCCCCCCTCGTAATAATATATGGAATAGGTAAATTGGACCTAGCTGATACAGCCAATAAGATAATGATAAGACAATGAGGTAATTCTGGTTAAAAATATAAAAATTCAATCAGATATTACTGTGGTAGATGACATAGAAGAATACATTTCAATCTTTGATTTAGTATGACAGACTATAGAAACACCTACACATATATTAATCAATCTATGCAAAAACCAAAATATTCACATTACCTACCAACTTTCAACCAACCAGCAACAAATATGGACCATGCAAACTTTCCTTGAGGTCAGAAGAAACAATAACAGCTAAAAAAATATGAGTTCAGTAGAAACTCGATTATGATCGGGCGGGGTGATGCCAGTTATGTCCGACACATTCATGCTTGCAAAATTACGACTCGGTCTGTAGTCCTGTTAATCGCGACTACGTATAACTGAGGGCCGGATAATCGAGTTTCTGCTGTAAAGTGAGAATCTTACCTTGTTGCGTCTTCATGCAGTGCACTCCGACCTTGCCGAGCTTGGCGCGTATGATGCGGTCCGTGCCGCTAAGGTAGATGTACCGGGAGCCCGCTATCGTCACTCCGCCGCTCGTTAGGAGCGATTCGTTCTCGAAACCCGCCACTATCTTTGCAACTTCATCTTTTGATATCTGCCGACAAACAGATACAGGTATTAAGCCAATCATACATAAATTAAAATTACATACACATAATATATAAATATTGTTTGTATTGCATTAATCTACTTTGATGTTATATCATGATAAAAAAAATACAAAAATTGAAAGTGCAAAATCTTGTTTAAGACTGCTTTAAATATGATATATTGAAACTCTCCCATTTTCTGCACGCCGCTGATGTCGTCGCAAGACAATTCATATCACAACCAAGTATATTTTGCCACAGAATACATACATATCTCTAGTACACAACACATTACAGACTCTGACGTCACTTAGCGACTTGACAAATGACACGTGTTTCGCGCGCCTATCGCCGATTGTAATATTTTAATATTATAAGCATTTAAATACCGTTTTAATTCTGAACAAGAAAATAATGGGTTTGGTGTAATGTCAAGGTCATGAGGCATCGGAAAAGGAAATAAAGTAAATGTAAACATGAATATACCCTAATAGCGCAAATATAGATCAACAAATGTCTGCCATTTTTTTTTTTAAGTTGGGTAATAAAGTTAGTACGTAAATCATTATCTAATTGTAATAAGTAATGGAAATTCGCAAGTTGTAAATGCTTGCATGTCTTGAGAAGTACATAAATAATCAAATAAAAGCAAACTTAGGTTCAACTTTTCTCTCAATATATTGTTCAGCCCTTGGCTTTTCATAAATCAAATAAATTAGGTTAAGTATTCATAATTCTACTGACCAAATAAATATTTTCAGGGATTTAGCAAAAAAGACTCAAAAGGTACATGTATGGTAGGTAGGCCTCAAGATAGATACTATAACCTATCAACTAAGGTGCAACTTTTCGGAAACCCATTGTAGATGTAATATTTCAGATTTCCTTCCAGCTGTTGAATACTAATTAGTGACAATTTTGTAAGTTATATCAATAACAAGTAAATGTCATTAGTCGAAAAACATAAGTAGTACAAATAATATGCACAGACACTACCTATGAGGATAATGTACACTTGATTATTTGAAACCACTTTAAATCATTTTAATGAAAATAGTCTCTTCTGTTATATCTTTGACTTCTGCTTAAACCTTGGGTTGCTTTATGGATACATTTTTTTTTTAATGTACACAATGCAAACTCAATACATGTCAGTATATGAATATGTACATGATGATCAGTTTTGTACATATTGCATGACTTGCAGTACTTATCATTTCTATTAAACTTTTCAATAAAATATTTGAAGGAAATGGGAACATTTAAGAAGTAGGTATACTTATATACTTGCCAATTAAAACATAATTTTAAATTTTGGTTCTAAGTTACGGAGTTATGAGATGAATAAAAATACAAATTTATTCCTTTTTATCTATATTCGTTAACAGTGCATTGCAAATTATTTATATATATGTCTTAAGCTTGTATTTATCAGTTATAAACTGATAACATTTTTTCTTTCACCACTTCACAACTTCAGTTCTAGATTCACTTGTGGAGAGAGAACAGGTGGTTACTTAAGATTTAACTCAACAATTTAGTTATTGTTGTTTTAGATTCTTTTGGTGTGAACTTATAAATAAAATAATAATAATAATAAAGCAATATTATAAAACAACAAAGCTAATATTTTATTTGATTAGGCAGAACTCTTGAGCCTTTGTTCCATTACACTAACAGCAAGTTTTAATGCATAGCAAAGACAATAAGTAGATGACAAGGTTCTATTTTGTTCACCTTGATTTTCATCAAGTTGGCTCACTGTATTCTGACAGAGGGATATATTGGAAGCCAGCCAAGATACGGGGACTTATCAAAACTCTTTAAACTTTACTTCAAATCTAATCAATCTTAAAACTAATAATTTTTAATTTTTAGGTATGAAGAACTTGCTAAATATCCATATTTTTTTATTTACACAAGTACTTAAAAAAATTAAGAAACCCACTACCAAAATAAAATAAAAAAACCTTTAATTTATTGTCACTGTTGCAGTGCCCCCTAATCTATTTACGAACATGCAACTATCAAACCCAAACAAACACTGAAAGCTTATTAAAATTGGTCTAGTACCAATAGCCTTCAGGTGAGTAGATAAATGGCAACATAGATTAGCACCAACATACACACAAACATCCTCTTACCCTAAACACAATATAGTCTCTATTCCATCACAACAGAAAAGCATAACTGTATCTGAACTCTATAATGAATGAACAGCATTTTTTTAGAAACAATATATAGCTTATGTCACTCCAGGATAATGTGGTTTCCCAAAAATAAAAAGAATCATACAAATTGGTCCGAGAGTTTCGAAGCCAATTCACATCACACAACCAACCTTTCCTTTTTATAATATTGGTATGTATACATATAAAATGTATGGTTAAATAGCATAATTAAAGGTAATATTACAGTTTTTTATCTAATATTAAATCAATTAATTACTGTTGAGATATCGGATTTATAATTTTTAATCCACAAAACTAGAACATGACCACAACAACAATGAATGGTGGTTTCAACAAAACATACACACACAATATTAATATTATGGTTGTACAAACTTAATGTTTATCAGTTACTGGTATACACAATATTATGCAAAAAAAATAAGTGTGGCTCGGTAGAAAAATGTCGGTTTTTTTAAATCAGATGGTCCCTAGTTCAATCCCAGTCCTACACCAGTGCATTGTTTTACTAGTTATGTGTGGATTTGCACTCGCTTTGCAATGAAGGAAAACACAATCAGAAAACCCACATGGTTTGAAGACCTGCACTTGCCCAACATGGTGGATTATGGAAAAAGATAAACATGGTGAAGTACACTAAATATTTCATTTTGTCTTCTATGGTGGATTTTGGCTTTTATCTCTTCCCTTGTGAGAGAATGCCTCAAGCCCCAGCAGTAGGAAAGTATAGTGGGTTGATTATGAACATTGAACAGGGGTCTAAACATGGTTTGAATAAAGTTCTAGAAACAAATGCCATATATGATATGAGTTATAATAAGTAATAAAAAATATAGAAGCTATCAACATAACAGTAACAGTATTTGATGGATCTTGTAGGAACTTTCCATCAAATCTCAAATTATGTATATACTAACTAACTACTCAACTCTTATTCTATCTCTAGAGAGAGATGACTTATTGGAGAGAGGGATACATACAGCAGTCCTAAATATGACTTTTGACGCAAATCCTCTATGAATACTATCTTCTCTCTGAAGAATTTTATAAGATAAACTAAGCACCTAAACAAAGGTTGTTAGAATAAAATGTTTGGTAACCTGATACATACAAACACACACACACATGCATCAATTTGTTAGTGACAATTTGTAATGTGTAAAGGCAAGGGGGGTAATAAAACAAATTGAATATAGTGACAGTTGATAAATTATCTTATAACTTATGGTTGAATGACCTCTTTGAATGACCTTGACATGACACTAAGTTATTTTCGTAAATAAGTCAGTGAAAATATTATGATAACTTGCGTTTTTTTTAATAAGAAAAATATAACCTAGTTTTGTTTGGGTTGCAAGGAACAATTAATTAAATACATGAAACTATCTCCAACGCGTTCTATTGAAAACTATCGGTGGGAAAATATTTAAAATTAATATGAGAGCTTGATTATCACCTACCCACGAGATATTTTATACATTTTTGATCTTATTGATCTTAAATACAAAATATATCACACATCTGTTTCAACTTCTGTAGTATTTTGTCAATTTTGAACAGACAATAAACTTGTTGACATTTCCGAGCCATTAGAACAGCATGAAATTGAAGACAAATTGTACAACATATAGTTTGAAACCATACCATGTGATAGGTAAAATGTACTTGCTGATACCGGCCGGCAATCATGTACATCAGGAGTTAGGGCGTATGATGTGAAGTTAATGAAATCCGTTAATAATGTTCATCCACAGTATACCTCATGCTTATTCATTGGACTACCACGACGAAATTTATAATGGACGGACACATTTTTTCTAATTTGAATTGGCTACTACAGCTTGTCGCCATCTTGTCAAACTTGCCGGTTACAGAAATTCGTCATCCACGGCTCTTCCCACACGCACATTTAAAAACTACTTTACATCACTCGAGAATACAACATAAAACATATTACGCAAATCACCGTCCATGTAAAACAAGAACAATGCGGAGTAACTTACTTCGAAGCCGTCTGACTTGGCCCAGACATTTCCATCGTGTCCTGCAATCGCAGCTTTTGTAACACATCTGGATGCCATTAACTGTTTATCGACGTAATCTTGCCAGCTCATTTTGATTGAGTTCGACTAAAAAATAAAACTACACTTGAATATCACAATCTCCTCTTCACGGCGAGCAAACGCTCCACACGAACAAAAAGCACTGCCGTTTCAAAATGGCAGCGTAATCATAGATACTGCCGGAAGTTAAATCTTGGTTCTTGTCTATGTATCGTTGCCAGAGACAACGCTTTAACATTCATTCAATTTATAAATCTTTTATTCACTATCAAACTCTTACAAAGTTGGCAAACTTTTGTCTTTTAGAGAAAAAACCTGTGCTAAAGATATCTGTAAAAATCACGAATAACCACAAATACTTATTTTACACTAAAAACGAAGTTTACCCTCTTTATTTTATTTCTTAAGGCTGAAACAAATAAATTCCAAGTGTGTATGTATAAACTATATTATAATAAGTAATAACATATTAGGCTTTCTAAAGCGTAATGGCGTCTAAATTCCCTACTAGCCGGGTGGTTATAGGCATTCCTGCGCTAGTTGGTTGACTTTATCGCCATTATTATTATTAAATAATGTTCGTAAAGCCAGAGCATGGTATATTTATGAATAAGAATACTGAGTCTTGCCTTATTATTATTATTTTAATTTTCCAGTGTAAAAGCGCCCAAAAAGCTTTTATTTTCAGGCAGAATGCTACAAAAGTCAAATAAAGTTAATAACAGCTAT
Organism: Mellilla xanthometata; assembly: GCA_035578125.1. Classification (NCBI taxonomy): domain Eukaryota; kingdom Metazoa; phylum Arthropoda; class Insecta; order Lepidoptera; family Geometridae; genus Mellilla; species Mellilla xanthometata. The sequence continues at coordinate 6,357,421 of JAPUBQ010000024.1, forward strand.
ACTTCAGCATATAAGCTGACTAAGTGTACCAAGGTAGTACCAAGCTCTAATGTCGAGAATTTTCAAGCCAACTGAAGGCCTCTGACTTAGCTTGACGACCGTTTGTACTAAAAATAACAGCCGGGGCCCACAATTTAACATGTCATCCGACCCACGAAAGCGCCCAGATGAAAAGCCACTCTTTAAATGACAGTTTTGTGTACGGTCATGAATTGAAAGACACTCCGCACCAACCGTTGCTTAACATCAATGATAGCGTCAGGTCACCTTACTTAGAGCTTTAAGCGCTAGAATTTTACATTGACAAACATATGAATGGCTTACGCTAAAAATCTATCGAAGTAGCCTGCCTAGGCTTAAATCTGTACACTTGAAAAGTGACCATTTTGACATGCTTGGCGACTTGGCGTGAATAGACAGATTTGTGACTACGTACAGAGTGCATAATTTTATTTAAAAAGTTATGGTGACGTATTTCCGACAATTTCTATACTCATTATATGAAATATTCAGTCATCTTTATTTTAGGCGAGTAAATTATTCTCTAAATTAAAAAAAATATATAACATTGTCAATTATATATAAGAATTCGGTCAACATTTGTTAAAGAATAATTCGATATTAAAAGCTTCTGCTAACTCAACTTGACCTTGGTAGTTCTTTTCCGTTCAGCTACCGCGATTGGAACATGTCCTATTCAGATGAAAGAAGGTAAGTTCTGTTCTTACGCTGTTTTAACCATTATTTATCAAAGAATATGATATTGTATATTCTATATAGATGTTGATTTACTATTAATGCAGTAATTCCAGGCTATAAATCACGTATTTGCAAAAATAATTCTCGATGTCTGTCGCCGATTGCCAACATGGCGCTGGTAGGAGTTCATTAATACAATTTCTTTGCTGCACGTGTTTTTTCCGTTTAATATTTTTTCTCTTAATGTACCGTTTGTCTGTATCGTTCAGTATTTCTAAAATGGTTTCTACTCTGAGAAATTTTATTTCCTCAAACTGTTCGAATGATTCTTCTTTTGACAGCTTTGATTCTGATGAGTTTCGCAAAGAATTTTGCTAATTCATACCTTTTGTATCTAAGCCCTGAAATACGTTACATGAACACTAATAATCGTAGTATTACATTTATTTTCATAAATCAATATTTTACAGATCAGAAGATTGGCCGGAGGAGAAAAATGGGCCATCTAAAGAGCAGGGGAGCTACAGTGATGGCCCTCCGGCCGAAGCCGAAACGTTGGATACCAACTGGCATCAAGTCGTGGAAAGCTTTGATGACATGAACTTGAAGGAAGAATTGCTGAGAGGAATTTACGCCTATGGTTTCGAGAAACCGTCTGCTATCCAGCAGCGCGCTATTATGCCATGCATTCAAGGGCGTGATGTGATCGCTCAGGCCCAGTCCGGGACTGGCAAGACTGCCACTTTCTCCATCTCCATCCTCCAGCAAATCGATACTAGCATTCGAGAGTGCCAGGCTCTCATTCTGGCTCCTACCAGAGAGCTGGCTCAACAGATTCAGAAGGTATGCAGTGGTGACTTAGTGTGTGTGTTTGTGTAAATAATGCTTAAGTTTTGACGTTGTTTAACTGAGTGAAACAATATTTTTAGGTGGTAATAGCTCTGGGTGATCACCTTAATGCTAAATGTCATGCTTGCATTGGTGGCACCAATGTGCGTGAGGATATCCGTCAGCTGGAGAGTGGTGTTCACGTGGTGGTGGGAACTCCTGGCCGTGTCTACGACATGATCACCCGCCGCGCTCTGCGTGCTAACACCATCAAGCTGTTTGTGCTTGATGAAGCTGATGAGATGTTGTCTAGGGGGTAAGTTTATGTTAATTCACATTTTCACTTTAATATCACACCCATATAATATCACACTAATTATTCTACTTATGTCATGGTATTGTGAATTTTATACATTTCATTTAGAAGATGGGTTTCTTTGTCATAGCTAGGCAATCTTTTATTTTTAAATGCAGAGGTTGTATTGTTACTTATTTCATTGTCAACTATTTTCAGATTCAAAGACCAGATCCACGATGTATTCAAGATGTTGTCGGCGGACGTGCAGGTCATCCTGCTGTCTGCTACTATGCCTGATGATGTGTTAGAAGTGTCCCGCTGCTTCATGAGAGAGCCCGTGCGCATCCTTGTGCAAAAAGAGGAAGTATGTTGTTTTACATATATACTATCTGACCCGGCAAACATTGTTTTGCCTTAAGTAGAAAAAAATAAACGTGAACAATCCTTACCACTTAGGGATATAGAAAATAGATAGTAGCTAATTCTCAGACCTGCTGCATATGCATATAAAATATGCTAAAGATCGGTCATTATATATTAGAGATTTTGGTATGACTATTAATTATCTTCTTTTATAGGTATTTTACAGGCTTGAGGGATAGACTTCTGTCGCTTATTAAGTAGTTATCCTTTGTTACTTATTTCTATTGTAGAAGCCTGTATTATGCCAATGTGAACGAAATTATCTAGTAAAAACTCACAGTATTCTTTTCTAGTCTAGTTTAAATAAATAAATATAATAAATAAATAAAACATTTATTGTGCAGTAGAGTATGTTACAATTACGGCTACATAAGTTAATGCACAATTTATATGTATATCATTCAGTTACAGTCAACATTATGTAGTGTTGTGCCCTCCATCCTATACACGGTCAGTAATTACTGCCTGATTCTTAGTGTGCAGTAACTATGACATATAAAAGGTGGTTTTCCATGAGCATTGCTTGGCATTCATAATTCAGTTACATCTGATTTGAACATAGTTCCTTTTACTCTATTTTAAAAGGTTTATTTTAGTCTATGTAATGCAGTGTCAAAATTTAAGGACAGTTGCTGAAAATAAAATACAAGTTACTTGAAATTATTGTGTAATTTATAAAATGAGTCACCATTTAGTCATCAGTTACTAGCATTAGTTTTCTTATGTACTAATATTTCATTGATGATCTGTTTTAGCTCACCTTGGAAGGTATTAAACAATTCTACATTTCGATTGAGATGGAGGAATGGAAGCTGGAAACTCTCTGTGATTTGTATGACACCCTGTCCATTGCTCAGGCTGTCATTTTCTGCAACACTCGCCGCAAGGTAAATATCGTATTTTAACTTACCATATCTGGAAGAACCTTGAGGTCAATGTTAAATACATTTTCAAACAGTCAATTTGAATTTCCATTAGCATCTCTGAATAGTTTAATGCTGACTGTCTGGAATCAAACAGTGAATATGCCATCCTTTTGAGGATTTTTTAAAAAGTTAATTCAAGGTGTTTGCCAGCAGGCTGCATAACCACACTAGTTAGCAACATGCCTAAGGTGGAGCATGCCCTGTCTAGTTCTAATTTGAAGTGGGAGTGATGAGACCTGCACTGACAATACTGCTGGGGGCATCTTGTGCATATCTCCCTTACCAGCCTATCCAAGCCAACCAAGATACTTTAAATAGCAGCATGGGCCTGGTTTGCTGGCATAACTGTTCCACCCCTGTTGCATCAGATGGTCTGTTTGTCTGAGGATTAACAATGGAAGTCAAACTTTCATCTTGAGCTGCTATCATCAGTCAGAAACTTTCTCTGGTTCGTTTGGTAGCCTCCCAGTGCAGTAGCATGTATTCTACCATTTCATTTTCCTCTAGACAGCCCTGATGTAAAGAGCTCTCCGTTGCCCCTATTTCATGCCTTGTCTCTGCACTCTATGCTAGGAGGCTGCCAGAACACACTGTTTGATGCTTGATGACAGATTTTTCAACTATGGGTGGTTGCTAGCCAGGTAAGCATTAGAAAATGCTCTACCACCATGCTAACCCACACTCACTGCGATAACAGGCCACTGCACACCCGGCTAAGCTGGGCAATGCATCACTTTTCTTGTAGATGTTATGTTCATGTATTTCTTTTAGTCATTACCATGGCCTACATTAAACTTTAGTAGCACAACTTGTGTGAAACGATTAAATTACTTATTTTTAAAATAGGAATACAATTACAAAAATTAATAAAGCATATTGATACAAACTAGCTGACTGTCCCTCTGGGTGTTAAATATATATGAATACTAAGTATTTATGTGTGTATATGAAGTATATCAGTTGTGTTAGCAACCATTATGAAAATGTATTATAATACAAAAAGTTTATTATAGGGCTAACCAGAATAATATGAAATGTGTCTTAAAATTTATTTATTTAAAGCACTGTTTCAAGCTCTCAATAAGTTTGATTCTTGCAACACTGATAATAATTTTATGGATTAGAAGGCCATGGCCCAACAGTTATCTATGTTGATAAGCAAACTCCCAGACAAATTCCCAACAATTAAACTTCATATTTTCTAGAGATTTTTGTAGTTTATTATTATTATGACATCATCCACACAATTGAACTCCTATTTGGGAGATTCCAAATATGAGTCATTTTGGCATTAACTCTGATATTTGGCTGTATCAATAGTTATGTAGTGCTTTCCTATGATGAAAGTAACTTACTTGGACTTTTAAAATTAAATGATATTGAACAAGATTTTTTTTTGAAGACGGGGAAGACCCTCTTTAAAAAAAATATTTTAAATAAATTCTTGTATTGTCCCCATACACTTGGATGGATATGAATAGGACATTTCTTAACAAATTTGCATCAACTATTTGACGAATATTGTGGTATCCAATTTTTTTTCCTTAGTGTGAATAATAAATAGTGGTAATATTTTCAAATCATTATTATTTTTGCCAAATACAATGAGCATTCTAAAGCCATCTTAAGTGCCACCATAAGATGTAATCATTATTAACTCTAAAAGGAATAATGCAATGCAATCGCTCATGTAGAGAACTTATCACTAGGTCTTAGAAATGCTTACACACATTAAATACATGACTGATAAAAATGGTAAATGTTATAATTCCAGGTGGACTGGCTGACCGAGTCGATGCACGAGCGCGACTTCACCGTATCCGCCATGCACGGTGACATGGACCAGCGTGAGCGCGAGGTCATCATGAGGCAGTTCCGTACCGGCTCCTCGCGTGTCCTCATCACCACTGACTTGCTAGCGCGAGGCATCGATGTCCAGCAAGTCTCTTGCGTCATTAACTACGACCTGCCCACTAACCGCGAGAACTACATTCATAGGTACGTCTTATCTTTTACTTTGAATAAATTAAACTTGCTTCTTTTATTTTTATAATTGGAGAATGTTTATTTACGAACCTTTTCTCGCATTTCAGGATTGGACGAGGTGGCCGTTTCGGTCGTAAAGGAATCGCCATCAACTTCGTGACCGAAGCTGATAAGAGAGCATTGAAGGATATCGAGGAGTTCTACCATACCAGCATCTCTGAGATGCCTAGCGATGTGGCCAATCTCATCTAAGGCCCTCTTTCCCGGTTTATACTTTGTGTCCTGCGTTCTATTGCGATATTCATAAGGTGTGTGTTAGGAGGTGCCTCCTAATTCCCCTGTGCCGATTTTATTATTTGGAACTCATTTCATTTGTACCGATATTGGTTTTAGTTTAATTAATGTTTACATTATACTATTATAGAAGTATAAGTTTAATATTCATAGTTAGGAGTAAGCCCGGCCCGGCCGGATGGCCCCCGTTCCGCGCAGGCCTCTCTGCCACCTGCACAGAGGTCTCATCGGGTTCTGGAGAGGCTATTTCAATCACAAAACTGCTAGAAGAAAACATTGTATTGTGTAACATTTCCAGCTGTACATAATATAGTAACTGTTTTGTAATACGGTAAATAAATATAATTAAATATCTTAATTGTATTGTTATTCAAATTTTCGGATAATGTAGCGCTCCACTCCCGATCGGAACCTTAATTTCTATAGACGTCTTATATTGAATTATGTAAATTTTGTTTTGCAGAAGTTCTACCTACTCAGCCTGTGAAACGCACTATGGACACAACTATGTGGAAATAATAAATCAAAATTTTCCTCAATATTAATTACTTTCTTTTTGACAGGTCCTCATGAATCCTGTATTCCCAATACATTGCTTTTTGCATTTTACATGATTTTTAAATATTGTTTTCTACATGGTTTTTATGTTCATTTCGATTTATTTATATTTTTGGAATAAATTTTGTTGGAAATACTATAATTGACTTTTGTCAAAACTGGTAATTAAGGTTCCTATTTTAACATAGCTAGCAGTAACAGGAACTTTATATCCATGAAATTTAGTTTGCGTATATGAAATGATTATGCTTAGAATATTTAGTGATAAGATGTGGAGCAGCACGCACGAGTCTTTCGAGCTCTCGGCGGGCGGTGAGACTCGTGTGCGCTGACTTGCGCGCGCGCACCTTCCGCGCGCCGCGCTATTTATTACGGCACGCATGCTTCAGTATAGGATCTCCAAATTAAAATGCTGTGAATTGTTTTAGTAACAGTGATATAATATTGAGGTAATAATATGATTATCAATAGTATTAACATTATTTACGAATAATAAACTCTTAATAAATTAATATCACATTTCTGGTAATGTTCATTTTCACTAACATAACGTACACTAACAGTTTCAACAAGTATCATAAAAATGCAAATAAAAGTATCAATAAAAGAACCGAAATAGGAAAAAATATGTACACGGCCACCCTCGGGTGACAGACCGATATCAATACAGATATATCATCATCATTTTGTAATCCATCTTTTGTGGGTACTTCTACTATTACTAATTCATCACTAAAGATACTTATGTTGAACTCGCATTCGGTCTTGTTCACGCACATTTTAGCGTGTGAATTGTTGACATATTGGAATGTTGGCTTGTATATATCGAAAATTGCGTGAATATCATTTCGCACGAAATCATTGTCACTGTAGAAAATGTAATAGTAATATCCATCCACGAGAACTTCATGAACAACTTTCAATGTTGTTGTTTTTTCTAAGTAGTTAGTACTATTGCACTGTATTGCATATGGGAAGAAGTCGTTCATTAGAATATTGTCATGGTAGCATTCATGTAAATTATTTTCAAAGCTTGAAACTGAGCTGTCTTGTTGTTTCTCAGTATTATTTATTGCGTTCCCTCCATGATGTACACCAGTATCCAAAATAGTATTTGGGTTATGCAGTTTTGTATTTCTTTTATTTCTGTTTTTAATCTCTTGTAATGTATCATTTGTGTTAGAATTATATTTTGATGATTTCAGGTCGTAATCTCTGTCTTCTGTCGTGTTTTCTTTACCTTCATTTAAGAAGTCGTCTGTTGCAAAAATAGTTTGCGGTTTCTTGGTGATTGGGTCCTCTAATGTAACGAGAACACTCCCTTGGTTTACCACTACTGGGGGATCCTTCTTATATTTGTAGCCTTCGAGGATACCGCAAGTGTTCAGGATTCTGTCTCCTTTGACTACTAAAATCTTGGAACCTTCGTATCTAGAGCAAGCTTTAAGTTCTACTGTGGCGCCTTTCAGGAGATAAAATCCCCAATACTCAAGAGTATCATCAGGTAGAGTCATGGATTTTTTAAGTCTTATGTGTTTTCTTTGTCCTGATAACTCAGGTACACCTTTCATCTGGAATGCATTAAATGACGTGTTCATTCTCAAAGAATGTTTTTCGCAAAAAACTGAGGACTGTCCCTTGTGTATCTGAATAACATCAGAGTCTGATATTTTGTACATGACGTCAGCATATTTGTAATTTCTTAGATATAGAGGCATAACGATGAGCATTGTCGGGAGAATTGTCGTCAAGAAACAAAATGTTATTACTCTTCTGGAGCCATGCATCTTATCACCATCTGAAAAAATGAAGCAGTATCTAAATTAGTAGAAATACTTGTTCTTAAAAATCCGGCTTAAAAACTAGCTTTACATGAGTTAACTAGGCCAGACTTCACACGCTTGTTGAATATGTAACTCGTCTATGACGTCATAAGCTATTCTTCATTATGTGATACACCTCGTGACACCGCACCTATTCTACGAGTAAGTATGTTGCACTATTGAATATTCAATTACTAAACTGGTACTTGCTACTGAATAAATATTATAATCACGAACTCATAGATTTCCTTGTAAATCTTTGCATAAACTATAGGTATAGGGGATACTTTTAATTTTCTTCAACTTCAAATGCAATAAAAAGTATTTTTTATTTTAATATTTTTCGCATTGTATCTAAACAATAAAATAATAAGAATTAATTTCTTCTCTGGACTACGTAGAACCTACCTATAGAGAAATTCATTAAGGCATCTTCTTATCCAATCACTCTGGTTATCACAGATAGGGTGACATGGACACAGCACTGACTTCCTCATTAGTGTAATAGTCTAGGGTTGATAGATACGTCTTCCTTTTGGGAGTACCTAACAATATTGATAAGATTTCTCAAGGTTGCCACACCACAGATAACATAGGATTATTAAATCCTTCACTCAGTTTCAGGTGAGAATACTTGCTGTATTTCAGATCCTATTAAAAAGAACCTACACTACAACGACATATCTAATTTCACGTTGGTTGGTTAGATAACTAGTGCATAAAAATCTTTATTATTTCCTCATTCCATTATAGTCATCTTAAACTTGTAGTACTCGTACCTAAATGATAAAATATAAATGCTAGAACTGTTCATGGTTGTGGCAACATATTAAAAATAACCGCCAAGTGCAAGTCGGATTCACGCACAACGGGTTCCACACCATTTATACACAAACGGCAAAAAATATTTTGTTTGGGAGCCATTTTCAAATATTTATTTTATTCTTAGTATTCGTTTGTTAAGTGGAGTGGACAGAGATACTACTTTTGCAAATATTACAACTGTCTATCTATCACGGTTCATGAGGTACAGCCTAGAGACAGAGAGCAGAGATAGAGTAAATAGGTTGCGGTTTGTTATCTTCGGTAGAAAATCCTAAAACGTAGTTGAGCCGCGAGATGCTTAACCCCAATTTTCAACCGACTTTGATAAAGAGGAGCAGGTTCTCAATTTGACCCCCCCGTGGGGCCCCGCATTGTCGAGGCGGGGGGGCTCAGTAACCGTGGCCTGGTCACCCACGGTGAAGCGAAGAGGGTCCCTGAGGCGGGCCGCTCCCTAGACTTGTCCTCCCCCATGCAAGTTCTAGATGGAGTGGCACCAGTTGGTTGCGGGACCTCGCTCCGGTGGGGTTTCGCAACTGAGGAGGGCTGCGGTGTGGTTTTGGAGACACCCACCGGAGCCGAAGGTGTGGGGCCGCGGCAGGAGAGAAGTGTCGGTATTACGATGCGCCGCTCTTCCTACCTGCCGCGGCCTCGACGCGGGGTCGCCACCGTTTGATGGCGGACGCGGTGGGGCCGCAGGGAGAAGGGAGTGGTACCACAAAATACCACTTACCCTATTCTCTGCGGCCGTAGTGGCAGGTGACGGGGCCACAGACCTGACCCGTCACGGGGGACCTGGGACGTCGGACCGGGGTTGTCCGGCGTCCATTGCACTTATAGTCCCCGAGGTGGTTGCGGTGCACCATGTGCACTGCAAGGGGACTCATCCCCAGAGAAGGAGCCTCGCAGGCTAGCCGAGGTGGGCGGGGTGGTGGGTTAATGCGAGAAGCGGAACCTCATCCCGCCCTTTCCGGTGAGGAGGTCATCGTGAGGTTTTAGTCGGTAGGGATGTCCTTTTGACATCGAGCCCGACATACCCCACCCACCTCCCCGGGTGTGGTGGGGATGCATAAATGCATTTCCTCACGTAAAAAAAAAAAAAAAAAGGTTCTCAATTTGACTGTGTTTACCATTAAACTGATATAATTAAATCTTATATTATTGGAAAGGATATGAGTACCTCCCAGTTTGCATAAAATTTATCAAAAATATAGTACTTATAGTACTTTTTAAAATCGAAGTCGGTTTACCAATTTTTAATTGTTCACTTGTACACAAAAAATAACATTCGATTAGGTACAGATATTAAGAAGAATATAAGTAGGTACATAAATGTAAAGTACAATCTTAAGCTAATCTTTACTCTCTTTATGCACTTTTTGAAGATATTATTTCTAAGGAATACTTAGAGCCTAGAACTTACCATTTTCTCTGTTCGGAACATAAGAATACTGATAGTTCGTTGTGTAGTAAGTCGTACTCATTGATCTTTGGAATTCCCTGGTCATTTTGAACTATTTTTGAAACAAATGAATGCTAAGATAAAAATATCACGGCAGACGATTTATAAAAATACCACACAGGCAAAATAACCACACAGGCTCAGCGAATGAAAGATATGCTTATCTAATTATATTATCAGTCAGTTGGGTGTGGTGTGGATAAATAAATAAGAATTGGACATGTTTATTCGAAATGATTAGGGTTAACTATTCTAACTTCAACTCTAACTTATAGGAATAAAGTCTATTTTGCAAATTTAACTTTGTGATTGAATTTAATGTGTATGGACAAAAAATTTGTAAGGCTAAACTACAACTATTTATGTAAATATTATTTTATTTACATATGATTCATACATATTACATAAAAACACAGGTCTTTCTGTCCGTTTATTATCGGCAATCTGCAGAATTCACATTGATGGGTCATAAATATTTTGATAACGAACATAAAGATCATCAGCAAATAAGTGTGGGAAACCGTAAGGCCAACATACATACTTCATTTTCTTTTATTTAATACTATAACATGTATAAGTATAACTGCATTTTGAAGGGAGACCTACTATATAAATAAAGAATACCTAAAATCAATGCAAAATATTTAAAAATTAATTAATTCTTGTACTTAAATCATATGTTTACAGCTGCAGTGCATAGAAAAATCTGCAGTGCCCCCCGATGAGACGTTACCGTTATAACATGCACCAAAAATCGTAAGAGTAGTTTAGGCAATGAGTTACTTAATGGCAGCATTCGTTTTAAAATCATCAATAACATTGATCCTCACTTTTATTTCTATATGTGTATATTATTTTGTAACTCTTGGTTTCCTTCCAGCCACCCATCCTACGATTATTAAGGAACATAGCCAATTAGCCACTAAAAAGTAGTTGCAGTGAAAATACATAAAACGTAGCTTTTTTAATTTTTTTTTGTCTTTTCAACTTTTGAATGTCAAAGTCAAATTTTGACTTTTGAATGTCAAAGTCAAAATATATATATATCCTTTTCAACTTTTGAATGTCAAAGTCAAAAGATGCAATACTAAATTTGTATGTTCTATGAAAATCAGCTGATTATTGGTTTTTGCACTTGTGTTCTACTGAGGTTCTATACAACTTTTACATTTTTGCATATAGGTAAAAGGCAAATAAATAAAACAAATATTATGAATATTCTGAAGCCAGAACTACTCTGGATTGAGGGAAGATGCTACAGAATAAATGATTCTACGGCAAACGTATCAGATTTTTATGAACACGATTTGTACGAAAATGGTATGTGTCATAATTCAATCAATAATGTTTGGTATTTTCATCTTATTTAATTAAATAAATACTTGAACATACTACAATAATTTTCTGTCCCAAGTTCTTATTAATTTATTATTTGTTAATGAGAAAACATAGTGTTTGTGTTCTTTGCAAAATTATGTTTATTTAATATTTTTATAGTCTCTTTGTAATGTATTACTTTGTAAAAATAGTTACAACACTGAATATTCCTGAATTTACAGAAATTAACTACAACAATGAGCATTTAGAAGATGAGGACGATGATTTTGAGGTGACAATGCTTGATAACTCAAGATATGCAACCAATTTGCATGTTTCTAAGTAAGTTCATTAGTATTTTAAGTTTCTAATTCCTTTCTTTGCAGACTCCAGATGTTAGTCTGAGCACAGCACTGTTAGGCCAAGTTAGCTTTTGGTCTACTTGGTTCACAGAAAAGCTATCCAGCAATTCTTTCATTCCTATTTATATAGAATAGAATAGTTTTATAGATTATGGATTTTGATTGATTTTTCTATATATTCTACTATGATTTTTTTATATTAGGACACATTTCACACACGGCTGGCTGAACCATTTCTAGTTTGTATTATGGTTGCTAACACAACTGATATACTTCATATATGTACATACATACATATTTTATATAGATACTCAGGCCGACAGCCAACAAATTTAGTTCAGCCCAAAGATGTTGGCCGTGCTGGAAATCAAACCCGGAAACTTCTGATTGGAAGTCCGGCATGGTAACCTTTACGCCAATGAGATTGTCGATGTTTATCTAATAATATGATTTGTATTTCATTTTATATGCTGATTATCTTATATATAAAATTTCCGTGTCACAGTGTTTGTTACCGTACTCCTCCGAAACGGCTTGACCGATTTTTTGCTAATTTTATATGCGTATTCAGTAGGTCTGAGAATCGGCTACTGCATATTTATAAATAATTATTAAGGCAAAACAACGTTTGCCGGGTCAGCTAGTATTTGTATATATTCTACTATATTTATACATATAAAGATGTCATATAATTTTCAGGCACTACATTGGATCTATCATAGGGAAAAAAGGAGTAATCAAAGCTAGAATAGAAAGAGATACTAAAACAAACATTAAGATACCAAAACAGGGTGAAGCTGGTGACATTTATATCCTAGGTCCAACTGAATCTGTGAGTACATAACATGGTTGTTTGCTATGTTTTATAACAATACAGCTTGCCATTTGACCAGCATTGTGTGTAACCACACAAGTTAGGAACACTGGCCTAAGGTGGCATTACTTGTCTGGAGTAAGTAAAAGTAAAGTAAAAAAAGACTTTAATCTATTGCATTACATTTTATAAAAATTACATATTTTTATTTACACCTTTTCATGCAAAAGTTGCCGCTTGGGCATAGGCCTCCCTCGTTTTTTTCCATCTCTCTCTCTCCCTCGCCTGTCTCATCCATGTTGGTCCGCATATCTTTAGGAACGGGTTCCTCCATCTTTTCCTCTGTCTTCCAGAATTTCTTTTGCAATCTAGAGGAACCCACTCCGTCACATTGTCGGGAGTAACTGATTCTAAATTGGTTGTTATAAATTTAAACCAATATTTTAGGGAAAGTTATGTATGAATGTCATATGGTTTTTTGATTGGGAGAAATGACTAAATAAATGTTTTATCACCATATTTGTCTAAGTCAACCAAAATGCAACTTAGAGCAAAAAAAAAGAAAATAACTATATTAATTTTTTTTATTGATGAATAGGCTTTGACCGCAGCTAGCCTGATGTTAAGCTTGACTGGTCTAAGAAGTAACATGCTTGCCTACAAGAAACCTATTTACTCTAGATTTGAAGACCCTTGGCATAATGGCTACCATGCAGGACTGCCAAATAGAGGGTTGGTCCTGGGTTTAATTCCTGGCAAAGCCAGCCAGCCAAAGGTTTTGGGTTTTAAACATTTATTAATTTAAATTGTTTATTGTTATGTATGTATATATATGTAGTATATCTGTTGTGGTAGTATCCATACTGACCATGTGTAAAATGTGTCATTATATTTATTAATTTTTTATGATATTTACTTATTAGATATATAAATATTATGATGTTTTAAACAATAATTTGGTATTTTACAGAATGTAAAAGCAGCAAGGAGAAGAATTAATCTCATAGTAATGTCATCAAGAATGAAACAACGAGCAACGCATTTCATATCTATTCCTATGAATAGTCCTGAGATCATGAACAACTTTGATTTATTTAAAGTAAGTGTGACAATAGCAATTTTATTTTTAATAATAGTCTTACTGAGATCCACTTTAGTTTCGCTCGGTATGCCTGATCATCTGTACACTCTGTCTATCTTTTATAATAATTAGCATAAATTCATGTTATTTTTGAAATTATAATTAATCACACTTTTGTAGCAGCTCACATTCACGAAGTGCGGATTAATTTTATTTTCAATATACCACATGCCTTTTTTAAGTAATCTTCTTTTAAAGTCATTTACAGTCTGATTTTCCTTCTTCGTATGAGCAAGTGGTCAAGCTCTGGTGTCGAGAGTTTTTGAACCGCATGAAGGCCTCTGACTTGGCTTAACGTGGCATCCAACCCGCGGTACCGCAACTTGTTTTTCCAAGCATTTCTAAACTACATATGACCAAGAGTGGCTTATAAATTCAGCACCATTTCTGCACTAGCATAACCAGTTTCCTGTTTAATATGTATTTATATAATTATGTATGTATGTACATGTAGTATGTCAGTTGTGTTAGCAACCATAATACGAGCTAGAAATTGTTCAGTATGGGGCTAACCAGCCGTGTGTGAATGTGTCCTAATATTTATATATTTATATTTATTTATTTATACTCTTTTTAGGAGCAAGTCCTCAAAGAATGTCCAAGCAGAGGTTTGGAGGAGTCCGTTTTCATTAAAGCTGAGAAGCTCCATTTGACACTTGGCGTCATGTGCCTGATGGATAATGAAGAGAGGCTGGTTGCTTCTAAACTCTTGGCAGACGCTAAAGAAAATATTGTCATGTAAGTGTAAAAATAAGTCTTTGTAATAACAATGCCCTCAATAACATTTAGTTTCAGCATATCCATTACGGAAAGTGTTGTTTCTAAATCTAAATGACTTGTACCTTATTTTTTAAACACAGCAGGTTAACCCCATACTGAACCATTTCTAGTTGGTAACAAAACTGATATACTACATATATATATATTTTATATAGATACATATTTAACACCCAGACCGACAGCTAACAAATTTAGTTCAGCACAAATATGTTGGCCATGCCGGAATCGAACCCAGAACCTTCTGATTTGCAGTCCGTCATGGTAACCCTTACGCCAACGAGGTCGTCAAATATGTACTCTTATGTATAATATAATAGATAAAATGACCTTCTAATCGACCTGATTCTTTCTGTAGCCACATTTGCTTTCACATTTTACATTTTCTTTCTAGCTGTTTAAGTTATTATTTATTAGATACATATTTTTATTTTTACTTGTGAAAATTAAAGGGCCCAAACGTAAAGCACGATTTATAATTTGTGTTACATTTCAGGCCGATGCTTCGTGACTACCTGCCCCTAAAGATCAGGTTAAAAGGCCTATCGTATATGAACGATGACCCGACTCAGATAGACGTGCTTTATGGACTGGTCTCTGAAGAAGGATGGAGTGGCACCGGGTTAATACAGAGACTCGGGGACGCACTTGTTGATTTTTATTATAAAGCAGGTAAGGTTTTGTAACAGTACTTTTTACTATTTACTAAGCAATGTTGAAGTCTCGAGAAAGCTTCAATATTTTTGAAACTGACATATAAAACTTAGTGGCTTCGCCAAAAGTAAAAATCTAGGCATTGCCTTGAGGATACCGGTTCACTAAATAGTGAACCGGAAGTTTAAAAAAAACCGCTAAATTAACGTTTCGGGGAACAGGGCGATTGAGAAAGAATTCCACATCTTGACCGTTCACAATGTTCGCGAAAAATCGCGTGCCAAAGTGCGCGTAATAAATATAAATATTACTACATAAACTTAGAAGAGACCATTTCCCATTTCCTAGAGTGTAATACTTTTACCAAATTAAATTTACATCCAACTCTTTTCACCTGTGTAAGCATGGAAGAAAAACAGTTTTCAATACAATTTCAGTAAATGATTTAAGGTTGTTCGCTAGCATGCTGCAAGTGCTCATATGCCGCTAGATGGCGTTAAATAGGTATAAGTTAGTTATATTCATCCCAGCAGCCCGAAGGATTTCTTTTGTAACTTCAGAATCGGTTCGCGAAATCTACTGTTAATGTATTATTTTTAAGGCTCATCACAAAACAACATATATTAAGCGTTGATAGCAAAAATTTACAAAAAGCCATATAAAACCCATATCTACTATCATCTATTCTGTGACGATGCGGCTACACTCACACTAGCATTGACAATTTTTTTTGTCACTTGAACTTCAGCATATTTGAATATGGATGCCAATTTCGAACGCTCAATTGTCGATTATATAGCTCGTTCGTAGAGGAAGCATTTTTGGAACATGAAATATTTTTATGATTTGAATTGACCATGGTTCGAATCTCATGAATTGTTCTTGCTATTTTATTTTGTTTGAAACTTTTTTTTTGAAGGAAAATTATGAGAAAGAATATATTTTCAATAGGTTTCGTTTTCGTGTATATAATATTCATAGCGCATACCTTCAAACCTCAAACGAAATTAGAAAAGTAAAAATCTATAGGGTACATGATATAAGTAACAAGAAAAAACTTTTCTCACGAATCATCTAACATATTGCATGAAACAGTTGTATTTTTCGCATGATTCCAAAATGTAAGCCCTTTCATTTGGGAAAGTTGCGAATAATATCATATCCAATATTTTGTATTCGCGGACATGCGAATACCATCATACATAGCTAAGAACATCAAAACCGGAGCTAGACACATATGTACCTTCTACATACAGTGCGTGCGTGGGGTGCCAAAATCTGATAAAGCTACGTATCCAGAGACCTTTTATTGATGAAACCTAATTTTTACTCTATCTTATCAGCTTCAAGTCTAATGATCAGAAAAGTAAATAATTACATATTATCAGGGAATTTATATTTATTAGACTATGGATACAATTTTAGCTACATTTGAAATAAAAAAAACTGTTATTATTATTCTAAGGTAAGAGGCCTGTCGAAATCTTAGTTATAATAAATGTACATCTGGCAGTTTACATGTATCGTTGATATAATTATACACTAGTGGCCCGTCCCGGCTTAGCACGGGCATAAAAAAAATTGAATTCTAGGAGATATGTTTGAAAGTCGTTCAGATGTGTAATATGTTATTCGTTACAAACAAACATTTAAATTTTATCGCATTATAATTTTGACATAGATTAAAGTTTTTTTTTGTATTTATGGGTTCCGCTGCTCTCAAGACATACTAAACGACACCCGCCACAACTAACTTTTCTTAGCGCATGCGATGAAACAAATTTTTTACTCTTATTTATACCTTGTGTTACATTACTGGAGTCTTAATAAGAAGTTCTTACCCTTTGCAACAAAATATAATGCCTATGTCATTTGGGGATAATGTAACTTCCCAACGGTGTAAGAATTTTTAATTTTAGTCCAATAGTTTCGGAGCCTATTCGCGTCAAAAAAACATAAAAACATCTAAACAAACAAACAAACAAGCCTTTTGTAATTATGAGATTGTTAAAGATATTGATAGGTAAACAAAAGACGTAGGTATAAAAATTTGATATAATTGGCCAAGTACGAACCGGGCTCGCGCGTGAAGGGTTCCGTACCATTATTAAAATATGGCGAAGAAACATGTTTTTTGTATGGGAACCCCATATCAAACATTCATTTTATTTTGAAAGAAAGAAAGAGAGAAATCATGAAATAATCTACCAAGTGTCATTGTAAAGATAGAGTAAAAAGAGGTAATACGTAGCTTAATATTCTGTAGAATTCTTTAGTGTCCTGTTATCGTTTTTGATATTGAGTAAAAATACAAAATATAACACGTCTTTTAAGGTACACTTTAAAAACGTATCATCCACTCTTTATATTTGTATATTTTGTGTTTTTAGTATTTGTTGTTATAGCGTATCTAGTACTTGTATACTCTTGGGTTATAGCATTGGATTATAGGCAACGGAAACAAATAATTTGTGAAAGTTTCAGCTATCAAGGTGTATTAGAAACAGCCTGGTGACATAAAGACAGACAACGAATATTTTGTAAAAGGCATTCGTTTTTATCTTTTAAGTACAGAAAAGATCGCAGTAGTATATTAATTTCATTCTTAGGGTACCTAACCCTAAAAATTATTGCTGCAATATAAATACGTTTTTTTAAGTATGTCAAATATGACAAACTGACATTGACATAACTAAATTTCATTCAAATAATCAAACAAAATTATACATATTTTAAATTTTTAATTCTATTACGATACTTAATATAAAAATAGCAATAATTTATTTAAAAATAATAAATAAATTTCATCAAACTCTTTAACAATACTTTTTTTGATCCTGCCATCTAACGGAATTTTGTTGATTTATTACTACGGATGGTAAGCTTGGGTTCATGTTTGGCAGAGAGAATGACACTAACGGAAACGGAAACTAACAATGTATACGTATACATGTCACCAACTTAGCTGTTCAGGTGGCCAAAATTGGAATTACAAGTTCGACAGCACTCTTAGGTGGCAACAAATCTCCACTAGCGACACTGTCAACTGAACAGCTAAGTTGTTGCACTGCACTCATACATGTGTATTTTGCTGGAAAAAATCACGCTGATATATCTGTTTTGCGATAAAAAATGTATAATATTACCTATTTCGCGCCCCAATTAGACCATTTTAAGTTTATGTTAAGTGATTACTATTTAAAAATCTTAGAGGAAATGGTTGCCAGTCTGAGAAGCATTTAGTATGGGGCTCGGAAAGCCTTAATGTATAGCATCAATATTACTGTTAATAAATTAAAGTTAATGGGATCAATAAGAATGCGTTAAAGTGCTTCTGGGTAAGTCGCAGAAGCAATCTAACGCTCATTTAGTCGTTGTTGGACCGCTGAACTTTTATCTTTGCAAAATATGTCAGTCCTAGCTCCTATATCATGAACTTATGTGAGCCACTATTTAAAATGGCAGACTCATGCTGATGAATTCTATTTTGATCTTACGTTTAAATTTGCTTTTTTGTTGATAGGATACATGGATCGTGATCATGGCCGCGACAACATCAAATTACACGTGACTCTGATCAACTCTAAATACCGCAAGTCATCATCTGCCACCGACGATTCAGCACCAAATAGAAAAAGAAGAGAAACATTCGACGGCTCGGAGATTTTGAGAAAATTTTCTGATTTTGACTTTGGTGTCATAGAATTAAAAGAGATACATCTATCTCAAAGACATTCGTTAGGAGCTGATGGGTATTATCAACCGACTTGTATCGTTGCTTGTAAATAAAAATAAATAAATTAATAAATAAATAATAGGACATATTTCACACACGGCTGGTTAACCCCATAGTGAACCATTTCTAGTTTGTATTATAGTAGTATAACACAACTGATATACTACATATACATATACATACATATTTTATTTGGATACATATTTTAGTAAAGCACAAAGATGTTGGCCGCACCGGGAATTGAACCCTGAACCTTCTGATTGGCAGTCCGGCATGGCAAACATTACGCCAATGACGTCATCGATAATATAGATAATAAGATATAAAAAGTTAATAAGGAAAGAATAGTTGAAGTACTTTAAGGAAATAAATGTTTATATCAACACCATAGTTTCCTTGCATGCCAAAACGCATGTACACGTAAACGTATGTCTTATGCGCTAAATTAAATACGTACCATAACCCATTCTTTTAGGTTCATAGTGTAGTAGAAAAACATTCTTCATTAATAATAATTTAAACAGTATAGAAGAAATGTCTTAGTCATTAAGTTGTTTCTTTACAACATAGATTTTACAGTACTTAAATTCTTTGTTTTTCTTTATGCCAATATTTAATTGATATCTGGCCTAAACGTACGACAAAGCATTGCAGTACTAACGTGTTAACTTTTAATCCCTATTGATTAGTACTAGTATCTAATTATCTTGGAATTAAATTTTAGTTCAACTTGAGACTCCTGCCACAGATAAATGAATGTTTAAAAATGCGTCATAAACCTGAAGTATATTTTTAAGCTTTCAATGATTTACAATTAATTTCTCAGAAAATAGTGGCAATAATATATTTATAATATTCTGTTGTGCCGAAAGATCTAAATTTTAATCCACATATGTTCATTCTTGACCTCACCCGTTTTAAACGACAAAGTAAGTATGTATTTAATAGTAAAGTGTAATTGTGTAGTGGCAAATGGCTCGGCGCGGATGAAACTGTTGTCTTACAGCAAAGGATCGAAAGATAGCGCGGGGCTCAACGTCCCTATAACGTACCACACAATGTTTACTACTTATTCACTCTTTGCATATAATTATTACACGTACGTACACAATTTAAAAAGAAATAAAAATATTTTGTATATTAAAAATATCAGCAGTAGGTACACAGTTCTGCGTTAATAAGTGGCGTTATCATTAAAAGTTACACCGAGCAGTTGTCAGATAGTCAAGCCGCAATCGTCGCTCATTCGAAGGCTTTAATCCTGGCATTGGCTTATTTCACTTCCGTTAGCCTTTACTGTAGGAACTACGAAAACGGGAAATGTGGTACTCGTATTATTGGATAATATCATGAATTTTATTAAAAACTGAAAATTAATATTTAATAATGCTATAAACATACATAATTATATGAGTATTTAGGAATGACCTCTAGGCGCTTTATTACAATTTTTATCAATTTTTTTAATAAATGACTAAAACGTTATCAATTTGTTTTACGCTATTTTCTGAGTACATATGTATACACACACTATTGAAAGGTACATCATTTATTAAAATGTGCTCTCATTATCGGTTTATTTTTGCTATATTTCTATAACTCTACTCAACCGTTGATTTCTTTTTGACAGCACCAATAGAACATAACTACATGCGAGTTTTAATTTGAGTTGTCAGGTTTTAATTTTTGTCAAAAAGAAAAAAAACGGTTGGACAGATTACGGTACAATATTAAAAATTCCAAAAATATGTATATTTGGCTGTTTGGCTACGCTAGGTGAAGCTACGCTGTTTTCGTAGCTCGTAGGCAGCGAAGGCAGCGCGCGGCGTCCCGGGGGCGGGCGGGATCCGGCAGTGAGGACGCATTGCCAGAGACATGCGCTCGCCCTGCGCGCACACTCGCTCCCGACACTAAGCTCTCACGTGGACATCACTGCATACACGTAAGTTTCATTTCCTTTGTTTGTTTTTACAGCTTCGTCTGCATTTTTAAACTCTTGCTCTTTCTATAAATATTTTGGTATTTTTTTTGTGTAGCATTGATTTGTTGATTTGATTTATGTGACACGTGCTGATTTATGCGTACCTTAATGTAAGTTAAGGTTGACGTTATTGCTCGTACTTTTCTCGGAACGTCCTACGTAAAACTTGGTAGAAATATTTGCGTCATCTTTATATTGACGTGGGTTGAGAGAAGAATAAGCTTGGCTCGTTTTATTGGTAAAATAATGAACATGACATGTTTCTAAGGAAAATAATACAAAAGATCGTATTAAATCTGTACTTTACTTTTGAAGGCTTTTATGGTCATTAGTAAAGTGTTATAAACGTAAAAAATGCCAACCCCTAAAATACGAAACGCTCCCCCTTGTAATAAATACAGCATTCTACCCTCATTAGCATACCGGTGCAGCCTTACAGGTATTACTTAAAAAGAGGGAAGAATGATAAAAAGTTACTTCTTTGTGCTAGTCTTAACTGAGACGAGTTTGGCCGTAATCATAAAGAGTTGGAGTGAGCGAGGAACTCCCTTGGCGAGTCTTTATTTTGCGGCTCCCGAAACATCATTTGTAAAGATTTGTTACGGCTATTCTGTGGAACACTCCCAGTTAAGGCGTTACTCGTGATTGAGGAAATGAGGCATTCGTTAAGTACCTATGTTTAGTTTGATTTAACTTTATCAAAGTGCGATACATGGTAACTCGCGTTAATGAATCTTCTTCATTTCAAAGTACCTACTCGTCTTCTTGCTCACACTCATTTGTTTATGCAAGTGAGATGACATTTTTATACTCCATACATAACATTATCTTACGTGGCACACGTTTCAATTTATAAGAATCGTGTGTATTTTGGCTTCATTTTGCTATGACTAATATGTTCCTATTTTTCTATTGGTTCTGGACTAATGCCAGAATTTAGTATTACTGCATTGTCTGTGCGTCCCGTGGCGTGCACAGACTAGGAAACCGATCCCTATCAGCAGGCACAGACCTGCGTTATACTCGGCGCTATCGCTTTATCTTGGCCGAGTAAGGGTTCATACAATATGAACTAACCTATTAACTAGTACACATCTTTACGATGCAGATAGCTAGAGACATTTATGTGATAATTAATATATTTTTGTTAAGCACTTAATGACAAATAAAAATACAAATACAAATCATTTATTGATAACACCAAAGTTACAAGTCAAATAATAGGTATAATATAATGTCAATTGTCATATCTAATTCTAGTAATATAATATCATTACAATAGTACATGATATGAATCAAAAATGTCAATTTTCAATTTTAGATAATCATTAATATTATAAAAAGTTTTATCTAATAGCAAACCCTGAGTCTAGTCTTAAAGGTGGCGGTGGAAGGTGCATCCCGGACATGAAACGTTGGTATAGTAACAAAGGCTTTAACACTACATATTGCGGAGGTGTTTGTTCTTCAGCTCGCTGAGTTCTGTGGAACACGTTGTTTAGTACCTAGATAAATATAATGCAAATTATTTATGTTTATTTGATGTTTGCTTTTTTTTACAATTACATGTAAAAAATAATAAAATTAAATATAATCTAGTCTACGTCTATAAAGACTACGTTAAAGCCCCTCGCCTACACGTACCCATTAGGCTGGCAGCATTTATATTTAACCGCTTTATATTTAACCAAATATTTTGTAATTTATTATACCCAGAAAAGTTTGGCAAAGAGGCACAGATTACTAACCAGTCTATCCGTAAGAAAGCCAATTTAAGGGTGCTTGTTTACGTGTTTTGTCCCCATGTAACGTATTCACAAGGTAAACAATAAACAGTGGCATGAAATAGGTACGGTCGAGTCTCCCGCCGTACACTTGATGTCGCCCAAACTTAATAATATCAGGCCGACACGCGAGGCCCGCCTGACACTCTGTAGCTTTTGGAAAACTCGCACATGCTGTAAATTGCTTTTATAATTTCAGTAGCTACGCCTGGCGGCAATTACTGCGTTAAACCTAGATAAAAAATATCTTATGCGTTTATAGTTGGACTAGGATATCACCTTCTTAGCTCTCTTTATACGCAATTTCATACTACTTAGTTTAGCCGTTAGTTCGTGAAAAAGTCACAAAAACCTACAGTTTGTTTACATTAAATGGGCTTGCGCTTAATCACCCGATGGCAAGTGACATTATGATCTAAAGTCGAGCGCGCTTACCCAGAACAATCCGGTTCACTCTTGCTTTGAACCGCTAGATTGTAGCTTTCAGGGAACAGAGAACACATACATATAATCCATCCTCACACACCTTTGTAGTTCATATTTTTTTTGCAATGATTTTGTGAATGGTGGTTGGGCATTTTAGGGCATTCTAGTGTTTGTCTGGCTAGCAACCACTCTCCAGTTGATAAATCTGTCGCTAAACACAAAGGTGTGTTCCACCAGCCTCCTTGAGACTTGATCATTCCAGACTACCTTAGGCTAGAGTGTCACTAACCCGTGTGGCCACTCGCCCTACTGACCAAATGGTCTAGCTGTAATGATTAAAAATAAAATTATATTAGTAGGATAAGCATATAAGCATAAGCAGCCCCACTGCTGGGACTCGGAGCCTTCTCTCACGAGGAGAGAGATATAGTCCATAATCCACCAAGCTGGCTAAGTGCGGGTTGGCGGATGACACACGTCTTCGGATATTGTGGTCCTCAAACATGTTCCCTCACGACGTGTTCCTTCACCGTAAAGCGAGTGCAAATTCACACAACTTGTAAAACAAGTCATTGATGTAAGGCCGGGATCGAACCAGGGGCCGTCTGATTGAAAAGCAGACGTTATTACCACCGAGCAACACTCGCTTTTTAGTAGGATGCTCTTAGTTTACACACACCTTCATTCTACATGTCCATTCGTTAAATATGAGGTTAACTGATTGCAAGGAAGTTTAAATTACATTTTTTTTATGCATACAGTTTTGTACATTTTTTTCATACTTGAATGCATATTAAGTTCTCGTGTTATTTATAATGTTTTTTCACTTGCAGCATAAAGTAAACTGTTCTGTTCAGTGCGCAGATATTTTAAGAATTCTTTGTACTCGTGTGTCTTCTTCGCTTTAAATAGATCTAAGCGTGTATTGATTTGTAAGAGAGACTTAACGCGAGGTTCTTGTGTTGGAATGATAAAAATAGCACGTTGAATGAAATCAAATGAATACATATAAATGTGTTTGTGAATATTTAAGCAATTGCCGTACGTACGTTACTCGCGAGTATAAAACAATTTAAAATGTTTTACGTACCTAATACAAAATTTATCTGCCTTTATATTTCGTAAAATACTTATTTTTAACCGCTTTCTTTTGTATGCTTATTTATCCATTCTCGGTTGCCTGGTGGAAATCACCATAGCTGATAAGGCTGCCATTGTAGATTTCAATTTTAAATATGTTAAGTTTTTGTTTGTGCAATAAAGATATATTCTATTTATTACATACAGTAAAGGACCTGAAGCGTACGTTCTAATATTCTGAAACCCCAAAAATCATAAATCCCAATGCCTAAGGGTGGTGTTACAAATTAATGCGTGTGAAGGGGTTCGGGTGGATGATGTATGGGCAACCCCTCGCCATCGATCCTACCTCAAGGGGCGAGATCTGAAAAGACAGCCGATAGTAATGTAGTTATTGTCCCCCTAATGACTGTAAATATATATATATATATATATATATATTTTTTACACATTCACACACGGCTGGTTAGCCCCATACTGAACCATTTCTAGCTCGTATTATGGTTGCTAACACAACTGATATACTACATATACATACATATTATATATAAATACATATTTAACACCCAGACCCACAGCCAACAAATTTAGTTAAGCACAAAGATGTTGACCGGGCCGGGAATCGAACCCGGAACCTTCTGATTAGCATGCTTAAGTTTTCACGACTTTGTGTTATTACTACGCTTTGTTGGTTTGTTTTTTTGTCTAGATTGGGTAAGCGTTGTTGGTGGTGGGTGGTTTTTATCATCGGGTCTATTGAGGTATATATATTTTCACTGAAATGAAGTAATACATAATAATTAATTATATAAAGTTTTCGATTGGTTTAAAATCTTACTTGTTAAAGAACATTTTCAATCTTGTGTGATGCCTACGTATAAAGCAGAAAATATGGAATAACATTTGCTGTAAAACCACACAACAGTTGTTATTCTTCAGTATCATTTGTTTTGAATCAAGCTTTACAACCCAATTCAGATTTAACAGCGGGGATAAAAGGTCTTAATAAAATCACTCGTAAAATATATCGAAACGTACAATATAGGAAGGATGGCTAGCTTACCCCGGATATAAGAGGTTACGTTATGTTTTATTGATAATGTTGCCAGAATAAAGGAAAATTTCGTTGAGGAGAAAAAGTAGAAAAACGCCATATGTTGCGTGCTGACACTTCAAAGCTTGTCACAAAATGAAATTATTTTTATACGCGTTGGTGGATGTTTGATCACATAAACAAGGTGTTTACAAAATATACGGTGCAGGACGAGCCTTATTAACTTTTACGACACATAACACACAAGTTATTACGCAATTTAAAATGAAATAGACATTTTATCCTAAAATTACAACGCTACTCTTATTTTACGTGACATTAATTCGGCCAATCCCTTTCGACCACAGCCCGGACGGTTTGTCCCTCTAAACTCGATTTTAAACATTGCCAACTTCAGTGAAGCCCAACATTTCTACTTTATTACCCCGCATTCTGACTAACGACAATCACTGGATCGGAAAATTCACTCCGGGGCCGACAGCGAACGTTCCTTGGCGGAATTTGTTTCCCAACTTGAGTTTGTGATAGCACTCGGGGTGATGGGAAGAGCCCTGTCTACGCCCTGCCCCTGCTCACGTTATGAAAACGACCTCAGACCGTACGAAATACAGATGTGTACCAGTAACTACTAGATAACTTAGCATCGTACTGGTCCTGTTGGAGAGGTTGATTATTATTTACCTCCATGCTTATTAGGGAGAAGAGTTAATTAGCTATTTTAGGTAGCGTCCTAATCTATTTAGTCTTATGCTAATTCAAAGCATGACGGAAGATGGATATTTCATTTTATCCACCTTCAAGTTAAACAAATCTGTTTTCAAAGCTAGGCCTTTGCGAGACCGATTCCTCAGGCTCCAGACTCCTTAGGTCAGAGTGTCACGTGTGGATACGCGCCCTGCTGGTCAAATGCCTAGCTGTAATATGTATAAAGTCTTACAAAATTATAATGAGCGTCAAAAGAATAGTGACAAACACGAACACATAACACACTCGAAAACTTTCGTTTCTATAAATAGGATAAAAAAACCTAGAATAAAAATACCGATATAATTTGGTACATGTATAGGTACCTACGCTTGTAAACATAATTAGATCGTAAATGGGCAGTATATTAATTAAGAACGGTATCCATTGAATATGAACATTAAAATCCATTAATAATTGTCGAAATTACAAAAATAAATTCAAATAAAGAACTTCCTTTTTGAAGTCACTAAAATGAATGTGCAGTCTTGCAGTTTTTTTTATTTTCTGTGGCTTTTCAAGTCTGGATTGAGAGCCCTGACCAATCACAAGGCTCTCTAGCAAAACTTCAGACATTGCCTACTGTTTCTTTTTCATGTACGTCCACATCGAGTACCTACCTCATTCCAGATTGCTTTGAAATGTGTGTGGAACAAGCTCGGTCGTTATGTTGTTACGTCTTAATATTACTAGTATCTTTGTGTGAAATAGCTATTATGACTCCACTAACTTTATCTACCAAAACGTTAAACAATAATACGTTATACTATTACAATGAGTATTTTACAGGCTTGCCTAGAGAGAGGTTCAGCGGCACACCAACCTACCCCTAGTATTTTTTTTTCATTTTTGTCTTTAGTCTAGTAATGGTGTATATATTTAGCCTTAAGTTTATAAAACAATAAAAATACACTTGAATTTGAATGTGAACCGCAGTCAAATGAGCTGATTTCGATTTAGTTTCTTTTTGTTTGTAACTTGTGTTAGTCGGGAGTGTTCTTGAAAGTTGTGTTTGATGAAAATCAGTCTAAAATGGCTCCGACCATCTTTATGCGTCTCAAATGAAAGATATTGATTAGTAAAATACCACTTAGTATTATTGTGGTCACCCATTCCAAGACTCGCTGCATAGACCGCTCCTTAACTTCGATGATCGCCTCTAATTATCTTGCTTAGTCTAGTTAGAAACCCTTCAAGAAGAAATAATATCATAATATAACGCCGTGATTTAGTACGTGCTTTTGTCACCTCTACAGTATAACGATGCCGCCTTGGTGTTTCCCTGCTGGTCTAATCCCGGAAAAAAAACATTTTTACCGCCATATTCTATTCGTAACATTTTTACTACAACAATCGATAAGTATGTTTGTAGAGAAAGGAGAGAAGCAGACTGGCATTAAGTTCAAATCGAAGAGAAACCCATTTATTTCGGCAAATTTAATGAGTTTTTAAATCATCATTATTTTGCAGCTAAGTATACCATAATGCACCCGTACTTATCGTTATCGTTCTTCTTCTCTATATTCCTAAAATTATTGAGTACTTTGCAATGCCATAAGAAACGGGAAGAACAAACAATTAAATACAGTGCTAAATAAAATAGATTGACGTTTATTACCGCTAAGCAGACGTTAAATATCCCCTCATTATTTTCAAAGGAGCTAAATAACCTCATTTATTCGAGACAAGCAGACTGAGAAGCCTTGGCCTATTCTGCTGACGTTGCGGAAGGCGCTCGCTTCTCGTTCCCAGGGACGGCTCAAGGAGTATGCAAATGGGCAGAATAAAACACATACAATTCGAAACTTTTCAAGAAGCTTGAAAGTACTAAATTTATATTAAAGTACTAAATTTAAATATAGCCGTAAAAGGTGTACTAAAATTATAAATATACTGAAATATAAATAAAAAAATAAGTACTATTATCTAAATAGCCGTTTGCGAAGGCGAAAGTGTCTATCCTGGTTTGTGGCATTGTCACGTTGAATGGTAATGCTTAATTTCTGCCCCAAATATAGGCAGACATTCCAAACATATGTATGAAGCCTCCACAAAATTATAAACACAGTCAAACCCACCTAACTTCACGTCGTAGTTGATTAATTTAGTTTATAGTCATGTTATTTTTCTGTAATTTTCAGTTTCAATTGTATTTGTGATCTATTAATTAATTATTTGTGTATAAGTTGTTGTAAATGTGTGAGTTTAATCATAGTGAAATTTTGTACCATTAAATAAAACAAATTATAAAGAAATCCTATTTCTTGTTAGCATGTACTGGTTTTACTTTTTGCCCCTTTAACCTGATAACTGAATCCACCCTTGCTCGTTGAGCCATCACAATGGCAAGCTGGTTGTTTGTTTTCATTTAGTTCGTATTGTGAGATGTGGGATAGTGTGCCACGTAAGAAATATGAAAGTATCAAGTGTACTACGCGAGACTGCTGCCAAATGAGATGGCCAAGACGTCACGTGCTAGTACGCTATTATAGATGCACGTTTTTTAAAAAATAGTTGCTTTATTTTGCGCGATTTAATTTTCGACGTCAAGTAACAAAATTAAAAGTTGATTGTAGTTTTTCAGTTAGAAAATTTTTAATTTTACTTCCAGTTTGGAAAATAAGTTTAATTTTCCTTTTGGAAAATAAACTGAAAATCAAGTAACGATAAAACGTCTACGTTCGGAAATGAGAAAGCTTTTCTTATAAATCTTTTATTAACGAAGCTTATCTGAAAGCGGTCCCGTGATCCCCACTCGAACTATTGTAAACTTCCGCTGTGAACAGGCAATAATCGAATTAGGGCAAGCTCCCCGATTGTCTTTGGCCGTGGAATTCTTACTTTGAGGGTAATAATTTGAAAGTTAGTACTGGCTTGGAAGGGGCGTAGAAACGTACCGTTTGTACTCAAGCTTTAATAATGCAATTCGAGAAGATTATTGAACACAAAATCTTATTTAATAATAAATTAATAGATGACCTAATTTTTTATTCCGGCTGTAAAGGGTCCGTTTAGTTGATTTATTGTAGCCGTAGAGAAAATCTTTTGCTTAATATACAATTTTACACTGCACTACAGTTTCTTAGTCTGTAGTTTAGAAATGTTGAATAATAATATTAATAAAATAAAGAAGCTCTAAGATAATGAAATTCAGCAAACAAGTTCCTTTGAGATTTCTACAGCTGTTGTTTGTTGAAAGGTCTTCCAGGAATTCTCTTGGGTAATGAAATTATCGGGAGCGCTCGTGTTGTTCTATTGTTTCACAATATATAAACTCTTGAAGCTTGTACGTGTCTGTGTTTTGTAAAACAATAAAGTATCTAGGTAGCGCCGCATATCAGCGTTGCACGCGATTCTGATACATCAAGCAAGCAGCAGGCAGCATTCTGATTAGTACCTAAACCTAGAATACTTCAATCCCATTGATTGTTTTGATGAGTTCGAAGTGCTTAATGTAGATGTTACTTTAATTCACTTTTTATGGTGATTACCTTACGATATTTATAGTGATAGAAAACATGAGCAAATCCACAAAATCCGAAGATGTGTGTCATTCGCTAACTCGCACATGGCTGGCGTGGTGGATTATGACTTATATCTCTCTTTTTTTTGTGAGAAAAGTCCCGAGTCTGAACAGAATGCTGCTCTTGCTTCTGATATTAGCTACACGATGCGGTTGATACAAAAAAGCTATACGAGTATTTCTCACGAGTCCCGCTTTCTCCTAGGCTTGTTGAAAAAGCTTTTAATTCAAAAACGTATCTACAACTTCATACAGTTCTCTGTCTCTGACCTGTATACGTCAATAACTCAGGTACAGAATACCTTTAGGCAAGCAGTTTGTATCCCTTACTCTAGCATTTTCCTATTGAAAACAGTAACTCGTACCAGGGCTACTATGAATATTGAGCCGTATATAATCCGCACATAATCAGACTTTAAAGAATACACGTTTATCAGTTACGAGTATCTACGTAGTAGGTAACAATAGATTACGTAGGGCTTATACGAGTAGGTCTTGGTTGTCAAGTAGGATGTGATCACTTAGTTTTATTGACTACAAGGTGTATTGTACAAGGCTTCAAGGCTTTTATCTAAATTAAAGGCAGTGTAGATATTACGTAGCAATTTTTCTCTTTACTGGGCAAACGCGAACAACACCGCGAGGTTCAATATTATTGAATATTACTCGTAAAATAAATTTGAGTCTCTTAAAGTAATATTAATAAAAAAAACCCTCCTTCATCTGACATCGATATCGGAGACCTATCTTACTCTACTCTACTCCATACATACCAGTTCTCGCTTGCACGCCTCTCGCACTTGTATTCTCTATTTTTTTTTCAATCAAATATTAATTAAAAGTGACAGTAGAGTTTTTAATATTGTGAAGGTTGCCTTGAACGGCGCTGGCGCGACTTTCAGACGCTTAGATAAGCGCCGTCGTGTCTAGTATTTTTGGCTTACGTTTCAGTTTTTCGCACGGTATGAAAAATTTAGCTAAATAACTATGACTGAACCGGCAAATAATACTATATAGAATTTGGTAATAATTAGTAGAATGAATGAAAGAAAGACAAATGTTTGAAGAAAGGATATATGTACATATATTATAGGTAAAGGTCGTTAAAAATAATTGAGGTTAGTTTGCAACCCTTTATTAAAAAATAATGTTTTTATAGCCGCCTATCACTTACGTTTATTTTGTCCGTATTAGCCCGACAGGTTTTAGCATAATCAGCGGGCTATTCTCAAGGGCAGGTCTACAGACATTTGCATTCAGTGCACAGGAGCCAGTTAGATGCATGCCTGACGGTACGAATAGAGAGCCAACTTATTTAAATAACACCACATTTGTACCTATTTTGCAAGTAATAAATGATTTGAGTCAACGTACGATGACGGCTGCGCCAGCACCCAACATGTCGTGTTGCACTGAAACTTGTGGAACTAATATCGAAAAAATAAAAGTTAATGATATCCGGTTATACATTGCATTATTAGAATATGCCTTTATTAAAAAGTCGGAACACAATAGCTTTCTAATAAAATATAGAAGCTCGAGAAAAACTATGTGAAATTAGTCACTCTCGTTCTCACAAGAAAATATTTATCGTTGAATTATTAAAAGGTTGTTTTTTGCCTCCTTTCATCATAATAAAATTTATGCTATCTGAGCTGAAACTTCCATCAATTTGCTCAGCCTTAATTCGCGAAGAAAGCCCATTTAAATGTAAATGAGCCCATTACGTGATAACGCTCGTACATTGTATGTCGTCGTTTCAGATACGCGTAGGAGTTTATGACAATGAGTTCTAATTTAAGATGTGTCAATAATCTACACACAATTATCCTACTAATACGAGTATAATACATGAGAAAGTTTGTGTGTGTGTGTGTGTTTGTTATTGTTTCACGCTCAAACGGTTGAACCGAATTTCATTAAATTTGGTGAGTAGATAGCTGAGACCCTGGATTAACACTTAGTCTACTTTTTATCCCGGATTAACACGGGTAAGACCGCAGGACGCAGCTAGTAAATAATATTTCGCGTAAACTGGAGAAGTTAGCGAAATTGACGGGTTATTTCAGAGTATAACGCTGTTCGTTTGTTACAATTTGCAAAATAGGTTCCACTGATCTGAACTGATATAACTGATTGGTTCGAATGAATTGAATTTGAGTTTTTGAATTTGAATTACTTTAAGATGTGTCGATAAACTGCACACATATTATCTATTTTATCTATTATAGAGAATATTTCGCACAAACTGGAGTAGTTAGCGAAATTTACTAGTTATTTCGGATCACAGCGTTTAAATGCTATGCAACCTAAATCGTGACGACACTAAGTAGCGTTTGGTACAATTTGCGAAAATATACGCTGAAATATAAAATAATTCGTATGATGTTTGCAAATGGTTCCAAATGTCATTAGCGACCACTCTTTACCCAAGTCTCATAGCATTTAACGAAGACGTTATTTATAGACGGAATTTATTATAATATAAACTATTAGTCGCTTATTTAAGATAACAACGAACTTCTTTTCAAAACATCTCTTGTAATTGTGTTTTCGCCTTCAAATGTATTGGAACGTAAGAAAAAATCATTCTAAGAGGAAAATACCACATACATAAGAACAGAGAATGTCCATTTAGAAAAGATCGGTTGCAAAAAGGCCATTACGTGTATTTGTTTTTCAGGGTTACTAGTAACTAAACTAAACTAAAAACTAACTAAAGCACACACCATATTGAATGAACCTATTACAAGGTGAGTAAGAAAAGAAAATTAAATTAATCGGCTCATACGTTCGGGAGTCAAAACACAATCTTTATTGCATCGGAGGTCAAAAACTGAAAAATACGCAGCTCTATCTTTCACGCAGGATTTTAAAGGAATTTACAAAATACGCTATTTTACTTCTCACATTGCCTTAAAACTTTAGTTTTCAGTTAACCTTGTATACTTCTATTCCCTCCATGATAGTTACATTCGAACAAAAACGCTTCTCTACAACTACACTCTATTTATGTAGAATGTATATTTTGCTTGTACATTTTATACGTCTAATGCAAAATTACCTTTTCAGAGTTCCATAGCCAAATGACACAAAAACGGATCCCTTATAGATTCGTTATGGCTGTTTGTCTGTCCGTTCACATATTATAGCCACTTTTTTGCGAAACTATGAGAACCATACTGTTGTAACTTGAACTATTCTTGAGCTTTAACTATTATTATTTGAACTATATTTGACTTGGAGTATTCTGTTTACACAGAAATAGAAAAGAAATAGGGGTTCTCAATACTTAGCTATATTAACAAAACTTCATATTTTTTATCATCAAACCCATTCGTTTCAGGTAAAAAATAAGTTATTGAGGTTTATTTTTTTCAATCGTCTTAACGGACTAGGGATGTCACCTTCGGTCAGAGCGTCATTAACTCCTGTTGTTGGGCATGCTGGTAAATTAATTTTACTGAAATGCCCAACTTTAATGCGTTGAAAAAACTTATAAATTCCATAAAGAAGAAGTTGCTTCGCCTGATTGTCTGGTATCTGAGCGACTATTATCTCCACAGTAGCGAGAAATTACTGTAAACTAACATGTGTGGCCGTTAAACTAAATTAGTATTCTGTATCTTAACTGCGTAGCTTTCGTTTCGTTTAAAACATAAGCTTTATATATATTATGTTAATTATTATTTTCTGTATGGACTGAGTCTGCAATAAACGATGATATGATTTGAACTTTTGTTTTAATATCATTATTAAAAACGAACATTAAACACGCAATAATTAAGGTTCAAACCTTTTTATATGTTGATCTCATGATTTGTAATTAGCTTGTTTTTATCTGGTATTTTAATGTAAAACGTTCATAAATTATGTAAAGCAGAATGAGATACAATATCAACTCAGAGGTTTGTAGAGAGGCTACAGTTTGTAGACGAGCTACGACTCGTAGATGATCTACGGAACGAGCATTA
Organism: Mellilla xanthometata; assembly: GCA_035578125.1. Lineage (NCBI taxonomy): Eukaryota > Metazoa > Arthropoda > Insecta > Lepidoptera > Geometridae > Mellilla > Mellilla xanthometata. The sequence continues at coordinate 6,390,907 of JAPUBQ010000024.1, forward strand.
AAATATCAAATGGCACTTATTTTGTTGATTTATTTGTATTAAGAGCCATTTTAATGTACTATATGTTTCGAGGCGGGGGAGAAACAGGGATGTTGAACTATAAAACATCGTGAGAGTAACAGAAAATAATACTTATTTAGAATTTTCTAATATACATTTAATATTTATAAGAAAATTATAATTACTTTTATTTCTAAAAATAGATGACATTATGCGGTCTCATAAAATTTATATTTTTCTGGGATCATACCGTCAGTTCCTGATACAATGCTGATAGGAATACGAAAATAATACCCTTTCAAACCAATAATAAAATAACTAAGCGTATTCTTTAGGTATAAACTTCAATTCAAATAAATGAATGTAATGTGTAGTCATATGTTTACTGATTCCCAAATTAAGTTTTTTTTTTGGTTTTAAGGTAATACGAGTATGTCAAATACAAATTAAATGATAAAACATATTATTTAACAGTCAAACCCTAGGTCTAGTCTTAAACCTCGCGGTGACGGGGCTTCCCGGACCGACGCGGGCACATGGTTGTAAATCCGAGGCCATAAAACATAAATTGACCTCTCTAAACAAGTCTACATACATATGTACCGGCCGTCTATATATCGGTGTTTTTAAATGTAAATTCTTCACATTTCAACGTGTAAACGCTACGTCACTTTATCATAGTATATTTCTCTGTTTTTTTTTTCTATTACTTATATACTTCCAAACTTTATAATTTAAAAGCGATTACACGGCTTATGACATTTCAAATTTGGAAAAGCGGGTTAGTACTCGCTTTTCCTCATCAAAGTTAATAAAATATCCGTAGGAAACAAAACGATTCAAACGGACGCGGTTAAAAAAATCGATAACAAACACAAAGAACTTCTAACGTACTCGTACGAGTACCTACAGTGAAACAACATTTTGTTAGGTTTACGTTTAACTAGATCTAGGGAAACAGAAAAGTTTTCGTTCTTAGAAACGAAAATCGGGCCGGTAATTCGAGTGTTTGCTAGAAACACTCAATCTGGCTAAGCTATAAAATTGATTGAAACACATTTATCATAAAGATTTGCAATTGTACGTTTTGATTCGAAGTAATATAGCTAATATTTTTACTGATAAACGCTTATGAAAGCTACGTGCAATATTTGTAGTTATTATTTAAAATTTATAATCCTAAAGTTTGATTAATAGAAGTTAGTCATCTTTGTGTTTGTCAACCAAATAATAAGATTTTAAATCTATTTTGTTAGTTGTTTTGGCATTAGATTTAATTTTATAATTTATTTTAAGTTGTATGTTTTCTCTTATAAAATATTTTTTTTCTATTTTTGTTTAAATAAAACATTGAACCTTTTATCTACATACCTACTTCTACGAGTATAATACTTTCATATCTACTGCTGCCATAAATCTAAAAGAAAACTTTTCGCTTCCAACCAAGATCTAGCTTTCACAAAAACTACGTTCCACATCCCAACAATAAACGTAACTGATTGGGACGAGATGCGAATAAATATAGATTCTCAAGCTATTGCCAAACAGAAGGCCACTTTTGTTCCTTTACGTAAAAACGTGCCTACATCTCCTTATTATGTAAATCTAGTCCGAGCAAAAATGCCTGTGCACATGGGCTTACTTCTTTGATTTTTCACTTCTTACTTACTTACTTCACTTATTCTTCTTCTTCTACTTCTTCAGTTAAGCCATATTTGAAATAATTATTTGATTTGAAGAAAGAAAATATATGTCAGAATCTTTTGGGTGAATTCAAAACTCTGAACACCAGAGCCTGGTCACTTATGAGTAAGTAACAGATAAGAAGCGTAATGGAGTAAAAATACGATAAAAAAACAAATTTCCTCATTACAATATTATTACGAAGATTTACGCATAAATATTATCCGTAATAAATAAAAATTCGTATAAAAATCTATCTACTTGAGAAAAGCTCTTATACTGATGGACGTAATTTTTTAAATATTAATATTGTAACGTAATGTACTGTAATAATGTTATATAAATAATAAATAAATAAAACGTTAATTTGTGCAAATAAAGTGGTGTACAATACTGAAGAAGAATATTTTTACAAAATTATCTCACATACTATTGTACAACAACAAGGTGTACCCTGTGCTTCACTGTAGGAAAGTCCTGTGTTGTGAAGCACAGTTGTTGTTACGTCTAATAATAATTTATTTTTATTTAATAACACTACTTATCCATTAATATCTCGTTGTGTCCTAGCTCGAAGGAATAGGATCTGGGCCAGCATTCCAATTGCCGTACATATCTGATAAGTTCAATCAACACGGACTGAATTTTTGATAACGCTCATGGTGTTCATTTTGTCTCAGTTTCAGCTTACTATGGATGTAATACAGTCGTTTAATTATAAAATAAAACATTAGTTTTTTATATAACCTCAAAGTGTTTATGTTTCTCATTGTATTTTTGTATCATGTCATGTACTGTGAATTATTTTGTTTAATTAATTATTGAGCAGTGTATTAGATACACAAAAATACAGGTTTTTAATAAAGTTGAAATATACCCTGACGAGTTTGTTCGAGCGCCATCTAGCTTTCTGCTGAAAAATCAAATAGAGCCTTCCATTTTCTTACTTCAGGAAAAGCTGTTTGGAGTTAGCTAAAACAACGAATGAAGCGACCTCTACAAAATATCTACAGATGTTTTTGCGTCGTAGGTTTTCTCTGGGAATCAAGTGCTGTGCTCTGGGTTAGGATTGGTTAGTGCTAGTCGGGTTGTTTTCACTACACTACAGCTACGTAGCGACATCTACAGATTTCTCGATATCTTTTTATTATAAACCCCTAAAGAACGTTTCCGTTGCATTTACAAGCTTCCTTATTCCAAGAGAAGCCTCACAACTACTCGCAAGAAACCAGTACTGAAGCAAACGGTAGAGGGCATTTCAGTGTCTAGTTTCAACGATTATAACTTGAGTGTTGTCAGAGAATCCTCTCAAGTTTCACGCACGCTATGCCAGGAATTTTGATTGCCTTGTTGGTTACATAAATATTATTGTAAAACATTCGCGATAATACAATTTTGGAACGAGTATGTAGGTTACAGATATGAATGAAATATTTTTCCTGCGTTTACAGCTATACCTGTGGGCGTTATAGTATCTCAATTTGTAACGAAAATTTAGACCTAAAATACGATTGACAATTAAATTAATATGACATAAAACAAACATTATTTTCAGTGCCAAGCCAATTGGAGTTGCGCACTATTGACCTAGACCTTTTACCAGTATACGTTATTCCTAGAACTCTTAGTTCAAAGGTGAACCACACAATGCTTTATTGGTTTGTTTTTCTCCTAAACGTTCCTACTTGAGTTTTTTTACTATGTCAAAGTATAAAGTTGACTATAAAACGGTTGTAAAGTATCCGTGTAAAGTAAATGTAAGTCCGCCGCCCCCGGCAGACTCCCCAGTGATTATTCTTTTCATTGGTAAAAAAATGTACAATACGTTAAACGCTACCAAAAAAATCAGCAGTAAAAGCATTCAAAGATTCATATAGCAAACAGTAATGTTATATCTGTAATTAGTATGTTTGCTATGCAAAGCTAGCCTCGGCTGCAGCCGGCGGGGCGGGCGGGGGCGGGGGCGCGACTGCCGCGCCACGCGATCATTTTGCAGCGTAAGGCGGGCGGGAAGCACGTCCGGCGCTCTCGCGAGTCTCGCTCCACTATAACCTCGTTAGCTCGAGTGACGTAAAGCCTACATATAATAGTGACGCTTGCAACTAGCCGCTGGGATCGCGTACTCGTGCCTGAAAGCCTACAACCGAAGCGGACGGATAACCTTGCTCGCTGCATTTATTATTCAGTGACTGCGCTGTAACATTAGCCAGGATGGCGCCCCGTAAAGGTATGTTTAGCTCATGTTATTGCTTAATATCGGGCTACGTGCGTGTCGTGTTTGCCTCTGTGTGTCGTAAATGTCATCATCTTCTCATATATTAACACCTGTGGAACGGGAGGGGACGGACACGCGTGCCACTAAATCGGTAGCACAATTTTAATTTATTTACTATGTATGATACATATCTGCAATCAATGCTTATTTTCTTTGCACTTTTATTATTTAAGTAGGTCTGAAATAGTTTTGTTACGTTCACGTTTCTTTTTTGAGCTAAAAATAGACGAATCATATACCCGTAATGAAAAAGCCGGAAGAAAAGATTCCGGTTGCAGCGCAGGCAGCGGCTGTCAAGGAACAAAGACATCGCATGCATCTTTCGCGTCAAATTTTGCTCTAGATATAGCTTTGAACTCAAAGTTATATATAAGCTTGGGGCACGTGCTATAGGTATTTACGAATATAATTATGTAGAGGCGTTTTTGAATGGACAAATTCAACAATAAATAAAATTGAACATAGTTAAAACAGGCATTTCAGACTCACAGACGTTCTAAGAAAAATACTTGAGCTTTTGGCAAGCACTTGATATTATATTATTTGTTCAGTTATTTAAAACTACACATATTATATTATATATTTTTATGTCGAGTTGTATATACTATATTATAAATAGATTCATATAAGTATAACGGCTATTATATAACTTTTTGACGTAGAACCAAATTTTGTAGCATTCATAGGTACGCATTTATAGGTTTTCCTAGTACATACCCGCAAAGACAAAAGTAATGCTTTCGGATCTCCATTTATGTGGAGACTTCTGAATAGCTATTAATTAGCAAATACACTTTAAAAATAATAATCATACTAAAATAAGGTTTCCCTAATGATTCTCTCGAGCAACGCCGAGCTCGGGGCGGGTTTTTATTTTCTCCTACAAAAGAGTATTTATCCGTAATAAAAGAGTATTAGTTAAGAAATGTGCTGCCACTGCAAGTAAGTAGTGTAGAGATCCAGTGGCGGTCGTAAGTGCTATTTATGGGGCGAACGGTTCATTTACCCTCGGCCACTTTATCGCCACTGATTGCCAGCTTGGGGGCTACCACACGATACATAAGATTTTGTTTGTTTATTTACACGAGTTATACAAATTCAAAACTAAAACTATTTCCAAAAACTGTACAAAATATTAAGAAAGAGATTTTATCAAAGACTTAACACACTGTCAAATTAGTTAGTCTTACTGTACCGGTTAAATTCCGGACAGATGCAAGTATATACATTTACAGATAGCGGGCCCTGAAATGCATAAGCGGGCCTCTCTAATTTAACGAGTCTACCAGCGTTTTCAACTAAAACATCATTGCGTTGCTTCGTAAATTGCACGTTTTATTGACGCCACTGCGTTTAAATATATCATCGTGTGTGTGAATAGTGCAACCAACCAAGTTTTCAACCCGTGGTTACATTATGAATGGCTGCAGTAGCAGAAATGCACGTTACTGTTGGTAGACTTGCTCGTAGCCCGTAAAAGCGCGAAGCACGAGCTGCGAGACGTACGAGTACGTATCCCATGTATCGCACCTTTTTTTTCGTGAGGAAATGCATTTCCGCTTCTCCCGCTACAAGCCTGGGGGAGGCGAGCGGGGTATGTCGGACTCGACGGCTAGAAGGGTCACTACCGACTAAAACCTCACGGTGTCCCATCTCACGACTGGGGCAGGGATGCAGGACCGCTTCACGCATTGCCGCTGCTCTCCCCAATGCACCTAGTAGCTTATGGGGCATTTGCTGAAGAACGGTTAGACCGGTTGTTACCGAGTAAAATCTTGTTTTGTGCCTATTGAGGTTGAAACGTAAGAAACACGTTTTATCCTTATGTAGTGCTAAGCCGCTCGACCTGAACCACCCGTCAATATTATTCATTACGGCAGAATCTTCGGTCATGCATCTATTTTAGTTTATCCTGGCGTAAGAATTATATCATGATTAAAAATCCTTGTAGTTAAGATTCTCAAATTCGATCATAATTAACTAAATTGTTTGACGTAGCTTATTTCTTTATCGACTACCTAAATAAAATACCAAACTCGTAAAAAAATAATGTGAATACAAATGACAAAATTACAAAACTTATGAGCTTAATATTGCAATTGTATTTGCTTCGAAAAACTTAACTAAGTACTATTTTTGTTTCAACGATAAGCTGCGGTAGCCCCGTGAATTTTACTTACTGCGGGGCAACACACACGCTGATATATGGGTTTATTGTCGGATTAGAAGTATTCAAGGGATTAAACGAGAATTAGGGCGATGAATCCGTCTGCAAAATTATAAAATCAAATTTAAACACAGGTGATCCTAAACTTTTATTAAATTAAGGGATTTAATATGGATTGTTAATTTTATTTTACAAACTACTTGAATCAGCGTTTTTCGTAGTCGCAGATTATTATTGAGATAAGACTAAATTCATTCAACTGAACTGAAATTTAATTAAGGTACGTTTAGTATGATAAGTTTAATTTTGTCTTTGATTTTCCAATTAATGTAACTTTATTAAACAAATACAGACTCTATCTGAAATTTAAATAGTTATATATGTATATATAAGTTGAATCAATGAAGTATAAATAGGATCCTTAACTTAAGTATACATAGGTATTTAGGTCAGCGCTACCAACCTACGAGTAAACTTAGCAATTGTGCCTTGGGAATTAATGAAATTGAACCGAATCCACAGAATGTTTTGTTCGGCTGTTTTTGTGCTAAGTACACGCCAAATGTCGCCTGACTGAGAAAAATAAAAGTCTGATTTAAAACGTCCAGACGATGCTATCTCATCCGAAAAAAACGATAATTGCACTATTTCGTTCACATGTTCAGTTGATTGAACGATCGACTCCAGCTAACTTATTGATATTTTCGTTCTGATTAGAAAGAAAGAAACTAAAATGAGCAACAGCACTTCAAATCATACAAACCAGCGAACGGATTCAAATCAAATTATGTAGCGCTGCAGTTTCACGAACCGCTGCATTCTGCATGTTGCGAGTTTAAACTGAGAATCAGGTCCTAGCGATTCATCTCGCTCTCGTACACCTGCTATGAGTAGGTACAGGAACTAAGACTGGCAGTTTAGCGAATATGTACCGGCACCAAAGTTTCTGGAAACATTTTTAACCAAAACTAGGTTTAGTTGACTAACTCTTTTGCTTTGTTTTACTTTTAAAATTAAGCTCAACTAGTTTCATAAAAGAATTTACCAACAAATTAGCATTAACCGAATATGAATCATAATAATTATTCAAATTCGTGACTGAATTCAATAAAAATATAAAATATTTGTTTCGTTTTCACAAATTAAATGTTCAAGTATATTTTGACTGTATTATATGATTAGTATATAAAAAGATAGATATTTTAGATACTAGGGTAGGTCAAATAAAAAACAAAAATATTTTTGTGTTTTCGTAAATGTTGCCGAGCCGATATGGGACCCTAAAACCGCTTAGGGTCCTTAATATACATTTCTGACTGTTCGTCTGCTGCATATACATGATTGTATAGATCTATGAAATCCCTTCACAATTCCAACCCATTCACTCTAGTCTCCCTCAATACTTCGACTCGTAAAAATAATTTTCTGTTATTGGCTTAGGAGTAATACGACGGCGTGGGTAGAAAGTATTAGACGGCATTACACTAATATAGGAGGCTCGCGTGACGATACCTAACAAAGGCCATTCTTGGCATTGTTGCACTAACTTTTGTAAGCACATAATCTACTGGTATTAATCAAAATTAAACTGGTATAGTTCATACACTTTTGCCCTTGTGTTTTTTATAGACTTACCATCTGTGCCTAGCGGTATTTAGATACATCTTTTGTTTACCTACTGGCATAATATTATTTTACCGAGAAAATACTAAGAACAAAATCCGATTTATATACAAATTAATAAAGATGCAGATGCACACGCCCAGTGGGATACATTGTACCCTGGGCTGGCTCTCCCTATGAGACCAGACCTACAGAGGGGTTGGGATGAGCTAGCCGGGAATCAAATTCTCACTCGCTTACGCAACGCTGCCTCTGGAGCCGAGTTGGCCCGCCTTAATGCTGCTTCTAAGCCGGAGTCCGGCGCCTGGCTGCATGCCCTACCTTCTCCTTATTTGGGTACGCTGCTGGATGACGACTCCCTTAGGGTGGCAGTGGGATACCGTCTCGGCTGCACTGTTTGTGAGCAGCACATGTGTATATGTGGAGCCAGAGTGGAATCTGATGGCCTCCATGCTCTCAGCTGCACTCTTTGTGCTGGCCGGAGACCTCGCCATCATGCCATTAACGAGCTCATAAGAAGGGCCCTCGTCCTGGCAGATGTGCCTTGCGTTCTCGAGCCCCCCGGTCTTTCACGGTCTGACGGCAAACGACCCGATGGACTTACGCTGATTCCGTGGCAGAGAGGTCGTTGCCTAATTTGGGATGCCACGTGTGTAAGCACGTTCGCGGCTTGCCATCTGCCAGCTACCCAGCGTGCTGCTGGTGGAGGTGCAGAGGCAGCCGCTCTGTGCAAACATACAAAATACGCTGCCTTGGAATCAGCGTATGAGTTCGTGCCGTTTGCCGTAGAGGTTGCTGGGCCGTGGGGTTCAGAAGCAAAAAAGTTTATGGCAAATTTGGGGCGGCGTCTCCGCGATAGGCGGCGGGACCCGCGGGCCGGGGAATACGTAGTGCAACAAATTTCACTTGCAATACAAAGAGACAATGCGGCTAGCCTGATGGGCACGTTTGGGCGGGTGTCTTAATTTTTATTCTGTTTTTAGTTTACTAAATTTTCGTCTTTTATAAGCTTTGTAAATACTCTTAAGTCCTGTAAAATATAATTAGTTATAGATTGAATAAATAAATTATTTAATACGAAAAAAAAAAAAAAAATAAAAAAAAAATAACAATTAAATAGCGAGGGTTTTTATCCCGCTTCCCGTTGATATAAATGATTCCCCTGCGTAAGCTATACCTAATCATAAAGAATAATAGTTCTGTCTCGTTTAGCGCGGGATAACAACATAAACATACCCATAAGTACCAGAATTTATATTTTTATTCACGTAATTTAAATAAATATTTTTTTTCGACAATTAAGCAACATTTACATTATTTCCAAAGATCGAAGACTCGTATAAAAACGATTCTTAGTAGCCTATTATTATAACATCATTTAGAAAAGTTAAAATATAACTCGCGATCTTATTATCGGATTCTCATCGCTTAAACTTCGTAATATGAAAGGATCGTTAAGCCGGCTTTATTTAACTGCTCCAATCTAGGTTGCTGTAACTAGAATTTGTTTAGTAAGAGAATGGTCGAGGCCAATATGAGAAGCACCACCTATTTATATGTACGAATAATATATAACGAATATTAGCACAATTTTCTTACATATGTTTGGCACGAGTCTTGTTTTGTTGGCTGCTATCTAGACTAGAGACAAAATAGTTGTCAGTAGATATAAGTAATCGTAAATTTAAGATCACGTCGTTACTGGCATGGCGTCTGCCAGGCGGGAATCGACTCCCATAGCCTACGTCTAGCCGTCTCATACCAGTAAATATACATACTATATGTATAGATGTGGCAAAAGTACCTACTTACATTCATAGATCATGTGGCGGCAGAATCTATATCTAACTAAAGTGCCTGACAATAATTTCATTTACTTATGAATATGTATTGTTTACCTACTATTAACCGCTTTACCAAAAATAATTGATTTGAATTTGAAATATGAATTTTAAGTTGAAAAAAAAGAGACTTGTTTCTGAAAATTATGCGAGTAAACGGAGAAAAAGCAAAAGACCGCGCTAGAAATCAAATTCTCAAATAAGATTTGCTTACCTACGTTTCTTATACCAATACTATATAAAGAGGAATAGTTTGATTATTTGTTTGTTTGTTTGACGCAAATAGGCTCCGAAACTACTGGACTGAAATTTTTATTTCACCGTTACGAAGCTACATTATTCCCGAGTAACATAAGCTATATTTTGTTTCTCTTTACAACTTAGATTATTATATAGCCCGTGCGAAGCCTGGCTGCTAGTATCTAATATACTCATATTGTATTTTTAAGAAAATAAAACCCCTGAAGACCAGCTATCACCATACAAATCAAGTAGAATAAATCTTTTTATATTTTATTCCATATAAATGACCACGCGGCGCAAAACTGATCATAGTTGAAAAATGATTGACCTGAATAAGGAAGTAAATAAATATGGGTATACTCGAGGGACACTCGTATATAGAACTATCTCCAATATACCTATCCTTCTGTAATATCTGAATGTTTCTGCCGCGGCTAAGCTTCGATTGCGAGTTCCATTCAGAAAATAATAGAGGTACGGTCTGGTATGCTCTTGAGGACTTTTATTTTCTTTATACAAGACCCTTGGGCCGACCCTTTCGATATTAACGGTTATCAATAACTCTACTTTTAATATTTATGAACGAAACCCGAACGGAGCGACAGGCTTTAGGTTTAGGATAGTTGTTTTCAGTTTGCGACACAATTTCTTATACTTTACGACTGTTGTTTTAGTTTGGCGAAATTACAGAGCCAAGAGAAAGGAGGATAAAAATATAAAAAAATGAGAATTGTAATTTGAGTGATCCACCGAAACTTTTTCGTCAATTCACCGTCTATTTTTGTTGTACCCGTTATGTAAGTTTAGGTGTTGCTACTTTTTGATCTACTTCAAATTTCCTCACAGTCACTTTTATTACTGCACATATTTAATCTATTATTTTAAATACAACATTTATCTTTACGTGGCATAATCATAAAATAGCATATTTTCCTTCCCTAATATGTTTTCTTATCCTAAACGACAAGACAATATTTTATCCAGTTGAGTAGTCAACAAACCTACCTGTATGACCGCGGAGGTTTGGTGGCACGGCGTGGGTGATCCATCATTCCAGCCACCATTAGCGCGTTAAGGGCGCTACGTAGAGGGCGCGCCAGGTCACGACACGCGTGTCGCCCGCCCTACATTAAGGTGGCTTCCCTCTGATACATATGATATGCTCAACATATTCAATTAAAGAAATGTTAAACTAAATTTAACTTTTACTAATAACAACTACAAAATTCAAAATAGTAACCAGTCGAATAATCTGACCCTGATCTATGGCGTATTTCTGTACATATACTGGGCATATTCAATAATTATTATTTTTAGCCAGTTCCGTCCTACTTTTGGGCAAAGGCCTCTCTATCCTCTTTCCACTCATCCTAGTTTTGAGCTTTTTGAGTCCAGTCTTTACAAAAGGAGTCTAGTTCGTCGCGCCATCTCCGTCCGGGCCTGCCTCTACGTATTATTGCATGCGTTAAAACGTATGTTTATACATATGTATGGAGGTGATATAATTATGCTGCATTGTTTATTTTTTTTAGACACATTCACACACGGCTGGTTAGCCCCATACCGAACCATTTCTAGCTCGTATTATGGTTGCTAACACAACTGATATACTACATATACATACATATTATATATAAATACATATTTAACACCCAGACCCACAGCCAACAAATTTAGTTAAGCACAAAGATGTTGACCGGGCCGGGAATCGAACCCGGGACCTTCTGATTAGCAGACCGGCATGGTAACCTTTACGCTAACGAGGTCGTCAACTTTTACTAATAACAATAACAAGAAACCAAATATAATGGAATAACGCTTATCAATGCTTACGTTTGTGGTGTCTGTTTGGCGGAGATATAACGTATACTAAAAGCATTGGATGAATTTAGCTAATGGTGGTTTGTTTTTTCTAATTATTGCAATTTTGGATCATAAAGTACGTGTATACGGGGTTTGACAGAGGCGTTGAAACGTATGTGTATACATACCTATGTAGGAGGTAGTATAATTATGCTACATTGTTATTTCTAGGTATATGTGATATGTCACTGTTACAACAGCGCACATACTTTTTGTTAGATTAGATATCGTAGTAATGTAGAGGCTCAGCCCCAAATCTTAGAAAAAGAGACTATCCAAACAAGTACGAACGTCGTCTATATTTTTCACAGAACTATGGAAATAACATGAAAGAAAATTTACTGCAATTATTTCCAAACATTGGATTTAAAAGAAAGACAAATATTATTAAAGTTTGTTACGTATATACGTATTCAAAATTCTAATGCTCGCGAGCATATCTAAATCATCAGTGGAACGAGACCTTTATCCTTATACACGCAGTTACAAAATAAGAAACGTAGGAGAAACCGAAAAGTTATGAAACAAGTTACTGAACTTGTGAAATATAATTTACCCTTGGAATTAAAATGTGTTCGTGTACCTAAACTAAGTAATAACATTGTTTTTTTCCTTCTAACTTTCTATAACAACGTTCACAATAGTTTAATCTTAATATATATAAATCTCGTGTCACAATGTTTGTCCTCAATGGACTCCTAAACCACTTAACCGATTATAATAAAATTCGCACACCATGTGCAGTTCGATCCAACTTGAGAGATAGGATAGTTTAAATCTCAAATTATAGTCGCAATTTTAATTTATTGCTAATTATTGTCTGTTATTAATTGACAGTCATAATTATCTGTTAACTCCAAATGATTCTAACAGATGTCGATACCTTTCGACTGGGTTGAGTAAGTAATCAATAGATGGCGCTGCTATGGTAAATCTACGAACGTGTCATATAAGCTACACTATCTATTTTTCATACCCCTAAGTGAGGCAAAACAACGTTTGCCGGGTCAGCTAGTGTACTTATAACTTGCATCAATAAACATTTGAAGTTCATTTCCTCTTATTCAATGTCAGCAAGTGAGAGGGCATAACGTTAAGGCTTTTTACATTTCTATCTTAATGAATCATAAATGGTTTAACTTACTGAAATAATTGGCCAAGAACAAGTTGAACACGCGCATTTCGGTAGGTTTGGAAACAGAATTTAATCCGCGTGCTCGACTTACACTAGGCCAAATATCGATTTATAACGACAAACTGTCATTTTAGGGTTTTTCCCATATCTGCACCCTAATGACGCGAGACAGTCAATAAGTTTATACTACTGTTATTCTAGCGGCCTATCATTTGAATTATTAGCTGTAGCTTTGATTTAATTCCATTGCCACTCAACACTGTAATGCCGTTCCAGTAGGCGGCTTACTGCTAAAATTACTAAAATATTCATCTCCCACCCAACTCCAACCGTGTAAGGGTCATTGTTTATTGCTCCAGATCTGAACATTCCTCAAAAGCTCATAATTTATGTACACCAAGCAATTTCGACGCTACGTAAGAAACTCAACTTGAATCTATTGATAGGGAGGGAGGTAGTTTCAAAATATGCGCGAAAATAATTTTAAAGACAAGATTAGATAAAAATATATTTACTAACATGTATACTCACATAGATACTTACTGGTCAAAAACTTATTGCTGTTTTTGGTATCCCTTTCTTTTTGTGTATAATATGCAATATAGAAATTAATGTTCAACCAATTTCGATAAAATGATATGTTTTCCAAATGGTAATAAACTACAAATACAGAAAAAAATACATATAAATTAAGAACCGCCTCTTTTTATGAAAGCCTTAACCGCCTTCAAAAAATGAATAACGAGGTTTTAAGCATCAGTTTAAACGTTCACCAGGACTTATTCACTAACTACTAGTGATGGGAAGTTGGCTGCAAAATATACGGTTTAGTAATTTTATTTATCTCGGCTCCCTTTTGGATTGATGGCGGTCGCCGGTCCCGGTCGCCGGCTCGCGGCAGGGTTGTCGACTTCCATACAATGAAGTACATTCTGACTTACGGATGTATGGCGCTGTGTTCCGATAAGAACGGTTTTTCTTGAAAGTCTGGCTCCATTCCGCCGGCGTTTTCATCCTACACCCTCCATTCAGCGACGACCATTACTTGTGATGGTGGATTAAGAAAGGTGGATAAGGCTAAGAAAAGTGTTTTCGAGTTATAAATCAAATAGCGCTGTTAAGTACAGTTAAGTCTAAGAAGCTGATATGCCTTATATTTTAGCGAGCTGAAGTGACCATACGTCATTTTAGAAGCTAAGCTTTGTGGTCAATTATTTTCATTGCGGAAAGAAAGTAATATTAATTTTGAAGACTACCAAGCTTTAGAACTCTCTTTCTGAGTCACAATTTTTTTTAAATACCATTTCATTACCATTTTTTTAATCTAGAATTACATGTTAAGTTCAAAGCAAGCGTGCCACATCGTAAACCACAATAAAGTTTAGCACCGAGAACGCTGTGGTCAAACGTGAATTTTTCAGCATATTCAAAACTAATATTTTTGTAACCTATATAATAAGTCATCAGATGAACTTTCATCTAATGACTGATTCAAACTTCTATAGCTTGAGTCAGTCATCAGATAGAAGTTCTTCAGATGACTAATTCAAACTTCCATAGTTTCAGTCAGTCATTACACTTTGGATGGTTTGAAAGGTCTCGGTACCAGATCACAACACACTCAGGCTCGGACAAATAGAGCTTGATAATGTTGCTTTCAGCCCTGTGTCAGGCTGGCAAGGCATCGTGCGTTGAGAATACTTGTATATAAATATTTGATACGCTGGCCCGACCTCTGGTGGAGCCTTGTGAATCGATAGCACGCGCTACTGCCGCGTGACACCACATGCCCCACATACACAAATGAAAATAAAAGGGGACGTTTAACGTTTTATATTCATTGTAAGTGTTCGCTTTGGGAAATGCTACACTTCCATTTGGACACTTCTAATCGGTGAATGACCCTGCTTTATTGGATAAATATTAGCTAAAATGATTTAATATTTTTTTCGAAATCTTAAAATATTGTTTTTATTCTTTACTTATTAAAAGAATTGGTTACATACCGTGATTGATTTTACACAGTTGTTTGTTGAGTTGTTTAAAACATAATAGATCCGACTTCGTGAAAATTTATATGGGAATCATATATTCACTTTCCAATAGTAAATCATAATATATTTCTTTGTACTGTATTAATTAAATCCAATAGTATAACAATTATTTTTCATAATCGGTTTCTAGATAGCAAAGTCAGGAACGGTGCCAATCACAAAAAATACATACAGACAAACTCTTTCTTTTTGATGTTATATTTATCGAGAGGAGTTCGTAGTAACCATGTATATTGTATGTAGTACATCGGCGTTAATTTTGATACTCGGAAGCTCAATGCCTGTCGTGGAAGTATGTCGTTTCGTTTTATTCGATTCTTCAGACTGCTGACGACACCAAATTTTATTGCATGCATTAACCTTTCGCTCTACCTTAGTCATTCTTATTCACATTAGCTACTTTCACAAATTGGTTGGATTCGTCAATCAATACAAACAACACAAAGTTATTATGAACTTTAATGGACACAAATAAGTATATATTTACATGTTTTTTATTTAGAAAACCCCTGACAACATTTAATGGTGTCGGCAACTTTGTACTTAAAATTTATTATACTGTCTGTGTTCTCCTAGTAAAGTAGTTCTCCCCTTTCATTTCATATCCATATTGACGGATACGTGACAAAAAAACAGCCATTTCGTGTCGGTGGCAAGTTTTGGCTGATTTTGATCAAACATTTCTATCTAAGAACATTATCGACCAACATAACACATCTTTCAAACAAAAAAGCCTCTGGTCGAAATCAGTCCATCTGGAAGGTACGATGCCACACACACATAAATGGTACATCAAACTAATAATATATCCAGTCGTTTTTGCGTCGTCACAATCAATAGGAAGCGGTATCTCACTTGTCTCTCGGGTTTTCGCAGAAACTTTATGAAATATCCAAGCTGTGCTACGTAAAGACTCTCTAACCAAATGCTACGACGCTACAAATAGTGCTACGGCTTGAATGTACGTACCGCTACGAACTGCGTATTTGCTTTGCTATTGCTACGGAACTCGTATCGCAGTGGATTACGTGGGCTGTTTGATCGATAAAAGAAATTTTCATTACTTCACCAGCCGGTTGCGGTCTTCGCTTAACTTCTGCCTCGTAAACGGCACAATTGCCGTGTTGCTTATTTTTATGAGGACAAGCGATATAAAATGATATCCGAAAACAGATTTACGACTTAGTTCAAGTTTTTCTCGTACCTCGTAGGTACATTTAAATGCCAAGGTCAGGAATGAATGAGTACTGCTTAGTAAATGCACGTTCTAGAAATTAAAACTCAATCACTTTATTAAGAAAAGACCTACGGTCTAAATGAGCAGATAATCTTTTGTAAGCTTTCGTCAAATTAAAAATAAGTTATTATTTAGCGGTTGTTATAGGCTTCTTTTATACTCAATACAGCTAAGATTTATTTGGTGGCTATCAGCTGAGCATGTAACCACTCGAGTTAGCGACACTGTTCTAAAGGTGGAGGTTGTCTAGTCTAGATTAACTGGCTCTCAAGATGGCTACCAGAACACACTGTGGCACTGGTGTGGATTTTTCTTCTAGCTCGCCAGGCAAGCACTAGAAAATACCCTACCAACATGCGAAAATAAGCTTGTTAAAAGGTCAGCTGAAAATAAATTCCCGTATTGCTATCAGGGGCCCAAGCCCGTAGAACTGATCTAACAAGGCTAGACTCAATTTATATTTCCGATTCATTCCGTTCCTAGTGACTAGCCATTCCGTGACTAGCCGTCGCGCGTTTACACATATGATATTTATATAGTAGGATCTTAACTACAGATGACAGAATAATATAAGGTACTTCTTAACCTTATTTGACGATTGATGAATCATACACCAAAACGATTAAATTCTTCAAAAACTTCTCCTTCGTATGAGCTAATTTATTATGCTGAGGTGTCGAGAGTATTGAAGTTTCTAGACTTCGATGATCGCGTCTGATCACCTTAGCTAGCCGAGCTACAGGCCCTACAATTCAGATAATTAAGATTCATACGGTTTCATCAACCGATTTGTTTTTAATAAAATGATAGTACTGTTAAATTCGTGTCTATTCAAAATACTAACAATAACAATAATAAAAAGGCCAAGTCTGAAAACTGAGTCAAAACACAAACTGAAAAAGTGCTTGAAGCTATATTTTTCGACTTACTCAAAAACTTAATTTAATCCAAAAGTGAAGGGAAAATGCATGCTCCTAATTTTTGGACAAGCTTAATAACAATTTTCCTCGGTGCTACGAGCTTGAGTGGGCAATTTTGTCCAAAATTTACCCTAAACAAAGACTTTTACATCTCACAAATTAACAATTATAAAACAGAATTGCTTTATTTAGGCATCCTAACGAGATTATTAGAGATACAAGGACCACTTTGCATTATATCAGGGACAAAACTGGAGTCTCTTTTGGGTGGTTGTCTGAAAATATCAAGAGTAAAATGAAGTATATCAAATGGTTGTTGTGTCCGGGCATAATAATGCTATTTTTACCTTTTGGCTTGTTCTTAATTTTGTATGTTTTACATTTTATAAGAGGCTCTATATTTGTATGTGTGTAGATTCTTGGCTAAAAAGTTTAATACCTCATTGCATTATAAGCTGTACTACGAATATTTTGCATATGTCAGTAATAACATGTCAGTTCAAAATAATTGGCCATTTACAAAAGAATAAATGTGCAAGTCGGGCGCTTTAGCGGCTTGTATGGGAACCCCGTTCGTTATTGTTAAGTAGCAAAAAAACCTACTAAAGGGATAATAAATAATCCCCTTAATCTATCTCTAATATATAAAATTTCAATGTCACAAATTTTAGTTACCGTTACTATCTCTTTTCCATACCCCTAAGTGATAAGGCCAAACAACGTTTGCCGGGTCAGCTAGTATATGTATAATTTATTTATTTTAATAATATATATATTTTATAAATTTTTGTTTTAGCGGCACGGGAAATATATACGAGTAACTTTGAAAAAAAAAACAGCTTTCTAGCTATGGCGGTTTCTGAGTTTATAGACTATAGCCTGGTGACAGACAGACAGTGGAGGCTTAGTAATAGGGTCCCGTATTTAGGTATGTAAGTACATCAGAACCAAAATATCGTTTAAAGCTTCTTCTAAAGTCAAAGTCAAAGTCAATAACTTAAAAAAAAAAAATCCATGTCACAATGTTAGTTATTACCGTTCTAATCCGAAACGGCTTGACCGATTTTTACCAAATTTTATATGCGTATTCAGTAGGTCTGAGAATCGGCTACTATTTATTTTTAAGGCTTGTTCACCCTTATTATTTTTAAATAATAGAAATAATTTATAAGGTAGAACAACGTTTGCCGGGTTAGCTAGTATAGTATAAAAACCATAAACGACAATATTTACTTTTATATCTCAGATATAATTAATTATCTGGCCATGTGTACGTCTTCTGAAATGACATCTAGTTGACATTTATATACACATTTTTATTAGATTTTAAAAATGGCTTAAAGATGGGAGGGATTTAAATATTACTGGCCTACATTATATTAATTTTCTGGCAAAATAATTTAAATTTGCTCATTCACCTTGAACAAAATGAAACTGGAAGATCAGAAGTTTGTAACAACGGAAAATAAGGTCGTGTTTATAACTCCCCCCCCCCAAATTCCGAAGAACCATTTAGATACCGTTGCTTGGTTTCGGGCTGAATTAAATTAAATTTTCTACTTATCTGGAGAGTTTTCTCACTAAAGATATTTAAACGGCCCTTATTACAAGCAATCCTAAATTGGAGTATTTTAATGTCTCTCGAGGGTCGTTTACGACGTCAACTTGTAAGTAATTGGTTAGTTCTAGTTTTCAATTTCATTTCGTTTTCAGGATTCCGTACCTAAAAGGTAAAATTGGGACCCTATTACGAAGCCTCCACCGTCTGTCTGTCTGTTCCAGGATGTATCTCAGAAGCCGTAATAGCTAGAAAGCTGAAACTTTCATAGGATACCTATGTATTTCCTGTGCCGGTATAACAACAAAAACTAAAAACATTAAGGAGGGTATATAATACAATGAACGTGTTTTTTTTCATATTTTTGCTATATATCAATAACGGTAGCTGCTAGACTTGTTTTAAAAAATATATAATTTATTTTGAGTATTTATTGAGTATAAGTGTACACAAACAAAATTATTTAGAGTATTTATTGAGTAGTTTTTGTCTGAATCTTTAGTGTATTATTTATAAGTTAGATAATGAATCAAGATAAATGTATATTAACTATCAAATTTATATACTTATAAAACTGCAATAAAATAAATATTCGAGTGGGCCCATACAACAAACGTTTTTTAAAGTAGTTTTTAACTCGATCTTTTTAACAATATTTGGAAGACTCTTTATACATTCACAGAATATTGAATAATGGCTAAATTATAAATTAATAAAAAAAATATATAAGAGGGGCTCCCATACAATAATGGTACGGACCCTTCATGTGCGAGACCAACTCGCACTTGGCCAATTATCATTTGAAAAATGTTCTCGTTTTGAATTTCGGAAAGTTATATTTTCTTACTCTTTTGTTATCATCGGTCATATATAATTGTTATTTTATCTTGATTCATTATCTAACTAATACATATTACACTAAAGATTCAGTCAAAAAATCTACTCAATAGATACTCTAAATAATTTTGTTTGTGTACAATTATACACATGCTCAATGCTCAATAAATACTCAAATAAATAATATATTTTTTGTAGGTATGTTCTATACGTACTCGTATATTAACTGAAACTTCACTAGCAATTTACTCCTACAATCATTTATGGAATACACGTACCGTTAAGGCTGGCAATAATTTGTCTGTAGCTCTCTCAGTAATGGCGTTTTTAGTTAAAATTCGGTCGGTTGTTCGGTCGTATTGAGGTCAGACGTCGTTGGGGCAAGGCGGTGTTTGTAATCATCCCCTTCTTCCACCCTCCCGTTACAATGGCCTAGCTTCCGGCTTTTAGGTTGTGTTTTGATTAGCCACCTTGGCAGCCAGGTGGACCGAGCCAATGGCACAGAGTTCATAAGGTAGATGCTTGAATATTTATTATGATATATTTCCGGTGTTATCGTGAAAAATAAATCTTATTATATTTTGACGTGACAACGTCTTAAATTAGGTTGCGGCTGGGAGTCACTTATGAAAAAGTGTAACGCCCGGTAACGTTACGATGAGTCACCGAACGAGAGAGAGGCCCGCCGAATGCCTTGCGTCTCTCTCCCACTCAACTATGATCGGTCTGCCGCGTGCTGCGCGCTGCGGGCGAAGATTTTACGTGACAACGTCACGTAAAATCTTCGCCCGTAAAACCGACTTTACAGGCAACCATTTTTTTTCATGAATAACAGGATAGCAATGAAGAGAAGCCTGCAATAATTTTGTCTTACGCTAAGGAAACCTCACTTAATAAGTAACACAATAGTGCTTAGAGTTTCGACTTGTATTCTATTAAAATATGGATAATTTCTTAACAAGAGTGGGAACGGCCGCCCAGCCGGCAATCAGAGGATATTCCAGTCCATTGCGCATAACTGCTACTATTGGTGCTTACTATAAAGCCTGCCATGGGTATAAAATCCTATGATTATGTCTAATGGCGTTAACTGCTTTTACGATTTGGCTAGGATTTTCGGATTGGACGAAACTGACGATTTTGATGAAACGACCACACTGTTGAGGCTAGGTTTGTATAAATTGTAAGTACTTACAGATGTGTGTATTTTTAATATGTATGTATAAAGGTAGGTATTTACAAAGGTTTTATTAACATACAATCACAAAACACGAAGGCCTCTGACTTGGTTTAACGGCTGCTTATAATTAGACTAACAGCCAGGATCTACAATTTAACATATTACCCAAACCACGGTAGCACCAAATGAAGCTAAGAAAGAGAAGATAGAAAGAGGTTTTAAAAGTCATACAATTGTGCTCTTGGTCTAAGATCCGAACCTAAATCGACCTTCTCCGACTTGATAATTTAATAAATTAATTTCAATAAATTTAGTATATTAGAAAATATATTGAAAAAATGGGTTGCCTAAAAAATTGACATATTATTTAAAAAAAAAGATTAAATTATTTTTTTTATAAAATTTTGCAACTTCAAGATAATAAAAAAAATATGCTGCTTCATAGAACATATAGAACGTGCAGCCGTAGGGTTGCCTATCTGTAACTGGACGAACTAGTATCTATGTCGATGGAATTCACACTCTAATTCGATATCCATAGATAACAAAAAGCTCATCAACGTAATGAACCGCGAGAGGGCAACAAAAAGCGACCCATTTGCTGGCGTTAATTGTCAATCACTCAGCTCTGCCGACTCCCAATGATTAGTGGAGGCACGATTCTTCAAGGGGGACGAATGTAGTCTGCTTAAGCTGAGGGTATTGTGTTTATATTCCAAGGCTCAGTTTGTACAGAATGATAGACGGCGAAATTTACTCAAAAAAAATGGTTGCCTGTAAAGTCGGTTTTACGGGCGAAGATTTTACGTGACAACGTCTGCCGCGTGCTGCGCGCGCGGCAGACCGATCATAGTTGAGTGGCAGAGAGACGCAAGGCATTCGGCGGGCCTCTCTCTCGTTCGGTGACTCATCGTAACGTTACCGGGCGTTACACTTTTTCATAAGTGACTCCCAGCCGCAACCTAATTTAAGACGTTGTCACGTCAAAAAGTCTACGATCTAAGACTGTGGTCTTAACTACACTTGATACTTCTTACTTTTGTGAGTAACAACTACCTGTGTATTTCCTTTTTTTCCATTCGTAAAGTCTACAAAAAGATAGCAAAAAAATATAATAATACCAAAATATATCGTTCAATCATAATATTCATACTATCACTACACCTATTTTTCTGTTACTATTCTGCTTCCAGAATACTGACATAACAGTCGTTGTAGACATGTCGTTGACTGACAGTTATGTAAAATGAGGCAACATTAATAGTTACCGTACTCCTGCGAAACGGCTTGACCGATTTTATCAAATTTTATATGCGTATTCAGTAGATCTCAGAATCGGCTACTATCTATTTTTTATAGGCCTAAGTGAGGCAAAACAACGTTTGACGGGTCAGCTAGTTATTTTATATATTACATTTTGGGAATTGCCCAAAACACTTCACTTCACATCTTTATATAGACTGTGTTTTTCAGATGTATATACATATATGTATATGGATTATAATGAATTCCGTAGTTTTTGCGTGAAAAAGGAACAAACATCTATAAATCTATGCAAACTTTCGGGTTTATAATATTAGATAATTATCTAATTAATATTAAATAGGAGGATTTTAACAACGATTATAGTATTTAGTATTTTATATGGAGCAAAGCTTGTTTACCTATTTTGCCCAACAGAATGTTAAATTGTTTAATGTTGGAGTAAGCAGTTAACTTAAGTCCGCATCTGTTCCGCTCCGTGACCTACTCACGCTTACGGAAGATTGAGCGCCTACAAGTTGCTCTATCTCTATAAACAGCTATAAATAGAAAATAGGCGTGAAGTGGTGTAGACTGTAGCTATACGCAAAGTTTGTACTTTGTTAACTTTGACGTGGGTTGTAGACTGTCACTTGCCTTTAGAATATGAAGAAATAAATATATGAGATAAGTTATACAACCCTCAAGATTTCTGCGGGTAATCCAATTCAATTGAAGGTAACTCCAATCTCATAATCAATTAATAAAATTGGGTGTATTTTAGTTATTTGTTAAAAGTAACCGTTTCTCTTCTTTCCTGCTGTTTTTAAATATCTTGAAAGTAGGTTGACTGGATTTTTCCAAGTTTGAAGTTAACACATACAGAAGCAAATAAGCGATTTACCCGAAATAATAACTTATAAGTATCAACTTACGAATTAATACTCTGTAATTTTATTAAAAGAAGAATCTATTATTGATTATTACCTTTACAATTCTCTTTATATTTTTGTCCATTATAACATTGGACTCAATAGCTACGTTCATAGCATTGCGTCAGAAACGTACAATGACTCTTGCAGAGCAACTTTCATTGGACGAACGATACCTCCACAGCCGATTTCTAAAGGTTCTTCGAGTGACAAATGTCTTACGTCACTTACAACGATCCATTGAGTCTTACGTTTACGAGTACATAGATAACTTTATTGTACGTATTTGATGATAGGTAATTCCAACATGAGCTCTTTCATGTTGTGAAAGCAAGCCTATTTCAGTCCTGTTACATTTTTTACTTACTGCTTCCACATTACAATAAAGGAAATAGCAAGAAGTAATTATATCTATTATACCTTACTTCCACGCAAAATTGATACTAGGTATATGGCCTTCTTTCTGACACAGTAAAGTCTTTTCTTGATCCAGAAGAGAAAAGAGGAAGCTGAGATTTTTGGTCTATACCATACAGTATCTACTGCCACACAATATATTAATCTACTATATCAGTGGTTCCTATTTATTCACTGCATCTCCAAACTATGTTACGAATGTACAAACTTTATAACCTTGCTCATCAACGTAAACCGTAACTAAGAAGTTAGTCGAGAAGTTACCGCCACGACCCATCTTTTGGGGCATTTGCCGAATTTACAAGAGTTTATTTTAACGAGTTGTACAACTAATTATACCTAGTGGCCTTGTCGAGCTTTTACATGGCTACTTAACTTCAGTTACACAATAGTGTGAGACATCATTTTAATATTAATTTATACCTAACTAGCAAATGGTCCGGGCTTCGCACGGTTTATAACATAATCTAAGTTGTAAAGAGAAACAAAATAAAGCGTATGTTACTCAGAGATAATGTAGCTTCCCAAAGGTGAAATAATTTTTCATGTCGGTCCAGTAATTTCGGAGCCTATTGCTGTGCGTTAATTGGGATTAAAAGAACCCTGTGTTAATCCAAACTTTAATCATCCTCCATACCAAATTTCATCCGTATCGGTCCAGTCGGTTGAGCGTGAAGAAGTAAGAAACACACACACACACACGTAAACTTTCGCCTTTATAATATTTGTGGAATAGTAATATTCATAATTCATCACTGGATGTCTATTGTTTAATTCCTAAGAATCTCTGTCTATGTGATACGGACTTACGTGCAAAAACTAAAATAAAAATCCCAATCAACTATCTTTATTCATTATATTTTTTTTCATTCATACCCGGCTTTTCTTAGAGAAGGAATAATTATTATTCAGTTCGATCGAAAACTCTTTACTTGAAGTCTTAACTACTTATTATATATACAGTGTATAGCTTTGTAAGTAGGTACCTGTTTGCTAACTCACCTGGGTTATACGTTTCCTGTTCCAGGTAATAATGAGGATCAGCCGGGCAAGTGACAACGGGAACGTGACCTTTTCACCCCCGGCGGCAGCGAGCGAGGCTTTCAATGAAAATAGGAGCTGGCGCTCGCCAAATCCCGGCCCCAACACATATGAGAATAGAACCGGCAATCCTCACTACAATACCCGATGCAACGCCATTTATAGCTCCACGGAAACTGAGACGTTAATAAATTACAGCACGGCTTCTGAAATTGGAGAATCCACGATCAATGTGGAATTCGTTGTGTGTAACCGCCAGTACCGAATTAACGCTCAGAACAATATAAATTGTACGAATTCTCTTCCTAAAGTGAACATTCTGGAGGAAACTAATGAAGGTGCCGCTGTCAGGCGAGGAAGCGACGTAGGTAAGTTGGTATCCCATATAATAAGAAAATTCGGGCGCAATTATTTATGTATAGTTCGCGGTAGCTGGGAAGAATATTGGGCGGTCTATGAATATATTTGTACGTA
The DNA here is from genome assembly GCA_035578125.1 of Mellilla xanthometata. Taxonomy (NCBI): domain Eukaryota; kingdom Metazoa; phylum Arthropoda; class Insecta; order Lepidoptera; family Geometridae; genus Mellilla; species Mellilla xanthometata. The sequence continues at coordinate 6,415,629 of JAPUBQ010000024.1, forward strand.
TTGGAAAAAATATTCTAAATAGCTGTCTCTAATTCAAATAGGCACATTTTATGTACCTATTTTCATACTAAGATAAACTTTCGTTCGCTGTCTTTATATTAGGTACATTTATTTTCGTTCAGTAGATTCATTCTAGTATTTCTATTTTTACAATTCCAGAGAATACGCTCTTTGTCAAAATGGGTATGCTTTTTATGATGATTCATTTCAGTCGAATATGTTTAAATTGAACTATAAAAGAACGCCACTGTGCGAGTATACTATATACTCGTACTATGCCTATAGCTGAATTTGAGAAATCACATGAGATCATTTTCGTATACAAAGCATATGCTCTCAAGAGCAGTTTTTTAGCCTCACTTTATTTGGTGTGATAATGTAAAACACTATTTTAATATTAACAAACAACGACTGAAAATGTTCACTCACTATAGACACCGCCGAAAGTTCTTACCTCATACTCATAGAACAATTAAGGTGACGGGCTCATGTGATGTGTTTTTTGTTGTTTTAGACGGGTCTAATGTATACTCGGACGATACGCCGATCGACGACGACCGCGTGTTCGATCATTCGGACACAGATGACATGTCCGAGAAGGGCGCACCAGTTCCGAGAGGCATTGTGAACCCGAACTATCCGGGCTTCCAGCACCTAGCGCATACTTTACAGGTAACAATGTGAATACAATATCTTGTGACGAATGCAAATATTAAGTTAGGTGTGAGTGATACTCATTGACTAATTAAAAAAAAAAGTCTTACTTGTATACCAATATTATAAAGAAGAAAAGTTTGATTGTTTGTTTGTTTGACGCGAAAAGGCTTAGAAACTGCTGGACCGATATAAAAATTCTTTCACCGTTTGGGAAGCTACATTATTCCCGAATAACATATGCTTTATTTTCTCTTTACAACATGGATTATTTTATAGCCCGTGCAAAGCCGGAACTTGCTGCTAGTATAAGTTATAAAATCGTTAGATAAAATATGTACCTAAGTGTAAAGCTCTTTAGACTCAAATGACTACGATTCAATTTGAATGAAGTGGCTATAGGATGCCTATATTCTATTGTTACTTACACATACAAATATTACTTTGTGGCCCGGATAAAAACGGCCAACTTACGAGTATGTTAATTAATTTCAACCGGGCACTCACACTTTTTCTGTATGAAATTGATTTGACAAAAAGAAAATAAAAACCACCATTCATATTTTTACATAGCATTTTGTGGTGATAGCTATTTGGATTTGAATTTTTGGAAACGTATTTATTATACTAGTCAAGGCCATCATTTAATACTCATCTTCATCATAGAGTCGCTGAAACATTATGGTAACACAGATAGACACACAGACGTTCTAGCGTCGGAAGTTAACAAGCTTCGACGAGGTAAACAAACTTTACCCGCGAGCGCTACGAAACCCATAAAGTGCTGTAACTAGAACGAAACTCAATCCGGCATCTGGAACCTGTGTTATGTAACTATACCCCCATCTATCTACACACACCTTAGTGTCACTCGCTACATTCCATTATTTGTTGTTTTACAGGATTACTCTTCAAACATTGAGAATTTTTATCAATCGGAAAATGACATGACTGATGACGATGTAGATATAGAAATTACTGAATTGGCATTCGAACCGGAAGATAACAAGAGTTTAAGAACGACTGATTATAAGAACATTAACAACAATAATATAATCAAAGATAAATTTCCTTACCCGAATAAGGATCTTAAAACTTATACATTAGATAGTGGTATTCAAAATGACATTCCAGATCTTATAAAGAACATTTCTAAAAATAACAACAATAACGGCAATGATACGCTCAATTTCGATATAAATTGCATTGATACAGATATTGAAAATAATTTCAATACAAAAGATATCATAGGAAATTTCAATAAGGAAGTTGAAGAAGAAATTAGGCATTTACTAAACTACAATATAAATATACAAGATGATTTAGAAGAATTACGGAGAGATATCAAAGATACATTTGCAAAACCTATAGAGAATACTATCAACAATATCAGTGATGTTGTAAATCATGTAATAAAAAAATTAGTTGAAACAAGTAACGATATTGATGAGGATGCTGAAATAAAAAATCATCCATCAGTAAATGAAGAAAAAAATAAAATAAATCAAGAAAATGAAAAGAACACAAGGACAGAAATGAATCTCAGTAGGCCTACATTTTTATTTATAGATAATAACATCAATCATAAGATTGACGATGCTATTCTATCGGATGGTAAAGATGAAATTAATATTAGTGAATATGATGCTGATAAATTAAGTCAAAATGTTGAGAATACAATCAAACAACTAAGCACGGAGCTTAGAAAAATAATTCCTAAATTAGATGAAATGCGAGAACGCGATAGATTATGGGCAGATCGGACAAAGGAAAATATGTCAGCTAAAGACGATAATTCCAATGAAATTGGAAATTCTGCAAATCGTTACAATTTATCTAGCTCTGTAAATACTCAGATTAAGAATGATGTTATTAGGAATTGTAAATATAATGATCGCTCTCATTCGCTTGCAAGGAACTATTCTGAGAAATCCCCAGTGTAAGTAATTTGAACTGTTAACAAGCATTAGCGAAAAAAAACGTTAATTTATATCTGCAAAACTCACGTAATATAAACTGATACACCAAATCGGATTCGATCATGAACACCCAAAAGTTTAAAATAGATCTGCTGATGACGTATACCTACAGAAACATCGTTGTATATTTAACAAGGCTCATAGCAGTAACTTCTCTTCTACATATTTCCGTTTGTTGACAGTTATTTTACCTAGTATTTTGTGTTTTAGGTATAGTGAGTCTAAGACAATGAGGGATCTACAGAAAGAGTCGATATCGGCTAAGAACTGCTATCACAGTGCTCAAAGTAACACATCCGTCCGTAAAATTGATAGCACCAAAGATCTTGATTTAGGTAAGCTTTACCGTATTAGTATTTTTGTTTGTATACTACATTAATGTTTCCTTGGCTAATTTGGGCTTCCTCTCAATAGACACTGCTATTTTTTAATTTGTAAACTTCGCCACATTATGTAAAAATAAAAGTAATTTACACAAAACTTGAGGTAGTCCACGTTTAGAGCAGCATTTAATGCTCATATTTTTTGCAGGAAGTTTCGACGTCTACAACATCGAGACGGCTTTACCCAAACTAGACATAGATGCAATTGAAAACCATTTGCGAGCAGCAAAAGAAGCTGAAAGGCGGGTATGTAATAACTAAGTATTAATATAGCAAGGTAACAGACATTGATATTGATATTAGGTAAATGTTTACCCAATATACAATAAATAGTCCAACAAAGCATCTAGAATGAATTTGGCTGGACAACGGTTTGAATTTCCGCGCTGCTCAGTGTTCCGGTAACGGTAAATGCACATTCGCGCTCGATCCACGTCTGCCGTGGCCATGTGTAACAGTATTGTAATTGCTAACACCTACTCAGGTAGGCTTTCTACTATGAATCAGCGCCACTGCAGACAGCCAGTCTGTGCGCTCGCGCTGCTCTGACATAAACCAACAATTTCGCAACGCGCGGTCGGCAATTGTTTCTTCGTCAAATCAAGTGCAAGTTACTTTGTGTTAAATTAACCAAATATTTCGTAAAGTGCTGTGTTAAGTTAAAACTAAAGTGATGGCGTCTTTGCCGTATATCCCAGAACAAAGACATTACAAAAAAGATACAAGGTTTCTTTTGGACTTATACACAATTACATATGACAACCACGAATCCGTTGATAATGTGTGCTGCCTCGTAAGTAATTTTTAACTTGGTAATTAAGATTGGATTTTAAATTTTGGTGTCCTATATGGAGACGGATATAGGATATGGGGTTAAACCATAGACAAAAAAAAAAGAAAAAATAGAACAGCCCCCCGTCCTTGCCCTAAATGTCATATTGACAGGAATGACAGGGGCTGCCATTTTCATTGTTTATTTTTTATTTCGGTTGTACAAAACAAAACCGTGCCATATTATTGCCAAAATATAGGAGACTGATTAGTTTTAACTATGTTTGAGAGCCTCGTTAGCAATATCAAAAGGAAGTTTAGCAAAACATCCGAAGAGAATCGAGAAAATATTGATAAGAACGAAAAGCCAGGGTTCAGACGTGGTTTGCACCTGTTCAAGTTGAAAATCTCGAAGTCTGAGCCCCAGAGCCCTCCTCGACCTGTCCACAACCCAAACGATGATATCGACACAGCCCTAAGCCCCCGGGCCATCAATACAGCTGACAGCGCTCATACTGAAATCGAATGGCCCTCGTTGATAGACAATAATCCAAATATTCTTGATAAATTCACAAGAATAGTTACTGTCGCCGCCGATACCCCCTATGATAAAAAAGTTTGTTTTTCACAGCATGACTTCTATTTGTATAATTGTGTTCTGTAACCAAGTAATCTTTATAAATTGAGCTTGTAATCTATTACAGAAACGCAATGATAGAGAAGAAATTAGAAAGCGTTTGGCAATGGGCGCAGAAGCAGAAGAGTATTATAGTTTGGGGCACACAGAAAGGCCCGGCAAGAAACCTAGCCTTCATTCACGACTTCAAAGTGGTAAGATATATTGTGAATTTATATATTTAGACTCATGTTTATAATTCATGTTTATGTTTGTGGGATTTCACTGTAACAAATTTTTAAGGGGTCAGGGTTGATGGTGTTTGGAATTGTGTACCAGAACTTGTATTGTCCATATCATAGTGCTAATACATTTATCTTATGTATTTATTCTATTTGTTTCATGCCATCGCTATTTTTCATATGGTGTGGTCATACAGGGATGAATCTACAAATATGTTTCATGAATGAGACAGCATCAGACAATGAGTCTCAGTGCTCAGAATTGGACAGAAATGTAAATTATAGTACAAAAAGTTTGTCTCGATCAAGTATATTCAGCAAGAGTAGTTTTAGTTCCAACCATCCGTACCAGACGAGGCCTCTATCTGTCAATGTAACTAAATATGACAAAATAAGCACTGTTCAGAGTGGTAAGTTCATGGACTGGGGCTTTCTAACTTTGGGTGACTTTGGTAAGAGAATTGTTCAAGTCAAAAGTAACAAACAAAAGAACAAATCAATAATCTGTAAGTCATTAAAAGCCAGCATCTCAGACCTTAGTAACGGTATTCAAATAAAAAAGCTATCAAATTCTTCCCATTGTTTGAAAGTCATCCAAGTCTGCTATCAAATTCTTCCCATTGTTTGAAAGTCATCCAAGTCTCCCATAGCCTGGGCCATGGAGTGGTAGCAGTGTGATAATTACAATTAGTCACAATACTCATTGTAAACACTAATATCATTATTTCATTGTAAACAAAGATTGACCTTGATGTTACAAAGTACAAGTTATTATTCTGTGATGTTACTGACTTGTTCTTTATTCAACCTGTTTTTGTAGAATTTAAACAAAAAGTATCAAGTCAAGGATTGTTTTTGTAGCACTGCTTTTCAACTAACTTCAAAGCTAAATTGCTTTAGTTCATCCACTATAACTTCTTCCTCCATCCTACATTGATTCTCCATTTGTAGCATTATAGTTATGTATTTTTCTTGTGTCTTATAATCATAACTTATAAGAAAAAAGGAAAAATATACAATCTGGCCCATACCCATACTTCGAGTACCAAGAATAAAACATAACATTCAGTTCATTTACATAAGAATGTTTTACAATGTACATAACAACATTAGATTATAACATCTAAATATGAATGGTATTTTCATTCATGTGTCTTTTTGGCTTTATACTACCAACTGAATAACTGCATGTTTTGCTATTTTTCTTTTACATAATTTACTTTAATACTTCCCCCTTATGCATGTAGATTCTCTATTTCATTCTGTTCAATTATAATATATATAATACCTAAATGTATTTTCCATGTACACTTTCCAGGGGCCAAATTGCGGCCTTCATCATTAACAAAGAGTACAAAGTCTCGGTCCACCCATTCATTAGGGCATGTAGAGATGAAGGAGTCAGATTTCTATGCCCTACAAGCTACACTGCAAACTGAGGCTAGAATCGCACTAGCGCAGGCTAAGGAAATGGCCCGTATTCAGATGGAGGTATGTGTATATTCCTTTTTAACTGACAATGTGTTAGTTCCCGAGTAAGCAAGTGTGGCTCGGAGGTAATAATGTCTGCTTTTCAATCAGACAGCCCCTGGCTCGATCCCGGCCCTACACAAAGACTTGTTTTTCATGTGCAGATTTGCACTCGCTTTACAGTGAAGGAAAATATCATGAGGAAACCAGCATGTTTGAGGACCACAATATCCGAAGACGTGTGTCATCCGCCAAGCCGCACTTGGCCAGCGTGGTGGATTATGGCCTGGGACTCGGGGCCTTCTCTAAGCCCCGAGTCCCAGCAGTGGAAACATATAGTGGGCTGCTTATGCTGTGTTCGTTTCCTATCATACATTACTGTGTTATCCTTTTTGTATAGCAATAAAGAAAAAGAGAAAGAATTTTACAAAGATATTTGATAAGTCTATGAAAAAGTATACTAAATTTTGTCTACTTCATTTTAATTGAAGATGCAAAGTGTCTTAAATCTCAATTAACTCTTGCATCACTGATTTAATAGTGTCAATTTGAATAAAAAATGTATTTGTGCGATTTTAATATACTAAAACTTTCTCCTATATACCAGTTATTTATCAAGAAAGAAAGCAATATGAGTACATATGTGTCATTAATTAAAATAAGAGTTATGATAGCTAGACATGAGATAAGAGACCAATTTTACTGCTATTGCTTCTTTAGTAACTTGCTAACTGTTGATTGAAGTACTATAATTAAATGTAGTCATTAAATGAAGTGTGTTTACTGCATGCGTCTGAGTTGAATTAAGTTGCCATTTGATTTTATTAACCACTTTGAATGTACATAAATGCTTATGATATGGAAAATCAACTGTAGATGTCCCAAGCTAAGTGCAATATTATTTTATTCATGGTTGAGAAAACTACGAAAATTATGTCTTTAAAAAAGTCTTTATACCTATATATAATTATATAAGCTTTATTTTATAAATTATTCTATTGGATGTGTCTTGGTCTCCTATTTCTATCCATTTTAAATGTTTCTCTGACATTTTTTCCCAATTTTCAACTTTTCTATGAATGTCATCGTCAGCATCAATGATCCTTTTTTCCGTTGTCTGCCTCTAGAACTTCTCTGCTTTTGGGATCTAGTTTGTTAATACCTTCTCCCTCTCTCTCTATTTCTCTCCAGATAGTCCTTCCTATCTTAGACGCTGCGCTTTTACGAAACTGACTGTTGTCGTCTCTTTTCTTCCATCGCGATAAGCTAAGATGTGGCGTAACAAGTATGGAAAATGTACGAGTATGATGTGTGTTGAGCTAGATTATGATGTGTTACAGCGTGAGCGCCGCGCGCGGCCGGTGTCGCCGGTGACGGAGATGCTGCGCCGAGGCATGCAGAAAGCGAGCGCGCCGCTCGCGCCCGACCGCCGCCGTGTGTCCCGTCAACTGCTCACCGACATGAATATAGCTCAGCTGCAGGTCAGTACTGGATATCATACTTTAAGCCCGTCACACACATAGCTATAATATATATGAATATGCCTTGCTATAATATATATTACAGTAAGCTACCACATACGTCTAAAAAATATATATTAATTTATAGCTGCGTGTGTGGTCACTTGAATATTTGTATAGATAATATATTGTAATATGCCTTGCTATAATTTATATTAATATATATTATAGTTACGATTGTGACGGGCTTTATTCTAATAGGTAATATGTAACCTATCATCAGGTCCAAATCAAATTCTTTATTTGGACGATTAATTACTACTACTCGGTGATCGGGCTGGTTTCCGTCGACTTTCGAACTCCCATTCTTCGTGCCGTTTTTTGGACGGTTAATATTATAACAATTTTTAGCGAATGTTTTTTATATATAGATTTACATATGGGATGTTAAAAGCTACAGTAGATGAGTCTGCATCTCCAAACTAAGCTTGGAAGCTTGTATAGCATAGAAGCATACTTCCTATTAATTATGACTACAATAGTTGCGTTATATAGTTTTAGTTAGCACAAAAATAAATATTAAAAAAAATGAAAAAAATGGTTTGATTTAAAAAAACAATAAGAAGTTAGTTAGTGTGTTAGTTAACAAATAATTATTTTGAATATAAGGTAATGTGTTGTGGTTTAATGTCCCCTTTGAACAAAAAAAGAATTACTTTAATCGGTCCAGCAGTCTTTAAGTCATCATGAGAAGCACATGGAAAACTAAAAAAATATTCTAACGTAATGAGAACTTGTAACTTTTTAGAAGTCTGTTAAAGAAATTACCACATTGATCATATACAAGAGTCGGCTCTTCAATAAAATATGATCAAATCGCATGACCAAAACCGATAAATGCATCGCATTAAGCGTAGGTGAATGGAGCGTGGGAGAATGCAAACGAAAGGACGCGGTGACCTCTAGAGGATATTCACCTGTATTTTAACTGATGCAAAATCATTTTGACTATTTAAATTATGAAAACGTAACCTTTTGAACCCCAGTAAAATTGTTATTTGATTACGCCACGCAAAGCCGTTTAATGTATGATCCACTAATATGTCTGTACTGTATGCTAATGTATTATGTAAACAAAGGGTTTTGACAAGTAATAAACTTCATTAAGTTATAGGTCCTGTAAGTGCTTGTCTGTCATAATATAGGTACTTGACAAGACATGACTGTTTAGTCACTAGCACTGAATAATCTGATTATCATTATTATTTCTTCACACTCAAACAGTTCAATCAATTTATCTATTTTTCCGGTTCAACGTGATCGTAGCGTTTGACATTTCTGCAACTTTATAATGCGGTAAACCTACATTGTAAAATATTATATGACGTAGACAAAAAATTCGTAGAACAATAAAACTGCTGGTTTATACATCGCGTTATTACACTAAAGTTCGACCTTGCTCCTAAGTAGATATTGTGATCTTGGTTTTGTACGTGACTAGACAAGTGCTTCTATTTAAAATAACTTCTTATGTATATAGTATTATTTTAATTATGACCTTGCTCTAAACTACAATTCACTATTATCATCATCACCAGTTTTGTCCTACTTAGGTGAAGCAAACAATACAGTAGTTTATTTCGTTCTAGTAGGTATCTATACACTTTTTAATGCGTGTTATACTGAATCACCGCGATCATTAACAATGGATTTATGCTTCAATCACAATGACCATTGTCTTAAGTTGTCGGTTAAGGTTTTCAATTTATATAGAAAGTGGATTTGTATGTTTTACATATTAATGATACTCATGATAATTCTGTACCGAGTTTTCTATATATAAACAAGTAATTGGAACAAGCCCGACTTGTTCCAATGACTTGTTTTTCAAGTTACATATTTTAATGACTTGTTTTTTAAGTTACTTCACCGTAAAGCGAGTGCAAATCCACAAATATGTAACTTGAAAAAGAAGTCATTGGAACAAGTCGGGCTTGTTCCAATTACTTGTTTATATATAGAAAACAGTGAAGAGTGTGACATCCGCCAACCCGCACTTGGCCAGTGTGGTGAATTATGACATATCTCTCTCCTAGTGAGAGAAGGCCCCGAGTCCTAGCAGTGGGAACGTATAGTAAGCTGCTTATGCATGTATGTTTGTAAATTGCAGGTGGTAGTGAACGAGTTGCACTCACAGATCGAGTGGTTGAACGACTCGCTGGTGAAGCTCCTGATGGCGCGCGACGAGCTGCACATGGGACAGGACTCCATGCTCGTCGACATCGAAGACCTCACCAGATACCTGTAAGTACCACATACATACTTACATTAAACATTTTGGGATTGTTATCTCTCGGATAACAGAAAAAATATGATATAAAAAATAGGAAAAAAAAACATAGTGTATGGATGTACCCAATTGGTACAACTGAAATACAACAGTCATAAAACTCCAATGTTAAGTTTCTCCAATTTCGAGTTATCGTAATTATTTGTAACATTTTTGCTGTAATAAACAATTTGAATTTGAGTTCGTTTAATAATTGAATGCTAATATTAATGAAATACTTTTGCGAGTACAGAACGAAGATTTCAGAGGTGTAAATGGATTGAAGAAGAAGCTCGTTAGAAACTATTGTCACCATCAAACGCATCTGCGTCGTCATCCGTATTTTCTTCCTTCACATAGCATTATTATATTCTACTTTAAATCTCATACTGAGTTTGTTTAACAACAGAAAAATCCCGAGGCAAACAGTTGATGAAGATACTTCCAAAGATGAAACAGAAGATGAGGCTTAATGGTGAAATAGTAAAACGTTTCTTTAGACTTTGAAACATTTTGCCTACAGTAATAGTGAAATCCTTAAAATAAGACATGATCCATAAAATTAATTTTGTATGTCCGCCAAGAAATTACTATGTTCACACAGACCAGTACTTATTAAGTAGTTAAAACTTGTAGATATCTGATTGAGTACATATTTACTTGCATTAGATGTAAAATCATCATACTTGTATACCAAGTTACCTACCTCGAACCATAATACATATTTGACAGGGCAAATTTAAATTTTCTAACAGAAGGACTTATAATAGGCATGATGACTGAGTCAAAACTAATTATACATAATACTCATATTGTACACATGTGAATAACTTTTTAATATACTAATAAATAACACGGCTTTTCATACATCAGATTTTAATATAATTCTAGTATTGGATTGGTAAATAAATATTCTATTTGATTTAAGTTTCTGGTGACAAATAGAGTCCTAAGTTGGCATTTTTGTCAAGATCAATCTTTAGACATGATGACTTCTAAAAAGTCGCATACAAAATTTTCGAAACGTTTTTTGTTTGACGTTTAGTTCAAAGTATTTCTACTAATTAATTGTCATCGTCCCTATTGTAGTATCTACTCATATATTTATACCAATTGCATGACACATCCGTATTTACTAATGAATGTACATCTAGATTGTTTCATAACTCAAGTACGAGTACAATTTCTACCAAATATACTTAGAAGAAGTGTACTTTTGAAAACTAATATGAAACCGTTTCCATTTTTCAGGGGTGTAAAGGAGCAAACAAAGAAAACCAAAGGTACAGCAAAGACAGGCATGAAGAGGCTCACATCGTTTGTGCACAAGTAAAATCGTCACTTACTCTATTCTATTTACTCTAGTTCTATGATAAGGTACACTTGTCACAGAAAAATATATCACATCGACCTTTGCAAACAGACTATCAGCTAATTTCCGCTTCACGAAGCTTGAACCAATCGTACTTGAACAACTACTTACATAACTTCACATAGGTGTGCGTCAGAGATAACGTTTCCGAAACCGAAATTAGCTTAATGTCTCTTACAAAAGGTCGATGTGCAATATTTATCGCCGGCTACTGTAACACCAACTCGTCTGTAAGAGTTAGAAGGAAATACGTCTTAATGCAAATAAGTTGCAGCATATTGAAGCGAATAACATGTTAAATGTTCATTATAATTAATCGTATACTGTTAATATTATTGAAAAATTACTTACAGACCATCTAAAGAGCAATTTTTATAGTATTCAAACCTATTTTGGTATCAATGGTACTTTTAAATGTAAAAAACCTTGATCGAATGATTTATTATAGATTTTTTGAAAAAGTTTCATTGGTAACCAAATGTGGGTATAAATATTCTTAAGGTATTTCTTTAAACTTTAGAATAAATTATTTTTCCAATAAATTTAAGCGTTTATGTAGTAACCATACATAGAAACGAGTGATATCAATTCAGAAATAAGCTCTCTAAAGTACTTGTTTTTTAGATTCGTGTAATTACTAATTCTCTGTAATTAGACAAATTAGATGTAATTTCCCAAACTTGCAGACGAGTTGGATGGCACGAATTTTCTAATTTGTTTATTTTGTACTTTACTGTTATTTAAGATAATGTAATGATGTCGCATTTGATTCACTTTTTTGGTATTTTTAAATAAGTTCCCCTTTACAATAGATATTTTGTTCTTTTTATTTAAAATTTACGTTATTGCTTTTTAGTTAAATTTACATCGCGTATTGAGATATTGATTGATGTATCCTTATTTTGGGTATTCTTGATAGATTCCAGCAAATCCCAATATCTTTTTAGTAATTTTGTATGATTTCAATAAGCAATAAATATGCATATGATGCAAATGCGACCTCATTAATATTCGAAGCCTTATTATAGTGTCCGTTTTAGGTGTTTATAATGGTTCTAAACAAATTTAGTGTAACAGAATTTCATAAAAAATGTCCATTAAATCTATTTTAGAACTTTGGTTAATTAAGAATAATAATTTGTAAGTTCTTTTGACTTGAATTTAATTAGTAGTGTGAGTAAGAAAACATGAACTTTCAAAATGTTTCTTTACTTGACTTTAGTTTATACATGATGGTTAAATCACAATCACGCTTACTCTATTTGTTTCAATTTAATAGGTTGTTTGAAAGGGTATGTTAAGTTCAAAGTTTGAATGATTAATTATTGGCATATATAGCTCTCCTCAATAAAGAATAGGGTTGAAAGTTCGTTTCCTCTTGCTCACACTTATTTAGTTTAAGTTGTTGGCATCAATGAACTATCAAATATTTCCTTTGTTTGAATTATATTTCTTTTAAAAAATTAAAAACACAAAATATACCCTGTCCTTACAACCTATATTATGTCTTTATAGCCTTCGCATACGGATTGTAACCGTAAGGCCCCGCGCACATTAGACACGAATTCGTATCGTACAGTGTACGTACTTGCGTACTATACGTTTCTTATGTTAGAACGTACTAACGTGTTTTAAAATCCCAACAAGTTGGATTGTATTCGAACGTGTGAACATTGGTGACACACAGTCTATGACTAAATCAACACCAATTGGCTTCATTTTAATAGTGTATTTCTTATGTCAATAAAGGATATTTATTTATTTATTTATCATTTATGTACACATACGTATACGCATGACTAACTCCCACGCAGTCTGATCGGTCCCATAGTACTTGGAACGTCGGGATCGTTCGTACGTGTTCGTGCTTGGGCACGGATTCGCACGAGCAAATTTCGTACGAAAACGTGTCCAAAGTGCGCGTGGCCTAACCGTCTCGTGTCGTGTGTCGTCACGAGCAACTCTGCAGCGTATTAACATAACGCATAAGGTGTATTTCACCGTGAACGTTCTCGTTTGCTCACGTCTTACGAGCTAACGATACAGTGTCGTATGCGAAGAACCTTTCTTTTTCCTCTAAACTTGCCAAGAGATCTCGGTTTTGTACTAATAAATAAAATTGATTTTACGGCAGAAACAATATTCTTCATAAGATTTTGAAACCGGTAGCTACAAGTACTTCTATGTCTTCGCACTTCTATATTTACTGTTTAAAAGTTTGCTAAGGTATGAATTTATTACTTGTAATTAGAATCTTATTTTTACTTTTAATTATCTATTAAGTAATTTGGTGGTTATAGCGCTTCGGCATCGTCCGGGCGTCTTAAATTTTCACTGTATACTATATGTCTTATTATACAGTTAATTGTAATTGCAATACTTATGAATGTATATATTGAAGTGGTATAGTTAATAACTTGCATAACTTTCTCTTAAATATTAAACTAAAACTGTTTATTCAATATGTATCATAATGTATGTACATTTCTAATACATATTTCCGCTTTAAAATGATAGATAACGTACCTTGTGGCCCACCTAGAGATATATTTTGCTATAATTCGCAGATTAGATAAATTTATTTTTTCATTATACTAGTTGCTCATAATGTAGCATAAACACAACTTAGGCATTAGGGGATAAGGGTCAAAACACACTGTCAGTTCAAATAGGTTAGTAATAAGTAAAAAACAGTAAACGAGCTAGTATGACACATTTTTAAGAGTATATTGGATGATGTTCACAAAGCCATGTATCGCCCACTAAGAGTACAGTATACAGTGCAAACTCTATATAACGACACTGAAGGGTATTTTATGTGTTATAGAGAGTGGTCATTTAATGGAGAGAATGTATGGAATACAAGCTAAACTAGCTAAAGCCGATTGATTACGACGCTTTAGAGAGTTTGTCGTTAAATCGAGTCACGTTACATGGAGTTTACACTGTTATAATACTCACATTTCTTGTATTCGCTGTGGAAAATGACCCTTATTCCTTTAGCCGAAGGTATATAAAATTCACTGTTAATATACTAGTGTAATCACAATAATATTGTAGGCAAGCACGTGCCTCGGATGTCATGATCTCGCAGCGGCTTGGTTGTTACGAGAGTAGGAACTTTTACATAATGCAAGTTTAAACTTACATAGTACAATAAATACAATATTACTTATCAATAATGGGAACCGTCGTCATTTGTTGAAATAAAATAACGATATACAGTATAAACTCTATATAACGACCCTGAAGGGACTGTGAATTTTATGGCGTTATAGAGAGTGGTCGTTAAATGGAGAGAAGAAAAATCAGAAATGGATTACAAGCTGAACCAACTGAAGCCAATTGATTTCGACGCTTTAGAGAGTTTGTCGGTAAATCGAGTGACGTTACATGGAGTTTACAATGTATATTGAACAGATTATAAGAAATCTATTTCCAAATTAAGTCAGTTTTATTAAAACCACCATATTGTCTGTATATAAGGTTCTGTGAAGGAAAATGTTTTTTACCGCATATTTCTTTTTACACATTTTTTTATTATTTAAGTTTTGATGTGCTAGGTTAATCGAGTAGTTACCATTTAGTTTAATAACAGCTATTTTTATTAGTCCTAGTTGATGAAGCGTGTATCAATATTTAATTTACAAATGTACCTATGTTACAATTTTCAGCTGTTTTAAACATACATATCCCGTTGTCGTTAACATTGTAGATATCTCTGTTACGTTGAAATGGAATGTAAAGGAATTCCAATGGCGGCTTATCTAAATTATTCTCGAAGTATCGATAGCATGAATAGCAAGTTAGATTCTGCAACAGTGTAATTATTTTATATGGTAATGCCATTTTATTATCCTATTTTGGTTGGCAGAAAACCTTTATATACTTGAGTGCACGATAGAAGTATAAATGTGTTTTTTATTCACTTCAACTACTTACCTATTTTTCTCTCATCTAATACAGGTTTTTATCGATATCAATATTGTATCTAGTTATATATCTCAATGTATGTAATAGAACGCAAAATCATTGTTTATTTAACTAACTACCTAATCATGTATAATGTTGATGTCCTTTAGTTTGCGTCGATACGATTCTTCAATTAAGATACTAGTTAAAACAATTCGAAATTTAAACTTGACGTAACTTTGAATGGTTAACCACAGAGATGAATATTCTAAAGGAGATTTTAACTTTCGAACGTCGATGTCCTATAGTTAGTGTCGTTACGATTCTTCAATTAAGAAACTAGTTAAAACAATTCGAAATTTAAACTTGACGTAACTTTGACAAGTTTACCATAGAGATGAATATTCTAAAGAAGGTTTTAACTTTCGATTTGTTCTAACTAGTTCATGCTAAGTGTTCAAATCTTAAATTGTATACCTTCCTACATTCAAGTACACAAGTGTTGTTGGCTAAGGTTCGTTGCTGTTGTCGCCAGTACACGGCGAGGCTTGGCGTGCTTATTGACAAAATCATACCAACATGTGATAAATACCTACTACATATTGAATTATTCTAAATAAATGAGAAAATGTTATTTGTTCTTTTATTCATTGTCATACGTTCATTGACCCTAATTTATTTGTATGAGTAGTCCAATGTTGACGTAATTCTAAGCCATAGTTCATATATTCCGGTGAAACCAAAAAGCGTGACTCAGACGCAGTTTTTTCATTTTATATTAACCTAAGGCAATACACACGGTTAAAATACATTTTAAGGCTCGATTATCTTGAAATACGGTCTAGGTGAGATAAAAGCGTGTGACATTGTAATATGCCGTGATATTTCCATTGCACGGCATATAACAATGAATTTATCATTTTCTTAAGATACTGTTACATTAAAGTATATCTTAACCATTTGTGAATAGCTCATGGTGATTGTATGGGAAGCGCTAAGACATGTTATAGCATCTATGTATATCGCGCTTTACTCTAGTTAATGATACATTTTAGTTTCAATAATTTTGATATCGAAAAACACCTCTAATTGGACAACACCATCAATAAAACAAGTAATCTAAATTAGCCGCGTGTTCCCACAGGAGTGTCGCGTCGGTGTCAAACTGCGCTGACCCCAAATCGAGCCACCTGCGGGCCCAGGTGCGCACGCGCAATTAATAGCTCGGACCGTCCTCTAGGATCTCTACCACTAGGGTATTCGAAAGTGGCTACAGTATTTCATAGATATTGGTACAACTCACATAATATGCCATCTTGGTATTTGAAAAGATAGTGCTTTTGTTTGTTAGGTCTTAGGGTTTCGTACAGTGGCCGGCAAATATCTTGAGCAAAGACCTTGAGTGCGCAGTAGACGATTTTAAGGTATCATTGGTGGTAGGAGAGGTGCGCGGGGGCATTCTGTCGGCACGCGGCCCCGCGATTGGCCTATCAGTTTGCCGCTGTCCCCCGCGCCGCGCGTTCGTCCCGCTAGCATCTGTACTAGCATCGACTACACTTGCGTGCAGTTTTAATAGTCTATTTCGAGTTTAGAAGTTTTGTTGTTAAAGTTTTATATTCATTTATATTATTGTTACTTTGTTTTTTATGATATTGTATTTATACCTACTTAAAACATTTCTGACTATGCCGCCAAAACATAACACAGTTCTGAAGAGACAAGATAGTAAAATGATGTATGATGTGTATTGCTTCCTTAAACAGGAATATACAAAACAAACGGAAACTATAAAAAAGACTGCGGAAGCAACTAAAATGTCTGTTAGTATCGTAAAAGAAAAAACATAAAAGAAAGCAAAGACTCGGAGTTGCTTACCGTATTTAGGACACCAGGCAAAAAAAGATCTGAGAATAGTAATTTTTCAATGTAGAATGTGTAATATTAATTTTATTGTGTAAAATAAATATTTTTTGTATATACATTTTGTTTTTATGAAGAATGTTTCACAATATTTATTTATATATATTTTTTATATTTCAACAATGACCAATAAAATATGTCCGGAAGTGTACATGCGCGAACTTACCCCCTCTACGTCGACTTTTGCTCAAGTTGTTTGCCGGCTATTATACCCAATGGGTACCAACGGGACCCTACTACAAACTTCACTGTCGTTTTATCTGTCGCCAGGCTGTATCTAATCAACCTTGCGTTTGACATTTTTACAGATGAATATAAAAATGTAATACAACAAACGTGATTGCATTTTTTTTAAAGATATGGTATGTTAGGGAATTATACGCCTAGTCTGGAATTACTCGTATTTCCTGGAGAGGCTGCCGGAACACGCTTTTAGGCGCTAGGCGACCGGTTATCCTACTTGAGGGTAGTAGCAAGCTAACCAATCACCATGCTATGGTTACTTCACGATGTTTTCCTTCACAGACAGCTCGAGCTCATTGGCGAAGATCACCCTGACGTAAAGAGGCTGCACGCCCGACTCAGCTATCATCGCTTCAAAAGTAGCTAAAATCAACTAGAACTACTACCACATACTACCATCATTACGCAGTATTGTACCTACTTAAATATAAGTTAATGCATCTTATTCTAAAATGTGTATCAGGTACTTCAAATAAAAAAATGCATTTGCTTTTTCTCTAAAATGAGTTTAGTTATCAATTGACATGTGGATGGGCCTAAAATATATGGGCCCGCTTATTTGTGTATCCTATTAACAGTGGACGTTTCCCACCCTATTTTATAATAGATAAATTTCTTTATCTAAATTGAAAATAAAGAATCAATGATTTATTTCTATTGAGTGTTTTAATTGCGTGAATATAGCTATTTGCAATTTTATCTACGAGTTTAGTTTTTATTTCTATCTGTTTATCATTTTTATTACTATTGCCCCAATTTCCTGTGAGAAATTGGACATATCTACCACCAAATTAAATATTTTTTTAAATTGATAGATAACCAAATAATCTAATGTGTATTTTCGCGTAAGGGGATATCATAAAGAACGCATCCAAATAAATATATATTTTAACGGTATTCTATGTCTTTACTTTAGAGTTTTGCTGAGCCACGAATTAAATCATAATACAACTTTAATTCGGTAGGTAGTAAAAAGGTATAAGGTAGGTATCTTATATTATTTCTAAATTTATAGGTATATTCAAAGGTACCTAAACAGCTTCACCTTAGTCGTATTCTTTAAACTAGCGCAATGTTTTGGAAAAGTGCATATGATGGGTTTCCTTTCACAAAAGACACGGATCCTCCTCCAACATATCGGTTTCCTCGGGATGATATCATCACAGTAATTCATATTTAAAGTAATTTACTCCTTAAAATGTAGTATTACAGGAACATAGTCTCTAAAGCCCTACATACTTAAAATTAACACATTAGCACTAAATAGGAAACATATCCACATAACTTGAAAATAAGTCGTAGATGTCAGGCCGGGATCGAACCGTTAGAATAAAAAGTAGACGTTTTCCCTTCGAGCCACATTTGCGTTTTTTACCTTAGTAGATATCCTATTATTATTTACCTATCGTAGCTACCGGTACCTACTCAAGCATTCCCCTCAAAGTTGAGTATCAATCATCAGCAGACGAGGAGCATGCAAATCACATCGCGGCGAGCATGCGGGCGGCTCTGACGGCTGCCGACCGCAGGGGGGACACGGGGAAATATGAACACAATAAAAAATAAATTAGCAAACTGAACAACTTCTGCCGCCCAATAATTCTAATAGTAACTCGATAGATACAAGAGTAATTTTAAACTCACGCTTAAATAAACAGTAGGTGCCTACAAAGTAAAACAAAAACAGCCAGAAACTGTGGCTTTATAACCAATAGCAATAGAAAGCAGCATGTGGATGGCTAAAATATCTTAGTCTAATAGTCTTAATCTTCTTCCTTGTCTTATGTTACTAGGTCGGCACAACAAATTTTCTTCTTCCACTGCCCTTTATCAGCCATCCTGTCCACACTCACTCCTTTCTATTTCATGTCCTCATTCACACGCTCCATCCATGTATTTTTCGGTCTGCGTCTTATCCTTTCACTAACATATTCAACGTCTCCTAGAATGCATTCCCTCTCTACATATCACATGTTCTTACCACGCTCTCTTTCCACTCTTTTATTTCTTAATCACTGAAGCTGGTTTCAAACTTCCTCTGATGTAATCATTCCTTATTTTGTTCATTCTTGTCACTCCACACATCCATCTCAACAATTGCATCACTGCCGCATGCACTCTAAGCCCTACTTTCGTTGCCTTGTAATACAATAACGTTTAGGTAGGAACAGTTTAGTGCATGTTTCCCCAACTAGAGTTCAATGTCAGTTGGGGTCGGCACCGCGCGCCGCGGTGTTATACGGGCGAGGTGTGTTGTATGCGATCATTTTATTGCGCGGGTATCTTCAATCTGGGTGGAGAAATAAATACGTATGTTGAAACTGTCGCTTCCTATTTATTTATCATTCAATACATGTATGTATAATAAGACAGTAAAATCAAGAGTTTGTACATTATATATTTGCTCATCCAAATACTGATAGGGAGCGATTAAAGAAGAGTAACAGAAACAAAAAAAAAATTTGTCTGTCTGTCTGGTTTTCACAGGTGGATTACATAGGAGCGTTATCAAAACTTTGTTTCATTAAAATCTGTTAAGAAAAAAATAATATGATTAGATAAAAATTTATTTCAACCACTGCTACAAAACTTTTAACCAGAGTTGAATGCGCATTACATAATGTTTTACGGGTAACGTATTTAATAAGAAACTAATATTATAAATGCGAAAGTTTGTGTATGTGAGTGTGTGTCTGTTACTGCTTCATGCTCAAACTGTCTGAGCTGATATCGATGATATTTGGTATGGACACAGTTTAGGCTCTAGATTAACGGATAGGCTACTTCTAACCTCGGAGTAACGCGGTTCACATCGCGGTGCGCAGCTTGTTTACAAATACGAGTAAACTCCATGTAACGTCATTCGATTTAACTACAAACTCTCTAAAGCGTCGAAACCTTTAGTTGGTTTAGCTTGTATTCCATACAATAATATATTCTCTCCATTACGACCACTCTCTATAACGCCATAAAATTCACAGTTCCTTCAGTGTCGTTATATAGAGTTTACACTGTAGTATAACATGTGTTCAAGAGCTATCACTTAGAATAACATGTACGAGTACACTGTAATTAAGTGAAGCGAGTGTTACTACATAATTAAGAAACTTTTTCTTAGGGAATGCGCGAGGTTATCTTTTTATAAAACTACGAGTATAATCTAGCCTACTAAGCTAATAAATAGTATAACTTTAACATAAACTACTAATTACGTAGTCTAAGTAGTAAGTCTCTAATTAGCACATCTTTAGCATGTTTCTTAATGTCTTTATTAAATCGAGTACACTTTGTTCATGTGTTCTATTTCGGCACTAAATAGTTTGGATTTTGCTATCACTTAAGATTTAAAAACACATTGGATCACTTAAGATTTAACACAACACAACACTAAACTTATGAACTAAAAAACTTTAACGTACTTAGTCTTTGACAATGAGCCCATATAATTTACACGTTTTATTTAAAGCTAAACGCTAGGTGCATACATTTTATACTTCTGTTTGTTGGTTTATTTGTGGTAATAATGTAGTTAAGATCTCTTTAATGTCATCAGATTCGTACACAGGATTGCAAATAATAGCTTTTTCTGTTCTATTCATTTAAGCCAGAAATAGTTATGTAATACGTATAAATGGCAAATCCAGAAGGCATAAGCGAAAGTTATGGAAAAGCCGAGGATATAAAGACAAAGTTGAGCACGACTAAGTATTTGTGCATGATATGTAATTTAGTAAATTTTGCACGCCTTAATTTAGCTATGAATTATAATCCGTGTAGGGTGAGCACAATGCACCCCATCAACCGAAAAATGATTAACTAGCGATTACGCTGACGGACGCAAGGCTTCTCCAAACATAGACTGAAGAATACTTTAGACAAGGCGCTAGTGATTTATAAAACGTTAATAAGTTTGAAAGAATCATTCTAAAACTGAACATCTTTCCACCGAAAGCAATAAAATTATTTAGGCGTGATAGAAAAATATTCTATCCCAATCCCTTACTAGCCTTCCATGTTACTAAAACGATTAAATTGTAAACGCATTCATTAATTAAATTCACATTATTATTGTGACAATAACTTACAAGAAAGAACGACGTATTAAATCTAAGGAAGCGTGCCTTTTTATAACGATTGATCTAGCAAAATACTGCGCACTTCATTCATGAGAAGGTGAAATAACAAATATGTACTTGTGTAAAAAATTATTTACTAGAATAATAAAATTAACACATTCTTCGTTAACATTAAACTTAAGTAATTAATTATTATTCATTTATTTCTATGCCTTCTTATTTTCTTTGTTTGTTTATCTCTTCTTTGCTATAAAGAATCTGTCCATGCTAGTTGTAACTGTCATGCCTGATAAAGACCGTTCGAATTCTGCTATAGATGGGATCAGATAAAGTATGAAATACTCACAAATTTAGATGAAATATCAAGCTCAGTAATCACAAAAGAGTACTTCAAATAAAGAAGGCATAAGTCAGTGCTAGGGAGTTCTACAACAATATACGTCGTGGCCGGTATAGTTTCACCGGTGAGTGAGCAGAGCGCGCGATGCGCCGGCGCACGTGCCGCGACATATGGCCGCGCCATACTGTTTGTTTGCCAATCATAACGGACATATTTCATCAGATAACGGTCCACATATTGCCTCAATCTAAAACAATGTGTAACAATTAAAATGTCGTCACGCGAAACCCTCCATGATCTGATGATCTAGTATTAATCTTTCGCATTCGACGCGGTTTTCGGCGCCTGCGCATGCTGCAGTCTCGTTAGGGATAACAGATATTTATAACTTTTGGAAAGCTGATGAAAGATGAAATATTATTAAAATATGGGGAGGGCGATTTGATGAATATACAAAACTAGCTATGCTGCGCTAGGTTACTTATGTTAGTTGGAAATAAAAGTAGCATATGTGACATTCCAGGATCTAAGCTATCTGCTTGTACTTGTAGATACTAATCGTACTAAACGCTTTTATTCGCCGCATGACTAGCAACCACCCCTCTACTTGAAAAGCTATCGTCTCGTACCTAACCGGTGTGTTCAGACAGCCTTCTTGAGAGCCAATTATTCCAGACTAGGCATCCTACACCTTAGGCCAGAGAGTAGCTAGCTCATGTGGTTACGCGCCCTGCTGATCAAATTCTGTACTATGTAAAAAATATCTACACAAAAAGTAAGATTTATTTAAATTTCTTTATATCTTTATAACTATGTAAAGCACACTATTTTTTTCATTATATAACGGCTATTTTTCAAACCATATGGCATGACAGGAGAGAGACCTATATACCCAGTAGTGTGATAGAATTGACTCTGGATGATTTTTCAAACTATCAAACTATCTAGCGAATCTTAAGTAATCGTGTTTTGATATATTTTGAAAAATGTCTGCCTTAAACATCTTACTCGTATCTCGCTCTCTCATTTTTGTAATATTTTGTAGGTATGCGTTTTTTTATAGATAGGTAATAAAAAGTGCATTAAGTTCCTCGTCTTTATCTATATTTTATCAGTGAAATAAACCAAAAAAACTAGTATGACATTAATTGATTATTTATTCAATATTTTGCAAACAATAGATAGCGCGGCTGCGATAACGATAATGCTAAGTAGTACAGTGATAAAAGCACAATAAATTAACGCTGACTTATCTTGAAAAACACTTGAAAGTAAAAGTCCCTTTTTGGTGGGGGAAAAAGTTTCCTTGCATAGGGATTGACATTAAACGTGGGGTTCCCTGATTAATGCAATGAGTGGGATTGCACCGAGGAACCTGCAATTTGGCGGAGGCACGGGCGCGGCGCAGGCGCATGGCCGACAGATGGCGCTCGCGAGGGGCAGCAACAAACCTTCCTATTTTATATCGACAGAGAGGTATAATAGGCTAGATGTGGCAAATACAATCAAATCATTCTTATCTCTCATACTGCCAAATATAAATCTTGCAAATTCATTAAATCATCGTTCATATTTCTAGAAGGTATGCACCTTAGGCCAGAACATCGCTAGCCCGTGAAATAACGCGCCGTATTAGTCAAATTAAAAATGATTTTAAAATTCTTAATATTATTACATTCATTTTACAATTTAAACCAAAAAGTATAAAAGAAACCTTTGTATGTAACCTTGAAAGATACTTTTTGTGTATGTATGTAAAAAATTAGTTGCATACTTTTGGTCACAGTTTAACGAACTTAATTGAGTCCTAAAAGTACATAAAATATCCTGCTTGAAAATAAATGCTACTTTGGCTGCCAGCAATCTTAAGCGCCTTTAATGAATTATAAACGATTTGACACAACGCATTTACAAGTAAACATACTAGTATGTACAAAAAATATTCGTGGCTCATCCAGTATGTACATGATCTACATATTTTATGCAAACTTAAGGCCCCTTAAATTTTCAAGAAGTCCTCAAATATTTTTTGTCATCACCAACTTTCTTATAAAAAGTAATATGGTATTATTTTACACGGGTTATTATAGAAATTTTTTAATTGCCAAATTAAGCTAATATTTCGAGGGTATGACGTTGTCGTGTATGAAGTCTTTTGTATGGTTCCTCTGAATGTTACGATACCTTGTGCATATAATGTTCAATCCTATTCAAATGCTAAGCTAATCGGAACTCGACGTAACTAGAGACAATTGGTACAATTTGTAAAATATACACAGAAATATTATATGTCTCTTATTAAATTCTATGTATAATACTCATTTACGAGAACCTAGCGCATAATGTCTCGATTATTATTAATATTATTAATACATTACGTGTTAGCGTATTTGTTAGTTGTACAATTATTTGTATTTAAGTTAATTTTGTAAAAATATTCTACTACATTATTGTACACCACTTTATTTGGACAAAAAACGTTTTATTTATTTATTTTATTTGCCAACTTTACCAAATGTTACTAGTGACGTTACGGCTAAAGTCGTATAGCATATGAAATAGATTGTACACTTAATAATTTATCATTCCTCTCATCTTACACAACTAGGTAAGTATTAAATTAAAAAAAGATAGGATATACTCCGTTGATGTCTTTTGTATGAATGTGTAACATGTGTACGCGTAGCACTTTGATGTTGCTACGAACTTTCGTAGAAGCGATAGATGTATTAGACGTTACAAAGCATCAAATATTATCTACAGATGCAGCTGTATGTAACATAAAATCCTTACTAGACTTTTTAAAGTACTCGTAGTAAAGTAAAACAATATTTGTACTTGTTTAGTGGCTCCGACGTGGTTTAATTATTTTTCCAACACAAAGCTTTCTACTCGTGGGAAAATGATTAAAAAACACATTAGTAGTGTAAGTCGGTTGGCCCGCATCCTTCGAGTAACGTCTAACGTTTATTACCCCACAAGCCTTCTCGTGTGTAAGACCCCTAAGTGTATTCCCTTGTAAGAAACACGTGTGTTAACAACCAACTAAATTGGTTTTGTAGGAAACCTCATTTATATTCATTGACCGAAGAGGTTTAATGACCATCACAATGCGTTTACTTTAGATAAGTGTTCATTTTACAAACAAAAATATAAGAGACACCTTGAATCTCTAGTTAAGGTTCCGTACCTAACAGGTACAAATGGGACCCTATTACTAAGACTCCGCTGTCTGTCTGTCTCCAGGCTGTATCTCAGAAACTGTAATAGCTAGAAAGCTAAAATTTCCACAAGAAATGCATTTCCCGTGCCACTATAACAACAGATGCTAAAAAAAATATTAAGGGATCGCCATACATTAAACGCGTCTTTTTTCGTATTGTTTTGCTATATATCAATAACAGTATCTGTTAGACACTTAAAATATACACAAAATATATAAATGTATATTGGCTATCAAATTAAATCATAAAATTTATTAAAAACAAATATTTAAGGGGGGCTCCCATACATCAATGGTACGGAACCCTTCATTCACGAGTCCAACTTGCACTTGGCCTAAATATATGGATAATGTTCGTATCGTAAATTTAAAAATAACTAAAAGAAATCGGATAAAATTGTTAACGCATGTTCTCATGCGTTAACAATTTTATCCGTTTAACAATTTTTCCTAGAAAGGAAATTTGCATAAAATTCTATGCGTTCATGGAACAAATTTCAATTTAGGATAAACTTTTTGCGCTGTGGTGTCTGTGGAACTCTGGAGTACAATTACTC
This sequence comes from Mellilla xanthometata, assembly GCA_035578125.1. NCBI lineage: Eukaryota > Metazoa > Arthropoda > Insecta > Lepidoptera > Geometridae > Mellilla > Mellilla xanthometata. Next base: position 6,441,176 of record JAPUBQ010000024.1, read on the forward strand.
CTATAATAGGTTTGAGATTGCTATCAACAGCGCTTTGTCTAATAACTAGTTAGGAAGACCGCAAACACCTGTTGGATTCTGTTCTTTATAGCGCGTTCCTTCAAACCCGTATACTGGACACTGCATGGCTTCTATTTAAACCAGTAGGTCAACACACGACGTTTTTTGCAAATCGCATTTCAGTTTGCACATTGCAGCATCTGGTAGATATGGCTAAGCCCTTTTGCGAATAAAAAATAAACGTTAGGGTTTAAACTCGTGGAATTTCATTGTCTTCATGAAGTTTATTTAAAAACTACAGAAGACTAACATAGAAGACGTGCACATCAATCAATCACGTAACAATTGAGGACCTCGTTGGCGTAATGGTTGCCATGCCGGACTGCCAACCAGAGGATCCCAGGTTCGATTCCAGGCACGTCCAACATTTTTGTAATGAATTAAGTTTGTTGGCTATCAGTCTGGGTGTTAAATATGTGTCGATATAAAGTATTTATGTATGGGTATGAAGTATATATCATTTGTGTTAGCAACCATAATATAAACTAAATATGGTTTAGTAGGGGGCTAACCACCCGCGTTTGAAATATTCCCTAATATATATTTATTTACTTATTTAAAATGATTAATAGTGGTAAATATAATTAAAAGATTCAAACCTAAACAACGTACGAGTATACCATACTACACATATACTTATATCTAGTAGTTACTTTTTAACTAAACCATTACTTTATAACATAACTGTATATTAAATATGGATAAGCTGCATCTTCACTGCGTGATAAATTTGTATATAATTCTATTAAATAGTAAGGAGCCTCTTTACTTATTTATCTTCATACGAACGAAAGAAAAAGAAACAATTGTAAGTGTATATAAATATGTAACGGTGATTAAGATGGCTGATAGAGGCTTCGAATGTGTCATCGAGTAAGGTCAGGTGCACTGAGCTCACACCTTTGAACTGTAAAAAGGTTTAAATGTCCCATACTCCATACGTAATAAGTAGCAAGATGTCGCGAACCTGTCTTCGCCTGAGCTGTTGCATGGATTACACGACTGATAGCTGGCTACTACTTTTCCTTAACCCTTACTAGAATAGTTTTTTCCGTAAATGAAAAAATAATCCTCTTGAACTAATTTATGAATATAAATATACAAATATAAATACAGTAATTAGTAATATAATAATAAGAGAACTAATAATGGCACTAATAGATACGGTAGGTAATTCATATAATAATAATACAACAATATTTATAGACGCAAAGGTACACAATAATAGTAAAGAAGCTTCTGGTCGCGTGCTAGTCATTAGACTGTGTTACGAGAACAGATTCCTCACACAATGTTTCAGTAAATGTTTATTACGCCAAGATTTAAATCACATAAGTACCAGTAACAGTGGAAAAATAAATTATAAACGTACTCGTATAATAAACTACATATGAAGAACGTATGACTAAAATTAGGTAAAAGTTTTTCTATCTATCTTCTTTCAGACAAACTCATTCATGAATCTCAGTTCATATTTGTAAAAGTATTCATATAACTACGACAACCTACGAAAGATTATTAATTTACGGTGATATAATAACGATAGCATCACCAAACCGCTTTGAGACTAGGTCTAAAGAAATAACTGCGATAAAACTGGTTAACTGTAATAAAAAGGAATTTATAACTTTTACTTTCATCAAAGGAGCGAGTGTTGAGTATAATGCAGGAACAGGACCTGTGGTAGCTCCCGCTATGTTCGCAGACCGTCAATTAAGGCAGGAGGCTGGACATGCGACGGGCGGCCGCACCGGCCACCGCGCCGCCTAGATACCACTTACCGGCTAACCCATTTATACGGCGATGCGTTGGAAAACAGGACTAAATGAATTAATGCAAATGTATACTATAAAAATTGTCGCAGGTGCGCTCAGACGAGTTCCAACCATCGTCGGGTACGATTTAACGCGCTTGCGCCGCGCGAAAGTTTTATTTATAGCGCACGTTGGCCACCGATTGTACGCACTGCTTGGAATTCCACGAAATGTTAGCTATATCTTCTTGTATATAAAATTTCCGTGTCACAGTGTTTGTTACCGTACTCCTCCGAAACGGAATGACCGAATTTTTCCAAATTTTATATGCGTATTCAGTAGGTCTGAGAATCGGCTACTGTATATTTAGTTTTTTTTTTATTAAGGCAAAACAACGTTTGCCGGGTCAGCTAGTACTTATATACGCCACAGGTTTACTTCACTCTGGATACTTTAGGATAAGGATTATGTCATATTATATATGTATATAAGATTATTTTTAATTCTAGTAAACCGATACACGCATCTAGTGCTAGCAGATTAAACTAAATATTAAAAATACAGTAACATTTAATACAGACATTAGACCTATTTTATTATTACGAGTATGATCAAAGCATTTGCAAGCAGTTTCACAACTGTGACCATAAAAATATGATAACTTAATGGTATTGATGCCCCCGATTAAAACTACATAAAAAGCTAATTGAACTCGTAAAAGTTTATTAGTTCGTAATGAAAAGTCACTGTCAAAGTATTATCGAAGTAAAAATATTTTTTTCTCCATGACAACACAATCTTTGAACCAGTACTAAATCAAAAAATTCCGAAACCTGCAACACATAATTAAAATTTTAAGCCCCTTGGTAAGTATTCACTGTAACACTTGAAGGAACATGCATCAGTCAAAGCGATGAGTTTATCATTATTTACTGAAAACAAATGCCGGTCTCAGTTCCTTCGCGGGAAAAAATTGAACAAACAATTTACGCTTGATCTGTTATAGTGTTTTTACAACAAATATTATTTTTTCCGTTTTTTGTAGATAATGGTAAGGAACCCTTGATGCGCGCCCTACCCCACTCCACTTGGCCGGTTATTTTGTCAAGTGTAACATTTGCGAAGTAAATTATCACGTCAACGCCTTGAAAAATCCCGTAGACCGGTATTTCTTGTAGTGCATATAGATTATATTTAGTCTAATGAGGAATGTTTTGACACTTAATAATTATTGAGTAAAATACAAGAACCCCAGTGGAAACACGGTGTTTACGGCAGCATTCAGCAGTTCAGCCTACACGGCCGCCAGGGTAATTACCTACCACTAACCGTCAACTGCGTCAACTGGTCTCTTCGACAAATTTACTACATAAAAGATATTATGACAAAATGTATTAAGTTCATATTTTATTATAATAATAGGAGTTTTTAAACATAACATCAGTTTCAATTTTCATAATATTAGCCTGTGCACAGTATTTTTAGGGTTCCGTACCCAAAGCGTACCAATGAGCCGTTATTACTAGAGTTCGCTGTCTGTCACCAGGCTTAACAAACCATGATTTGATTTATTAGAATCCGTGCAGTTATGATGGTACGGAAATCCGTCATGCGCGAGTCTGACATGCACATGGCCATTTTATTTTTACATACATACCTATTTCCTATATATCCGAAGCCTTTATATATTATTTTAACTGCAAGATATAGAAGACAAAGCGTTATAGGTACAGCGCCGATTCGCAATAATGCTAATTTAAAAATCAAACATAAAATCTTACAGAAAATAAATTTTATTACCCAAGTACGAATGTCCTCAGGGCAATAATCGTATTGATATAAACTTCAGCGCAACTAAGCTTTGGTTCTTCATACTATCTATACGAATATATTTTAATGGAGTCGTAAAACGCATTTACGACATTCGTTCCGTATTAATTGACGACTTCACTTAATAAGCAGTAAAATTGCAGAAATCATCATCGAGCTATCAAGTTTGGCATCCGTTAACAAAGTTACACGGATTCTACTACTGACTTACTAATTGCTTTATTATTTAATGTATATATTTTAAATGTGCTTGGAAATGTCAAGAACTGGTCACCATTGAAAAAAAGGGAAAAATACTCGTATTATAATATTTTAGTACATTTTGCATGGTGTTAAAGCCTTTTGTAATGCTCGCCTGGCTAGCTACTACCACCTTTATAGGTATATACACCAAGCACTTAAAAATATGGTTTAGTATCATCCCTAAGAGCCATTTATTCCAGACATGGCATGCTCGACCCTCTGAAAGTGTGTCGCTGGCAAGTCTAGCTCTACTCGTCAAATACCTAGCTGCACAGCGTAAAAAAATCACATTTTCTATCAAAATAAAAATGTTATAGTCATACCTACGTTTTCATAAAATAAGATTTATGCGTAAATGATATCGATATATCTACTTGTCTTAAGTGCACCCATAAGGTATCCATCAGGATTAAATTTAAAGTAGTTAATACAGACGAACAAACCTAATCTTATTACCGACGCACTTAAACTATGATGTCCAATCGGTCATTTAGGAAGTAGGTACCCCATTTGTATGAGTTTTTATGAATATGCATAATATGTGCCCTAACGTTTATAACATTATCTGCTTCAGTTATATCTCAAGCCTAGAGGCTCCTAATGTAATACTACTCCTAAGTACTGTCGGCCATAAACACTATATTTACAAGCTTGTACTTTGTCACATTAACCTAGCAGAATACTTTTGAAAATACTTACCAAATACGGGTAGTACCGAGTTTTCTTTGACAAAGTTCCAAATGTAACAGGCAAAATAACGTCATATGTAGCAAGCTTAAACTGGCTCCGACAATGTGCGCGCGCGACCTTTACTAGTAATTATTAGACGCGTGCTTCATAATCTTAGCTGTAGCTTTCAAACGTCACAATTTATACGACTTTTATTAGAATGTATATAAAGTTCAGTTTCGCATACTCTTCAGAGGGTGAAATTAGCATGACGTGCACGCACTTGCCCAGTGGGACCGTCTGCATTACATATATGGAAACGGCTACTTTTAACGCACTTGCCCCCTGATTAACATTTTTTGTGTTTGATTTTAATCGAGCGGTTTGCAAGCGTTTTATTTTACCGATTAAAACGCCTATGACATCGTTCTAATGAACAGCTGAAACACTAGCCCTACAGTTCTAATGCAAGCTCGACAGGTTGAAAATGTGTCTGTCAGATGATGCAGCTATAAAATAGCCATATTTAATTAGCGCATGCTTGGAAACACATTTCAAATTGTCTTCTTTGTAAAATCGTTTAACTTTGCAGACACTAAGTAAGTAGGTAATTTTGTTTGTAAAGTTTGATGATTATTAACTTAAAGTCAAAAATAGTAAAGTTTGATGATTATTAACTTAGTCAAAGATTATGGATTTGCTTTCAAAGAATATTTTTTCTTTAAAAATTGGGCAAATAATTGAGGATAAAAATGTCTAAAAAACAAAAAATATATATGAGTATAGTAAATTAAAATATTTTTGAGAAAGCCAGAGTAGTAAAGTATTTTTATAATTAGTCGCGTCAATCTATATTTTAGAAACATGAAATACCGTTAGTCATACTTAATTACATGAGAGCGAGAGTGGAATCGTACTTACGGAGTGAATTATCGCCCACTGCTCTTCAGATTGGAATCAATTAACTGGAGGCGACGCGCTCCCGGTCCCGAGCGGCCTTCGCGCCACCTGCCTGCTTGCTCCCCGCTGGCTACGCCGGCCACTACAACAAGAGCCGCCTCGCTCGCGCTCTACTTCTAGCAACACACTCACAACGGGAAAACCTACCTGAAATCAGAGGTACAAGTAAACTGGTCCTCACTTCTCACTGACCGTCAGCGACCAACCTTGCAAGACCTCCCCGCCTCCTCGCATCGCCTTCGCCCCAGGTATGGAGAGGGGAAATTGCACTATAAAGCAGAGTTGTTCTTTATTTGTTCGCGTTGGTCACTTATCAAAGGAGCGTGATTGCTCATTCATTATCCGCCAGCAAAATCGCGGCACCTTTGCTGGTTAATTGCGATAACCCAATTTTTTGTACCCGAATTTCGTGTTGCCGCCTGTGACAGCGGTGAGCTGTTTATTTCGATTGTCTTAAGGCAATGTTGCAGCTTTAATTAATGTTTTACGTTTGATTACTATCATTGCATAAATGTTTATATTGATGTCTCAATAATAACGACGCTACGAGTACACGGTATCATGATTGATATAGGTAATAACTTTACATTAAGTATATAATTTCCCTTCGGAATAGATAAACTTTTCTTCATGTCAGCTGCGTTAGTTTATTCGTAATGAACATTACCTACTTATACAACACCGGTGAGCCGATAGATATTGTTTTGGCATTATATAATTGCAAATTATGCATAAGCATAAACAGACTCGGGGCCTTCTCTTACGAGGAGAGAGATATAGGTCATAATCCACCACGCTGGCCAAGTGCGGGTTGGTGGATGACACACGTCTTCGGATATTGTGGTCCTCAAACATGCCGATTTCCTCATGATGTTTTTTCCTTCACCCTAAAGCGAGTGCAAATCTACACATAACTTGAAAAACAAGTCATTGCTGTAGGGCTGGGATCGAACCAGGGACCGTCTGATGGATAAGCAGACGTTATAACCATCGAGCCATATCCGCTTTTTAGCCACACTCGCTTTTTGACGCAAATGATGACGAATAGTCTTTTATTTTTAAACTTGTAATCCGCGCGCTGTATGTACTTGGGCAAATATAATGTATGCGACAGGTACCATACATTAAACAATTACAGTATGATTGCGCAGCTGACGAGTGCCGGCGGCGCGCATCTGAGCATCGAAGGACGTAAAGCATGATTTACCAACAGTAGTTAAAACACTCATTAAGAGTAACATGCGCTCGACCGCAGACCGCGCCGCGGGCACGGGTTAACTCGCGCGCGCACTAACTCGCACATAATCTGCGCACAGACATCTTCACTCAGTTACCTTGCGCCTGCGCCGCTCCCGTACATTCTTTACACAAAATCAAGGCTTTTGGACAAATTCAACTCCCGTGATGTCCTTAAATGTTTATGAGAATTTTACTGACTGATTTTAATAAACGTCGAAAATATTTTGACTTTGATTATTATAAATTAAAGATAACAAAGGTCGTTTACTCAAGAAAAACAGCCGAAACTAGAAGTTTGTTGCAAAACGTCAATGCTTCAAAGATTTGTTTTTCTATAGGCCTAAAAAATTGGGGTTACTCACAACAAATTCCTATTTGCTAATGATAACAAACGTAAAAATAGATTTTGGAACAATATAATACTGGCTTACCTACCTTTGACACCTATTATATTTTGGGATGTGTTATTTTAACAATTAAGTATGAGTATGTGATTAATTAAAGCTAAAATATCGTGATAATTTTACATAGCATAAAGAAGAAGAAATAAAATCTAATTATACAGATCCGTGGTGATGGGGTTACTAAGTAGGGTGCCTGGAGTATGTAAATGGGACATTTGATGGATAAATACACATTTTACGGCAGCCGATACCACAAATACTCAAATCCATGTACGGAGAACGTTATAAAAACATAATGCGAAAGGCTTAATGCACCTTTTCAATCAATTACCAATAAATAGCGTATAAGATAGTCTAGGAGGAGGACGCGGCGACGAATTCCGCGCTTCACTGCCTGAAGCGTGCGCCTACTTTTTGCAAAGGCAGGTGCAAGCGCATATGCTATTAAATTGTCAAAGAGCACACGTACGCGTGCCTGGCAGAGCCTTTGATAGCTTCCAATAACAAAAGTCAAGTATTTTGTTCCCTTAAAACTCAGAAAACGGACTCCGTACACATCCACTCTCTTCCACCGCAAAGCTTTCGCGCACTGCGCTCAATATAGAAATTATAACGATATTAATAAAAATGATAAAACGTTGAGGTTGAAATGTTTGCGGAGAGCGTGCGTAGTCATTACACAATTACTGAGGCAGTAATGGAGACCGCAGAGCGCGGCTTCGGGACCATGTGGAGCAGACGAGGCTCAATTACCGCACGAGGAGAGTTTTCCTCGGTAATGAGCGGAAATGCGCCGGTCTTGCACAATAGCAAGCTTTGTGCGCCTGCGCACGCGGCGCGAGGCAAAGTTCTACGGTTTCTGATGGTCGCGCCATATGACTCGCGTCTGTCTCCCGCTGAAAGGAAAGCCTATTGATAAAAGACGAGGTAGATATGCAAAGGATTCACATGGAGTAGTCTCTTCTTGCGGAGTCCTGCTTTGTTATTACACAATTACTTGAACAGAAATGTAGACCACAGAATGAGCCTTTGGGACCATATATCTCTCGTTATAACAGTTATCTGGAATAAGGAATCGGTTTAAAAATTTAAAGAATTTGACAAATAATTAGCAGTATTATTATTTTTTAAATGAAATTAAATTGCGCTTCTATGAAATAGTATTAGTACCCCTGTATTATACAACACAATTTAGTACCTTCGTCTTTTTAAGGAGGAAGAAAATAATATTAACTGTAACCATATCTTTAATATGCTTGATAGCATATTTTCATTCATATCATGACTGTTAGCTTTCTTTTTAAAGTTTTTGTTAGAAGTTTTTTGAATTGTGAAAGTAACTGTGTCGGGAACAGTTGGTTTGCGTTGTTCGGAGGCACGCGCGGTCTCCAATAAATCCGTTAAGGGCACACATGCCGCCACCGCGGTGAATCTTGTCGGCCAAGACTGAGGGCGATTAGGGATGTGCTCGGAACTTAGACGTGTCGATAATTTTTTATCGAGAACTTCTATATTTTAAGCAGATTAATTCACTGTATTAAAATAGATTTATTTCCAACATTATGCGCCAAAACCTCAAAAGGGTAGAAAAAAAAATACACAGCACCTCAAAACAGCCGAATCTTTTCGACTAGTAGACATAGGTATGTAATCAGGTATTAAGTAATTGTAGTAAAACATCGAATCTATACGTGAACTAATGAGATTTTTGGAAAGTAATTTTGGTAAATCTATCGATAGTGCACCGCTAAAGACTTATCCAACAGCGAAAGTCTCATCTCTAGTCGCTAGCACCTGCCGCCCGCACCCCTACGCTATATTTTATTCTACTTAATCGTTCTTTCCGTTATATTACCTGTTTTATCCCCACTTAAAGCAAATATTCTCGATTCTATAAACTACAAAGTCCAATCGCGTTATTAACTATAATAGACACTTTTAATTGAGAATCTATAAAAGGTTTCGCGAACGGTTGTCCTTATAAGGGATAAGCATTCATCATGGAAGCCGTGGCTCTCATCTGCCCAATTAATAAAAGTTGACTGTAAGGAATGGCGCAGAGCCGCGACAGCCGCCGCGGTACCGGTTCCCGGGCACCTGAGCTCAGCCCGACCACCCTTCCACTGTTTTATTTTGATTTACTTATCTATCAACCGCGTACTCGCATACTTTATGGACGTGGTTAAAGATTTGCATGGTTATTATCGTGATTACTCATCCGGGCCGTGCTCAAACAGCCGACAATTTAGATTCACCAGATCGAGTGAGCGCGGTTTACGCGGAGACATCGTGTTATTACTCGTTTCCGATCGTATCGTGCGCTCGTATTGCGACTCAATCGATGAATTATTTAACGAATCGGAAATGGAGGCCCCGAAAGTCCGTCGATTTGTTTCGAACAAAGAAAGAAAACAAAAACGAAAACGGTAACAGAAAAAGGAGATATAAAAAGCTGGTGGGACGCGTGCCGCGGCGACATGTGCACGCGCGCGCTAACGGGCCGTGACGCGCGGCGCGGGCGCATCCCCCGCCCCCGCGCTCCGCCACCCCCTCGCCCGCGAGCCTCGCGCCCCACACGCGCTACCCGTTATGTTTACAGCCCTCTCCATGCATGCTCTAACCCCTTCTCTAATCTCGATACTTCCTTGTTATCAGGCAAATATTAACTCTAAATCGGCGTATTATTTAAGCGTATAGCATTTGCTGCGGATTTAAAATTTAGCTCAACATATCCGACAAGCTTCTATAATGTACCAATTTCTAGAGATGTTTCACCTTTGTGATCATAAAAAAATATTTTTTTTATGATCCCTATATTGAGTTCATTTTGATTGACCCGAACAAACATACATACATAAAATCTATACCAATATTATAAAGAGGAAAAGTTAGATTTTTTGTTTGTTTGTTTAACGCAAATAGGCTCCGAAACTACTGGACCCTGGACCGATTTGAAAAATTCTTGCACCGTTGGGAAGCTACATTATCCCTGAGTAACATAGGCTACGAGTGTATTCTGTTTCTCATTGCAACTTAGATTATTTTATAGCCCGTGCGAAGCCGCGACGATCTGCTAGAATAATATAAGTTAACAAAGTCTGAAAAAAAAATAGAGACTTACGTATACTTATAGTGCACAAGCAACCCCTGTAGAATTACTGAAGCACCTCCCTCGAAGCCTTACTAGCCTGTGTAACAAAACACGCAGTCATCAAACCAGATTAGTCGCTTAATTGAATTTCCTGAGATTGTTATTACGTTTGATTAATCGGTAAGTTGAAAATCGTTTAATTTGTACAAAATCAAATTGTGAAATTTCATTTAGTTTTTTCTTGTAGCAAACCCGTATCAAAAGTTTGTAAACGTCAGATTTACAAAATAAAAAGTAAGTAGTATATAAATATTGTTTTTCGTAATTATTTAGAGATTCTAGTATAGGACGATTTACTGTATAGAGTTATAGTAGGTACGTAAGCCCTTGTAAATGTCCCTAAATAAATTACTTTATGTTTTTTTTTGTTTTGATTAGGTACTGTACATATATGTGGAATAACCTAAAGCGAATACATGAATGTTATACATATTATAATTAGCATTATTCGTTCATTTTATGAATGAATACTGCAAATGATATAATATTTTAATCTCATCACAAACATAAGTACAATTTAATTGTACAATAAATTTTTCTATTTCATGTTGTATAGGCTCACTAGGTAAATCAATTCCCGTAGAGTATACGGGTAAGAACTATGTATATTTATACGTAAATACAACGTACAATTAAATCAGAATACTTAACAACAATTTCATAAGGTTTCCAAGTTTGCTTTCTCAAAGATTGGTTATATTTCATGAAAAGGCTTCTAAGTCTGTATCTAAGCAACGCCCCGCCCCGCGCCGGATGGCGGCCAATGAGGCGGCGGGGCGTGGCGCGCCAAACAAATCTAAGCGCGCCGCGTTACTCTATCTCCCATTCACTAAACACTCAAATGTTTAACTAAAACATCTGAAAGTACTGCAGAAGCCACCGAGCCTTAATCCTAGCGAACCGGTCTAGCCGCAACCGACTTTAGCAACACATAATAATGCGAGGGTTTTAATGTCACACTGGCTGCAACCGCTTATTTAAGAGCATTAATACTTAAAACTCATTTTTCAGTACGTCTTCTGCAGCGACGACGTAAACGCAACCGACAATTAGTCGGTGCATGCGAGGATGCGACGCGAGCCACCTGTCAAGAGCCCGTTTCATCAAATCATTTCTTTACGGGCAGCCTCTAAACCTCTTTTTATGTCGGCAGAGTTTTGAAAAAAGAAACGTTATAGTGTCAGTAGTCGGGTAGGTCGGGGCGCGCGAGCCTCGTTTCAGTCAGGTGCCAGGCGCCACTCGAGACGCATCGTGCGCTCTGGTGCTTTCGCTCCCGCAAAGCCTTCGACACGCGCGCCCGCACTCGCAGCGCTTGCGATCCTATCTCACACAAACAATGCTTGGAAGTTGTGAAATCTGACGCCTCGACAGCACAGTGACCTACCGTAGCAGTGAGTGATCTCCACTTCGTAGCACCGTAGACCTCAGTACAAGGTAAGCCGCCTTTACTTATTAATACCTAATTTAAATTAATTAATTACCTACTTAAAAAATATTATTTTATTTACAATTTGTGGACGGTAAATAACAGAATAATTTTAAAATATTATAATATGCATCAATATAAAAATTGAGTTGTTTTTTCTAACAAATATCGGCTAATGTAATTAAAATCTAGCAAATCAAATACTACATACATATGTAGACGTGCTGATTTAAGCAATAATGCCAACGTACTCGTATGCTTAATACATATACTTACCTAACAACAAAAATAACGCGTTGAGTTTTAATACCTGTTTATTTATATCTCAACTTATTTCAACATATTATTAGACCGAATTTATTCATATTTACTAAATATTTTTGGAATTTAATTGCGTTCCTTAGACTGTGCAGTAAATGGCGCTAAAACACTTTTTCGCCTATTGGGTGGTAGGTACATACTATTTCCCAAATAATAAATAGCCGACAGCAATTTTCTATTAAATACTAGAACCTGGATAGTCAGTATCGATAAGATTAATTCAAAATGAATTGATTACTTGAATAAGATTTTAGTTATTATTCTTACTACTTTATTATTTTCTATAAGTATGTACTCATATAAGTATTTACTTTGAATTTAAATAGTTTTTTTTTCTGTTTTAAAAAATATACAGTTTACTTTTTTACGTTTTAGGTTACTGTAAACCTTATATGCAAAAACGAATTTTATTCATTTTAATTTAACCATGAATAAAAGTGTATATTATAACCATACCTACATGCATATTCTACGGCATTGCATATTCTGCAGAAGTAGCATAAAGTAAACATGATAAAACCAAATTTGTTCACGTGTTTTAAGTATGTCCATAAATTTGATCAAGTACGAGTAATGAGTATAGTTCTTGTATATTATTCAAGTAGGCAATTATAAACACTTGTGACTACAAGATGCAAAAATGCAGACATGTATTCTTATTTAAAGCGGGACTCGGAATCCACACCTCTTTGATTTTGTCATATGAGTGTGTCGTTTTGTTTCCGTTGTGTTCGAGGTCTGAGTGAAAAACATTTTTGGGTACATATTAAATAATTCCTCAATACGTGTTCAGCTTCCTCTTGGGTAATTTGTTTGTTTCAAAATATCTTTATTTACAAATAATTCATTAAAAACTCAACTTATCTAGTGTAGATATTCAACTTAATAAATAAATGTTAAAAAATAATTTAACAAATTACCTTAATTACCTTTTTTTACGTGGTGATTTTATAAATTTGAACTACTCCGTTCTCGGTCTTTTCGATGGACCAGGCTGCAGCTCAGCATTTAACAAATCGTTTTAACTTATTGCAGGTTTTTTTTTACAAATAAGTTATTTAATATATATTATTTATTGAGATAGGTGTTTATTGCATGTTAACTTAAATGGAGATTTTTATTTTATCCTAGTAACTAAAATAAATTCTTTAACTCTTAAAACGAACCTCTTTGATTAAAGATCGTTATTGAATAATTGGAATAGTAGATATTGTATTTTGTAGCGCAATTATTGTTTTACTAAAGACCTGACCCGACTTCGCACGGGCTATAAAATAACTGTTAAAATAAATGTTACTAAAATATTGTAGAAGATAATTTTAAAACTGATCAGGACGTCTCTTATCAAACCAAATAAAAATATTTCCTTTTAATAATAAATTTACATACCTACAAAAGTAGAGATATAGCACATTTTTTTATATCAGTTAACACATAAGGATATTTTGGCAAGGTTCTTGAATATTTTGAATATATGTATATAATATTTATAATTATCTCATATTATGCAGTAATGCTTGCTACCTTGATAACTAAAAGCGATTCTGACTGAGCGGGTGATGTCCCTGTAATATTTAGAAACGAAAGAAACGGAACTTATTCGATTGCAAAATTTGATGTTAATTATCTTGCTGGTTAGACTCTTTTTGCAAGCTTAGTAGTATAATACTAGTACTCAATCTGTAACCGGAAGAGGTACCTTCATCACGCCAAGTTTGCAAGCTAGAGTTTGATTTAGAATTTATAATTAACTAGAGGTTGCCCGCGGCTCCGCCCGCGTGTAGGTCGCTTTTTGCGTAACCTGTGGAAAAAATCTATTGTATCCTATTCCCGTGCCAATTTTATATAAACACTACATTGCTACGATATCAAAATAAGCCGAATCTGTCTTTCCGCATTCGATTCCTGAGATCTAGTTAACCTCTGTTTTAGCTATTTTGGATGATATGATGGATATATTATATTTGGATTATTTGGATGCTACAGATTAGATCGTTTTCTCCAAGCCATTATTTTAATAATAAGAATACGTGAATCATACCACTAAGTAAACCACATACTTAAATTCTAATTCATAAGTATTTAATTTCAAACACACAAAACTTTCCCTTTGAACTTTAAACACCAATGGCATACCTTAATTCACTCCTAGCAAATATCATTACAAATTTATTTTAACCATCATATAAACTAAACATATAAAAAACAAACAAACTTTCACCCCCCCCCCCCTATAAACCCTTATTTAACCCCTGCCAAAAAAACTTGATTTTACATAAACTATACATATTCCAAATTTCATTGCTAGAATTTCAAAAACGTAGAAGTTTCATACAAACTTTTTTACCCCCTTTCACTCCCTCAGGGGTGGAATTTCCAATAATCCGTTCTTAGTTACACGTTTAAGTACTAAAATATAAACACACTCCAAATTTTACACCTCTAAGTTCAAAAACACAAAACTTTCATTTTTAACTTTCAACCCCAATGGCATCCCCCTTAATGCACCCCTGGCAAAAAAAATATAATTTTAATTTAACCATTTCATAATCTATTACCATGACAACTTTCAAGACTTTAACTTGATAAATAAAGAATTTTCCATACAAACTTTCACCCCCTATTACAAACCCTTAGTTCACCCCTGGCAAAAATACTTGATACCATTATTTTTAATTTTATATAAACTATACATATTCCAAATTTCATTGCTGGAAGTTCAAAAACAAAGAAGTTTCATACAAACTGTTGTACCCTCTTTCACCCCCTTAGGGGTGGAATTTCCAAAAATCCGTTCTTAGTACGCGTCTACCTACCAAAACAAATACACCCTCCAAATTTCACAACCCTAGGACCAGCCGTTTGGGCTCTGCGTTGTCTATAGATGAATGAATGAATGAATAAGTCAGGACAAAGAGTCTTATAGTATAGATAATATTTATAATGAACTTCTTCAATATATTTCACTTACAATATTCTCGAGTTATGAAGTCATGTAGTTTAGGTTTAGAGAACTAAGTACCTTCTTGTTATATTTTATCTAATCTATGTAAAAGCTGTAATAACAATGAATAATATTCATGACAACTTTTTATATTTTTTAATATAACAGATTTTTTATTATTTATTTTGGAGCCACACTTAGGTATATCTACGCAAATAAAAAACAAAATAGTACACTTCCTATGTTAATAGAAACTAATTTGTTCGTAGAAGTCTTCAACGCCGTATTAGAAATACATACCAACTGTAGTGATATAGTGCTGCATCATAAATGAATCGTGTTGTGGATTGCGATACAGTAATTCCTACGGTGATTGATTTTCTAGACACTTGTTAGAATTCCCATAGAGCAGTAGTGGCAAGAAAAAATACGTTTGAAGCATCGCTGTAGGTAATTGCTACTCGTCTATCTAATAAAGGGCAGCTTTATTGAAACAAGAAATAGCGACATACAACCCTGCAGGCTGCAGTCAATTAACAGTAATACGTAGCTACAATCAATTGCTCGCATTTGTAAGACAAGAAAATGAAAAGAATAACACGAGTAAGATGCTTATCGCACCGAAGCGCGCTATTTATTAGTAAGCCCCGCGCGTTATGCATTATTGTAATTAGGAAATTCAGCAAATCATTGCCCAACATCATTATTTATAATTTACGGAGACAATAGTTACGGAGGCTCACCTACTTCTGGAGTTTAATCCCTAATGGAATTAATGTCCTCCGTCGAACGCATATTGGATTGAAACGCACACAGGCGCGCGTTATTACAGCAAATATGTGATGTTACGTGTGTCGACATGGTCTAATGAAGATTGTTTTAGTCGTCACGTGCATTATTAATGCGCGTACGCAGCGGGCGCCGCGGTCGCCGTCCATTATTCTGATTCTTCATTTGCTTGATTGAGCTTTTAATACGATTCGCTGTCAACAAACAAGCGGCAGGAATGATCGGCCAGTGAGTGCGGCCACATTACTCGCTCCGGCGGAATGGGTACTAATGACATCGGTCACGTAAACTGAACCGTGATATAGTCACTTCCCTGATCACCGCGTGAACACACAGCGTTTCAAATCTTGATATGGTTCAAATGAAAGCGTTTATTACTTGTTAACCTTTTCCCGCAGTATTTTTTTTATTTTCTGAGTACGTTGATCTAACATTTTGTGCACAGCCCATAGATTTACATTTTGTCTATCAGACAGACCACAACAGTTTATTGCATGCTAAGTTGCTAGAGTTAATTTTACTGAGCTTTGGCTTGTTTTTCAATTTGCGAATATTTGAGTTACAGACTTGAACGTGAGTTGGAGACTTGGTTCTAAAGAAAACAAAATTTTGTGTTTTTTTTTCCAAAGCGAGACCTCATAATTTTATGTAGTAACTTTATAACAGTTAAGCTCGCTATTACCCTTACATTTTATGAAGTATCTCAAGACCCCCACCCTGTATCTGTCGGCCAGGATGTCTCGCCACGTGCTGCTGTCCCGGCTCGCAGAGCAGTTCCCGGCGTCCTCCCCGCCCCCCGCGCACCGGTTCCCGTCGCCCGAGCGCAGCCTCTCGCCTGCCTCCCCGCCGTCTCCGCGCTCACCAGAACCTCTGCCCTACCACCGCCTCAACCTGCTGCAGCTGGGCGATATCGAGATAGCTGGCAGAGCGCTCAAGCAGTATGCTAGAGCTACAGGTAATTGTGCAAATTGTACTTCCTATTTTCTTGTGTTGTTTGATATTATCGTTAATTTCTTGTGGTCTGAGGAAACTCAATGCTCAATGTCATGGCAATTTGGTGAAAAAAGAAACATTTTTTTTATTTTATTCACAAACAGATTTATAAATTTTCGGACACATCATTATAACAAACCTTAAACTATTTTCAATTTAGTATATAAATTCATACCCGTGAACCTAGCTACTTACCAACAAATTTTTAAACTATCTACCATTCCTAATACACAAAAAAATTTAACATTTCAAAAAACCTATCTCAAAATTATTTTAAAATATAAGGTTTATACCTATAAATATACCATTTGATTGGTTTGTGCCTCATTTTAATACTAGTATTAACTCTAAATTAAAGACAGATAACCAAACACAGTACAAAACATCTTATTTATTTAAATTAGATCCGTATCCGTAGACGTTTTACTTTTTAAGAATTCGATTCCATGTATGTTAACAATATTGACTATTTACCAGAGCTGGGAGCCCTGATGTACTGCAGCGGTCTCGGCGCCCTGTACAACGGAGCCGGAGTGTGGCCCCTACTGATGCCCAGGGCTTCGCCCCCCTTCCCGCGCGCACAGGACCATTCCCGGCATACTCCGCCTAGAGATGGTAAATATGACTTGCTAAGCTTAAATTGAATACAGATCTTTTTCGTTGCGTATGTGGTTGCGCGCAGTTACAAGCTGCCCAATGTTCTCTGACACTTATGGCTTATTGAAATACTAAGCCGAGATACATGACCTACAATGACACAACTACATGGGTAATATAATTATGATCTTAGTTGGAGCAAAATTTGTATGAGAAATGCATTTGAAATAACATTAAAATTATAATATTTCACCATCATAAACTTGAATGCATTAACAAAGTTTATAGTCCATACGTTTGGTGATACGATCATAAAATAAAGTAGGTAATGCAAAAGATATACCTACGAGTAAAAGTAAAATCTAACTACTTGCAAAAACAAACTTACAATAAAATTGGAAATTCAAATGAGACTGTTATCGCTAATTGCTTACGAATTTCAAGAATTCACAAAATGGTAATACGTTTGCGACATTACAAAACGTCGTCGTTTCGCCTCGGCCTCGTTCCATCGCTTCTCCTGAATACGCTCATTAGAATAACTATCAGTGTAAGGCACCGATTAATAACTCGGCGCGCTGATATGTCGTCGTTTACATGTCGTTTACCTCGCGAGCAGACTCGACTTGCGCGAGTTTCCTTCGGCCCAAGGAAAGAGGTATCTACGCTTTCGATACTCGGCACACTACAATAGAGGGGCGGCAACATGTCGTCGCTACAAATTCTTCAAGTATTCTAATTGCTCGTTTGTTATCCGTTCTCGTACCGGTTACGACTCAACCTCATAGATAACGACAGTCATGCTTCCGAAACTCCTTGAGTACTTGATTTTAAACTAATTTTATTTGCATTTTATCTGTTCGAGGAAAGTTTAAGCGGGTTAGATGTTTGGTAATTTCGTAGGTTTATTTAGTTAGGTACTTTGGCTCACACTATGTTTCATTTTTTGGCCATCTTCTCGTAACTATTCGATGGTGCTGCATGCATCATCGTGGGGGACTGAAATGTAAATTTTCAAGTAAACATTGACGTAACCGTCGGCAAACAAAGTCGCACCTGTACAGATTTCATAAGTCATTTTACAGACGACCGATTTGACTCGTCCGACTTTAAATTTACCGATATAAAAGCGTGAAGAACACTCGAGAGAAAATGTCGACATTATGTTTTTTGTTTGATATATCACTTGTTGAAACAACTTTAAGCATTGTTTTAAATGCAATGTTATGTAGGTAACGATGCAACGTCTATGCTTAAATAGAAGCTATTTTTCAGATGATGAAGAGGAGCTTCCCCTGAATCTGTCAACAAAGAACCGCCAGATCTGGTCTCCGGGCAGCGCGTGCGAGCGCGAGAAGGAAGACGGGCGCGGAGAGTCTCCCATCTTCAAGTGGGAGGGGCACGAGGAGGCAGACACGCCGCTGGAGCTGGTGAAGCGTTGCCGCAGCAGCCCTGACGAGCCCGAGCGTGCTGCCGCCAGCCCGTCGCCGCGTTGTCCCTCCGCGCCCGCGCACCCCCTGCACCACCCGCCAGCCGCCGACATCAACTTCTCTATGCTCATCAAGAACGAAAACAGGCACGAGAAATCATTTCAGGTAATTCCGTTTTAACTACGACTATCGAGTTTTATAATCGCGATCTGCCCGCTCGCCGATAGCGACATCCTCCGGCGAGCCGTCTATAACTGTAGTTTCCGTTCCAATCGCTTTAAAATAGCAAACCAGTATGCGTTTTAGTCTCTTTAACAAATCAAATAGCAAAAACTGCCCCTGTCTTAATAAGTACCGCCGGCGTCCGAACGGGTCGGTTCGCACGGCGACTCGTCTTCTCGCTATTTTTGTGCCTTTCCTTTTTTCTACGCCCGCCGTTATAATAAAATCTCCATTGGTTTTAATCAAAATTCCATCTTTTAATATCACAGTGCGGTTGTTTATAATTGGACGAATAATTACGCTGTGTCATACGGCGATAAAAATGTTGTCAGTAGTCGTTTTCCACACTTATCTTTAAATTAAGTCGACATGGTGGCGTTCGCACGATAGTAGGCAGCCCTTTCCAATCTGTCATTTACTTAAGCAGTAATGTGTTATTTATAAAAGCGCAAATAAGGTTTATGTTTGTCATTAAATTATGTAGGTACATTATCTTTAGTGATCAATTAAAATTAACACCAAAATACATAAGTGTTAAAAAGTAAAATATTTACTAATTAGGGTTACCACACCGAATTCTTAGCTAAGATTCGATGAGTTACGATGGATAGGTCTTGGCCGCAAACAACACAATCGCTGTATGAATGAGAGCATATGAGAGGTGGAGGGGGAAGGCGCGTGGCGGCCACGCGACTCACGCGCCGCGCTCAGCCAAGGCTTTTAGCACAAAGCACAAAAGCTCGCACTACATTTCATGGCGCCAACAAAGAGAAACAGACAAGTTTATGAATGAACTAAGATTATCACTCTGCATATCGACTAAAAAAAAACTATAAGAAATTAACGTTCACCCTAGCCGATTCTTCAAACATTTCTATAAAAAATATACGGCGGCAGTAAAACATAATAGCTACGAGTATCACTTCGTAAAAAATTACATTCGAGCTTTTTTATTTCGATACTGACGCGGTGTTGTAAAAAATCACCTCCCTACGCGGGACAAGCCGATAACCATATGTGGACGGTCATACCCTAGCACCTGTGTTGTTTATAAGAGAGTGCATCGGAGCTTATAAAAAGGCGATCAAAAAAGTAGCGGTTTTTGTGAAGCGCGAGTTGCAGGCAGCTGCCTCGCCAACTGTCACAGCGAGCGGCCGCCGCGGATTTGTGGATTACCATACCGCATACTTAACGAGTAACCGACCGACTAATAGCCGCTGCGGATTCTTTATGAGCTTTATTTATTCATAATCAATTCTCTTATAAAATACTGGCTAATATGAGTAACGAGTGTCAGTAACGGCTTGCGGTTTCAATAGTTACGGCGCCGCCGCTGGTCGCGGTTAATTTATTTCAAACACCAATAAATATAATTTACATTTTATTCTTTATATTGTATGACACTTTAAACCATAAACAATACAGTTAGTAAGTTATTCGAACTGTTAGATGATTTGATCCTGCGAGTACTGGATGTCATACGATTAGATATTAGATATATACTCATATTATAAATGAATAACATATTCTTATTTCTTTATTACATTGTATACATGCGTCATAATGTATAAAATACATACAGTCAAATAAAAAGAACCTCCTCCTTTTTTTGAAGTCGTTTAGAAACATCCTCGAAAGTTGTGAAACAAACCACACATTAAAAGAGGCCATGACTAATGTCGTTAATCTGTGTTTCGTTTGAGTAAAGTACGCCTTCTTTCAATAGCGGAGTGCTGCATTCCTAAGACAACTGATCAAATAAATCTAAAAGAATCATTGTGACATGTACCCACAACCATACTTAGTCGGAAACCTTTTGTCTCGATATGGCATCAGCTTGTTTGCCGACATCCAGTATTACTAACGAATGTAAAACATTTTTCCGGGTGCTTTTCGACATACCATTTCTAATCAAATGGATACGACAGTTAGAAACAATAAAGCATAACGCTGTGTACCTAAATCTATTAGACCTTGGAAATTGAAGACTTCCATTCATGCTGCAAGACGTCTACTAGAGAGAAAAACATAAGTATAGAACTTTAAATATTACGTATTTTGATCAATATACGTTAAACATAATTATTATATCCTGTAAAGTAAGACTGTAAAGTCAAAGTTCTTTATTAATAAATTTATAATTTACAAGTCATAATCTTAAACAAATTTTAAAAATTTATATAATATAATATGAAAAAATACTTATATTTTTTATTGTTATAGACGCACTATAAGTACTTTCTTAAAGTTTTATACGTTTCGTAAAGCCGTGTCGATATATATCTTCTTTTATATCCTCGAAACTGTATAAGGTTTGCTCGATAAGCCAGTTATTTAGCCTGTTTTAACTGCCTACGCTAGGGGCACTAAAAACAAATTAAATGTACTACAACTGCATTTAAGGAATTTAAATGAATCGACCTGCCCCTATTAGAAATTTACACGAAAAAATGTCCGACGGATAGTCTAATTACTAGGCAACAAAATAAAACTTGTAGAAAATCAAAGAAAAGTGTGGAAAGGGGTAATATAGCGGGCCTGTTATTATAACTTTATTAGTGGTTGTCAGCGTCGGAAGGTGATGGACAGTGACAGATATTTCGCTTCTAATTATACCGTCGCCTTTCCCAGGACACGACACAATTACAGGCATTTCTTTATCGATTCTATGGAAATATCACAAGATACGTTACGCAAGTAGGTAAATCTTTATTGGGCACATGAAGGTTAAGAAAGAACTAAATTCAATTGAAGTCTTTATTAGCAACACAATTATCTACCTAAGACGTATTACAGCGACTACAGCGCAGCTTAACATCAGGCACTCTGCTGTCAAAAGCAAATCTATGAAGTGTAAAAAAAACTTTTAGTGCAAAATGACTAGTAAACGGCAACTAGGGAACATTCAAACAAACAATCCGTTTCAAATGTTATACCTACGCAAAAAATATATGCGTTTTGGGCCGTGTCATCGCTATTTTACATTTGCTACGAGCAAACACGCTAAAATTAGATATTTTTATACTATAGATTATCCAATGTATTGTTATCAATAAACTTGTAGGAAACATTTTTTATATCTAAACGTATATTTTTTTAAATTGTACAACACTGTTCAGTCGTGTCACGACCCAAGTCGCATAGCATTTTAACAGCGTTTTACATTACATTTGTATTTTGACGTTGTAAGGGAGCCTGCGCGCTAAGCAGCCATGAACTCCCGAACATAGGTATTTAGCCTGCCGTAGCAAAATCTGCCTTGTGCGCGGCTTTTACCATGTATACTATAACTGTTTTATCCACGTATCTGCTACATATGTATATTTTTATGTTACTGAAATAAAATATTTAAGTGACAGAACGAAACTTATTTCAAAAAATTGAAATGAAATCAAAAATCGGCCGGTAAGCTTTCAATGAAATAAAACGTGGCAATGCTTATTACTTATTCAAATTGGTGCCTGACGAGTAGAATAATTCTTCTTGCCTAATTCACTTGTCTAATAAGCAGTGTCGTTCCACAGTGCAAGCAGTGCGGCAAATGCTTCAAACGTTCGAGCACTCTGTCTACTCACCTGCTCATCCACTCGGATACCAGGCCCTACCCCTGCCAGTACTGCGGCAAGCGGTTCCATCAGAAGTCTGATATGAAGAAACACACCTATATACATACAGGTATGTGCCTACACACTCTTAAAACAATCGATTTCGACGACCTCGTTGGCGTAATGGTGACCATGCTGGACTGCCAATCAGAAGGTTCCGGGTTCGATTCCCGGCCCGGCCAACGTCTTTGATCTTAACTAATTTTTTTGGCTGTGGATCTGGGTGTTAAATATGTATCTATATAAAATATGTATGCATGTATATTATGTAGTATATCAGTTGTGTTCGCAACCATAACACAAACTACAAATGGTTCAGTATGGGGTTAACCAGCCGTGTGTGAAATGTGAAAAAAAAATACTACTACCACTTTTAACATATTCTTTATTATCTAGGTAGTCTGTGAACCTTACAAACATATAAACTCAGAAAAAATACATACTAACAAAATACAAAATTATTAATGAATAAAACACTTTTGATGAAGTTTGAAACTCTTGCTTGTTCGGATTCCAAATCATAGATAACCACTATTTAATAACGTGGGTAAAGTTTCACATTAATACTAAAACTATTCCTTACGACGGTCATTATCACGGCAAGACTACCTATACTACAGCAATTTGATACGTAACGGCTACACGTTACAAAGGAAATTATTTACAATTCAAAACAGCCAGCGTGAAACTCGAATTATTATGACAACTGTTTCACAAAGTTCCTTAAGTGTCAACTTGTTCCTCCCTCGTTTAATACGTTAACTTATACCCACCCTATAATTTTCCATCGGAACTTTGTTACTGAAATCTCTGGTTTAGTCTCTGATTCGTTAGCATGAAACACTTCACATAACATCATACCTTTTAAGGCAGATTTTGCATGTAAATTACTTGCCTAGTTGCCCATTAAACATCTGCAAAATAAACGAAAGAAATCTCGAAAGTTATATCTGCGATATGGCATGGGAACGGCTAAGATTGCCGGTTTAATCGGAATGTCAGCCTACAGCTGCTGAAGACGTTAACCGAGTTTATCCTTCGACTCATTAAGGGCCGCTAGCGGACTCGTATAACCGAAGGATAGGCCGGACACTTTGCCGGGAGACAAGTTCATTAAATCGAAAACGTATGAGCGACCAATAAAAGCAATCGGTCGACACATCGGAGACGATGTCTGGGAATTAAACATTTAAAAGCTGTGCAATTACCTTTTCGACGGCAAATCGCGGTCGATCCTCGACGCGTTAATGAATTTCCAATGAGCAAAAAGTTCGCGTAGTGTCGAGCACAGGAGCCAGCGACGCGACCGCCACCGCGCCGCCTGAGGTCGACATCGTTACAATTATTATCTGCATATTTAATCTCTTTTCTTTATGAGATTACTTCTCAAAAACCACTACGTAAAACGATCTCTCGTTGTACCTACTAGCCTATAGCAAAATAAGAGGCATTCAAATAAGTATTATATTTATTCATGTGAATTGAATGTTCACATTGCAACCTAATTCCATCAATAATGTAGAAAAAATATCATCGATATCTGGAAGAAACAAAAACTTGCTGGTCAAACCATGTTTATTATGGACGTATCTTTAAATAAACTTCTATAAAAGCTACAACAAAAGCCACAGCGTCTCATTAGTAACTTGCATACCAGTTCCTCAGCATCGATCTAAAGCTCAAATAATTTACTGTATATTTACTGCTAAGGTAACGTTGCCTTCTTAAAATAATAGACTGAAAGGATGAAAAAGCCAGAATTGTTTTTTTGCGGCCTGACTGCTCCCAGCAAGCTCAGCGAGACGAATTATAGTACTAACTAAAAAATGTGGCGGACATATTTGTCTCGGGCGGAGACATCTCGTCACGTCTCCGGGCCGTTCCGAATGATTTACAGCGACCGTACATGGCGCTCGTCCTCCCGATAAATGCCTCATCATCAATATTCCAAAATGCGGCTCGGCTGCAATTAGCCGCGCAGCCTTCGCAGGCCTTCACGTGCACACCGATCACGGCACACGCACAAAAACACTGCCAAGATCCTGTACTATCTATAAAACGACATTTGCATTTTTTTCTTTTCGTATCTTTTCGATCTTCGGTTGCGAGTAGTAGAGGATAAAGTCCGCTCGACATTTAGTCTCCGAGATTATCGAACCGGCCGAAGATTACCGTTAAAGTTAATAAATACCGGCCTACGAGGCGATACCGCATACTAAATCAGATCGGGAACAGCATTTTAATAAATAAACAGCCGATGATATGACAAGTATCGGTCCACTTACACAAGCTTTAATTACTCCTCGACGCGATATCTAGTTATAAATGATGAATTACGTAAACTCGAAATCGACGTATCGAAGGCGGCCCCGGAATTATAGGTTAGCGATGGCACGCTGATTAACATCGTCGTGCCGGCGCATCCCCGAGCTGTCATTAAATATTCACTCGTTCGTTGATACAGCGGTGTGAATCTTGGCTCACCGCACATATGCACGCCGCGCTGGTTCGCTATAGAATGAACGTTTGTTCCAGGTGAGAAGCCGCACAAGTGCGTGGTGTGTTCGAAGGCGTTCAGCCAGAGCTCGAACCTGATCACACACATGCGCAAGCACACGGGCTACAAGCCCTTCTCGTGCGGGCTGTGCGAGAAAGCGTTCCAGCGCAAGGTGGACCTCCGGCGGCACCGCGACTCGCAGCACGCCGACGCCGCGCCCGCGCACCCGCCGCCGTCGCTCCAGCTCCCGCACCGGTACTCGTTCTATGACGACCCCACGCCGCCTCACCTAACTAATTAACGCGGTTAAATAATTCTCCAACATTTTTTCCATTTCTCTAGAATAGTTAACGAATTGTTGTCGAAACACAAAATTGTAAAGCGAGTACAAAATTTAAAGTTATTAGATTAGATTTAATTGGACGAATGTTACTAACGGCCAAAGATTTGTAAGTTTCTGATGTAGTGTAATGTGGCCTCGATGAGACTTATTTATTGATCACAAAATTAAATGGTTGTATGACGACGTACCTAATAATATTATGCTTACCGAAATATGTGTGAATATATGTGGATTAAATGTAAATATTGTTACCTCTAGCGCCATAGGAGACTATCTAACTAGTGAAAGGATTTATATAGTCTGGTCCATGAGCA
Organism: Mellilla xanthometata; assembly: GCA_035578125.1. Classification (NCBI taxonomy): domain Eukaryota; kingdom Metazoa; phylum Arthropoda; class Insecta; order Lepidoptera; family Geometridae; genus Mellilla; species Mellilla xanthometata. Next base: position 6,466,967 of record JAPUBQ010000024.1, read on the forward strand.
TGCGTTTCTATAAGTATATGCATTTAAGTATTAGTTTAACGATTCACTGCTACAAGTGATGTGATCCGATTGTTAACTTGGCCTAAGAGATTCGGCTAATAATCCGTCCAATATCATGGTGATAATTACCTATTTTTATACTAGTGCATTAATAATTTATTTTTAAACAACTTGATCAGTAAATCGTGAGCTATCCTGGGATCACTTTTATTCAGGTACTTGTTAAAACATGTTTTGTTTATATTATTCAAATTAATGTCAGTGAGCCTAGACAAGTGGAATTCAGATAAGGCTTAAATTCGCTATCGTCATTCTACGTGAAATTTATGGGAATTGAAGTGAATTAGTTTTTTTTCAACGTAAGGGTTACATGTATTCTATTCACAATATGCAATTTTTATAGTTTACAATATTGTATAGTCCCATGGAAACCAAAGTGAAGTGTCTTATTTAGTCGAGTGTGAAACGCTTTATTTATTTAGTTAGTTGATACGCAAATGTTATTAACTATTAAGTCCTTGTAAATATTTCTTAAGTAGGTAATGCGGTATATTTCAATAGATATAAAACATATTATAAGACCAGGTTTTTGAAACAAGTAGAGCAATTTATTCAAAAAATGAATAATTATTTCCAGTTTAATTTTTTTGCTAAAGTTAAGGCTTATTTTGTTGATTTGCTAGCGTAATTCGACAAAATAAGCTCGGCGCTCGAATTTTAAATACTGTATACTGTATTTTAAATGACAAAATTTAAAAAAATGCTTAATAAAACACTTTTAAATTAAAGTCTTAGATGAAATATCAAATAGTATAAAGTCATTTTCGATAGCATAAAATCGTTACCACCATAGTTTTATTCTGTTACCATCGAACAATACCACAACATCAAAATTGTAAAGCTTTTTGTTACTGAAAACTAGTAAATACCATTATTTTTAATTTATGGCTACACTACTAATGTACAGCTAAATTAGTCAATAAGTCTTTTCCTTCATTTATATTTATGCATGCTAAACGAGTAAAATTTTAATAACTTTTCCGTCCAAAAACTGATTAGATCAACCTATAAATATTCTAAAGAATAGTTCATTGTACGTATGAAAATATATTGTATTTTATATGTATACATTTTTTTACGAATGTATCGCTAATATTAGCATATCTACAAGTACCTTTTAATATATTTGATATATTGAAATTTTATCATGAAACATTTAATCGAATGTTTCACATATTGCACATTTACCCACTACATAATGCGAGCAAATAATGTATTAATTTATAATATGTAGGTATTTTAATTTATTGATTATCGATGTCTAGCAATACAAGTACCTATTTTTACATTTATAGCGTCATTATAATGGACGCTATTTTGGTAGCCACACGAAGTAGCACGGCTAGAACACCAAAGAGGACGCACTGAAGGCTTCTTTATTTAATATTATGTATTACATTAATGAAAAGTTGGCATATTCCTGACTGATAATGTGGAGCATTTACCCAATAATTATAAGAAATATAGGTAGTTTAAGTTTGTCAAATTACCAGCAAGTTTCGACGGTGAAACCGTCGTTCGTTATTTAATTATTTTGCTACGATTTATTTCTACTATTTGTGTCATTTAACTTAATTGGCTCAGGGTTAAGAAGTATTTTATTAATTGACACGTTGAAATACTTTTGTGTACCTAAATCAGAGTGCTTTTAAAAGATTTTCACATTTTCTACTTATTTACAAATAAGTATTATGAGATAAAAAAAGTACTTAATAAAAATCGGTTTGTATTTATCTTTACGTTTTAAATAATATTGATTTGGGATATAAAAATAACTAGTGTTTATACCAAGTGTCTTATTACCGAATTTTGTAGTAAAGAGTCAATTTTCGTAAGTTTATTTTAAGATGTAATTTATTTAACTAGGCCAGTTCTTATATAGTAGTTTGCTAATTAATAAAAGTTATTTATCAAATAAAAACAGTTATATTATTTTAACTTATTATTGAGTCCTTGTAAACAATGCCCTGGAAATTATGTCCTGGATAGTGCTGATTGATAAAATCAGTAAAAAAATATGATAAAACCGGTTTGACTAGGTACAAGCCTTTTGACGAAACGAAATCTCTACCATAGCATTAAAGTAGAAGGTAGAACGTACAACATTGGTTTTAAATTCGAGTATCTTGTTTTTATCACATTAATAAACAATTAATCTATGTATATGTTAGGTATGCGCCAAAGGTAGAAACTTTCATCATGGTAAAGCCTATTTATTTAAAGTGGCCAACAAACCTATTAAGCAATCCTTACATAAATTACATTACCAAAGTGCCTATTCCGGGTTAATTTGATAAGTTGATTTGATTGCTGTCGAACGTTCAACACCCCGCGATCTAAACAAACAATTACCCGATATGGAGGCTACCCACGTAACCTGCCAGCAACGGCTACTCCACTCATTCCGAATTAATAGTGTCTGCAGCGTTTTCATATCATTTCGAATCAAGTAATGTAATAAGAAATCAAAATAACGAGTATAGCGTGCGAGCGGCTCGTCCGAGCCAGGGTGCCACTATCGGTAGTAGGAATTTTGTCATTTCATCAAACACATTTAGTCATTAGCATTGCATTCCATCCATTATAGAATCCATCATAGAATAAAATCAGGCTATTCTTCTTCTTCTCCTTCGTGTGAGACAAGTGGCCAAGCTCTGGTGTCTAGTTTTCAAGCCGCCTAAAGGCCTCTGCCTTAAAACGACTGTCTTTTACATAGTCACCCATCCAGACAAACCGAATCGACCGTTGTTTAGACTCGATGATGGCGATAGATCACCCAAGCTAGCCGAGCCACAGGCGCTGCGATCAGGCTATTATCGAATACTCACTCGAAAATTCTCTGTTGAACCCTTTATTCTATTATTGCGTCTGTATTCATCACAATTCCATTATCCTACTAATTAATATTATTGAGGCGAAAGTTTGTGTGTAGGTGTGTGTATGTTTGTACACTGTCGGCTGGACCGATTAAGATGAAATTTAGTATGAAGCTAGCTTTGACCCTGGATTAACAAATATGCTACTGTTTACCCCGGATACTAATATTATTAAGGCGAAAGTTTGTGTGTATGTTTGTTACTTGTTCACGTTCACGTGATATATATCTCTATACCAATATATAAAGATGAACAGTTTGTTTTTTGTTTGACGCCAATAGGCTCAGAAACTACTGGACCGATTTGAAAAAATACTTCACCGTTTCTTCTGGACAAGCGCGCTCCACCTTAGATTGCAATTTCGCTTACCATCAGGTGAATTGCGTTCAAGCGCAAGCCCATTATGAGTAAAAAAAAGCTAAATTATCTCTGTGTAATATCGATGTTTTATTTCTCTTTGAAACTTAGATTATTTTATAGCCCGTGTGAAGCCGGGACGATCTGTTAGTATTATATATGTACTTCAATGGACACAAGTAGATAAAATATTTGCTCGCTCTGACACCACCCTGTGAGAAGCCGTACAAATATTGAATACTTCACAACCCCTTTACCGTCCACCAATACGATTTAGTAATGCAATTAGGGAAGTGGCATACAACACATAGGAATCCGTACAAAAACCTGCATGTGCATGGCACACTTTAAAGGGATTTAATTTAATGCGTAGATAGTCATAAACGAGTACATACGAGCATATCTCTTTTAAAACTGATATGAGAATTAGATTAGGAAGGTATTTTGATATCAGTGGGCGTCCTTGTTTTTTAAACCGACTTCAAAAAAGGAGGAGGTCATAAATTCGACTTTATGTATTTTTGCTATTCTAAATACTATTCTACTAATATTATAAATGTGAAAGTTTGTGTGTGTATTTTTGTTACTTGTTCACGTTCAAACGGCTGAACCGATTTAGATGAAATTTGGTGTGAAGATAGGTTAGACCTTGGATTAACACATATGCTACTTTTTATCACGGAAACGGCAACCCGCACTTGGCCAGCGTGGTGGATTATGGCCTATATCTCTCCTCGTGAGAGAAAGCCCCGAGTCCCAGCTGTGGGAACGTATGCTTATGCTATCCCGGAAACCATAGAAGTTCCCGTGTGATACGGAAATAACTTCAAAATCTATGTTACTACTTCACGCTTCAACGGCTAGACCGATTTTGATGAGATTTACTATGAAGATTGGATTAACAAATAGGCTACTTTTTATATCGGTATAACTTTTTTTTCATCCCGGATTAACGCGGGAAACACCGCGGGGCGCAACTATAAGTAAACAGTTTAACTCGTGTAAATAAAGAAAGCAGGGAGTTGGGAAAATATATTATTGGAGGTCAATGAAAGAAAGCATTAAAAGTACATGTCTTCTCGTTTCCACAACTGAAAGAGTGCGTGAGAGAGGGAATAAACTTTGAAATGTATTCTTTACTGAATTATTTTATTATACCACTTATAAATGTAGCAAAAAGAATAATTGATATGTCGTTTTAACTGTTAGCACCACCAAGCAATACATATATATAGGTAGTACATTTTTGTAGTGGAGCCTCGTGGTGCAGGTCAAGACTGCTAGGAAATGGCACAAAAATCGCTAGCCTTTTAATTTTTAATGGTCAGTTTTACTCCATCTGATATTTCAATATTAATCAATACTCTTTGTACATAATTTTAAGGTACTCAATTTACTATGAAGTCTTGTACATACCGAGATATCGTAAGTAGCTTGTTACATATATCTGATAGCGGAATTGGTCAGGTAGTGCAGTAATTAAACATGGATGATAACCGGTGCAAGTACGAAATAAATTTATTTTCTTTCTTTCTTTTCTTTCTTTCAAATAAAAAAAAACATATAAAAGTACGCATGTTCATTGCAGCGTCTCCTGTTGAGTTGTGACGAAATAATTTTTTGATTTATTCGTGCATGTTTTTTAATCATATCAAAATCAGACTAGTTACGTTGAGATAAATTGTGAAATTGTTTTGTATTTAACAAACATCCTCTCACCCCAAATACTGTTGTCTCCATTCTGTATCGATATGTATTTAAATTCTTTCGCCTTTTACTGAAGTAAATATATACAATATATAATATGTTATAGGGATATTTTAAAGGTAGTAAGTTGATCAGTTCACAAAAAAATAATCCAAGCAAGCTTCATAGGTATATATATATATAAAATCACTGTAATCAACACAGCAATAATTTTAAGATATGCCCAAATTCAATGGGTCTGTCTTGTTTCATTTAAAAGTATCGACAACCAATTTTTGACTCCATTCTCAGATCCAGGATATGATGTATCTTTCTGGCCCACATGATGAACCATGTTGGGGAGGTGACATATCACAGTCTCTTTCTAATTCGCAGTGCTGATCGTGTGTAAGAATGGGACTTCCGTCAGCCAGGGTTAATGGTTTAGTTTGTTTTTAAATGTATACTTTTTAACTTTGCATGAAAGATTTACATACATATGTAAGACGTTATATGTATGTTACGAGTATAACTCTTCAGTGTAGGTCATACCTCACGAGGATTACATGTTCGAGGATTTTTCTACAGAGCTGGCAGTCATAGGCTGCTCACTATATATAGCTGCAGAGGTATGTTTTACAGACAAAAATAGTCAATAAATCACAGACAAGGAACAAAGTTCCAAGCGAGGGAGAAAGAAAGTGCATTTGTTAAATAATTACCCTAGATCTGAATGTATAGCAAAAATGCTAATACAAATAAAGAGATTGCGAGTATACACCTATATCAATTCCATCAAAAAGGCATCAAACTTTTGAAATATGATTTATTGTATAATGTACTTCTATTATTCATAATTAAATCATGCTAAAACATTATACAACACATGACTAATAACTATGCAATGAGAAAGAAATACAATATTTTCTTTGCCAGATTTTCAGTCTTTTTAAAAGTAATATTATACATTTATTTGTGTCGAAATATAAAATCATTCTATAAATTTCATTTCAAAACAATAGATACCAATAACTCAATCTGTTTTATTTCACAAAGGATGCTGACCTATGGAGAAACTGATAAGATATCAGCGAGTTCATAACAACATTAAAAACAGCTTGTTAGCAGAGATTATATTGTCAGATAGCAACATCATTAACACAAATATTACAAAGTTGAGTATTTAATACCTGGTAAAAATAATTTTATACAGTTACTTTAATAAAATAAGCAGATTGACTAATGATAAAAAATATACATTCTTTATTTGTAAATATTCAATTTGATTCCAATTAGAAGTTGCATGAATGATATCAAATGTTTTACTATTGTAGGTAGTGGTGAAAGCATTAGACTGTTTCTAGGTAACTCAGCACAGCTGCAGGCTCAGCACCATTAACAGTGCTAATTTTGAGAATGAGTGATAACATCAACAATGAGGCACATTTTAACCAAAGGAAAACCATATATTAAAGTTTTAAAGTGTATGTGACACTTATCACAGTCACTGAATAAACAAGTTTGTAAAACATTGATGAAATTACAACTTTAATCATCCCAGTTGACTTGGTGGCAGTCGTGCCACACAAATGTGCCCTTCTGTGTTTGTGGAGCGTCTAGGGCCAAATACAGAGGTGCTCTCGCCCCTCGCTCCGGAGTAAAGTCTCCCATGCCTTTAGTCATGTCAGTCTTCACAAAACCCGGGTGCACACAGTTGATGGATATATCCTTCCCTTGCTCGTTGAACTCTCTCTGCTGTACAAATGTTAACGCCGACATGGCCACTTTTGATACCTTGTAGTCACCATAGTGTCCAGCAAATGATACAAATGAACTTTTACGATTTTTAGTTGCCTGCAGGAAGTCATTTACAAACTGTAGGATGTCTTCAGTTTTAAGATCGTCTTTCACTAAATTGTCCAACCACTGCTGTTTCCTTATGTTGGAAAGAAGCCCCCAGTCGCTGCTGATGTTAATTATTCGAGCGTCATTTTTTAATAGAGGATATAGAATTTTGGATATTGATAGTAGGCTCATAAAGTTTGTATCAATAAGTTTTTTGGAGTCTTCATATGATGAAACGGATTTATCGAAGTCCAAAACACCGGCGTTATTTACCAGAATGTCAATTCCCGAATGATGTTTTGAAATGTATGCGGCAAATTCTTGTATGCTCTCTTCACTGGTAACGTCCAATGTATGAAACAACGGCTTCAGACCGAGTTCTTGGAGTTTTAAAACAGCCTGCCGCCCTTTTTCTTCGTTTCTAGATGTAAGGTATACAGCACCATCAAACTTTGAACATAAACCTTTCACAATCTCGTAACCGATTCCTCTGTTTGAACCGGTAACAACAGCTACTTTGGTTTCCATATTGTACATAAAATATTTATAAATAATAAATACTAATAAGCTACAAATTTACAACGTAAAAACAAATATTTATTTAGTTCCGAAAATACGACATTTTTTTATGACTGGCCGGCTGATGGAAGAATAAATTGATTATGACATTAACTGGAGCTTGACAGTGGCTTTAACATCCCGATCTAGACAGTTTCTTTAGCGTAGAAAGATGTGGTCTTTAGCCAATTATGTAGATGGATTTCTTTTAGTTCTTTGCGTGTTCTCTTTTTACGTTTCTACGGATACTCAATTAATTGTAGCGCGAAAAAAAATATTAAAAATAGTACTTTTAATTTATTTATGTATGGTAGGGTCATGTAACGTACCTACGGACATTTTGGTTGCCTCATATTTGAAACGACGTATCATTGTTTATACCCAACATATACAAATAGTTCAACTCTTATGTTGTAGGGAATATGATCTAATATTACTGGTTTTTTTATTATGTCTCCAGTGTTGCCATTTTATTATTTTATCACGCTAGTTTTAAATATGGTGTTTTGTCCTCAGGTACGTTACTTGTTTGTACCTTTGGACAGCACTGTATGTACCTTGGGGCGAAATAAAAGACAGTGATTTCTGAGTAATCAGGCTTTATATCTCCTTAGTATTAATAATAGGTAATTATTTTTGTCAAATGTAACAAAAATGTCTTTTTCTGCTTTAAAAACAATATCACTATTAAATCACAATTTATTATAAAATTTCTGAACACGAACTTTGTTGAAGCAAATTGCACGTGCTGACTCGTTGCTTCTGGTTTCCGTAATGTTAGTTCAGGGTATTTGCTGCAAAATCTGGACAACCATTGCTGGCCAGCCATTCAATCACGATTCCAAGCTTCAGGAATGTTTGCACGTTTTTTTTTTCCAACAAAAAAATTGATACGCTAAAATTCATGTTTGCTTTGCTGATGATCCGTAGTTCATTTTTGCTGCCTTTGTTATATATTCTTATAACATATTTTCTTCTTTCTCAGAAATTTACTGCATAATTTGGTCTACTTTTGTTTCTATAGTAAAATCGCTTCCAATAGACTTGGCATATCTGTGTATAGTTGACTTTCTTTATCTGAATTCTCTTGCTGAAAACTTGTATGCACTTTTCCTCCATTTTCTACAGAGTGTAATGCTAGTTTGAATCGTTCTGAACTAGCCTCCTTTTCTTTTCACACCAGTTTTACTCCTTGGCACTGCAGACAAAAAAAAACTAACATCATCAAGTACGGGACGTGTCCCAAGGTACATACAAAATCATGTCCAAAGGTTCAACCAAAGCAATATAAAATAAAAACGAATTATGTTAATTTGTTGGTTAAAATGCGATATTTTTCATTATGGAATTGTATACGCAACTAGCTAAATATATAGTCTGGCAAACGAAACATGACCCTGGAAAAGAGCGGCAAATTTAAAAAATCTGAGTATAGCAACCCCAAAACTAATATGAAATACCTGGAATAAACTAATTTGATACTTTGAAATTAATTATTTTATTTCGTCTGAATAAAAATGCTTTAAGTACTTTAGAAATAATACAATCAATCTGAATAAAAAAAAGCAGTATTCTATAATGTTTTATTCACTGTCATAATTAAAATTTGAATCTAAGACTTAAATTTGAAAAGATTCACCGGTGTCACTAGAATCACAGTTTCATTTAATTATATTTATTTTATTTATTAGTTTCCTACTATGATGAAACTTTCCCAATTATTTTCGGTGATCCTGTCCCGATCTTATTTTCATATTAATTTTCAATGTATATTACATTATCAGTCATATTATTCTTCCACTTCTCTGGAGTTATGGTTCCAAATGTCTCTTTAATCACTTTTTCTGATTCAACACCGCAAGACAGACAAGGCAATATTTTCACATGACACTTTGCATTTACCCAAACTTCATATCAGCTCAATGGCAGAATCCAGATTAAGAAAAATCTGTTAAAGAAAAAAATGTGTTAAAATTACAATGTAACATTTTATGGTATGATAAATAACCAAAATGCATTATTAGGAAGGTGGAAAGGTTTGACTAATGATACAAGAATGTGAATCGAAATAGATAATAACTTCATGCAAAAAGATATATAGTAAATACGAATTAAATAAAGTATCAACTTAGTAGCGTCATACTAACCTAAGAAATCAAACACCACATGTAAACAATCTTGTTTTCGTTGAAATTACGCCGAATTTCAATTCTTTTTCTTGTTGTTTTTTATGATACTTTGAGATCATGCGGAACAACAACTCCCGTACTCCGTTTTTGATGATTTTTTTCATTTTTCGCTGAGTAATTAGTGTTTAACAAAATCATAACAACACGCCATCTTGTTTTGGATATTGACGTTGAAATTATTATAGCATTGCCATATAAAAAGTTTGCAAATAATTCGAGTCTCATGTTTCGTTTGCCAGACTATATGTATATTCATTTATTGTGAACAATATGTGCATGCCTGACTTATATAAATCTATAATCAAATCATCAAAATACTTACTTTTGTACACAAAAAACGTCACATCAACTTCACGTTTCATCCGATGCCGACACAATCACGCCATTTACTGGTGTTGTCAAGTAGGAAAAATACTATCCGTTTTGTAGAATTTCGTAATTTTAATGTTGATAGTTTTTTAAATATTACCTTTGTCCAAAGGTACAAGCGTCCCTAGGTACGTTACATGACCCTACTTTACACAACTTACTGTCGGTGCTTCACAAGTCCCAAGATCCCGGACTGTTTAATTTGAATATTTAAATCCCGACGCAATAACAACGGGTTGTTAAAAGTTTGACGTGTGTGTTTTTCATCACTTATTTTGTGGAATACACACACTGTGACAAATTTAAATTCCTAAATGGCAGCTGACGCATTTTTATTTTATTATCAAAAATTAAACTTAAACATTAAGTAGATATGTACTAAGCACTGTAATTAAAAGATAATGACTAGGTTGGACGACGGTAGTAAATTAATATTCATATAAGGTATTATTGTTGCATACAGTTAACGCCAGTTAACACCAAGGTTTATTTAGCGTTGGTTACCACCACTTACCTATTTGTTATCGTCACTTATTTTTACCTTTTTGGTTGCCGTCACTTATTTTTGCCTCTTAGGCTACTGCGAGCTCGTTGACCTTCGAAGATATGTATGGCCCAAATAGAAACAAACGTGTTTTATAATCTAATCACATAATAAATACTATAACTTTATTAATTCTACTATTATTACCGTCAATATGTATAATTCTTTGTATTATATGTATAAGTAACTATAATTATATGTATTATCGTGTCAGTACCTTAAATATTTTTCCAATAAACTGATAGGGGATGATTAAAAAAGAGTAACAGAAAGCAAAAAAATGATTTTGTAATATTAGTCTGCCTGTTTTTGTGGTACATTATAACTTCAACCACGCAACGGTTTTCACAGGTTCATCACTTATAATTAAGTGCATTGTTAAGAATTTGTTTCGTCAAAAACTGTTATGGAAAAAGAGCCTGAACCTTGACAGATTTCGATGACTCTAGATTAACGCATAGGCTACTTTTAACCTCGGAGTAACGCGGGGCATTAATAAAACAAAAATACTTTCATTTTGAATTTTTACTATTGTAAGACTCATGATATAGCAGATTAATAAATAAAAGGTGCATTTTTCAATATTATTTTACAACATAACAAATAGATTTTTTTCCCATCACTGAGGTATTATTTCTAAACAAGTCACAGGCTTCAATAGGATGAGCAGTTTCACAAAATTTAAACATAACTGTTTAACTTAACATAATGAATAGGTACTTAAAAGTTTATTGTCTCATCAGAATATAATGTGCATCTATCAGTAGTCTCTCTGATAAATGCATTATTTATCACTGTGTTCACAAACTTAACCAATTTTATTCTTATTACATACAAATCATACATTATTTCATTCAAACTAGGTACATACATAATAATATAATTTATGCATGATATATATATATATATATATTCATATTAATATATATCAGGCATATCTTCAATCAGTGCAGTGGTTTGAAAATCATACCATATCCTTTTGCTTTGTATTACTTAAGTGTAAGCAAGAAGACGTAATTGATTATTGTTATTAATGTATTGATATATGTAATTTACAAATTTATCCTCTATTGAAGATCAATTTAAGCTAATATTTTGTAATAAATCTATGAAAGGTCATGAAAATTCAGAAGTGTACATACTGAAATTAATGTGTCAAAAACAGAGCACAGCTTTTAATATATAATAATAATCATGTGAACATTTGTTGTCCAGTACTCAGCATACTCTTTTTTAAGCCCTTATCATAAATCCTTAGATTTTTAATGCAATATTCTATTCACTAGCAAATTAACAACACACTAAAACAATAACGCTGTGGAAAAATCTCCTACAATAATTAATATAACTTATCTATGTCAAACTCTACTATGGGTTTTATGAAACTTTCCCACTAAGTCTTTTTGTAAATTGATTAATATAAACTAGCCACTCTTGCCGAACGACTTTTACAAACAATGACTGCGACAAAAGGTGACAAAAATCTAAACAGAAGCACTTTTTTTCACACTTGTCTAGTTTGTGCTTTTTGAGAGAATATTTATTCCATTTTATAAAATACTCGTAGTATGCAAAATAATTTCACTAAGCCATCACCAGCAATCAAACTTTGGTCTAAATTTTTCGTCGCACATCCCCAGATATATTAAAGATCTTAAGTAAATAATTTGATTATGTCACAAAAATCATAACTATAAAACCCCATCTCAGCAAAATAATATTTTGACTCATACAAGTTTGTTCATTCATTCATTCCTCAACTTAACCTAGGACTGATTTAGTTACAATACTTGATATTCAAATCTCAATCAATTTTGACCGCGCCGTAGATTTTCCTTATGAATGTGTAAGCTGCGAAAAATCCAATGGTTCCAGTAAGGAGCCAGAATGTAAGTACCATCAGACCTGAAATATAAACATTAACACGGTTTTTTTTTTTCAAATGAGATACAAACTTTATGGTATTTTCTTATTTTTAACTTCCGACGCATTTTGATTTCGTTTTTTTTATTTATCTATTGAAAGTTGTGTTATTCGGGAGTGTCCTTAGCTATGTTTGATGAATACCGTTACAAGATGACCGCTGCCACAAAATGGCTAATTATATATTCTTTCATTTGTTCCTCAAAATAAAAAAATACAAATACAAAATATGTTTATTTCCTTTTAAGGTTGTATAGGTACATGTAATAATTATATGCAAAGAGTGAATAAGTAGTAACATTATGTGGTGCATTATAGGGATGCTGTGCCCCACGCTAAGTATCTTTCGATCCTGTGCTGCGGGGCAACAGATGATGAGTATCAAATGAAAGGGCTTGACTAGTAGAATAGTTGCACTAAAATATATATCAAACCAAGATGGCCGCTGACACAAAATATGGCGTAACCATAAATTCTTCTAAGTTTTCTAAATTTTAAATGTATACTTGTTCCGTAAGTTCTTGAGTAACATTATGATAAAAATGAGTATTATAGTAACTTGTTACCTGTGTATCCAATGTAGAGCAAAGTAGGTATAAACTCGGTTATTTCCAGTTTGGTGAAGAAATAAAATATGGAGTAAATCAGTATGTACACGGCAGAACCTCCTGATATGATGAAACTCTTCCACCACCAGTGATAGTCCTGTCAATATACAAAGAATAAGGTTTAATATGTTATCGTATGCATGGTTTTTGTTGAGATTAAATAACATATCTCTAAAAATTTGAGAACATAACTTGAAGACCAATAAAGCTCATTGTGTGTGTGTGTGTTTTTTTTTTGTGAGTCGTCAATAAATGATTATATACATTTTTAGTATAGCTATCACATAAAAACATTGTTTACTAACTCATAAAAGACAAAGGACCTGGTGCAACTTAAAAACTTTCGACATAAAAGCACAGGAGCTTAGCTAAAACATGAAAGGAAGTAAGAAAAGATAATATAGATTACATGTACGAGAATGTGGCTCATACCTCTCCACAGAGTTGGAAGTAGACCAGCACGATCGATATCTGCGAGACGGAGACAACGAGGATGCAGAAGACGAGGAAGAGGAACCCGAACAGGTAGTAGAACTGGTTCTCCCACAGAGCGTTGAAGATGAAGAACAGCTCGATGAATACTGCGCCGAAGGGCAGGATGCCTGCCATTAGAGTACTGGAATGGTACAAAAATATAGATTATTTAAAACGCATCTAGTTCCAAAACTATAAGCAACTTGCTCCTAAATGTTTAAATAATTTAATCTGAGCGAAACCAAGATAATGCTATATACGCCCACAGTAAAATTGTATAACTAATCGCCATATTAAAGTCAAGCTTTGAAACAAAATATGTAGTACAAAAACGATACATAATCGCGTCATATCATAAACTCAAAAAAATAATAATTTAATAATTACTTATTCGTACTCGTATAATAAATATGCAATCAAACTCAGATGTTCTGCACTAAATTTAAGTAGAACAGTCATGCAATACTCACCACACAAATATATTCATGTACCAGACTTGCTCAGGCACCTTCCTGGGTATGAAGTTAGTTCTTACGGGATGTTGGAACGGCTGCTTTCTACATCCGAAGTAATAGCCCAAGTAGACCAGGGGCAGCGATATGCAGAACCACAGACAGAGCAGCGCCATCATAGTAGAGAAGGGAACCGCGCCACTAGAGTGTTTGCCCATTATGAAAAAGTTTAGAAAGAAACATGTCCCAAACACAATGGCGGGGTAGAGTGTTGCCGTGAGGAAAGCGGCTTGTTTCCATTGTTTTCCCTTCATGGTGTTGTAGAGGCGAGCGGAGTAGTAGCCGGCTATGAGGCCCATGAACACGTACAGGAAGATGGCGGCAGTCATTAGCGCGCCGCGGCTCGCGGGGGACAACATTCCCAGCATGGCGACAACTGAAAGTTATACAGAATACAGATATTTATTGGTAAATAATTATTTATTTATTTGATTTACAGGCGAGCAGCATTATGCTGATGTGCCTATATCACACTGAGTTGAAATTTATTTTTTAACAGTTCACATAATGTCCACTATTCAATGTCAATGGTTAAAGTTCACTAGTGCACTGATCACACGTTAGCAAGAGATTTTTTTGTTTTCTGCAACCCGCTATCAAGCCGGTTTTTAAAGCTGTTCACTGATGTTCATTAATTAATACAAGTCAAGTTGATTTTTGTTCTACAAAATAAATAAATAAATTAACAATTTTTACCACATGTGGTAGAATTATCATCATGATATTCTGTTAAACAATAATATGCTTTTCTAATAAGAAAAGTATTTAATTTTGATTTAAATATGGCACAGGAAACTGCTTTTTTTATACTCAAGGGTAATTTGTTGTATAACTTTTTAACCACTTAAAAACTGATTTCTCTGACTTTGCTAAACTGCGAGCAAGTGTGGCGAGCCTGTCCCTCCACCTAGTACCGTAGTCATGTGAAGCTCTCTGTGCTGTAAACTCTTCTGGATTGGTCCGCACAAATACACATACCTGTTATAACACAATGTGTTAGAGATAGATCAGCAGCAAAGGCACTCTCATCAAATCTTGGCAATGCCTCACTCGGACTCAACAAGAAATAGTCTGAAGGAATTGTGTTCCTGGGTTCGATTCCTGGCACAGTCAACTTATTTGTGATGAACTTAATTTGTTGGATATCAGTATAAATTTAAAGTACATATTATGTATTGTAGTATATCAGTTGTGTTAGCAACCATGATACAAACTAGAAATGGTTTAGTATGAGGCTAACCAGCCATGTGTAAAAAAATCCAGCGTGTAACAAACAAAAAATGAATGAACAAGTAGAATGTAGTTACTTACAAATAGTGATAAGCGCCATAAGGAACACCTGTATCCCGCTGCCAATGACGGCAGCAAACAGCATGCGACGCGGTGGAGGGCGGAACACGTCGCCGTGGACCAGCTTCCATCCGCTCTCCTCCATCATATCGTCGAGGCTCTCGTCTGAGTTATAGCGGGCGATGTCGCGCCGGAGCGTGCGGACCATTATCATTGTTAATATACCTGGAAATTATAACAAAACTTCTTTGAGTAAAAAACAATAAGCTCTACCTTCCCTAGAGACTCCTTTAGTCTTAGAGACAATAGTCTCTATGGACAGATAGCTCCAAATCAAAGATAATAAAAAGAGGCTAAAGGTGTTCATACTTTATTTTAATAAGTCTGTATATTTTGTCCTTCAAACACAAAAATAATGAATAAATAACCAATTCATTAGTGAAGGTTTATAATTAATTATTTTTTAATTAACAGATTTTGTTTTATAATCATTTATATCCACATTTTTCGATTGTCAAATAATCAAGCAAATAAGATTTATTCTCATTATAGCCATTTATTTCAGAGGTCAGTTATGTTAGTTATATATATAATTTACTAAACAAATAACTTTATTTGTCAGTGGAATGGCAAGATAACTGTTTATTTTATAGAATAAATTATACTGACTGTGTAATGGATGGCATTGTTAAAAATATCAACATTTCATTTTCTTTATACCACTGGAAGTTCGTTAATTTGACATCCTTTTCTAACACATGAATATTTCATAGTGTTGTTTCAGCAGAATAAAGTTAACTTTGTTTGCATTGGAAGATGGTCATTCCCACTCTTTCATAGTGTTGAAAAACCAAACACAATTTTTGAGTTAAATTAACAAACTTAATGGCTAGGTAGATACTAAAAGAAAACATTAACACTGAAAAATCCTCCCTTAATGTTATTTTATTAATTATATGATAAAAATAACAATATTTTTTTTAAACATATAGCAAGTTCTGTATTTCCCTTCCAGAATATTTTACTATGTGTTTTTTTTATGTGCATTCTAGATTAGAAATACTTTACACAATCACATTGTTTAAACAAATACAAATAGGTCATAAAACTTACCAGATAAGAAGAACAGTACCACAATGGAGTTGATAATTGAAAACCAATGTATTTTCACATCTTTCATGCCCAAATAAATGTCCCATCGAGATGCCCAACTGATATCTGACTCACTCCATTCAACAGAGTATGTGAAGTACAACTTAGTGCCAGTATCTTCATTAACTAGCTGTGGTTTTGCATCAGTTGGAAACTGGCATGAATCGTCCACAAATGTTAACTCATCTTTGTCTAATGATAATGTCTCCACTTCAAATCCAACCACCCTGTAGGAGTCTCTGAAAATATAGTAATGTGAAAATTCAATTAGTCAAAGGTTATACACATTGATAACAAAGTTTATTATACCTTAATATTATTGTTTCTCTTATGAGAAATTTGGAGTTCTAAATTAAATTTATCTATTATTTTTAAATATGATATTGTGCATACAAATGCATTGTAGTTAAGGGGAAGTAAACTTATCTATATTATTTTAGCTTAGACAGCTGTATTGTTATCATTTGACCTATTACAGAAGGTTAGATGATAATGCGTCTTGTAACATTGCTTTATAAAGGTAAAAAATAAGTAGAAACTCCAAAATTGTGGCTTTTTTAAAAGTTAATACTTCCATAACTATTATAAATTTAACAAAAGAATATCCCTTTGAACACAGGTTGTGGCTGGAGACATCTGTCCCATGGTAATTTATTATAAGTGTCAATAACTTTGTTTAAATGATTTAAAACAAGCATCCCATGCAAGTATCAGCGAAATGTGACCTTATATTAAGTTTATTATTTAAAGTACTTACTGGCTATGCTTGTGATATTTAAGCAATAGTTTGAGGTGATTGTTGATGTATGCTTTTCCTTTAGACATGAACCCAAGATGGTACCCTTGCTCCACATTCACCTCAGAAGTTTCACTATTGTACACTCTAGTAGCCACAGGCAGGTTGTCAACAAGTCTAAAACATTCATATAAAGTTATTATACAATTTCTAATGAATCAATAACATAACTCTGTGTGCAGCATGTTCTCCATATATGGTTTTCAATTTGTCATTTTTAGTAACAAAAATTTTACTTTAAACAAATATTGTAAAAATGAATGTTTGGATGTTTGCTAATTATTGACTGAACATTAAATTTTGTACAAACAGCATAGTTCCTGAATTATTAGCACATAAGATACTTTTGATAGAATAACGCATGCAGCACTACGGGGTACAGCTCCCAGATTACACTAATATTAGTTATGTGCAAAACAATAGGCCAGCTTTAACTTACAGATGCACAAAATATTCATGCTCTATTCTGCTTGCTACTTTCTCTGATTCCTCAACGCTCCAGTTGATTGGATTATTCTTATGGTGACAAAGAAGCCTGCATTTTATATTCTCGGCCATCCGCACTTCGTAGGGTGTATTGACTATTCTGTCACCACGCAACACTTCACCCAAGTTTTCTGACTTATATACAAAGGTTCCATTTTTCGGCAGGCAGAGCGGTAAAGAGTAATATTCGTAAGGTAACTGAGTATGTATACTGGTCATTTTCACAGCTTTTACTTCAATTTTTTGCCCCTTTTTAAACTCCACCGGAGCGACTCCTGGGACGTAAAATCCATTGCAAATAATAATACAGCTACAAAACAAAATAATCTGGTACCAATTCTGAAACGTTACAAACGAATTATAAGTTTTAACAGTACTAAACATAGCAAAAACGGTCGAACGAAGATCTATACCGACTTGAAACATATTTTCTTCTAATTTTGCAGTGTTTAGATAAATGTTCAGATTAATTCATTGTAGAAGATAAAAAAAATAAAAAAAACTTTGGTTTC
This sequence comes from Mellilla xanthometata, assembly GCA_035578125.1. Lineage (NCBI taxonomy): Eukaryota > Metazoa > Arthropoda > Insecta > Lepidoptera > Geometridae > Mellilla > Mellilla xanthometata. The sequence continues at coordinate 6,485,204 of JAPUBQ010000024.1, forward strand.
AATGTAATTACAGTAATCTTTAACACAAAATATTTATAAATTATGGTTTAAAATCCATCACATATTCTTAACAAGTCTGTAATTCTGTATGCTTTGAGTGATTTGAGTCAAAGAGTATGTGAATCAACCAAACCACAGAACCTCTACGGCAGAACCACAGATTTACACAGAACTCAACAAACCAATACAAGATAGTGATGTACCGATCAATTTCATAAAAATGGAACCCGTTTTTTTTCGGTTTACCAATAAAAAACGTGTTTTTCTCATGAATATTTTTTATATAAAAAAATTTGCTACATTCAACATATATTCTTGTTAGTCTAATGATAAACATAAGGAGCGAGGACGGTCTGTCTCCAGGGATATCCCTATGGACTGCACCACGCGCGTTGAAAACTAACGCGCGTGGTGCAGTCCAGGGTTGTTGCATGATTCACTACTATACGAAGAGAGATTGTCGGTACTACTGCGAATAGTAGCTAACCCAAGCCAAGAGGGTTAAGCGTTAAGATGATATCCATGGTTAGACTTTTTAACATTCCAATGTGGGCTAGTTTTCTATTTAATTATGGCTCCAATTATGATCTACGAGGGTGAATCAAAAAGTTCTTAGAAGTGCATATATATGAAATCTTTTTGGATCAAGTTCGATATTCAAATTAAAGAGTGTATATCACACTATATTTACGCAGACTGTCACTTGTTTTTGTTAGTTCGTTCGCATGTAATAAATTTTTTTGTGCAACGAGTTGCTAAAAAGTTAAAATTATGGATAAAAGTGAGTTGCGTGCGGTGATAAAATATCTCAGTTTGAAAAAAATGTCTAGGAAGGAAATTTTTTTGGACATTCAGCAGACATTAGGGGGTGATGCTGTACCCTATTCTACGGTTGCGTACTGGGTGGCTGAATTTAAAAGAGGTAGATCAAGCTGTAAAGATGACCCGCGTTCTGGGCGGCCTGCAACCTCCGTTACAAAAGAAAATGTCAAAAAGGTTGAGAATCTGGTTTTGGAAGACAGAAAAATGACTATAAAATATATAGCTGAGATTCTAAAGATATCTTTTGGTAGCGTTCAACCAATTTTAATTGATTCATTGGGGTTCAAAAAAGTGTCTGCAAGATGGGTGCCACGAATGTTAACCGACGAAAACAAAAAGCGACATTTGGAAATTTCCAAGCGTAATCTCGAAACGTTCCAGCGTGATTCGGATAATTTTTGCCGTCGTGTTGTCACCATGGATGAAACGTGGGTCCAATCCATTTTAATCCTGAAACTAAAAGACAAAGCATGTCTTGGAAACGACCATCCTCTCCATCCATTAAGAAATTTCGAGTTGCTCCTACCGCTGGCAAAGTTATGGCCTCTGTGTTCTGGGATAGTGAAGGAATCCTTTTTATTGATTACATGCCAAAAGGCCAGACGATTACTGGACCCTATTATGCAAATTTAATCCCGATAGTGCGTGAAGCGATTAAAGAAAAACGTCGTGGAAAACTGTCGTTGGGCGTGTTGTTCCTTCAAGATAACGCTCCTGCTCATCGATCGGAAGTTGCGCTCAACGCAATCCGCTGTGCTGGCTTCAATCTCCTTGACCACTCACCATATTCTCCGGACTTAGCCCCAAGTGATTTTCACTTATTTCCAAAATTAAAAGAGGAAATTCGTGGAACAAAATTTCACGATAATGACGCGGTTATAGCTGCCGTAGAGGACTTTTTCGAGAGTCAAGAAAATATTTTTTTTCACAAGGAATAAGGAAGTTAGAAACGCGTTATTCTAAATGCATTGCATTGCAGGGAGATTATGTAGAAAAATAAAATATTATTATTTAAATCTGCATTTTTTAATATTGATTCCAAGAATTTTTTGATTCACCCTCGTAGATAGGTGATTAAGTTATATTGGATAAAAATAGCACGCTTTGTCATGATTGACACATGTACTTTATGCTGTAAGATACAGAACTATAAACGCGATGCTATATAACTTAGCGCTCATAGGCCCAGTACAATATCTGAAAAAGAAACACTAATAAATACCGAAACCGTTTTTTCAGTTCCGAAAGTATCGGTTGCTTATTATCGGTAGTAATCAGTTACATAACTATGATTTGTGCAGATTCACAGAACAGATAATCACATTTGGTAATGTGATAATGTCATTGTCTTTTCAAGTATATTGTCTATGGTTATGTTTTATAGCTTAACTTGTATTTTATTTTAAGGACGCAGCATTTATTTAAAAATGTAAAGAATATCTCATAAAACATATATTTATTTATTATTTATTTATGTTGGCGTGGGTGCGCTAGTGTTGCGTTTTAATAATAGTACGGAGAACATTCTACACCCCATTAAATTATACAAAAATGTGACACCCATTTCTTGTACAAATTTCAGGTCCAAAGAGTACATGTCCATGCTCGTTTCATATTAGTTTACCTTCTCTATGAATTATATTCAATCAATTTGCGCCATTTGTGATTTTGCGTTTGCCGTCTTTCGTTTGTGTAATTTGGTGAGAATATTACTTTAAATGACTAAAACAAGTTTAAATAGCAATTAAATCTTGGCATTGAAAATCTTTTTCCTGTAATCTTATGTCTTTGGGCTCTATGAGCGATTTGGATTTAGTTTTTTCATCACAGGATACAACAAAAACAACGACAGCAACATGGTTCAGGTACCTACCATTCCCATTGTGTAAAAATAGCTCATTCATTCATAATTTACGAAACTGTTATCAATTTTATAATTACAGAAGTATATCTTCTTGTTATTAATAATTTTTAATATAATAATAAATATAAGGTAAACTAACCTCATCAACGATACGATACTTTTTTAGGGTTTCGTACCTAAAAGGTTAAAGCGACACCCTACACTTAGCATCTACTCTCTGTCTGTCTGTCACCAGGCTGTATCTCATAAACCATGTAATATAGAAAGCTGAAATTTTCACAATTGATGCAGTTCCGTTGCTGCTATAAACATGTTTTGTTTTTCGTTTTCACTGACTATTTAGTTATAGTATATTAACTTTCAAAATTAAGATAAAATAAATATTTAAGATTTTTAAGGGCTCCCATACAAGAAACATGTTTCTTGCTATATTTTTATGCGAATCACACGAAACCCTAGTTACACTTTGTAATTTTTATGTGCTAGTTGCACTTTGTAATTTTTTACAAATTGTATCTTCAGGGACTTCCTAGGGTTTTCATGTTATCATATTTATTGACTTATCAAACTTTCAAAAAATTTTCATATCTTTCATTAATTTCAGGCTTCAGACGAAATGGAGCAACCTGACCTACCACAGGCTGTTAAATTGTTCAAAGAAATGAATGCAAATGTGCAACAAGTATCACAGTTAGTTGACAATATGTTGGTCCGAGTCAAAAGTGGAGAGATTTCAACGGATAAAGGTCTAAGTTTCCTAGAAATGAAATATCAAATGCTTCTGAGCTATCTGATTAATCTCACCTACATAGTTCTAAGAAAGTGTTCAGGTGAGAGGATTGAATCAGATCCCTCTATAGATAGACTTATTGAGATAAGAACTGTGCTGGAAAAAATTCGTCCAATTGATTCCAAATTAAAATATCAGATTGATAAGCTAGTGAAAACTGCAGTTGTCGGCGTCACATCTGAGGAAGATCCTCAAACATATCACGCCAACCCAGATAACCTTGTGAGTAAAATAGATGATTCAGAAGAAGATTCCAGCGATGCTTCCGAAGGAGAGAAAGAAAAAAGTAGTAAGTCAAACATTTATGTCCCTCCTAAATTGGCAGCAGTACATTTTGATGAGAGCACATCCAGAAAAGACAGTGAAATAAAGAATAAAGAGAAATCAAGGAAACAGTTCTTAAACTCAAGTGTCATGAGGGAACTCCGAGAGGAATATTCGGAAGCTCCTCTGGAGGTGACCACAGGGAACCATGTGAAACATTCTATATCTAAATATGAGCAAGAGAAGACTGAATATGAAGAGAACTATCTAACACGCCTACCTGTGACTAAAGCAGAAAAAAATCGCCGGAGAAAACTGACAACAGTGGGGATGTTGGCTGATGAGGTTACTGGAACCAGCAGCAAACAGACATCACGCAAACACAAACTGAAGTCAAAGAAAGGTAAAGGGTTCAAGAGGAGGCGCACTCATTAGGAATATACCTCGGGTAACACTATCACTTTGTTAAGTTAAAGCCAGTGGCCAGCAATGTAACTTATCTTTGATTCCATCTATCTGTGTCTTTTTTCAATAGTCTCATAATTTGATTTAATGGACATTTTATAAAAGTGACTCCAACTAATGTACATTGAACAACCTACATTGACTTTTGGATCATAAAGTTGTGACAAATAATATTGATTGTATAGAAAACTCTCGCAAAAATAAGTACCTCAAGATGAAACATATTATTAGAAATAGTTGATTTTTTGCTATTTTAAGGATGTTTTTAACTAGCTGAATATTTCAATCACAATATTTTATTTAACTTGAATGAGAATATGAAAGCTATTTATGGTTATGCTTTAATTTATTTCACTTTATCTTGCTAATCAATCTGATTTTTGTTTGGCCTAATATACATCTGATACATAGTAATGCCTTGTGACAGTGAGGGTAAAAATGTATTAAATAATAAATGTGTATTGAATATCAACATGATATATTGTGAATAGCCTATAGATAGATGTTAAGTCTATAGTGCTGCTGATATTTGAAAATATTTTTTAACAAAATGTTTTTATTCAATTATTGAAGAGTGATGAAGGTATGTTTATTTCATTATTTTTCTTTTTCATTAAGTTTTAAGATCTAAGTGTAATGTTTCATTTCTCTGTTACGATTTTTGTTTCGTGATTATGTATGTTTTGATTTGTTTGAGATAAAATTAATAAAGCCGTTTGGATTAATCTCTGGCTATTTTATTGTTATCATTTTCACTATTGTATAGAGTTTCAGTTGTAGGCGGGAAGTCCTGTAGGCAGGTGGAAGGGTCGAAGGATTGGTATCGGAAGTGTCTGAGGCGCCGGATGTGCGGTATAGGCGTGTGAGTGTCGAGGCACTGGTAGAAGCCTCTCGGAGGCGCCGTGCCGCCGTTGTGCGTCAGGTCCGAACGGATGACGCGGTTCAGCAGCCACTCCGGCGTCGACATTGTCAGCTGCAAACATCGTGAAAAGTACTACAATAATAAAATACTACGAATTGACATAAACTACTGAACTTTGCATAATCTGTGATGACCAATTTTTTTTTTTATTGATAAATAGGCTTACGTTTGACCGCAGCTAGCCTGATGTTAAGTTAGACTGTGGTCTAAGATGTAACACGCTTGCCTAGAAGGAACCTATTTACTCTACATTTTAAGACCCCAAAATTGTACTTCTCGGGAAAAAGAGACTCAGGAAGAGAGTTCCAAAGCTTCGCCGTTCTCACAATGAAGGTCGAAGCAAAACGCTTTGTGCGAATTCTCGGAACTTCGACAGTGAATCGATGTCTCTTCGCTGTGCCCCTGCTCGTTCTGTAGTGGAATGGAGAAGCGGGAATTAAATTGCGCAGCTTCATTGCACACATTGAATATCTGTTTAATGTTGTAATGTAGCAGCATAAAGAACTAGGAAGATAGTGGAAGTTTACCGGCTTCGTAACTCCAGGATTAGGGTTTCTGTAATCATCTTGTTGTGAGGTAACATAGTCCATAACACCGAAATCTGGATGGAGCTGAGCTAAGTCTGCCTCTTTCATCAGTCTGTTTCTTCCGGGAGTGCTGTTGGTGTGTGCTCGTTTTTGGTAAGTGCATATTATATTTTTTTTACTGTTCTACAATAATAGTAAATCAATGTATTTAGTTTCTTCTTCTAGGTCTAGAACAATTTATAGACACAACCAGTCAAGTCTTATATTTAAGACACTTAGAACCGTGGGGCAACTTGACAAATATACTCTTTAGTTTAAGACATGTTTGAGCTATGCCAACCACTGGTCTCTTTTTGAACACATTATCAGCCATAATAGCCTAAGATCCCACTGCAGGATAGGTGTGCTCATCGACTATTTGTTTAAAACCAAATTTTTATGTTTATTTATAGTTAAGAGAATATATATTTACTAGGGTGCCTATCAAAATTTGGCCGCTATTATTTTTTTTTTAATTATTTTTAATTTATTTTTGGTAAAAAATTTCGTTTATTTATTATTTAAATAAAATAACGTCTACATCACAGCAATTAATATGAAGATTCGAAAAAATCACGGTTGCCGTTGCTCACCTGGTCGCACTTCTTTGCAGCCTGGTATAAACAGGTATGATTTCGATAAATTTATACGTTCATAACCTATTTTTATGAATTATATGTCAAATTAAAGCTATTTTTTTTCTATTAATTATCATATCGACGGTTAAAAGGCAAACTGCGTTAAGCGACAAATATTTGAGTTTTGAGTTATATACATATTTGGAATCAGCGATTTTTTCTGCGTCTTCTGAACCCAGTTTTGTTCAATTCTGAGCACTTTTTTGTCGCTTGAGACCATTGCAAAAATTGGCCTATTTTTGGATTGCATGGTTTAAAGCGACATGGAATTTGATCATTTTCGACACAAATGTATTTCAGCTGTTTTAAATTGTTCTTAATTTCATATACATTGGCACTTAAGCACACTGTTTGAAAACATGAAGTCGGGTAAGATAATTGACCTCGAATTAAAATAAACAGTGATGTCGCTTGAAACATTTTTCTTTTCATTCAAATGAAAGCATCGTGTCGCTTAAACTGTTTCATTCAGAGTATGCTTTAGGGCTATTTGGGACTTAAGCTGGTTTGCCGTGATGTGATATTGATGTCAAGAGTCATATGAGCCTGTTATGTAGTCATAATATTTTTCAATATTGGTCGTTTCAAACAAAACATTAAATACATTTTAGAACTTAAAACATTTTTCAACGTGTCGAAAAACGGAGCCTTGGAGGATAATCATCTCGAAATCTACTTTGGCAGCGTAAATAGTGTCGGTTCATTCAAAGAAATTTTCTCGCGCACATGTACTAACCTCCAGCGTGTAGCGAGAAACGCCATCTGCACGGGCGCTTCAGTCAGCAGTAATACATCGATGGGGACGGTTGTGTGTACAAGTTTGCTTCGAAGTAAGTATTAAACACACCACACGGAAACAGTATGCTGCTATTCTACTCAAGAAAATATACTGTGTATATTTTTTTTTGTAAAAGCATAACCAGAAACGGATTTAGTTTTACATGGGGGGAAGCTGGAGGAAAAAGAGGTGGCAATGAAGTAGCCAACAAGCACAATTTTACAAAATATTGCTGATGTAGATTCACGTGGTACGATCAAATCCCTGATTTTATACTCAGATTGTCCGGGTCATGTCCGGGTCAAAACAAAAACAAAATTGTGCTCGCAGCTCTTCATAATGCACTCTTGCAAACAGTGCATTTAGAGACTATACAGATGAACTATTTGCTCCCAGGGCATACTGAAATGACGGTAGATAGCATGCATGCTACGATCAGAAATTCAATACGAAACAACATTATATGAGCATTTTTTTTATTTAACGTGAGAAAATGCTTTTACGCATGCCCACCACACCCGGGGAGGTGGGTGGGGTGTGTCGGGCTCGATGCCAGAAGAGCATCACTGCCGACTAAAACCGCACGATGGCCTCCTCACCGGAAAGCGGTGTGAGGTTCCAGTCCCCGCATTAACCCACCACCCCGCCCAACTCAGCTAGCCTGCGAGACTCCTTCTCAGGGGATGAATCCCTTTGCAGTGCACCACTTGTGCACCGCAACCACCTCGGGGACCGTGAGTGCAATGGACGCCGGACAACCCCGGTCCGACGTCTTAGGTCCCCCGCAACGGGTCAGGTCTGTGGCCCCGTCACCTGCCACTACGGCCGCAGAGAATAGGGAGAGTGGTAGATAGTCACTTCCTTCTCCCTGCGGCCCCACCGCGTCCGCCATCGACCGGTGGCGACCCCGTCGAGGTCGCGGCAGGTAGGAAGAGCGGCGCATCGTAATACCGACACTTCTCTCCTACCGCGGCCCCACACTTTCAGCTGTGGTGCCTCCATATCCACACCACAAGCCCGCCTCAGTTGCGAACCCCCCCTCCCCCGGATCGAGGTTCCGCAACGTACTGGTGCCACTCCATCTAGAACTTGCATGGAGGAGTGAGTACAAGTCTAGGGAGTGGCCCGCCTCAGGGACCCTCTTCGTTTCACCGAGGGTGACCAGGCCAAGGTAACTGAGCACCCCCGCCTTGACAATGCGGGGCCCCACGGGAGGATTATATGGGCAATTAGGATTATATGGTACAGTTTTTCAGCTGGCCAGTCCATCCATACCAAGTGGAGACGCTGACTCACTGTGATTTTAAAAATTATGAAGAAATGTCAGACAAGTATTTCAAAAGAAATCTCATAGGAAAGGTTAGCAAGAAACGGGTAGCATCATTTAAAAATCTCTGGGCATTATGACAATTAAAAATAGTATGAAGGATGACGCAAGAGCCGAGACAATCCCTATAGTTAGGCCGAAACCAATAGATGAAAAATATAAATCCATGTTGCCAATACTACCACTAAATACAACAAATTGAAAAAACTGTGTGACAATGGTGTGATTCCAAAAATATTCCAGTTGGAATACACCAATCTGCCTCACCGAATTGGAAAAGATAAACGAATATATAACTAAAATTTAAAACTAAAATATCATACCAGGTTAATTGAGGATATAGGATATTAAGATTAAAATAATTGTTTTTTTATATTAAGTGATTAATTAAAACATTCTTTTAAAATTATAACACTCATAAATGCTGTTTTAATGCTATCAGTCGTTAATTCAATTCTATTACAGGTTTATTTTTCTTATCGATTGTCATTTGGAATGAGGTTTTATCTGACAAGCTTACAAACATTATTGCATTTTAGCGAACTTAAGTCAATTTGGCTAGTATGTCGATTGTCGCGTGAGTCACTTTTCCTTTGTTGTTTTTAACTCTTTGATACACTCTTGCCAATTTGACTCGTTCTATTTTTGTAATTTTGTTGAGATTAAAGCATTTTACTTCGATCTAAATATGAGGTCACCTGCACTTAAACATTTTTTGCTTTGAACTTATTTTAAATCCTGTGGCGGTTCAGTCAGTTATCCTTATTCCTAAATAATGCATTTGGGATTAAACGACACTTATTTTTCACAATAATACTCGTTAGACCACGAAACTTTTGCATTAGTAGCGTTTGACTAAATAATAAATACGTTTTTCATCATTCTTTAATCCACCCAGAAATTTCGTGATTATGATTTTTTTTCCGAAATATAAAACTTTGAATGGCTCTCCTGTAAAGTTCGAAAATTGTCGCTTAACGCAGTTTGCCTTTTAACCGTCGATATTAAGTTGCTTAATTAAATCTGGCCGCAAATAAGGGTTGCTGGCTGTTAAAGATAATAAATATTTAAGGTAGAGTGAAAGAGAGTTAGCGCGTAACATCATTTGTCAGACGAGGACAGCGATTGCCGACTGTGCGACGCTTTTAAACCATTGCGCATGCGTCGAGTGCTCAGAATACAGAAAGAACCAGAAACCGTGAGCGCACCTAATACTGAAGCTACTAAAACTACTCTTAAATAGAGTAGTTTGACGCGCGACCGATCCGATCCGATGGGATCACATTTCACGTGTAGGTAAGTATCGTATTTAAGTATCAACTTTTTTAATTATTGAATACATTTCTCAGTTTTAAAATTGTCATAGATAATGAGGCATCCATCTTGTTAGTGTTGCCAGTATAAGAGTTTTGATTTACCCTACTTTTTATTACCTCTTGAGGGCTTTTATTCATTGTAGAATATTAATAATTAATTTAATAAAAATTAACCGACTTGAAAAAAGAAAGTATAACTCATCAGTGCAGCCCGTGTGTACATAACCAATAGTCCTATTAAATAGTATGTTTATATCTATGAAAAATACCTAGACATAATATTTCATCATTTATCTAAATTTAAATTTTTGTTAATAAGTTCAAATTCTAAGAGACAATATTATATAAAGCTTACTCAGCAAAAAGGAAATTAAATGTATTTTTTTCTAAAGCGTCTTTTATTCAATAAATCTATCAATTTATTGAGACAATTAGGTTGGTACATAATAATAATATAGATTAGGACAATTTTTATTCTATTTTTATCTCATCTCCTGGACTCCCAAATTTTACGCTAAAAACGGACACATAATGCCTGAGCTAGCAACATTACGCGGGTGGGAAATGACGCGGGCGGGGGCAGTGTTTTGTTTTACGCGGCTTCTGGTTCTTCGAGTTCGTAATAAACAATGTTTTATAGGTATTTACATTGTTATTTTATTTGTGCATCTAAAAATTATTATATTAGTTAACGTAAAATAGAATTGATAAAGATGAAGTCGTGTTTTTTGTGTAACGAAAAAAGCAATGTACTTGATTTTAATCATTCCAAAAGTGCTTGCTAATGTTAAATAAATAAATAAATAAATATTAGGACACATTCACACACGGCTGGTTAGCCCCATACTGAACCATTTCTAGCTCGTATTATGGTTGCTAACACAACTGATATACTACATATACATACATATTATATATAAATACATATTTAACACCCAGACCCATAGCCAACAAATTTAGTTAAGCACAAAGATGTTGACCGGGCCGGGAATCGAACCCGGAACCTTCTGATTAGCGGACCGGCATGGTAACCTTTACGCCAACGAGGTCGTCATCATCGTCGTCGTGTTATTGTTTCGTCGTAAAAAAAATGTAAATATCATGACCTTTTATTTACAATTGACTCTACTAATGATTTTGGATATCATTCAGAGTTTAATTTTTTGTTGCAATTTATAAATTTATAATTTTGAAAAAATTACATATTTTTTGGAGTATTTATTATAAGTCGTCTCTATTTTTCCCCGGTGGTTGAGAACACTAACGTTCGACGCAAGCGCAACGGCTTAAAAGCGTCGCACAGTCTGCAATCGCTGTCCTCGTCTGACAAATGATGTTACGCGCTAACTCTCTTTCACTCTACCTTAAATATTTATTATCTTTAACAGCCAGCAACCCTTATTTGCGGCCAGATTTAATTAAGCAACTTTATATGATAATTAATAGAAAAAAATTAGCTTTAATTTGACATATAATTCATAAAAATAGGTTATGAACGTATAAATTTATCGAAATCATACCTGTTTACACCAGGCTGCAAAGAAGTGCGGCCAGGTGAGCAACGGCAACCGTGATTTTTTCGAATCTTCATATTAATTGCTGTGATGTAGACGTTATTTTATTTAAATAATAAATAAACGAAATTTTTTACCAAAAATAAATTAAAAATAATTTAAAAAAAAATAATAGCGGCCATATTTTGATAGCCACCCTAGTCAATATATATTCTCTTAACTATAAATAAACATAAAAATTTGGTTTTAAACAAATAGTCGATGAGCACACCTATCCTGCAGTGGGATCTCGTACTATAACATAAACATATTTTTAAGATATGTTTAATTATAATAGTGTGGATTTAACTAGATTAATGTGGAACCAAAAAAAATGTGCCGACCCCACCTAGTGGGAAAGGGCGCAGTCTCATAGAAGATTTGCCACTGCCAGTGTTTAACCAAAGTACTTGTTTCCCTAGTTCTAAAAGGCTAGTGGACTTTATAATTTCATCGTCATCATATCTTTATACTAAACTGTTGGAAGCGTACTTACTAACTGCTAATCGAGCGTCGCGTCGATTCGCACAGATACGAGTAGATCAACTTCCAAAGTTTATGTGTACGGTCGCTTTTCGCTTATCTACGATTCCATTATTTTCCGATGTAAGGTGTACCTAGGTTACGTTTTCAGGTACTCACTCAGTGCAGGGGTAAGACGTGAAGTTGACGAGCGGTTTGAAGGAGTATATGGGGTCCGTTTTCCGGAACACGTCGCGCAACATCGCGCGCGTCTCCGTCATCCCCGTGCCGTGGTCCTCCGAGCCCAGACGCAAGTAAGTACTGTTTGCAATGATATTAATGCTTTAGGGGCAGACCGACGTCCGTAATTAATGTTTTGAATTCTATGTTCTATGCTAGTATCTAGTCCTACTACCTCCATAGAATGTATAAAAAAAAAGAAAAAAATTGGGCTCGCGCATGAAGGTTTCCGTACCATTGTTGTATGGGAGCCCCCCTTAATTTTTTTTAATTTTTTTTATTATATAATCATTATACTTTAAACTAATGTTGAGCGGAATCACTTGTCGTCGTAGATCTCAATGTTTACGTACAAAACCATTCATCTTAGTACAGACCGAATTAACTCCAAAAACAAGCTATCGACAGTGTTGAACCGTGGGGATGAGCTATAATTGCGTACCTAACAAGTACATAATCTAAGGGGATGAGCGATACAAAATGTTTTTTTTACCTGACATGGTTGCTCATACCGTCTCTGTAGACATAATTATCCTTCGGTTCTGCATGAACTCTAAAATCCCAATTCTCTACCTTGGTCCTAGGTCCATAGCGATTTCTGCAAAACAGAATCTGGTGCGGCTTTTTAGCCATGGGGGAATGGAAGTACCATCTCGAGGCTTCTCTTATTCTCTTTCTTTCTTCGCCACTTATCTGTTCCCCTCTTACGTTCATATTCTAATAAATTAATAGATGCCTTTTGTAAATAAAATCTGTGCCAAATCTTTGTAAAACAACAACACCGGAAAATGTGGAAATAATAGTTTATTATTCAAGTCAGCTTGATGTTTTATTCATCAATGTCAATATCAAAGCATCACAGTAAAATTATGGTAGAGTAAAAATAAAAACAGTGCGAACTCGTTATTCTTGGTGAACGAGATTGTAATTAAAAGTTTGTTCCCATATACCTAAGTTCTTGTGTACAGGTTTAGCCTTATATAAAAGCATAAATATAATAGTTATTTTAATGATAATTATTTATTATTCCCAAACCAATGTATATGTACAGATGATTCCTAATATCTAGTCGAGTAACTGAATATCTAAATGTCATAGTTTGAAAAAAAAATCAACCTCTAGCCTTTATCAGTGTTAGCGTTTACAGCTTTACGTAAAATACAACTCCTTCTAATGAGTGAAATTGGTTAGCAGGAACATGACAAATAATGAGCTTCCTTATGAGGACAGGGTCTATTTGATAAATAGAAGTTATTATTTAACTTTATATTAACTTTATTGCATAAGTAAGTTTCTAAACATTTTTGTGACTCTTTCCAGCAGAACTATGGGCGTGTGTGTGAGCAGGGTTCGTAGGAGTCATAGCCACGTTGCTTGTCGACAACATTTCTTTCCACCGCATCTCTTCCTCTTTGACATGAATGCTTTTCTGAACACACGACACAAAGGCTTCGAAGAACTCGTAGAAATTTATTTCTACGTCCAAGTCCATGATTTTGTCGCCGTTGTAGAGCTGTGGAAATATTTGAGAGAATATCTTGATGATAGATTTGCTCGTCAGATTTCCGAAGTTGGAGAGTTTTAAAATCTTCCGCATCTCGACGTCCTCGAGTGGTGTCATATCGTCGTCGCTTGTTGGTATCATAGGCTCATCTGTAAAGAAACCAGGTAGAAGAATTGTTTTAAAATGTGAGACGTTACAATTGGATCGATAGGTGCCAAAGAAAAGATTATTATAAAGCACTTTGTAACTTGATGAGCGCTTATACTCGTAGTAACATGGGTATATTATATTCGTAGAGGCATCAACTCTACTAGAGTATAACAGTTTAACGGGCTTGGAAGATACACGTAATGTAAAGTGATATACGTAACAACAAATTGGACGAAGTTAACTTTCAGATATTTAAATAAAATAAGACTTAACTTTAAAAGAAGTCCGTGGCCATCATCTAAAATTTTATGAAAAAATGTGAAACGTTTATGTACAGAATGTGGGTGTACCAGTAACAAAAGACATTTCATCTCCAAAGACGTAGGTGTTGCGGCCGATCGGGGTGGCTTCCTCCGGAGACTCCACCAGCGCAGGTTGAGGCTCGCCATAATGTGTCGGTAGTCGCGTGGCACACAAAAAATCCCTCACAGTGTGCGGCTCTCCAAGACTTTTATACAGTTTATACGATGCCAGTAAAGGTACAAACGAACCGTATCCGTTAACTAGCAGGCCTGTGGGAAAACGAGTTTCATTTACGAGCTGTTTTAGAACGTTCCATGTTTTCTGTTTATTTTCCTCATAATGTAATTGATATGCGTTGGGAAAATAAGGACCACAATTAAAATAATACTAAAACAAGTTATTTTCCGCAATAAAATTAATTACTATTGGTCCAATCTGTTATATTTGAGGATAATGTCATATTGTAAAAAAATTAACTATTATACTTTGAAGTGGCTTAAAAAATGTTCTTAATTTGACTGTATTTAATTATTGTTGCATACCAGTACCTCAAAACTCCGTGAGTTACTAACCAATTTTTAAATTCTCTGATTAGAGTACAAATTACTTTCAGATTGGTCCCTTTTAAATTTAATCGAAGCTAGTTCAGTATTTTAAAAAAAATTGTCGGTTTTCCAATTTTTTATTATTCACTTTTCTTTAAAGTAGGATATCAATATCCTACTAATAATATAAATACAAAACTTTGTGAGGATGGATGTATAGATGCTATATGTTACTCTTGCACGCTCTAACGCTTGAACTGATTTGGTTGAAATTTGGTATATAGATTGATTATGCCCTGGATTAACTTAAGCGAAATTTGATTCCGGATGAATACGAGTAATACTGCAAGCAGGCTAGTGTTTCTGTGTTTATACCTTTACGTCGGCCACAGCCTGGTAAAGCATCATTGTCCATAAACGTTCTGAATGCTGTTGCCAAAATTGTATCCGGCCTCACCCCTGGTACTTGTCTTCTAGCATAGAGCCTTCTAGCTACAGATATCAGACTATGGATGAACTGCCAGAAATATAGCTTTTCGAAAGGGTCGTGTGGTGCTCGCGATAGCCAATCTGGACATTCATGAAATATGGTATCTATTTCCACGAGATTCAGTCCTTTTTCGTGAACATTACAGTCGTTGTAAAATTGCCACAAATATAAGCGTATCATAATCGGTGTTAAATAAACTTCTTCTGTGTTACAAATTGTTGCGTAAGTAAAATAAATATTTTTCAAATGTGTTTCGTAAGTTCTTAGTGCTTTACGTAAGGAACTCTCCTCGAACTTCAGAAATTCTTCGGAAAGCAAAACAGTATCGTTCTTGTGGTGTTTAGTATGGTCTGGTTTTTTACTAGTAATTGATACCTTTGGTTCAACCTCTTTATTGATTTCTAAGTAATTGTTAATCATATTTGATCTTATTTCCGCTTCCCTGTCCATATTTTGATACGCCAGTTTAATGTGATAGTCAAGTCCGACGTCGTCATCACAGATATTGAACACATAAGGTTCGAGGTGTTGATTAGGTCGAGGTGTATCTTGTGGCGGCTCATCTCTCACTGGACCAAGAACATCGTCATTGAATAACATTTTCCTATTTTGCAGTATCATACCGTCGTTCGTGACAAGTTTTCCAGGTCCATGTTTCTTGTTATCCTTAAATTCTCCTTTGTAATGGGCCCCTAGACCGAGCCCAAAATTGAGGATACCGTAACCGTTTCTTTCTCCCTTTAGCCAGAGACCACGGTATGCTCTGATAGACGGTAAAGCCATAGTGTTGTTGTAGCACGCTTTCCAAATGTACATGCCATAGCCAGACATGACTCCATTTTTCCAACCTCCTCTATAGAACTGTGTAAGAGAAACTATAGATGTAGTAGAGGTAGAACGTAATATCTTTTCAATACAGACAAGTAGGCACAGATAAGTTAAACATGATTTTTGGTAAGTACGTGTACATTATGGTAATAACTTACATCGCTATTTTGCCATATCATCAACCCTTTCCCCTCTCGTATGTATCTATCCCATTCGCCCATGTATCCGCTTTGGATTGTGTATTCTCGGGATCCAAATCCATGACGAACATTCTGAAAGTTACTAAGTATATGTTAGCAGTTATTCATTAACTAGGCGTTTGCCGATGATGTTCTCGTCAATGATTTCTGCTTTTGCCATAGCATTGACCTCCTTGTACGACTGGTCGTTTATCTTAACTCCTAGATCTAATCAGAAAATGCTCATCGTAGTCTTCTTCCTCTCCTTTCTTTTAACTTTCATCTATTATGTTTTTGAGGAATTCAACATTTTCGTACAAGGTAGCCAAACATTATTTCTCTTCAGTTCTCAACTATCACAAAATATTTTGCCTTTTTAACCATGTTCAATATAACTTCGCTTAACAAAGAAGTATACGACATGGTAAATTTTAGGTAATGGCAATCTTGAGACTATTAGATTAATAATCGACAGTCATAAATTAGTATAGTTAGATGTTATTGATGAATAAGCTGGCTGACTTTGTCTAACGCTCATCATGTAGTATGTAAGTATTATTAACTTAAGTAGTCGAGTATGTAGTATTATTAACTTACAAATTCCCATTCTCCATCGTAAGTGTTAGTATCATGGAACGATGCATATACTATTCTTCCTTGACCGTGCTTAGTGCCACAGTGCCATCCTCCGGCATACGAGGACCTCTTGCGAGAATCCACGTACAAGCCTTGGCCATGACGCAAGTTGCCGACAAAGTCGCCTTCGTACCAGCAATCGTTTTTCCATTGAATTATACCTTTGCCGCGTATTGAATTGTCGTTAAAATGACCCTAGAAGAGTGTTTCAATATTTACTAATTTACGAGTACCTCTCTTTCTAATACATAATTATTTGCTTTCATTATTGTAGAACTTTTTGTGATATCTTTTTAGGGTTATCTAAGTTATAGTATAATAACAAGTTATAATTTTGGCAGATGAAGGTCTCTCTGCCTAGCTCACAAAACTCGACAACAAAATTAATAAATAACGTGAAGCAAAGCACAGTACATTTACACTCATAATCTCTACGGACACCTGCAAGTGATTTAAAATTCAAACGCAATAGCAACCGGCCCTTCGATTTCATAGTCACCCTTCCAAAATACTTATTCATGACCGTGAGAGGTACCAACCAAGTAAACGGTCCCGTCGGCCCATTGAAAACGACCCTCGCCATGCATGCATTTCATTGAGATATTCCCTTCGTATAGGTTGCCGTTTTTAAAACGAATGATCGCTCGCTCGTCTGATCCCGACCACCAACACTGGTATACCGGCTCTCCCTGCGGTATGATAATTAAAATTTGTTTTTTTGTGAGAGTAGATATAAAATGTTAGTAATTAATAACACTGTAGGCATTAGCAATCTATAAAATATCTACTTATATTGTTAGTCGCAGAATGAAAGCATTATTGTGATAGTACCTGTTCTAAATATTCTAATTTTGAACTTCGGCTTCTTTTCGTCTTCGAATTTTTGCCTGCAAAATAGAGTTATTAATGAAAATACACCAACGCTAAAAACGATATTACTTTGCATTGCTCAAATAAATTAGGTACCTGTCGGTGGTGGAACATCTTTACCGCCCTTTCTACTTTTTTTGCTGGTAAACGTTTGTTCGCTCGGCGTTTTTGGGAATTCCGATATGTTTGACAGTTCTTCAGGTTTTACTGGGGGTGGTATAACGTCCCAGGACTCTACAATGTTGTCTAGCATGGATTCGAACATCCATGTGATGATTTCCTTCCTCACGGTTCCGTTGGGGCGAGATGGGCGCGGTAAGAAGGAAGTTGCTGACTCGCTCTGAACTCTGGCGGTGGAGCGGGTGCGGCCGGTATCGTAACCTTCGGAGATTCGTGACGCTACCACAGAACTCTCGCGACGAGTTAACGTACGCTGACTATCTACATAGTACATGGTAATAAATATTAACCACCTGTGGCAGCAACAGACAGCAGCTGATAAAAGTAATTTATTAGACGTCAAATTATTGTCATTATTACTAAGGCGATTAAGTTTGACTTACCTATATATTCCAGAGGTCTTACTCGTACATTCACAGAGTAAACGGTCGCTTTATCGTTTGAATAGTAGAAAACATTTGAAAGTTCATATCTTCTCACATGCATAACTAAATAAGTGCTATACTAGTAAGTGATAGCGAAGATATATGTACATTAGCATTTACCGCCGTAGCAGCAGCCTATTGTTATATAGGGTTACAGGTAACTAACGCGTTGTATTCCTCTACATGCTCGAATCAAGGATCAAGGTTTCAATAAAACACTACTGTTAGAGTTGTACCTGTTGTATTTTCAGGATAAATTTAATTTTGTTCTTAAATTTGGCTTTACTCTCTCGATCTTCGTGAATGTGGTGTCTCCCATTGTCACTCTCCAATAATGTCGAAGAGTGTGTTAACGGACTGTTAAACATAGAATGACGTTGACCTAGCGGAAAAAATAAAAATCTGAGTAAATCCAGTAAATCACAGAAGGTTCCATTCTATCTTAAAAGCAAATTACTCATTAGTAGGAAACCCTTGGACTAAGATATATGTTAGCTTAGCACTGTTGGTATAGATCAGTAATAAATACGTTGAAAGACTTTTTAAGAAAGAAGGGTTTTAGGTCTGTTCCCTACTTAAATTGTATTATAGCGATTACTATTGTAGATAAAATATTTGACATTAACCCCATCTAAATATATTCCAGGGTCTCCATTGCCGCCATTGCGAGTTGTCTCGTTGCAGATCGCCCGCAGACGAGTCTAGCTGTTCCATTGGGATGTCCTTTGCGCTGCCAGTGGAGCTTTTGTCACCCCAGCAAGAGCATAGGATGCATAACGCTGATAGTATTAGGATCTGGTGGACAAAGGTTTAGCAAACATGTAAAAATCAATAATTATTTATGCTTTTAAGTTAAATATTGTGTTTATCAATATTTTAAGATAATTTGCTTTGTACAAAATCGACGTAGATATCGCTAATCATTAATTGAGCAAAATGCGCTCATGGAATTATACATAAGTATTTTAACTAGGAATAAGCATAGACAAAATATTTTGTATACTTTGTCTATGGTATAAGTATCTAAGCGACTAGCAGATCGTCCCGGCTTCGCACGGGCTATAAAATAATCTAAGTTGCAAAGAGAAACAAAATAGGTGAAAGGTGAACGAATTTTTCGAATCGGTCTAGTAGTTTCGGAGCCTATTTGCTTACCTATTAACAAACCATCAAACAAAAAAAAAATGGTTGCCTGTAAAGTCGGTTTTACGGGCGAAGATTTTACGTGACAACGTCTGCCGCGTGCTGCGCGCGCGGCAGACCGATCATAGTTGAGTGGGAGAGAGACGCAAGGCATTCGGCGGGCCTCTCTCTCGTTCGGTGACTCATCGTAACGTTACCGGGCGTTACACTTTTTCATAAGTGACTCCCAGCCGCAACCTAATTTAAGACGTTGTCACGTCAAAAATACATACAGCCGAATATATAACCCCTCCTCTTTTTGAAGTCGGTTAAAAATCAAACTTTTCCTCTTTATAATATTGGTGTAGATGAATATGTTAACCGATCTCAAAATAATGTGCATACTTATATGTAATACAGTAATTCATTTAGCTATAGTTTGTTTGTTTGACGCGAATAGGCTCCGAAAGAACTGGACCGATTTGAAAAGTTCTTACACTGTTAGGAAGCTATATTTTCCCCGAGTAACATAAGCTATAGCCTGTTTCTATTTGCAACTTAGATTATTTTAGAGACCATGCGAAGCCGGGACGGGATGCTAGTAAATTCATAAATAAGGTAGTACGTGTACTGTATCCCACAGAATGTGGATATATTTTCGGGACAAGTCTAGGAAATCGGTCAGAGGTGTAGCTGGCATATTTCTAACATATTTTAGACTTCAACTCTAGTTGATTTACCACACTTGGCGCGCAGATCCACTATAAGTATGCATTGAAGCCTGAACAGTTCCATATCTAACGATACAAGTGTAAATTAAAACTTTAGGCAACCCCAACAAAACATAGCTAAGGATAGGTACATACAAAGCTAAGATCACTCTAGACTCGACAAATCAAAATCGATTTAACGATTCGCGAGCTACGATACCAGAGATACAACTCCGTCTTTTTTTAGTCGGGGATTAAAAGTACTCGTATGTTACCACTGAAATAGTCATCTGTACTTTTTATTTTAATAGGAACAAAATCTGTTTTAGATTACGTATTTTAAGACACCAGTCGTCAACAATGAAATACTTTTTAAAACAAAACGAATATCGTACCTTCGAACTCATTTGTGAATCTGCAACACAATTACACTACTGTTAGCTCTACGCGTGAATGAATGCTAGCGGTTCTTATATCGCTTACCAACATTATTACTTTTACGATTTAGACCGGACGAGTGTTTCAGTAGTTATTACTTATTACCGATGTTAGGACATCGTGGATTCACTGACCATGGCGTTTGCAAGAAACTTCAGTGACCCGAATTGAAGTTGTGTAAAAAAATAAGTATCAGTAAAATGTAGATAGTATCGTTCGCACTTATTTCCTAATAACAGACTATGTAGGTATCCTAATTGTGATTGGAATAGGTAAATAACACAGTATGGAGCGACAACGGTCTGCCACCATTTAGCAAAGGGATATCCCCCCGGACAGATGTTGTGTCCGGAGACGGCCGTCCGGCGGTCATGCATTGTAGCTTGAACCCGTCGTACGCGCGCTGTAAATACCGTTTTGCGCGATTCAAAACGCTCAAGCGCTCTGATTGGTAGCGGGCGATGAAGTGCGACAGAGACGCCACACCAGCTTAAATACTTCTTTACAGAGAAGATAATAAATACTACATATTTTCATATAAAGGGGAACATTGGAACACGTTGGAATTGCATTACTCATTACTGCCCAATCTTCGGTCCACTATAAAACGAGCAGAGCATCAGGGAAGAGACACCGCGATACAGTGGAATTTCCGAAGATTCGCACAAAGCGCTTCGCCTCAACAGTCATAGCGAGGAGAGCGGAGGTTTGGAATTCTCTGCCTGGGGCTCTGATTTCTGAGAATTTCAAATCAAGAGTGAATAATAGGTTTCTTCTAGGTAAGCGGGCTATAACGTAGTCTACACCGCTGCTTGAAATCAGCTGTTAGGAAATACTTAATCGTAGTTAAAAAGAAATCCAAAGTAAAGCTACCAAAGTATTTTATTCAAACATCATTAATAAAATAAGCAACTAGGAACAATAAACACTTATATATTAAAAATAAATACAATGTCATATTATGTAGTTTAGGATATAATATTAATTAAATACATCGTTTCATAGGGTTCCAGAGTTCTACAAGGAACCCTTATAGTTTTGATCTGTCGGTCCAGCCGTCCTCTACCTTCAAGGAATGCATACCTAATATTTGGTGCACTTATGTATTGCATATAAATAGATATTATTTTTATCCGCAACAGAACGGAGACCCGTATAAGCGTTAGGGGAGAGATAGTGTTAGTGCAAATTATCTCCAAAACTACTAATCCAATTTTAATGCGGTTTTCGTCATGAGTTTGGAGTTGATAGTAGTAAACTTTCTTATACGGTTTTAGCAAGCGAGCGGAGAGCGGGAGGAGCGGAGCCTAGCAATACAATACCTCTAGCATTTCCAAACTATGAGACGTAGATTATTTGTAATTTTACGCGGAGATTTAAAATTGAGTTTTTTTTTAAGGGATAGTTTTTTAAATAACCAACGAAACATAAAATTAACTTATGTCATAAAATAAATAACTACAAACAAGCTAGCCGTTTTTACTGGTGCGATTAATTTGCTAATTATTTAGTGAATGATCGGTCTCGGAACCCTTACGTGTACGTGTCCTGACAAGCTCTTGGCTACTTTTTAGGTTCCGTACCCAAAGAATACCAATGGTACTCAATTACTTAGACTTCTGTCGTCTGTATCTAACACAATTTTTTGATTTGTATTTAAAATCTAGAAAAATATTCATGCCTGTGATAGCTAAGGATTTGAAATTTTTACTTTTCTTGCCGCTATAAAAAAAAATACAAAATATAATACATATTTAAGAGGACTTTTCTAACTAAAACGTATTTTTGCTAGTTTTATAGATATTGGTACGGAACCCTTCTTGGATTTATTATTTGAGGCCGCATTCATTCATTAATTCCTGAAACCAAAAGGTAGAATCGGTGAAGTAAAAACAAACAGTCAAATACACTTACTAACATTAGTAAATAATCCAATATACTTTAAGAAAAGTAATTCTGTTCCATACCCATGCTTCACTTCACATTGTAAACTACAGTCTTCCTAACTATACTATACTTTGTTACATTATCACCATTCTAATAAATATCTTTACAGGGATTATACTCTACGTGTCTCACGCAATTATCACAGATTTGTTATTTGGCTGTCAGACATTACACTATCTTGTTATTACTTTCGTATTTTACATTATTTTATGGATCAGAATAACGACAGTGCCTATATTTTTATTCTACCTGTACTATAAGTTATTCCGATTCACAATAATTTTCTTTAAACTACTTCTTATTCCAACACAAATTCTGCTATCAACAAAATTAAATCTCGCATTGTCATAAACCTGTTGCTCAAATCATATCTAGATTACAGAACAAACAACAGCAGACATAATTTTGCGGTATTTTTCTAAGCAGAAATTTAAATACTTAAATAGACAATGTATCATTTGTTTACAATAAATAAAATAATTACAATTAAATTCGGCTTCTTTAATAATTATACAATAAAAGTCTAAGTTTTACAAAACATTTCCAGTAATGATTTGGTCTGGCAAGATTGCAAAGAGCATAGCTATATTTTAAAATGAGCTACACTAAAAAATATTTAATGCATCGTATTCTTATTCGCTCATGCACGTATTCATATTGTACTGGCCCATACAGGTTCCAAATTGAATGCGACATATTTTACGACCTCCAACACTAAAATCAATAAAATCCATGCCAGAATATATTTGTGTCTTTATCCATAGGAAAAGGAAATATATATTTTTAACATATTGAGAGTAGAGTCGTATACCTACCAGCAAGGTATAATTACGAAATAAGCATACCACAAATTACATAATATTCTTTAGCGTAGCCTTACATATCATTGACTAGAACCTGATAAATACCTAATCCACTACGTTAAGAACAAACAATTTTAATGTGCTTACTAACTACGTTTTATGTGCGTTAGGGATTACTTAAATACTACGCCAATTAGATTTTAGTCTGTTCGTCGAGTCTAGCTAATACGGAGGGCAAAATCCCTGCGTCTGATTCGTCAGAGAAGAGATGCATAGACAGCGTTCACCAATCGCAGCTATTGATGCTATTATGCGCGCCATCTCTGTCTAATCAGGAATAAGGATTTACCTCCATAGTAGCTAGACTTCGTGATCAGACTTTGGGCACACTTAACTTGTTAGGCGGATACAAAGTTTACTACTCTAAATCTAACTACAAAAACCTTGTTATTAGCTGAACACTGCGAGAACAAAAGCAACCCTTACATTGTTAACTAAAGAACTCGTGTTAAATTTACAAACTCTGAAGTGCATGCGTCGGTATATCTTGTTCAGGCAATGAATTTAAAGATTTTGTCTTTTGCTCGGTTATCAGGCATTGGACGTTTTTGATAATGTTCGTCTAATTCGAGCCGTAACATACAATACATTGCATTAAAATTATAAAGGAAGTTTATACTATATGCGCACTACAGTGTTAGGAAAAGCTAAAAATTCAAACATTTGTAAATCACTTTTAAGTCCTATATAACGTTTCTCACGAACTAGACTAACATTCGTTGTATTATTTACTAGAATAAATATCACTCTAACAAATACGATTCCCTCGGCGAATAGTCATGTATATAATTGTGCATCCTTTCTCACAATTAGGGAGAATATCGACATAATTTTTTTTTTCAAAGAAAACAAATCAGTTGTACCACACTAAAAGTTAATTAACCAGCAACAATATATATATTTTTACTTGTATGTATCTTTTTGTTTTCCCATATTTTTTCAAAGTTCGTGGACACCTATAAACGGCCATATTAGCTACTAATAAACATGGGTATTTCATTTTGTTTTATAATAATGATAGGTGTGCTAGGAGAGTTGTAAATTTTGTTCTCATGTTTATATGCTGTTCTTGAGCCAGTGCGAGGCTCGCAGGGTGCCGACGAAGGAAGCGCGGCGGCGCGCGGCGCGCTCCGGCGGCGGCAGCGCCAACACCAGCCAGGGTCACGACTCGTGCAGGAGTCGCTGGAATAAACGAAAAAACTTTCAACACGGACAACAGACAAAGCGTTTTGCTTCGAGCTTCATTGTGAGAACGGCGAAGCTTTGGAACTCTCTTCCTGAGTCTCTTTTTCCCGAGAAGTACAATTTGGGGGTCTTCAAATCTAGAGTAAATAGGTTCTTTCTAGGCAAGCGTGTTACACCTTAGACCACAGTCAAGCTTAACATCAGGCTAGTTGCGGTCAAACGTAAGCCTATTCATCAATAAAAAAAGACATATGGTACGTAAGGAAAAAAAAACGTGGTCTGTGATACACAACTAAAATATAACAAGCATAACATTCTGTTACGCCTACATCGACTTTCATGTGTTGGGAAATATAATCTGTCAACGTTGAACGTTTAAGTTAGGTCGTTTAGAATGATATATAATACTACTACTTATATTATAAATGCGAAAATGTGTGTGCCAGTGTGTGTGTTTGTAACTTCTTCACGCTCAAACAACTGAACCTAATTTGTTGAAAATTGGTACAAAGATATAGGTTAGACACTGAGGCATATAGGTCATAAATATGTATATGTCAGCTGACAGTGCTCTGAAATACCTGGGAAAAATTGTTAGCCTTCAGATGCCAAAGCGAATACTCTTTTCAAAGAAATCTATGTTTCACACAGTAGCTCTGTACTGTAGTAGGGAACTATAATCTCAACCAGCCACAACTAAGTTTAGCATTGCTTGAAAACTATTATCGTGTGCTTTCATTTGCTTGAAAAGCAAATAAAAGCACACGATAATAGTGGAAATTATTGCTGAATAAAACTGATACATTTTGTAACTTTTACGCAAACTCAAGTGTAATTAGATAAATTCTAGGATGTGAATACCGACAGAAGGGTACTTAATACTTGATGTATTTTCATACATTGTAGCTACTTTTATAATGTCTGTCTTTAATTGCGATCAAACTACATATTTATTTTGTACTTTGCATTTACCTGATAGTGCGGAAACACCTCATAAGGCGGTACGTGAAGGCCGAACTCCAAAGCCACTAGAACAGCGAATTCAAACCGCATCAGATCTTTGCGGTTCACTCGGAATGTTGTTTCGATACGCTGCAACAAACATATTTCAATTTAGATCACCACAATTTAATAACAAACTGACAAGGAAAACTCGATTTTTTTTACTTATATTGTGCAAAAGTTTTGCAAAGCCTGTTAAATCAAATATTTTTGAATATCATAAATTGTCTTTGGATTACAATACTATTATAATTGCAAACAGAATACAATACAAAGGATTTTTGTGAAGGTTCCAACAGCAAAATTTTGAAGTAACTGACGATGGTGCAACTAATACTTCATCTTTACGACGACCTCGTTGGCGTAATGGTGACCATGCCGGACTGCCAATCAGAGTAGCCCGAGTTCGTTTCCCGGTACGGCCAACATTTTTGTGATGAACTAAATTTGTAGGCTGTCTGTCGGGGTGCATCAATATAAAGTATTTATATATGTATATGTAGTATATCAGTTGTGTTAGCAACCATAATACAAATTAGAAATGATTTATAGTATGGGGCTAGCTAGCCGAGTGTAAAATGTGTATGTATTTACTTATTATTATTTATTTATCTTTTAAGTACACACATTTTTCTTCTTCAATACTCAATACTGTTAGGAATTTTACCAGTACGTCGCGTAATCACACGAGTCAGACACGGAGAGGTTCGGACCTACGCCCTTCGGGACATAAAGCTATACTGAACTGTAATTTTTTTTTAAATATTAGATCACATTTCACACACGGCTGGTTAACCTCATACTGAACCATTTCTAGTTTGTAGCCAACACAACTGATATACTACATATAAATACATACATATGTATAGATACATATTTAGTTAAGCACAAAGATGTTGGCTTGTTAACCTTCTAATTGGCAGTCGGGAATGGTAACCTTTACGCCAACGAGGTCCTCAACATGCTTCCAAAAAGTAAGAAAAGCTACGTACATCAATAAGCGACTTGAGCATCTCCCCCTTGACGTCGTTCATCTTGGAAGCGAGCAGAAGACATGCGCCTGCGCACAGTTTCCTGTTGTCCTTATTGATGAGGTTCGCCAGGATCAACTTCTCAAAGTACACGTACGCTTGAGCGACGGGCAGTAGGTCGATGCCGCCGTTATCGTGCTTTGAGATTTTGCGCATTTCCTTCTTGATGCTGAAACATCCATAACAGGATTAAGTTACTAAAATTATCTAACCGATTAATTCAACCGATTTCACTTTAACAGTATGCCTTAAAATAAAATACATGCTGGCTTTCTGTTTCTAATTATTTTCTGTTCCTAGTTAATGTAACTTTCCAATACATTGTTTTTATAATATTTCGGCATAAATGTACACCATACTATTGTGAAAATTTGGGAGACGCCATTGGTTCCCATAACACTGTTCTCTGGATACCTATGGTATGGTATGGACTGATCTATGGATTCCTATTGTAGTGTAATTCTGTTAACCTATGTCAAATAAACTTATTTTGTTTTTTATTATGATTTTCGCGTATAACGAGTTCTTTTCGAACGACATAACAAAAATGTTGGGTACGCACACATAGTCTATGCTCGACGACATGTAAGCCGTTATCCTGGGAATATTTTATCACTTATTTTTTACTTTCAACACGAGCGAGAGTTTTAGAAGAGTTTTAGTATGTCATGTAAATTTTTGGATAACAAAGATATCAAAAACATACCTTCTCAGTTTGCTCAAAGTGAGTTTTATATGCGGAAACTTTTCTCTAAACTTGTCGTTTAGTTCCTTTTTGAGGTCCTGCGGGCGCACGTAGTCGATGATAGAGGTCATGTAAGATGTGAAAGTGAGGAGCGTGCGGTGCTTGCCGGCTATTAGTTCTGGATCGTCCAGCACATTGGGGCAGTAGTATATCTGGAAACAAAGCTCATAATTGCATTATATGTAGAATAACACGGGTAAAATCTAAAATGGACATATTTATCTTTATAAATAATTTAAAGTTATTGAAAAAATAGCTTATGGACGTAAAACAACCCTAAGAAAATTTATAACAATTATGGTACCAATCAGAATTATTATGAATATAACAAAATTTATTTCAAACAAGTTTTATTGGTGGCGATTCATGCGAACACAAATTTAAAGTAGCCCGTCACTTTTCATCATTGGTAACTGAAAGGAGTCGTCTCTATCTCAACCACAGACAAATCAACTAAAATCTTGTGAAATATAGAAACATTTTAGAACGCATCCATTTATGTCGGCTCTAAAACTACCTACATTTTTCATATTTAATTTAGTTGTTTTGTCTATGGTTCAGATAGTACCCGTCATTCTAGTAACTAATAATTGAAAAGAAATCTACTTCAAATTTACTCGTGTGTACGCCAGAATCACCACATTATATAAATATTCTTTGGGTTATCCTTTAAATTCTAGAAGCTATTATTTGAATAACTTTCAGCTGTTTATGTTAGTAGTTACTGTACGTGTGAAAATCAGAACTACAGTTTATGTTTTCACTGCTGAGATTTGGGGCCTTCTGTCGCAGAGGGAGAGGGCCTCAACCTTTTGATTAAAAGGTAGATAATAATAGCTACAATAATAGGTATTCAGGTTAACTTACGTATTTCTGTGAGATCAAAGCTTCTTCCCAATCGAAAGATTTCACTTCGACTGACGAGTGGGGCGGCGATGATGGAATAGTGTGCTTTTGAGACGATTCATACGAAAAACACCTGAAAAATAAAAAGTAACAGGTTTAAACAACTTTAAATTAACCAAGTCTGATATATAATATCTTAATCAGCGCCACCACACGCTGAGCTGCGGCCGGTTTCTGGCACGTAAGTAATGTTTACTTTTATGTTTCTTGTGTATTATTTTACTTTGTCATCCGTGTCACAAAATAAATGTTTCTTTCTGTCTAATCTCTAGATCGGATACATAATTTTTATGACTTTATCAAGCTCGGGAACGCTGCTAGTCTGATTGGCGGGCACTATTGCACCGGGAACTATTAGGGAGGGGCGGGTTATTTATTTTGAATTAAGTGATTTATAATAATTTTAATTTAATTTTGACATTTTGTATGAATAAATTTATATTTATCAAGGATTGGCAGTATGTAGTACGTTATACCCGTGTCATAACCTACGAATTGTTTTGATAACTTTCACAGACACATTTTGCTAATTATTTATTTGTTTGTTTACGTTAAAGTGACCGCGCATAAGTCTGAGATGATACGAAATCTTATGAAAGTCCTCATCGAGTCCGAATCCACCATCACGACTTCAAATCGTTGTGCTCGGTTAAATGTGCGTTTACCTCAAGCATTCATTTGACACCATTTGTCATGACTATCACTATATTAAATCAATTTTAAAAAGCAGCCTTTACATTCAACTATGCTTGCAAAACATTTTTATTATTATGATAGGTTTATAAGTTACACTAACATTGTTCCTCCAAATTTAAATATGTAAATAAAGAGTTTTTTAAACTTAAACTGAATTATAACGAATGGCAAAGACTTACGCTAACGCTGCGTGCATTTGAACATGCAAAATTACTTGAACGATTGAAATTAGGCGCACCTTTGAGTTTTGTAGAAGCGTACACATGCTTTAGTTACTATTTTGTACAAGAGTTAAAACGACGTCACTCGACGATTCACAGTATAAATTGTATGACAATAAACTATAGCTATATAACTATAGGGGGGTTACGGCTAGAATCGTTATTATAGACATGCTAATCAGGGTTAATGCATTAAACTTACTCTTACTATTTTAATTTAAGTTGGAAATACCTTTTATTTATAAAGGCGATAATAAGGTTAAAACCTTGACTTAACAGTTTTTTCGTTATAAATTAAAACGATAAAAAATATTTATAAAATAGCTTAAAGAACAATTGTAAGAATACTTATTTTGAACCAAGCAGACTTGTAAATTAGAAGAAAAACTTGTTGAAAAACATAAAAGTAGAATTATATGAACTCATTCATTTTCTAATTGCTAAACCTGATTTGTACCAAAATAAGAATAGATATTGGTGGCGATTCAGCGGCACACACGACTTAACTAAATTTATAGAAACCCCGTCTCTTTTCATCTTAGGTGGCCAAAAAGAGACAGCATGTTCTGAACCACAGACAAAACAACTAAAATCACGTCAAATATGGAATGTGCAGGCAGTTTTAGAGGTGATAGTGCGTTCTAAAGTCGCCTATATTTTCTACATTTGACGTCATTTTAGTTCTTTTGACTATGGTGCAGAACGTGCCGTCTTTTCTAGCCATTTAAGATGAAAAGAGACGGGGCTTCTTTAAATTTAGTTTAGTCGTGTGTGCCGCTGAATCGCCACCATTCTTAGGGTTGTTCTTTAGACGTCGTAAAGTTATTTTTTCAACATTTTTTTGCTGTTTATGTTTATATAAAGAAAACTGTAATTTCAAAATTTTGTCCTTATCACCACCTTAGTAATAAAAATACCCATTCCTTAGTTAGTAAAATGTAAATGGATCTAAAATGTGGGTATTATTATTTAGGTACTTCTATCTAAAGAACCTTCTTAAACTTGCACTGCTATCTGGTTTGAATATTTTTTGATTTTATATAGTAATTAGTTCATGCAATCACAAGACAACACACACATAGGATGTTAATGATAAGCAACAGAATGTTATTGGTTTTGAAAAAGCCACAGAAACCACTGGCCTCTATAATAACTAACTACACCTTTACTTCACCTGGTTACAGGGTAAATGTTACTATAAGTTATATTATATAGCAATCTATAATATAAAATAAGTCGGGTTTTCCTTCCTGACGCTATAACTCCAGAACGCACTAACCGATTTACACGGCATTTTTGCATTCATTGGAAAGGTCTCGGGCTCAGTGAGATTTTTAGCAAACAAAATTCAGGGAAAATATCAACTTGTGGCGAAACGTTATATTTTATATATATATTGTGGCGAAACGGAGTTCGTCGTGTTTGCTAGAATATAATGAAATTATGATAACTTGTGTACATGTTAAGCTATGGTAATAAATAATTGTAACAAGTATGCATATTTATATTATAGAGTTCAGTGTTAGGAATTATTATTACATATATGCCAGAAACCCACAAGTAGATTTTCTTAATATAAACTAGCTCTTTTCATTAGTACTGAAAGAATTTGTCAGGGAATAGACTTGTATGTAAAAAAGTAATTTTGGAAAACACATGCCTATACTATCACTTATTACTATAAGACAATCCAGACCACTATATACAAATATACAAGTAGTATGCTTGTATGAATGTATGTAATTCATTAGCCATTCTTATCTACAGTTTATCCTCTCCTTGTAATAATAGCTGGGTTGATATAGCATTAGCCAATCTAAATGTGCATAGCATAATTTTTTATAGAATTTCACAATGATTACCATTTCATATCCTTGCGCCTCGTCAATAACTTAGTCCTGAAATGTAAATATGTTAGTGATGAAATGATTGTGATCACACAATGATATTGGAAAACCAATGATTGACATGTGAATGATTCATTCCAGATTGGTACATCAAAAGTAAAAGATTCGACACATAAATACAGGAGACCCGGGAAAGGGGTAGCGGGTGTATTTGTGATTGTCAGTTATTTTTGTAACATTTGATGTCAATTTGATGCGATGTGTCGAGATCCACAAACTTTACCATCTCTATCACGCAATCACTTTCCCACGTCTGTTTCTCAACAACAATTTAAACAAAAATACAGAAAATTATTTCTAATGAAGTAGATCAATGGCCTGTTAAATATTTAAAGGTTTCATGTGTGCTACAGAAAACTGTATTATTTTCGAATAGTAAATAGTAAAAAATGTTTTGCCAGTCTAGAATGAGCCAGAAGATATATAATTATGTAATTTGTTTATGAAATATGACTGTGAACTGTAAATGATAAAAAGCAATCAATGTGTAATGATTTCCAGTACATATTGTGACAAGCCTAAGTAAGTGTCATGCATTAAATTACACAACCAGTGTTTGTAGTACTAAAAACAAAAGAATTGCATTATGTATTGTATGTGTAAATATAGTATGTCTCTCTTAAGCAATTTTTATAGAACTTTTTCATCTTCACTGCTTACTCATCTAACAAAAGACTGTTATTTGGCTGCCAGTGTGTATCTAAGCAGATTGCAAATAGATTGATAGTTTGATGATGAACACAAAGATACACTTAAATGACACTGAAATACCATTTCTCCATTAAAGCTCTTGTACTCTGATATATTGAATTTTTTTTGAGTACCAACCCCAAAAAAGTAATTTAAACCCATGCATAGAATACTGTTTAGAAAAATAAAGAGATTTTTTTACTATATACTTGAAATTATATTTTTACCTGGCAATGACATGAGGGTGGCGATTGGTGATTTTAGCTTTTTCTATGAAGTCACCGTCATACATTTTTTTGTACTGTTCCATGGGACAAACTCGAGATGGCACAAGGAGCTTAGAGTAGGAGATATCTTGGCCTTGCTCCTCTCGTTCCAAACCAAGGAGGTCAAAGGGATCCATGCCATT
The DNA here is from genome assembly GCA_035578125.1 of Mellilla xanthometata. Taxonomy (NCBI): domain Eukaryota; kingdom Metazoa; phylum Arthropoda; class Insecta; order Lepidoptera; family Geometridae; genus Mellilla; species Mellilla xanthometata. The sequence goes on from JAPUBQ010000024.1 coordinate 6,517,193, forward strand.
ATCAGTGATAGCGGAGAGGGGTCTTGGGCCTGATGTGTTGCGTCTGCGTACTCCATCTTTCCTGTGGTCAGCGCTGGTAAATGATAGATTTATTATTATCATATACAATCATAAGCTATATTTTAGCAGTTTTAGCTAGATGTTGAATAATGGGCTATCTATAAAAATTGTGATTAAAAAAAAACTATAGGATACTCAATAAACTTTATATTAATTCAATTTAAGAAAATGAGTGACCAATTTCAAGTCTTTGTTATCAATACTTTTAATTTAAATAAACTTGAAATGCAAAAATGTCTCACCGTGATGGCCTTACAGTCTTAGAGTAAGGTATGGTGCTGAACAAAACACATGGCACTCCCTTTGATGGTACCAAAGCTAATCGCTCATCCTTGAATGAAACTCCTTTTGCTGGACGCACTATGCGCAACTCCTTAGTAAGAATATGGTTTTCAGGGATGCAAGTACTACTTGTTCGAAAACGACCTGAAATGTCAATCATATTTAGAAAGCAGTAACTTGCTTTTTTATACAAATAATATAAGATATTTTTTGGTAAATATCATAGATCATATGGGAAAAAAATTGTTTATTTTTATTTAAAGACAATTTCATATTAGGTCACATTCTTATAAATATTTGTTGAATTATGAAACATGATCATCGGCTAAGCTCAAACAAAAAAATTGGTGGCGATTCAGCGGCACACACGACTAAACCAAATTTAAAGAAGCCCCGTCTCTTTTCATCTTAGGTGGCCAGAAAGAGACGGCACGTTCTGAACCACAGACAAAACAACTAAAATCACGTCAAATATGGAATATGCAGGCAGTTTTAGAGGTGATACAAATGGGTGCGGACTAAAATCGCCTATATTTTCTACATTTGACGTGATTTTAGTTGGTTTGACTATGGTGCACAGCGTGCCGTCTCTTTCTGGCCACCTAAGATGAAAAGAGACGGGGCTTCTTTAAATTTCGTTTAGTCGTGTGTGCCGCTGAATCGCCACCATTAACTATTAATGCATTAGTTATATTAATTTTATCCTCTTATTATTTTCTAGTTGGACCAATAACATTCAATTTACAAATAAGATATATTATGTGATAAAGGTTGAGAACCAAATTAAATTAATTGAAGTTCTTTATTCTATAAAATTATATCTTACCAAAGTTCAAACTTTCTGAGCTACTCTTGTCATCTGTAGTGATACCAGTTAGAGTCACAATATGGCCTTTCTTAACTCTCAAAGACGAGTGCTTTTCTTTGAAAGAATCTGTTGTTCCCGAAGAACACCTGAGATACACATTTAAATATTAAGAACAGATGGTTTAATGAAATTATATACACAGACATATCCTTGAATTATTAGACCAGTTACCTTTCTCTGTAGCTGTTGTTCACTGCTTTTACTGGAGTGATGGTCGATGCGTGTTCCGAGTCAGAGCTAGCCGAGTTGTTGTCATTAGCCAATCCTCGGTGCACAGGGCTCACATGCGGGCCTTTAACACGACCTCGCACATCCTGCTCATTCACTTTATCTTTGTTTATATCGATAGCTTTACTCCTCAAATCAGTAGTATCACCATTATGTACCTTATCTCCAATCTGTGCCGATTCTGACTCCTTGTATTTACCGTCTAATGAAATATTTGATAAAAATGTAATTGCAGCCAATCTTCTCCTTGCCTTTTCGTATTTAGCTCGGCTGGTGGACATTATGTAACGACAATTTCTTATAACCCTATTAACCCTAAGCGAGATTAAGACAACCAGCTATTCTTTATGGGTGAAATAAATAGATTCGATGATCAAATCTCAGTTTTCAGTGAAATTTTGTAAATATATCAACCGAAATCGCGAGAAGGAAACAATTTCAATTGTCAATTTTAACATTGACACAAAAACTGACATTGACAGTGATTTCACAAACATCTGAGAAGACACCTGTTTTATCTAACTCTGTGACCAAAAGAAGAAGACAAAAATATGAATAAAAATGGTTGCCTGTAAAGTCGGTTTTACGGGCGAAGATTTTACGTGACAACGTCTGCCGCGTGCTGCGCGCGCGGCAGACCGATCATAGTTGAGTGGGAGAGAGACGCAAGGCATTCGGCGGGCCTCTCTCTCGTTCGGTGACTCATCGTAACGTTACCGGGCGTTTCACTTTTTCATAAGTGACTCCCAGCCGCAACCTAATTTAAGACGTTGTCACGTCAAAAATATGAATAAAAATGGTTGCCTGTAAAGTCGGTTTTACGGGCGAAGATTTTACGTGACAACGTCTGCCGCGTGCTGCGCGCGCGGCAGACCGGTCATAGTTGAGTGGGAGAGAGACGCAAGGCATTCGGCGGGCCTCTCTCTCGTTCGGTGACTCATCGTAACGTTACCGGGCGTTACACTTTTTCATAAGTGACTCCCAGCCGCAACCTAATTTAAGACGTTGTCACGTCAAAAACTATTCTTTTTACACTATGCAGGTTCTTTAAGAGCCTCAAATATTCAAGAGCAGACACATTTCATTGGCCACGAAAAACCCTCAGAGTAACGACCAATGAAGTACGTAAAACAAAAGCATACTTCGAATGTAAGTCAGTGCCAAGTTGATAGGTGAGTCAAAGCAGTCAATGTCATCTGTCCTGTTTCATGTACAGTAAGAGTTTCATTAAACGTATCGAAGAGATTTGTTTTCATAAGTTTTTATCAATATTTGTTTTAAAAAACTGCTGATATGGAGCCAAATTTACCCGGCGCATCAACGTCTTCACGTGCTACAAGGTTTATGATGGAAGGTGTTGGAGCTCGAGTGATACGAGGGCCAGACTGGAAGTGGGGTAAACAGGTAAAAGATTGTTTATTTTTCATAATAAAATTCACAGAAATCCTCAGGATTTCAGTAAACTGTTCAGCCTGTTATTTATAAAACACTTAAATCCTCTCTCAGATGTAAATAAAGATTTTGTAGTTGTTATAGTCGACAGATACAAGTATTTTAGGAAGTAACTAAACTTTCTTAATACTACCTACCTTACTAACGCACTAGTGTGCATTGCTTTATGATTTACGCATGTTTCATATCTAAATATGTCCTATAGTTATTATACATACGTCATTACTTTAATTATTAAAATGAAGGAAAATGATAGAATTACACAAAATTAAGGAAATTCATATAAATAACTCGAAAATTATTCTATAAAAGCATCACAAATTTAATTACGAAAACCATAGATAAATGTTTTTATGTATTTCAGGATGGAGGGGAAGGCCATGTGGGTACTGTGAGAAATTTTGAATCACCTGAAGAAGTAGTTGTTGTATGGGACAATGGCACAGCTGCAAATTATCGATGTTCTGGAGCATATGATTTACGTATTTTAGACAGTGCCCCTACTGGAGTGAAACATGAAGGCACTATGTGTGACACATGCAGACAACAACCTATCTTTGGTAACAACTCAAGAAATTATTTAAATTTAAGCTTTCCTAATAAAATGTATGATGTAAAGTGTATAAATCTGAATTCTCCTTCATATAGTACAAGTACTGAATTAAAAATTTGTAATTATTAAATTATAAGTTGTTAAAAAAATCTTACTGCAGTGCCCTTTAGTGAGTTTCACCATAACACAGCTATGTCAGAACATGCATCAATAAAACTGCATATTTTTTTTACCCTTGATAGGTTTGCATTAGATTACAGCAAGCCTGACACACATATACTCATCACACACACACCATTGGTTTTTGGGATGAGAATCACTCACCCCAAGCCTTACTGTTGCCCATACTGTTCTCTTGTTGGTAATATAAGAAATTTATTACTGACGGTCTGATCTATTAACTCACCAATTACAGTCTATTAATTGGCATGTGAGTGTTTGCACTAAGAATGGACTATCCAAAATTCGTCCTATCCATTCTTAGAGGGTACAAATTTGTAAAGTGGAATTTTAAAGTTACATAGCTGTTATATTAGCAAATGTCTATAAAAGTGGCCATACTTTACTATTAATCTATTTAGTTATTAAACTTTAAAACTTTTCACAGAAGGCATCTTAATAATTTTGACATAGAAATGTTAAAATTATTCACAATTAAATCACACTTAAAAGTTGAAATGAGTCCAACAGTTCTGGTGTTTTCTGAGCACTGAAACTAATTAAATAATTTAAATGTGACTGTTTATACACAAATATTAATTTAGCTATTATTACACTCTGAAAGGTAGAATATAATGCATTTTAATAACTTACCAAAAACTTGTTTTTGTAATAAATTTATTTGAATTTTATCTATTTAAAGGTATTCGCTGGAAGTGTGCTGAATGCAGCAACTATGACCTGTGCTCAGTATGCTACCATGGGGATAAGCATAACTTGAGGCACAGGTTCTACCGCATCAGTGCACCAGGCTCGCAGCGATGCCTGGTTGAGCCTCGCAGGAAAAGTAAAAAGCAAGCTGTCAGGGGCATATTCCCAGGTGCTAGGGTGGTTAGGGGAGTGAGTATTTTGACATAATTGACATCACACTTTAAATTCATGTTTGTAGGGTAGTTTAAAAAAAACTTAGATTTATAATAATTTTATAGCACCCTGTTCTATCTACTGTTATGATGAAGTACTTTGAAAGGTCCAGTAAAATACTTATTCTGGCATGTATTTTCTATCTTCAAATTTAGCGTGACATGTGTATACATTTTATATGAGAGTATGACTCACGGTTGTGCTTTACCTACCAACCTAACATAACATACTATGCAATACTTAATTGGATATTAAATACTTGATACAATGGCAGATAAACTAACTTAAGTCAATAAAGAAGTCATTTGAATGTTCATGTCCTGTCTAACATAACCAAATGAGTATGAGCAAGAAAAAGCAAACTTGAAATATTCTCTTGATTGACTTGAGTTATACTAATTAAATTCAATTTTTATTGATGTGTAAAACACAGTATTTCTTGATCCTAGGTGGATTGGCAATGGGAAGACCAAGATGGCGGCAATCACAGGCGCGGCAAAGTAAATGAGGTCCAAGACTGGTCAGCAGCCAGCCCTCGCTCTGCTGCTTATGTTGTGTGGGATAATGGAGCTAAGAATCTGTACAGAGTTGGGTTTGAAGGCATGGCTGACTTAAAGGTAAGATGTGTGTTAATAAACAACCAACTGTTTGTTATCAATTCAATTCTCATAAGTGTATAAATGGGAAATGAGAGAAGTGCTACAAAACCTGAATCCTGTGCTTCGCGGATCGAAGGGCAGTCTCTCGAGAAACGCATGGATTTAAACCCGCGCGTACCCTCACCACGCAGTAGTATCGAGTTACGCACGAAAAGCTCCGATTGATTGTCGCGTGTCGCTATATGATTGGTGCAGTGAATACTGTTTTCTAAATAAGAAAAGTAAATAACATGAAATGAATCAGAATGTCTAAATGACAACCATAAGAATATTTACACCAATAAGTACCAACCATTGTATGGTTGGCACTAAATCAGACTTGGGGAAATGGATATGATAGATTTTTTACCAAGAATTTCTCTATCTAAAACTGTCAATTCACGTTTTTACCCATATATTATATATTTAAAATACACAGTGAAAGTGTAATGTTAATTTGACTTAATATTTCAGGTTGTGAACGATGTGAAAGGCCAAAATGTATACAAAGAGCACTTGCCTTTGCTGGGTGAGCTGGGCCCGGGCAGGACAGGCCCTCATGGTTTACAAGTTGGAGATCAGGTATGTTGGCGCTGACAGGTAGGACTGACGCTTGTACTTGGAAGCATGTAACAAGAAACTACCTCTGAATCACTGTTAATTTTTTAGATTTTTTTTAGTTTAGGTTAGTAACATTATGCTGATGTGCCTATATCACACATAGTCGATTTTTCTTGTTTATTTTTATCTTATGTTGTCCTATGAGGAAAATAGCCAGGCTCTGGTGTAGACAGTTTACATACCTCATGCGTTTCTACTTTGCTTAACGACTGTATTTCACTTCTAAATGGGTCAGATGACATAATATTTTAACATGTCATCCAACCCATGTTACCACCCAGTTGTAAATGTAATTTTATATATCATGCATTAAATGCTACCTAACTTTTACACTCTAATTTAATGCTCTTGTACATATGTAGAGCTAAGGTTGAATTATAATATTGTTTGATATTACAGGTGAATGTCGACTTAGATCTGGAAATCGTTCAGTCACTACAACACGGTCATGGTGGATGGACTGATGGCATGTTTGAATGTCTCGGAACAACGGGAACTGTTGTTGGCATAGATGAAGATCATGACATTGTTGTCACTTACCCCAGCGGCAACCGATGGACCTTCAACCCTGCTGTACTTACAAAGGTAGGAGTGCATTACTAAGTCGTATCATAGACTAATAAATATAATAGACGCTCAACCTCTTGTTGAAATTCGTACTACGTGTATAATTCGATACGCGTAGCGCCATCTATTCGTATTTCCTTGACACGTCTTCACTCGGGTCACACAATCTACTATCGTTATATCACTATGCGAATGCAGCGCGTCGCGGAATTTGGCGGTAGGTAGGCTGGACGTTCGAATCGCAGCGCCATCTAGGTTTCATAGGTAATTATGTCAAACTTTCACGCCAACCTTTTGTATGGGAATCAACCATTCTCTCTAGTATTCTGATTGGTGACTGTATAAACATCCAGGTATGTAGCGGCAACTTGAGCGCGTCGGCGTCAGTGGGCGGTGCGGGCGGCGCGGCGGCGGGCGGCGGGTTCGCGGTCGGCGACCTCGTGCAGGTGTGCGCCGACCAGGAGCGCGTCAAGCAGCTGCAGCGCGGACACGGCGAGTGGGCCGAGGCTATGGCGCCGGTATATTGACAGATATTATTAATATACACTCTTGAAGACGCTTATAATTTTTTACATTAGCTTAATCTGTCAATTTAGAGTATGTCTGTCATACAACTTTTTTTTTCAGTTGTTATTACAGACAAACACACAAACGGGGAAAGCTTATATTTGGTGTAGGTACTCAAATGGCAAAAACAAACTAGAAATGGTTCAGATTGAGGTTAACCAGCCGTATGTGAAATGTGTCCTAATATTGAATTAAAAATGTGTTCGCGACAAAATCCCCCTATTCGGCGCCCTTATTATCAAGCCCTTTCATGTGATACCCATATTGAGGCAGTTGCGAAAAACCTACACGTCAGGATTGTTGTTCTTGTGTCGGAGTTAAAAATACATCGTAACGTTTTTCATGCTTTTTTTTACAGACGTTGGGAAAAATAGGGCGCGTGCAACAGATTTATCACGACAACGATTTGAAAGTGGAAGTGTGCAATACATCGTGGACGTACAACCCTAATGCTGTCACCAAGGTCGCCTCGTCCGATGGCAGCATACCTGGCAACTCTTCAGGTGAATTACTCAATATATTAGAGTTAGCTTTCCTCATGTATTTGACAATTATTCAAATAACTGCCATTGGTTCCGTCTCATATATTTGTGAAGTTTAACTGTACGCATTTTTCATTGCGTGCGGGGAAGTACCACATATTGCCGCCAGCGCCATAATAATTTGCATTAGTAATTTTTTTAATGTTTGTACGAATTCTGAAGAAGATGAAGAAAAAGACTTTTTCATTCTTCTTCTTATTATCTAAGTGGTCGAGCTCTGGTGCACACCAAATTCCTCAATAATATGTAAACATTTACTATTGTACTTTAAATGTATCTATCTATATTTGGTGTCAAATGCAAATACTCCTTAGCTTATGATCAATAAAAAAAATCTTATTATTATTATTATTACTTATACAGTTTCAACAGCACTTTGGCCTCAGCCGATGTCAGGGAAACTTCCCCACCAATGTGGTGTAAATTTTTCATAAAACTGAGTAGACTGCTTCGTTCCGGGCACATTCAATTTTAAATTTGAACTATAAAAATGTTTCTCCCAGGTGAACGTCTATCGGCGCTTCTGAAGAAACTGTTCGAGACGCACGCGAGCGGCGACGCCAACGAGGAGCTAGTGAAGGCGGCCGCTAACGGGGACGCGGCGCGCTGTGCCGAGATACTGGCGCGCACTGATGGAGCCCAGGCTGATGTCAATGGCTTCTACGGAGGACATACTGCTCTGCAGGTTACTATTATTACTCTTATCTCTTCTGAGTCCTCTCACAAAGGCTTTGTTATAGACGTAATATGTTCTTATTATAAAATGGGGTGGGACAACCCGCAGGAAACGTATTGTGTAACACAATTGTTTTTATCCCAAAAACAATTGTGGGTTCCGAGGGATACAAATACAATACGAATACGGATACAAATAACTTCAAAATCTATGTTGCTCCTTCGCGCTCTAACGGCTGGACCGATTTTGATGATATAAGACCTTGAAACGCGGGTAACACCGCGCAGCAAGTAATTAATATGAATGATAATAGATAATACTCCGAAGACCGTGCTCCGCTACTTTAAGGAGCTTGGATGGCTTGGATAGGCTGGTAGGGGGAAATGCACAATAATCAATCTTGCAGGGAAATGCGCAATCTTGCAGGTTGTCAGTGCAAGTCTGATCGCCCACATCATAGAATAAGAATAAGAATGATAATATAACATAGGTTGTGAACATGTAACTAAATTTTTTGGGAGCTAAACTATAATAGTATTATTCGCATCGGTTCAATACTGTTATGATGTGTTCTGTATACTTTTTATAAATATATGTTAATACCCAGGCCGCAGCCCAAAACGGCCACGTGGAAGTGATCCGCACGCTAGTGGAGGCGGGCGCGGAGGCGGACGCGGAGGATCGTGATGGCGATCGCGGCGCGCACCACGCGGCCTTCGGCGACGAGCCCGCTGCCCTGCGCGCGCTCGCGGCCGCCGGCGCCGACCTTAACGCCCGCAACCGCCGCCGCCAGACCCCGCTACACATCGCCGTCAACAAGGGACACCTGGGCGTCGTCCGCACGCTGCTGCAGTTGGCAGTGCATCCGAGCTTGCAGGTTGGTTTCTAGTAAACAGGTTAGAAAGAAAGAAAGAAAGAAAGAAAATAGTTTTATTACGCACAAAAATAATTTACATCAATAAAGCAATATATACATATACTAGCTGACCCGCCAAACGTTGTTTTGCCTTAATAAAAAAAAAAATCTAAATATACAGTAGCCGATTCTCAGACCTACTGAATACGCATATAAAATTTGAACAAAATCGGTCAAGCCGTTTCGGAGGAGTACGGTAACAAACACTGTGACACGGAAATTTTATATATAAGATAAATATATGTAACAATTATACAGGTCCAGTATTTATTTGTGCATAAAAGACGTAGGTTCAGCATGATGCTGGAGTATCTACCAGGGTAGGTACTCCAGCGCTGGTTTTCAACCTCTGCCTTCACTCACATTTTGTACAATCATAGCAGGCGATAGGTAGTAATAACAGTAGGTTACATGTTACATAATTTATTTCTAAAACCACCAATTAGCTCCCCGCCTTTTTTTTTGTCGACGAGGGGGAAATCTTCATCGTAATACCTGGCTACAATGGGGTGCACCCAGGTTATAGGGATTTGTGCCCACTAAAACCCCCCGGTGACCTGCCTCTGTGCTTAACGGAGGAGTCCGGGTTCTTCCGGGACACACCCCAGATACCTCCTTACACTCCAATGTGGCCCTTCCCGGATTACTGACGAATCCGCCAACGATGACGAGGAACACACGCCACCGTCGTCCACCCTATACTCGATGAACCCACCCAGGCTGCAGGGTTAATTAGTTCCAAGCGTGTATTCTCCTAAATATTCCTATAATAAACTTATTTTTCACCCTGTACTATTTTAACTACACTCCTTCCCTCACCCCAAAATACCTAAACTCAGTAAATAAAGTAAGCCCCATTAAGAGTAAAAAAAAAACCTTTTTAAATTCCTAACCTTAAAAAAACATTTAAATTAGTCTTCCGACATAATCATCATGGGTTTTTGTGCATCTTAGTCAGATGATTCAGCATCCTTGGGTTGTAGAACTTTCGTTGATGGCTGAACAAGCCTATCCGAGAGCCACAGCTTCTTTCTTAGATGCTACCGAATAGTTCACATATATTTATTATAGATTCATTTAGTAATAGTCAACCTTATTTTCGTGAACTTCGGGTAGAGGTCGCCCAAGAAACAGATAATCGGTCTAGTTTCGGCCCCGCCGCACATAAAATTTGGACAACTGTTAAAATTGAACGAAATGATCTAAGTGTGATGTTAAGTATTTAAACAGTGTTTTAGAAAATGAACGATGAACGGCTTTCAAAATATTTTCATGTACTATTTGAAATGTCTTTTCCTACGCCTGAACATTCTCCATAATGACGTTATTGAAAACAATCTTTACATTGTTCGTCCACTGTTACAGCTTTCAATGTATACTACTTTCATTCAGATATATTATGTCGATTGCATATTTCAATATCCAATTTAGTGCATTAGTAGGTACATAAATGCATAATACGGTTCATTTTGCACTCTTTATGCTGGGAATATTAAAACAATATTGCAAATGCAAAAATAAATAATTCCACATCAAAGTAACAATTGATTCCGAAAACAACATGATCAGATCAGAACGTCTCACTGTATTATACTAATATATCAAAGGGAGTTCGTTGTTTTCTATTTCGACGAGGAAACCGATTTCATTGGAAAATACAAAAGCCCTTTATAGGAGTCGGAACTCCTGATTTACTTTACGTGCTAATAAGTAGGAATAACGCCGAACCGTACTTTTCACGGTATAATTACCTCACTAAATAGGATAAATAAGGATATTAGCGACTGAAAGGGAGAGGATTCACGGATACTGCCGGTTGTATATATTTTTACATTAGCTGTTTACGATCTGTTTCGCCATAATTTGTATTTGGCTGCGAAGTCGTTAACTAGGATTGAATTAATTTAACGACTGGGCGGTGTAGCCGACGGGCGGAATGTTTGCCACAAATATTTTCCCAAAAACGGAGCGAGCACTCGAATAGAGAGCGCTTGAACTATTGAAGAAATCATAAGTACGTTCAATATTTGTTCAGATGTTCTCCAACTCGCAGCTTCCGCTAACTAGTTACAGAACTCCAACCATTGTTTTCTCGACTCACTAATACATCAAAGGTGCCTTCGAAAACGGTGTTTGCGTGCAACTCGTTACAGATCGAATGTAAACACCGAATTAAACGAGCTTATTTTCAAACAAAGCTATTCTTCCAGCAAAATAAAGTGGGCGGCAACCGTTTTGGATATTAAGGATCGTTATTAGCGGAACATTCATTACACGGTTCGAGGTAATCCTTAGCGCGAAGCTCTCGAACTATTGGAGAAGTCTTAACTGGTCTATTTGTTTATCCAGTTTTCCAGTTTCTCGCGGGGCCGTATCTCTCGGTCTTTTAATCTAGACGAGTCGAGTTTCAGTCGTTAATGAGTGTAGCGCCGCTCTCAGACATGCGGTCGCCATAATTGCCAAACTTTGCTCGGGCCGAAGCCGCCGCACCCTCCACTTGTCGCGCGCCATTGTTCTCATGGTAACGCGTGTGTTAGATGCTTTTACCGAAATCTACTTCAAACTCGAAGGATTATATTGTCTAGTTAATGTGAAGCTTTCCTAAATTAGGTGTGTTTAGGACTGAAAGTTTCCTTTAACGTCGTGGGTTCGTTCTCAACTCACAATTTCCGAAGTTGTTGTTGTCGTCGTTTCTTTGAGTTTCCAACCTTATTTCTTTTCGAAAGTTGCGTATCTTTTTGTTCCATTTTGAGTGAGCGCTCAATACATTCAAATGAGAATTTTGATGATTCGCCAAATATGCCTCATTAAATCTGACACGTAACAAGGGTGCGGATTAATAGATTCGAGGGTATTGTTCGCTATTCACGGCGCGAACTGTGAACTCACCTCTTATCTCTGTTTAATTATATCTTGGCGAACTATCCGGGATAGCCGGCGCCATATTGAGGCGCAATTGGGCGTAAAGCTATTTAAATCTGAATAGGGCATTGTGAAGGCGCGTCACCTTGATTCGGGCGTGCTTAATAAAGTTAGAGTGCCGGAGCCGCGGACTAACTCCGGCCCTCTCTCCGCTGCCCCGGGCGCCGGCTCCGTCTTGCGCCGGCTAAACACGAGCACTCCTCGCAGAGATGTACCTCTTTACACTTCACTTCCTATTATGCGCACTGGACCAAATCTATTTCTATTGGATACAAAGGCAATGCGATTTGCTTTGACTGATTATCCATAAAACTTAATCGAATAAGACAAAGGACATTCTCGCTAACTTGATATTTATAACGTTATAGTGACTATGTGCTATTCGACATTGTAACATTTCGAGATATTTAGTGCGTGGTAAAGGTCGATAGATTAAATGTCAATAATAACACATTATTGTCTATTTTGTATATTTATTACATATATTGTATGCGCGCAAGTAAATAAATACAACGAGATATCGATGTAGGTATAAGAATCAACAAAGGATATTATGTAATTGAGTATTGGGGTGGCACGTCTACTGAATTACATACGCTGCAGATTTGTTATGTGTACTCAATATAAGGCCGCTTTGTTAGGGAGCAGAAGACGGTGTCAGAAGTCAGCGGAGCCGCCTGTTACGTAAATATCGGCTGGGCGTGTTGCGAATACGGCGGAATACACGATGAGGGAGGAGGCTGCGTCCCGCTTATACTATATACCTAACTAAATGTATTCAACGAGTTAAAATAAGTTTATGTCGAAAAAACGTGACATACATTCAACGCCGGGCACAAAGGGCTCGGGCGCCTTTACTTAACATAAAACGAATGCCAAGAAGCTGATTCTCATTATAAAACCCTCCCTACTGAGACTCCGCCGTCCAGTCAATATTGCTCAAGTCCTCATTAAAATCTAATTTGCAATGAACTTAAACCGAAGCGCCTTCCTTTCAGTGCTACAGCTACGGCTAGAATCCTTTTCTTTTATTTCGATTATAGTCTTTTGCGAACCATTGGCAATTGCAATATTTTTCAGGGTGGACTTTAATTCTTCCGGTGAGATATCGAAGAGTCGTTGCAGCGTTCGTTTAATATGTTTTAAGGGTACGGGCGTTCACCGCGAAGCGGAAATTCGCAGCCCTTCCATTTCTGGTTATACGTCGATTTATATTCTGCGCCCACTCGCCGCCTGAGAAATCTCATGTTGGAGGTGCTCTTTCAATTTGAATCGGAACACTCGGATCGGGGAATAATGTATTTCGGTATCGACCCTCGGCTCGGAACGGATCCTCCTGTTTATCGCCGCTCTCATTTATTCGGGCGTCGTCGCGCCTTTATTTTTTCAACACAAACTCGGTGTCGCGCTGTTTATCCCTCGCGAGATACTATTAGCAGGGTCTTTGTTTTGAGAGGCAGCCAGATTGCGACGCTCTGACTAAAGGATAATTGAATTGTCACACTACTACAACTGTCCCCCAAAACTGATTTTCGGTTGTATTTTTATTGCTATGTTTGTTTTCGAACCTTTTTTGGGTTACTGCCCTGTTTGTTACGAATGCCGGATTAGAGGTACAGATATATATCTGGCGAGTTACGAGCGCAATCAGATAAAAAACTAAATAAATGTGCCTTTAAAAACTTCTGTATCATTCCACATATTTTAATGCCAAGCGGAGCTACAGCCACCTCGGGATAGTATAAAATCAAAGTCAATACGACGAGCTTTGCAGAAAAAGTTCTAGAAAAGCGGATTTTCAAAGAGCTCTGCGTGGATAGCATTCTCGTCATAGAATGCAGGTAAAAGGCCACTCCACAAAAGTCGACATTTACAAAGCGCCTCGGATTCGAGTTCCCGTGAGCGACCGATCGCAAAGAACGCTATGTCGCCGGCTAGCCGCCTTTATCGAACAATTGCGCGATGCATTCAGCCGTAGTTTTCTCCGGCGAAAGAATAGAAAACTTCGAGGCCCCTGCCAACAATGTCAACTTATATCCGGGCTGGGTTATAGACACGTAACCAAAAACACGGTTTGATCGTTACCTCATCTAGAATTCGAGTCGCGATCCGGATATCCTGCGGACCCTTAACCCGCGCCCTATTTCTCCTATTCGGAGGACTATTTACGTCGTTTTGTTTGATAATCTGCTATTGTTTCGTTTGGGCTGCGCGGCATTCCTGCGAGAGTTATGCCAGCTATCTATAGGGAACGTGAACGGCGTGCGAATATGCAATGAATATATAATGCAAACTTGAGATCTGAATGATGCCTCTCTTGTCGCCTCCGTTATTTCACGAGTTAGCTGCCACTTGGTATATTCGGCCGGCGGCCATCTATTCGTGAGTCAAGTGCCATTATAATTTTCATCTAAGTTATAACGCCTACGCCGTGACTGGTCTGTTCGAGTCATGAAGCCGTTTCGTTTCAGTTTATATGGCTATTTGTATTCACGTCCGTCGCGGTTAGAGAAATCTCAGTACAAAGATACTCTTTCAATTTGAATCGAAACGGTCGAATTGGGAGGAATAATTTGTTCTGAGAAAACGACTTTTTATTCGGAACAGCCCTCTTTAAATTTGTTTTTTATATACTGTACTAGAAACAAACCGTATTAAATAGTAGCGTGTTCATCTGGGCTGTATGGTGAATCTGCGCCATTTGCTCGAAACATACGTACCCGGAATATCGTTTTAACTGTACGCCGGAGGAGAATACCAATTTAATCCGCCCAGACTCAGGGGTCTAATTCCAAATTAAATGTGAGCTGAAATGTAGTTTATATTTTGAGATATCTGATCTTAATTATCTTTACTCAACTTGATATTGTTAATTCTCTGAGGTGTTGTTTATTTAATTGCCTTCGCTGCCGTAATATTTACTCCATAATTAAGACCTACAAAATACATTTTAGTTTTAACATCCTGCTAGCCTATCGGAGATTATATAAGCTTCTCACCCATAAAATTCATATTCACGACATTTTTGTTGTTTTGAAGTGTTGTTGTGTTTGTATATATATGTATAATATACGACAAAAAATATGATAATGTAAAATCTCGTAATACCGCAATTGTTCGGAATGAGGGATAAGAAGGCTAATCCTCAATGTAGCATTTATCCGAATCGTCAGATTCTGGGCGCCAGTAAAGTCGGATTGCCTATAGATAGGAAACAATTTACAGATGGGAGTTGTGCTCGTGTGCGTAATCATGTAGGGCCCTAAGTGAGGGCGCGTCGAGACTTGCTGACATTGCTTTGGAAGGTGGAGCGTGACCGGCTCAGCATTTCCCGGCTCCGACTTAGGATTGCTCCTTGCCTTGACTCAACCGTCTTATTGAAATCTAATTTTCGTTAATCCTTGGAACGAATGCGGCGAGCTCTAGTCGCCACCGATATATTTTCGTTGTTGTGTTGTGGAATGCATTCCGACCCCTTTACCGTACTAAAAGTCTAGGTTAATGATCTGAAAAGGAATAGCTATTTTATCGTTTTTGTTGTGGATATAATGTTACTTTAACTCAAATCGCCGACGGCGGCTTTCCCTTTTTTTGTTTTAATGATTTTCGTAATCTCTACTAACTTTTGGAGATAAAAAAGCTTGTATTCAACGAACTCGCACCGGGCAGAAAGACATAAACTTTAAAGGGGAATCACTTTCGGAGCTTTTTTGCGAAAACCAACCCCTTTTCCACCCGCAGTGGGAAAGCGTCGACCTAACACTCTTTTGTATTTTTTTCTTTGAGAACAAAGCTTTATGCGGGAATTATTCTTAAATTACCTCTTGGCTGTTGTTTTTCGCAAAGCCATTTGCTCGCCCCGATTTGTTAATTGCCCGTAGTGTTTAGAACTAAAGTCGCGGCTGCGGTCTACTTCTAGAATATCTCCTTAAACAACATACCTAATAGGGATTAACTATTCACTATTAATAAGGATTATATCTACTAATACTGCAATCAAGCTCAGCACGGCCAATTAAGTTTCGAGCCGAATACCATGCGATATGTGTGTAAATAGTGGGAATAAGCAGATTTGATGATTAATTAGCGAATTCTTATTTAAGTTTAATGCCATATCCACACCGTTTCAGTTACAAAGTTTAGTATAAAAGATCGTCTTGCAAACTTTACGCGAGAGAAAAATAAATCCCTACTTTCGATTTGCAATTTCGGTGTTGAATAAGTATTTTCTAAGCTGTCGAGCGAGTTAGCAGAAGTTTTAAATCGATCGGTTTAATCTGCGTGGTCTGTGCTCGGGTAGCGAGGTCGGAAGGTAGCGGTAACGTCGCCGAGCGGACGTATGACAGACGCTTAATTCGGCTCGGCGCGCTGCGTGCTCGCCGGCTTGCGGGCGGCGGCTTCACTCTGATTTATGTTATTTGCACGTAAAGCGGAATTAATGGCTTTATTACTCTTCACTGTTTGCTGATCTCGGAAGCCGAGCTCCGTCCGCGTCCACAGCTCCGTTTGAACAACCGAAAAGCGCTTTTGAATGAGCACATCGGCAAACACGTAATGGTTTCCTCCTTGCGAGTGTATGGAAACGTTTGCTGAGGCTCGCAAGATTTAGTACAGCTTTAATCTTAATGAGTTTCGTTGTTGGAACACATGTTCTAATATGTTACTTGAGTTTGATAAGTAACGGTATTTGCTACATTTTTGAGTAGCTTCATACGAGTAATAAATCATTTGAATTAAAATATTGCACCTATGCAAGACTACAATACTTTTCATACATGTGCAAAATAATAAACAGAATGTAAAGGCAACACTTTTGAACGTTTGAAATGTTTTTCCTAAACATGGTAAGAAACTAAAGCCTTTGAAGAAAACTACATACTTTTTCTCATATACGTAACATGCACGCTGCCTTCTTCCTTTTAGCCGGTTATAGCGCGTTGTAAGTTAGGCCAAGTTTCATTATAAAACGTCATAATTCATGTGTGAGTAATACCGGCGCGGTGGCGGCGCACAGCGGAGCGGCCCCCAGGTGAAAAATTTGTGCGCGGCCTCGCTGTGCCGCCAGCTTAGTGTTTTATCTCGGCTTAGCGTTACGAGGATTTGTGGCTCGCTAAGTAAGGTTTTATGTCCCTGGAACGGTTGCAACTCCGTTCCCCTGATAAAAATCTATCTTCTACGTTACCTAGCGATTTATGTGTACTTCGTGTTACCATGTCGACAAGCTAAGTAGGAAAATTCACAGGCGTTACTTTATTCGGTCTAAAGGGAAGGAAAATTCTCAGCCTGCATCTGAACTGCAGGTGGATTTCCTGCAGAATCCCAGTTGCGCCGGAATCACTAGTCGTAAATAACGTGTCGCCCTGCTGTTTCCTTTCTTTAGCTCGGCAAAGATAACCGGTGGATCTCGTCTTGCCTACTGTAATATATCATTATGCCTTTTCCGGATGGACTTGCGCCACAATATTGTCGACTCTGTATTTCGGCGGCCATTTTTCAAACCCGCGTTTCTTATTGTTTTGTACGTCGAAATTCCCGTTTTTCGACACAGTCATGCGACGGCTGACAAATTTTTGGCGTCAAATAGAAAGGGATGGGTGCGGTAACAAAACGTAACGTTCCGCGCAGAATTCGGTCGGACGCGTTATATGTCGGAATTGAAGTGGAATGCAGCCCACGTGCCTTTCAGGCGAGTACAGGCGACGGGGACCGGCGGCGAGACCACACCACGCCACCAGCTGTTAGCGCACTGCACGGAATGCCGGAATACTATACGGTTACATTTCGCACGGCTCGAATAATTTATACGTGTGCATTTGAGCTGTACGTAGCGCAGGTGTAATATGCACGGAATACTGTTTTATTGCCGTGGGTGTCAAACTTTGTTAAACTATTTATGCGCTTGCATATTGTAAACTGACGTGCACTTTAACGCAACGACATGCATTCGTGTCCGAATAGTTGTTGCTGTGGTCCATTCAGCAAATAGTTTATTGGTTCGAGGCACAACATTCATGAATCGAAACTATCTCGCGGCGTCCCCGATCTGCAAACCGTAGGTATATTGGAAAAATACCGACACAACCGCGACAAACCAACACACGTTGAACACTGTGCTTTGATCTTGTAATTGAAGATGTCATTCAAAGAGTTGCGAAAACCTACTGAAACCTGAACTAGCTCGGTTTGCTATCAGAAAATAGCCATCATTCAGGTTGTATAGTTGTACTATACTGAAAACATGCACATATGAGTGTGTACATATGTAACTAGTGTATTGGTACTCGTAAGTCAAAAGTAGCTTGCGATTTTAGTAGCGTCTTATTCTTAAACGTTATTTTAAATTGTAATTAACTCTCACTCGTAGTACGTCTAATATTACGATAACTCTAAATATCATTAAGTACATAAGTATCGCGTAAGTACAATACATGAACCCTGTATATGTAATAATATGTACCTACAACGTATACCCTCCGTATCAGAGCTAAATTGCTTGTATCATCAAAAGACTTCCGCGTTCGTTTCTCGTCGCTACGTTTGTTTAGATTTCATAGGGGGCGGAGGCAGTAAAACAAAATAATCAGATTCATCAGCCTTTGTCTTGGTGCCGGCTGTTAGCTAGCTCGGCGGACGCGAGTCGATTGTTTACTTCGTTAGCCGCCTCTATCTGCCCGCACATACGCGGCTGATGCGAACTTTGATCTGGCTCACGTTTTATACACGTTTCTCTCTATATAATGGATATATTCTGGGTAACAAATTGTGTTAGTGTACGGTAATTACGTAATGCGGAAAATTAGGAAGCAACGCGTGATGTTGTAGAGCTCTTTTTATTGAGTTAACTTAAATTATTATATTATTATGTCTGATACTATAATTAAAATCAAGTCCGTGTGTCACGTTCGTATCTAGTATTAGGATTTCTCCTACGTGCTTTAGTGGCTACAGTTCCTCTCCCCCGTAAATAGTTCCTTCTTCATAGTATAGTCATTACTGTAGCGCAGTAAAGTTGTAGGTAGTATAGAAGCTCGGCGTTAGTGCGCCAGCTGTGCTCTGCTGTTTCGTCTCGGGCGAATTTATGGACGCTTTCAGGGCTTTCATCGTTTGCCACCTGACCTGCCGAACGCATTACCTCGGACAAATGTGCCGTGTCTCTGTTTATATAGTATGCTAGCAGAGTCGTGATATCTTTATAGCTCCTGTTTACTTGCATGCACCTCCGCTACTGTACGACATAAATTACGACATCATGACTCCTATCTAGCTTCATGAAGTTGGCCACTTCGTTAGTATTATGCAAATTCCAGTTTGTCTATCGAAGCCGGTTGGATCAATCGCTGCTATAATTTATGAAGTTCGAGCTAGCTTTTCGAGCGTTAACTTTGTACTTGTCCTTTGATGTGCGGTAATCCGCATTGTTGTGAGAACTAGCTTGAGGCTTTCACACTCTGCGAACTTCCATTATTTATCACTTTTGTTTATTGCTTAGTCTGGCGGGAGAATGTTTTATAAATTTATGAGATACTAGCAGATCGTCCCGGATTCGCACGGGCCATAAAATAATTTAAGTTGCAAAGAGAAACAAGATATTGCCTATGTTACTTCCTTAAAATAAGATGCCTGAAGCACAAAACTAAAATAAAATAAAACGAAGAAGAAAATTGCAACAAAATAATAGCGAAACCAATTTCTGTACAATCTGTATCTTTTTTTCTTGTGAAGTTTCTTTTCTTTTTAATGCAATAGATTCTTAACTCGGACTGCCAGCGAAATTCTTATAGAAAAACTTTTTTAATATCGAACGTTACTGACTGTCTCGTACCGATCAGAAACACCTATTGCAGTCAGAGGAAACAAAAGGTTCTAATTTAAAAGAATCGCAAGTAGAATTGTGTTCCGGACCGGCTGCGGGTGAAATTTATAGCGAAATGTAATGCCGTCCGTAGGGACAGTAGGAGTCTGGCGCTCGGGTCGGCCCCTTCGCGCCGCTATCTCCAGCTCCTAGCTCAGACCGAGCTTTTCCTATTTCATAAATTAACGTCAAACGCGCCGGACAAACATTTCTTAGGAATTAGCGACGCTCGTTTGCTTCTCTTGCGGAATGAAATTTGGTGTAAAAATGTTTGTGCGCTCTACTCGATAGCGAGTCTACCCTATTACTAAGCCTGCGCTGTCTGTCTGTCTCCAGGCTGTATCTCAGAAACCGTAATAGCTAGAAAGCTGAAACTTTCATAAGAGATGTATTTCCCGTGCCGCTATAATAACGAATACTAAAAATATTAACCCCGTACAATAATCGTATTTTTTCGTATTTTTTTGCTATATATCAACAATGGTAGCTGCTAGACACAAACCATTTTCACTTTCACAAAATATACAAATGTATAATAGTTATGAAATTAAATTATAAGATAAATATTTGAGGGTGGCTCCAATACAACAAACGTAATTTTTAAGTAGTTTTTTACTCGATCTCAATAACAATATTGGGTAGACCCTCTAAACATTCACAGAATATTGAATTATGTATTAAATTAATAAATAAATGAAAAAAATATTAGGGGGCTCCAATACAACAATGGTACGGCCTTCGCGCGCGAGCCCAACTCGCATATGACCAATTTTTTCAATCGTTACAAGTGCGCTTTGAAACAACAAGAAATGATTGCCTATAGTATATATAGTATTTGAAACTTGAATGAAATTTAACGGAAACTAAATTCTACTTGACTTTTTTGAGATACATGCCGCTAAAACGTCTTGTGGAATTTCTGTAGAGAAAGATTCTTATAAAATAAGCAGGTACACAAGTAGATCCGAAAGCAGCACAAGCAGAGTTGTAGTGTTATTCTAGCCGTAGAAACACAGGCGGTGCGTGAAACAAGGGGCAGTATGAAAGCGATTGTGGAGCTATCGTGGCTCGAGCCCGGCCAGATTTACTTTACAGAGATACCCTCCACTTTAATGTCCAACCTCTTGGTACGGCACGTTGGTTCCACTGCTATGCAGCTACGATAACATTTTATGTTCTTGCTTGTTACGTTGCCGTCGGTACCTACCTTTTGTACGCTATCTAGATAGCTCTATTTCCCTTTTAGAACTCACTCCTACTTGGAGGTTCTTACGTGAAATTTAATTACACCCTCCTTTCGGCTCTCTACTTTTTTACCATAACACAGAACAAGTAATGTCATTTATTACGTAGCCGTAAAACTCGAGAGAAATATAGGGAAAAAGATAAGGCAAAAGCGCTTTATCATTTCTTTTTGTTCATACATAAACATTAGTTTCAGAAATAATGTGTTATGTCGTAGGAGCGGGTACAAATTTTACGAAGGCTCTATCTGGCTCGGTGCGAGTAAGTTCAGTGTAGTTTCCGTTAGTGTTTCGGCAAGTAGGAGCGCAAGTTGAACAAGGGAGAAGTTGTTTTAAGTATTCCCCTATCGACGAGGTCGGACGCCGGGCCGGCGGTGGGCAGGCGGCTGCGGCAGCCGACTCGCCTCGGGATGCGCAGCCGAGATGCCACAAAAACTTCACCCTCGCTTTATTATTACTACGATGCTAATTAAAATAGCTACGAATAGATTACGGGCAGCTTCTGGCGGAGGCGCTTAATGCGCTGGCTTTACGACGTCACGCTTTATGCTCCCTCATTAGCGCCGTCTCCAAACTCACTCCCACTTTTTATGGATACACATTTCTTTCATAGTCTATTTTTCTTTCTCGTTTGATTAGTTTTCGACGGTCTCTGAATCACTTTTACGTAACTTTTCACGCAAACTACCCGCGAAAGTATTCATTTTGATGGACTTATGCTTTGGGAAAGTTTGCTCGTGAAGTTGTGTAAGCTGCCGTTTATTGTGGTCGTTACAAAGTTAATTCACAAAGTTAAACACGAACAACAGGGTAGGTGGATCGCGTCCGGTTCGTTATTTCATTGCAATACAATTGCAGCGAACGAACCGTATTTCAAATTTATTTCCGATAATTGTGTAAGCGGGGTGGGTCGGACACCGGGAGCAGTATAACAATAAAATAATTCAGTTTCATAGGCGGGTGTTAATGGCGCGCCCGCTCGTTAGCTGCCTGAGGATTACCTATTGTTAATGTTTTAATTTGTGTCCGCTGGCCTTCGAGCGCACCCTCGCGTCGGCCGTTCACTCTGCCTTCCTGCCTCTTATACACGCACACATTCAGATATCAATACTATTTGATTAGCGTTATGAGAAAAAAAAATTTAATGGAATATTTAAATTACACACCATACAAATATTTTCAACACTTGTTTACATCCATTGCGCTGTAAAATGATTGAGAATGTCGACCACGTTCTACTCTTATTAGTGAGGCCGTAACGTAATTAGAGGGCAACGATTGACGATAACTTTGATAATTGAATGTAGGGGACGTATTTATTTGGTACAGAGTTATTGACAGAGTGCGAGGTCGCTCGCCGCGTTCTGGGACTAGTTTGGGCCGCACGTAACTTTGCCTTTTCGCAGCAATTCTCGCTGAAAGCCGGCGCCGACCGCTCGCCCCCTCGCCGCAAACTCACACCCTATTGTGTCCATTACTACCCTTTACAACTAGTTTTTACCTGCCTCACTACACCCGAAAGGTAGCCTTACTCTAAATACATTGTCTTCAGTTTACGTAACAGCCCACATAAGCGTAGAGCGACTAAAGCGCTGGGGAAATAAGACGCCGTATAAGAGCACATCGAAAAACGCCAGCGTAAGCTATTTATATATTTTGCACTTATTCTGCGCTTATCTTTGTTATTTTCTCAGACTCGCTTTACGAGATACGAGAAGAATGGTAGTATTATAGAGTTTGGTTACTTCCATCCACTCAATGCCGTGAGGTTTAATATAATTATTGAAGTGTATATAACGTTCAATAATTTCCCAACTTTAGAGCGGCCGTTTTGAATATTCATTAGCAAAGACAAGCTCTTTATTGTCTAGTGTAGAGTTGATCGTCTCCAACCTGCTTATTCTCATTTGTTAGTCAGCTGCGATGAAATAGTGAACGGGGCTCATTTCCGAGAACCGTGAGCTTTGTGCTTTACTGCCGGTTTGTTTATTTCACGGGGCCGCCTCGTAAACACTCGCAGACCGATACACTAAATTTAAGCTGGCCTCCTTTTATTTTCTCTTTTGAATTTGTTCTCTTTTTTTACGGTTACGAGAAACGCTTATACAGGTGCTGAAAATTATCGCTATCGGTCAGTTTGGACTAGAAGTACGTAGCCCGTATCAGTGTTTCTAGCGTGTTAGCTAACAGCTAACACACGCGTCCGTGTAGCGGGTGTGTTTAAATTTGGAGTGGAAGTGATATAAAAGCACTTGCGATCTTAAAAGGTTTCCCTGGCAGCAGTGGGCTTGGCGGGAGTGATCGCCCGCTGAGATACCAGAGAAGTTCGCGTCCCGCACACACCTCGCACTACTTAATTTAGTGCCGCGGTAACGCCACGAGCACGCTCCCCGTCCGCCGTGTTATTGCCAACTTGAAAGCAAGAATGGCTTACACAGTTCCTTCATATCTCCTGAATTTAAGCGTCTACCCACTCAGACTGTACATTATTCTCATTTTATACAGCTCCTTGCCGGATAGTTTTTGTACCGACTCCGCTGAAGGCGCTCTTAAGTTTTGTTCAAATATTTTCGCAGTTCGGTTTCTCGTTTACGGCAAAGTTAAAGCTTTGTAAATATCGTACGACTTGTTTCTTTTCGAATTGTTACTGGAACATTACCTTTCTTTTCACAAAATTATCTTTTTAATAGAATAGGTAAAATATACCTTCGCCCAAAATACTTTTTTTATATTTCAATTACTGATTTGGGTTTGTCATGACTTTCAGAATAATATAATGTATTTTAAATTATTTAAGACGCTTGAGCGCACATATAAAAAATATTATGTTTTTCAAACTGACTCATAAAATAATAATAATAATAAATGGAGGTATGATAAA
Organism: Mellilla xanthometata; assembly: GCA_035578125.1. Taxonomy (NCBI): domain Eukaryota; kingdom Metazoa; phylum Arthropoda; class Insecta; order Lepidoptera; family Geometridae; genus Mellilla; species Mellilla xanthometata. Next base: position 6,541,145 of record JAPUBQ010000024.1, read on the forward strand.
TGGCATCATAGCATTGTGCAAAAAAAATACTGCAGTACCACAAGATAGTTTCCTTTCATCTATCTAAAAGCATCGACTAATAAAATCTCAACCCGTCACTGAAAACCGTAACAAAATCGAACTAATAAATAGGTGATAAATGGTAACATTTGTTCGTCAAAACTGACACAAATATTCTCTCATCCCAAACGCACCGTTTTCCGTTACTTCGCTGGTAAAAAGGCTGAGTATTTTCCATGTCTTTTCCACGACGATGCATTCGATCGCTTAGCCTTAATAGCATTCAGCTAAGTTTTGTGGCATGGCTGTGTAAATATAAATATCCGCGTATATTTGAAGATATACTATAACAAAAATTATGTATGCATAATAAAAGCCTTCGAAACATGACCCGCAATTCTGACAAATAAACCCACATGAATTCAAACTAAAATACATGAACGTGATTTTAACTTCGGGGTTTAATTACCCTGAAGAACGAATAACTTAGTAATACAAGTAATTAGAAACTTATTTGAGGCTGCCGGTCTGCGGGATCCGCCTCGGGCACAGGAATCGTGAGCGGGATGAGCCATTACGTGCTTTCGAGGAACTTTTCCTTTTAAAAGTCGTCTCTTACTCTTTTTAAACTTATTATATTGGATAATTCGGCCGAAAATATGAATATGATGGCCGCAACTTTAGTAATTTTAGCTCGGCAGCCAAGAAAAATTCTGTCGATTACGCGATAAAAAATGGTCTCTTACGTCGAGGCGAGATTAAAGCTTTATAAGACTTATGACGTTAACTTAAACAGACGGTTGATTTGTTAGAAGTTTTTAACTGCAAGCAAACTCGTCTAAATTCTTGAACATCTTTTTAATTTTCTCCCCTCTAAGTACCTGTATTAAATCCTAGTATTTACTTGTTACTAAGAGAAAAGTCTGTCATAATACGCAAGAGAGTCATTTAGCGTACAAATGTGGGCGCTGCATATGTTTACGTTGAAATTAGAAATTATGTGGCACCCGTTGGGTGAAGGCAAAGCTGCGTACATACTTGTATTACCAATTATGCAAAGCGTCTTCCGCGTAGCGTCGCGCAGGCCAGCGGGCGGCGGCGGGCGCAGGGCGCGGGCGCGGCCCAGCGCTGGGCGGCCGCTGTCGCGCTCTTTCCTCTCTCGCTGCGAAATAACGACCTCAATTTGCATAACAATGCTCGTCACCCCTTATTCCCTACCGGTGACTTTCGCAGGCTACTCGGCAGTGTCCCATAGGACTCGACACCTTTTTTAACTTCTAAAGTCTGTCCGTGGCAGCGTGATGTTTAATTTTCTATAAATGGTATATATATGCGATGTCACGATTATTGTAACGAGTCACAATTAGGTCGGTACTATAGCCGTTTCGAAAGTTCAAAACTCAGTTTAAGTTTTGATTTAGTGGCGGTGCAGTGAGTCGAGCCGGCGACGAGGGCGCTGCGCCTCGCACTCGACGTTGTCCGCTGCTCCCAACTTCTTGTTCCAACTTTCCGTTTAATTGAATCGAAGTTTTCGGCTTTTTGTGGTGAGCGTACCAGCCACGCACGTTCGGAAACTTTCTTTATTAAATTATTGGAAGTTCAGAAACGTTCGCCTTTGAACGTGAACTCTACACGTGAAACAGAATCGGGAACAGTTTTCTGCTATCGAGTTAGGCTATAACTTTTACATTCACAGAGATCGTCGCAGCTTTACAAGACCCATAAATAAGTAATAGCTACGAATTTACACAGTATTTTGTCGTCGAAGTAACGGACAAAAGAGCAGTTAACGTCAATAGCCTGAGACAATCGCGAAGCCGTCGAGTAAACAGTACATAAAGACGTACGATTTTGCTCGCTAACGACTCAAGCATTGTTTTGCGGCGTAGCTTTATCTGGTGCGGAACGAGTTGTCGTTCCCATAATTTATAGTCGTGGGTCCGCTCCGCCCGCGCCCAAGGAGCTAGCAGCCTGGACTCGCCGCCAGAATGCCATTAACGATCACGTAATAGACTGCTGACTCCTCACGTACCGGATTCAAATTTGAGTAAATATGTCGCCGTCGGCCTTCTATTGTATTTCTCCGTTGTTTACATTCATGTACCTACTCGGGTTTATTTTGAATTCGGACGTGAACGTTCCCTTGTTATCTCGGGTTGTTTGTGTGCTCGGGAAATCATTTCATATTCATGCTCCGCTCTCTATTTTTTAAGTTTTTTATATGTGTAATATGTGCCAACTAAAATATTTGCATTGTTTCTACGATTTGCATACTGGCCACAAAAACTAAGGTTTATACCTACTGTATATGCTTTCACGTTGTGATGCGTCCAAAGAGAGAGAGAGAGAGGTAATAATGATGCAACGTGTGATATTTCTATTGCGGTTTTCCTGGTTTGGTTATGTCGTAATACGTTAAGATAGACATACATATGTATATAGAAACAGGGCTCCGCTGTACGGCGCTGTCAGTGCTTACTGTATATATTGTATAGGTATATACTATATAGGCTCTCACGGATCCGATAGTGGCGGATATTGGAGATTTACCAAAGTGTGACGAGATCCGGCTCGTACTTTGTGCGAAGCTCTCGCGAGGCACCCATACAATACCGGCTCGTACTTTAAGTAATAGTTCTCTTCCCTCCTAGCATCGCTCATCTTATGAATTATCCTTAAAGATCGCGTGAATGTACTCCCAAATGAGATATAGCGATAAGCGGGGTTTTTATCGCGAAATGAAGATAATAATCATCTTGGAGAGATTTTACCTACGTATGTACTCGTATCTGTATTCAATTTGAACTACGCACATACTTGTACGCATAAATGGTATGGTAACGTCTCTATTAAAGTATGTTTTAACCCCCGCTTTTATAGGATTAAAGTAGGTATCGTATAATATTACGAGTGCCGTCGAGTGTATCACATTCCTTTTATATAAGCCACATTTGGTCCGTATTTTCGTACGAAGCGAGTTTAATATTACTTAATTGCGTTAGAAGTATCTACTCGCCTTATTTGAAGAAACATCCGACTTTATTGGACGAGAAGAAAAATCTAGAGTTCAATTTCCTATAGTTTAACTTTAATTCGGTGGCTGCTTAAATATAATTTAACTTAAAATACGATAGCAATATTTGACAATAAAGAAATCTTGGAAACGATATACTTTTTTTACAGCTGGGCTTGGCATTACAATTTACGTAATGGTGAGCTTTCGATATCAATTTAATTGTTCCACAAGACTAAAGACTTGAGTCAAAATAAAGGAGTAGGTAAGCGCGCATAGTTGAGTGTAGGGTGAGTGCAGGCGGCAGGTACGGGCGCGCGATGAGAGCGCTACGGCTCCCGGCGGGCCCCTCCCCGCGATCCTCGTAAATTGCGAATATTAGATTATAAGTACGGAGTGCGGCGAGCGGCGCGAGGGCCATCACCGGGATATCGAACGCGTGAGCCGGTTAACATAGCACCGTGATCTGAATCCGCTTTTTGGACAATTCCCTGCGGCCTCGTTTGCACTACCAGCGCCGTGGCCGCTTACATTTTCGTTACGCTGGCTGACTATGCCACGTTTCCTGTTTATGCAAATTTAATGCGAATTATTACACGCGGACTTATTAGTTATGCGCGCTATCAGATAAAATATATGAGCTGACCAAACATTTGAGTTGCGTGCAGTGTACTCGTAATTACGGAACGTCGAGATGTAACGAACGAGAATATAATTCAAAGTGACACGCGCATTTCCATGTGTTATGACACTTGATACTAACGGTGGCTGAATTCAAAGAATAACAAACGAGTTTGATGTACGGAGAGTATTTTGTTTTTGCCAAATATAGCTTTTGACAAGCGTAACTAAATGTTTTGCAAGTAATAGCAATGTGTCTGAAATTAATGAAAAACTTAGTAGAATTATAATAAAAAAAACAATTATCATTAAAAAATGCTTCCTTCTATGTGCAAGTCAGGCTCGTGCAGAAAAGGATTCGCACCATTATGTATAAAAAGGGTAAAAATACATGTTTCTTGTGTAAGTGTCCCCCGTAAAGTCCCCTAGACAGACTTACAGCGAACTTGGGACCCTAACATAATTACCCACACATAATTAAGTGTATATAATAATAGTGCGTAGTATTGATTAGTCAAACCCATCATTCATTCATTATGAATAATTGAGTAACATTTGATACTCAATTACTCATATTGTGAGATGTTGAAAAATAATTAATCCGCCATTTTAGGCTGCATGATTTATCATCATATCATCTAACATAGCTAAGAAAACTCTCGACTAATTCACCTAAGACGAAAACACAAAAAAAACAAATTCTAAATTGGTACAGTAGCTACGTACACATACAAACACACGCAAATGAAACTTACAACGCACGTCGTTTTTATTTCGGTGGTTAAAACTAAAAACTGGGTTTAAATTTAATGCACCAGAATGAGTTTTACAGAACGTAATGGCACTCGCAAAACTAAAGGTCGTCGACTGAAATGGGCGCCGCACAAAAAGCTCTGTAATTTAGCTTGGAAAGAGCGTAATGTTTCGAAATGCCCTCTTAGAGGTGTAACGACAATGGCAAGCCGACGCAGCTGGCGGCTGCGTTGCGCTGCCCGCGCCTCTCCCATTCCGACGTCGTTACGGCTTCATTAGGCACCTACTGTCTAACAGACAAACTCCTTACTAAATAAATAAATCCCAGCGTTTAACTGCGCATTTTCTTTTATCGTAGCTTAATGTCTTGTGAATTGTCTCTGTGTATTGTGAATTTATACCACAATAACTGTAATGACATTATTATCATTTATCATTAAAAATTTGTAGAAAAAATAATACAGTTGTAGTTATTACTCACATCGATATATCTCCGAAACTACTAGTCCGATTTGGATGCGGTTTTTAGTGATGGGTTGAAAAATGATTGGGGCGTGTTTGTTAATAGGTTACTGCGACAACTTACCAGGGGCGCTGCAGTTAACGTTTGTTACATGTAATTTTTATTTTAAAGTCCCGCGCTTTTTATTTTAATCCCCGATGCAAAAAAAAAAATGAATGAATGGATATATACTTTACGTGTTAGTTTGTGGCATCGTAGCCCCGGAACTGAATTTTTGAAGTGTTCTTAGCAATGTTGGCTGAAAATCGGTCCAACATTGTCGCAGCAACAAAATGGCGCATATTTTTACAACTTCCTCTTTATGAATACCGAATGAAAGGACTAATCATACTTTTTGATAAATTTTAAAACTAATATGGCCGCCAACGAAACTATATACAACAAATACAACAAACAAATTTTTTATTTCAGCAAAAACATATTTACAAGAAGGAGTAATAATATATATATAACTACAAGTAGGTAAACTTACAAATAGGTTCTGTTTAATGCCGTAAGGAGGAGATGTATTGAATAGTCGCTGCGCTTAGCACTAGGTACCAGAAGGTCCTGTTATGCAGAGCGACAGTGAATCCTAACCTCTTTTCCCCATGACTTCAAGCAACAATTAATAGTAGTTTTACCTTATTATTTTTTTTTTTTTTTCTTGATAAGTCTAACATTTCTTTTTAACTATTATAAATAAGTAATACATAAATATTATGCAGAGTATAAATAAATAGGTAATGACTACAAAACACGGAATGAATGTAAACAAATAAAAGGTTAAATTGCATGACTGACAGCTAGTTAGTGTTACTACATTAAAAATACATATAAATGAATAGGGTTTGCTTTTGTGGCCGTCAAGAAAATCGAGTCGTGCAGCATACTATCTGTATACTGCACGACTCGATTTCCGACTCGAACTGAAAATCGTGTCGTGCAGCATGCTATCTACGTACCAGTTTAGCATCCACGGAATTCAGTGGTCACATGGGTGTGTGATAGTATGATCTATGTGTAAGCGTATGTGTGTTTGTGTCTAAGTGTATGTGTGTTAGTGTTTTAGTGTATCCGTCTTAATAATTTAATTCATTCACTCGTGCAGGGATTGTTCTTAGTGTTGGTAAGTTGATAAACTGCACTGCAGATAGACACACATACATATATATATATATATATATATATATACATACATATACACGTCCATCCGCAGCGCAGTACATATACACATATATATCTATATGTACATACATACACATACATATATATATACATATACAGCGAACAGTTACGTTTCACTCCACAGTCTCTAAGATTTTCTCTGTTTTGTCGTAGTCAAGAGTGAGAAGATATTCCAGTATTTTGTTAGAACATTCGTATCTTGACATGTTTGCTATGTTTAGGATTTTGGAGACGTTATTGTATAACCTAGGTCCCATTTTACCAAAGCTTTGAGTGCTAAATTTAGTTCTCGACCCGACTGTTGTCAATACTTGATCCTTTCTTCTTTTATTGGTTGCTTTCTCTCTGGTCTGTTTTGATATCAGCGTGTGTTGTTTGACTATTGTAGCCTTTATAAACAGCTGTCTAACCGTGAGTACGTCACACTCCACGTAAAGGGCTGAAGTTGAAAATCTACGTTTTTTAAACTTCATCACCTTAAGAAGTGCTCTTTGAGCTGTTTCAAGCTTGTATAGGTGGGTTTTGTCAGCAGAGCCCCATGCAATGATGCAATAAGTTAGGAGAGATTGTGCAAGTGCGAAATAGATTTTGCGTAACGATTCATAACTCATTATATGCCTCAGTTCTTTAAAAGTATATATTAGTTTTTTAACTCGTCCAGATAGAGCATTTATCTGATTTTTCCACTTCAGATGTTTATCAAGAGTAATGCCCAAGTACCTTATTTCAGATGTTGACTTCAGGTATTCACATTTACAACAAGAAGTGACATCGCAGGTTGAATCATGCATTTTCAGTTTAATCTCTTTTTTCGGCTGAGTAGACTTGTTAATTGTGAATGTGATATATTTAGTTTTTTCTATGTTAATAGTAAGAAGATTTAGTCTAAGCCATTTAGAGATTTTTTGAAGCCCCTCATTTGTTATGTCTTGAACATCGTCCCAGCTTTTCCCATCAAAGAGAATCACGGTATCATCTGCATACGTTACAACCCTACCCTGCTGTAATTCCATGTCGCACAGTTGGTTGATGTACAGCAGAAATAAGGTAGGTCCCAATATGCTTCCTTGCGGGACACCAAACGCGACAACCTGCTCCTGACTGAATGTCTCTTCAATTTTCACCGCTTGTGTTCTGTCTGACAGATAGCTGTGGAACCACTTCAACTGAGTTCCACGCACCCCGACTGCTTCCATTTTTGCTAAAAGAATGGGGATAGAGACGGTGTCAAATGCTTTCGCAAGATCTAAGAAGACTCCTATTACTTTTTTGCAACTGTCCAGTTTGTTTTTAATATGTTCGGTGACTTTTAGAACCGCGTCCTCAGTGTTCCTACCTGATCTAAAGCCAAATTGATTTGGAGACAGAATATTTTTGCTCTCAAAGTATTTTTTCAAACGCGTGTTCATGACTATATATAGTCTGGGGTTTCCGAAATTATTAATTTATTCTCGTTAATTTAATACTCAAGATAATAAATAAGGCATGAAATCACATATATATTTCTAATGCTCGTCAAAACATTGCCTCCACAAAGTATATCTTACTGGAATGTACATTATAAGCATATAAGCAGGTAAAGCAACCAAGCGGTAACAAGCATTTTGTGAACTCTGATACTGTGTACTCTTATCTGTCTCAATAGTCATTACGTCTGTAGAAAGCGTTTAATGTTTTTCGTTCAATTAGGTATGCCTTAAAGCTTGAAACCTCCTTATTATTTAGCCATCAAACGTTCCTTTAACAAGAAAGGGAAAATAATTATTCTACGTTTTAAGTACCGTTGCCGGTATCAAGTCGTCCTTTTTCGGCCGGTTTATTTATTACACTGAGTAATGAGACTGGAAGGGAAACTTTTAAGATTTTAACGAAATTACAGTTAGTTATTTAGGCCCCCGAGGTTCACTAACGAAGTTCATAAATTCTATGTAGATACTTTATGTAGTGACAGGTTTTTAAAAGGTCAAAACGTACCTAAATAGTCAGAACTTGGGGAAAAAAGATATCGTAAATATCAGTTTGCGATGAAGTGCCTGTAGCAAAAATGTAGCGTCTATGGCTCGGCTAACTAAGATGGTCTGACGCAATCATCGAGGTTAAGCAACGGTCGATGCGGACAGTGTCTTTGGATCGCTCACCATGCATAAACTGTTTAAAAAGTTGCATTTTTATATGGGCCGATTTTTTAATATACGTGGGTGATGCCAAGTTAGGCCTTCGGGGCTTGAAACTCGACACCAGAGCTTGGCCACTTAGCTCATACGAAGAAGAAGAAGAAGAAAACGACAGGTTTTTAAGGCCAAGACGTCAACTGAATAGTCGGAAGATTTTGGGAAAAAAGATATCGTAAATACCAGTTATATAGCAATACCTTGTTATGTGTACTATTGGATTCTGAGATAAAAATAAAATCTCTCTACATTTACCTCCTTCACTCATTGATACAACATGTTCATGTCAGTCGCAGACTGCGGCGTGTTGATTCATTATTCTACCACACACTGAGATGCTAGCGGGGACTTATACCCGAGGCAGATATTGTAAATAATATACGAGAATCGTATTTAACCTTTCTTATATCTGCAAACGGTTTATGATATTATCAGTGTCATTACTGACTAGCATTACTACAAGTATATATTATAAATGTAAAAGCTCCCACTACATTTTGTGATTGTGGGTGGATATCTTAGATTCGAAATTTGCCATTGCGTATTGATATTTCTCCAGTCCAAGCCCTTTTATTGGGGAAGTTGTGAAAAAATAATGTAATATAATCATGTAATCGGTCATATTCTGGCACAAAAACAAAAGAATGCTTCAGATTGACATGTCGAACGTAGCGCCCTGTCGTCGTTTTTGTTTCGGAACTTAAAATTATTACTTAAATATTGAATATATCTTACAACAGACCGATGATTCAATTATGGTCATTTTTTTAGATTTAGCTCAATATTACTACTAAAATGCTACTACAGTATCGAAGACAATTTCAATGAGCAAACCATAAAAAATAACAGACAAACTTTTTCTACTCCAGTAGATCTTTGCGAAGCCTTCGGGGTAATTTGTAGTTGTATACATTAGTGACCTGAATACCTAATAATGCAATAAGTATACGTTTTTTGACTTTCACTCAAGCTTCATATTTGTATCATTTTTTATGACATTAAGACGTAGTTCATTTATTTATCAGTTTAATGAATTATCTAACAGTTCGCAAGCCATATTTCTCTCCAGATCAGAGACCAACTAAATATGTCTTCTTATTGTGATATTTTTCTTATATTATATATTTAGTGTATCAGACATTGAGTGCTAGCACAGATAGCGAGCTTCAATATCTGTAAGTGGTAGCGAGCGTGGGCGCCGGCGTCTTCGCTCCGGAGGCTCTTCGGCCTTTGTATGCAGCCTGGGTAATTACTCAGGGAGCAAGGGACGCCTCGCCGGTGCCTCCACTCAATTAATGCAGATACATTCAAATACCGCTCCTCTTAATACAAAAAGGACAGACTAAAATGTCAATAGTGTGTAAGAGGCACTTTGTTGAACGAGCGTGTCGAACTTAATCGCATTTAAATTTTACAAATTAACTTTGTTCTCTATTTGTATTCAACCCAGTAAGCTATCAAAGATATAAAGTTATTGTTCCAGTTACGATACAAAATCTTCAACTCAAAACACGTCTGATTTGAAAAGAAGACGAAATTTCGCCGAAATAAATGATCACCGTTTTCCACACATTAATCACAGGACTATTGCAATAAAACACCGTCAAATACCGCAACATATCAACGTCAATACGTAATTTACGATTCTCACGTTTCTTTGTAACGTAACAACTGAAACTTATCGTCATATCTGAGTTTGCCAACTCTCGCAAAGACAAATTGGAGTGGAGGCGGCGAATAAAGTTTTACGATATGCGTGGTTATCAGAAGTGTGCCGAAGCTTCTCTGTTCTTCCTCGCACTTCTGTAGCGCAGTGTCGGAGCTCTTTTGATTATTAATCAGCGGGCCTCGGCATATGACTGACACGTGCCACACTTTTCTTTGCTTCTGAAGAGGGGTGCTTTTACGACTTTGTCAGGGGCAAATTCTTTTAAAGTCGAAAAAAAGTGAATGCGTGTAAAATGAACGCTTGGTTAATTTTATCACTTTCCGAAGCTAAAGATAAAGTTGATATTTTTTGCTACTTTACCGATCATGACAAAAATACTTTCAGTGCCAAATTGAACGTCGATTTTTCTGCCAACATTTTGTCAAAGTTGTCTAACATTCGGAGATGTGTTACGATGAAACATTGTGTTATTTGTAGGTATTTCCCATGTCAAGCTATCGCACTGCGTTGATCAATAGGCCCCGTGTTTATCTACGACGTGGCTTACATCTCCCGTTTCCCCTTACACCTGTACGTATTAAATACCTCTCGTTGCTCCTTGTTATCTTTCCCCCCTTACTGTAAATTACGATCTTTATATGTGCGCCGTGTTTCAGCTCTCACGTCGTATGAAATTGTTATTTTATATGAGGAACCGATTTTGCTCAGGTATTTATATCTCTTCGACGGAGTTGAGAATGTTTTTACTTGTTGAACGCTGTGTTTATGTTTTTACTAAAATTTATTAGACTTTTTAAATAGCAGATATGAAATTGATGAATATAAAGGTTTAACCTCAAAGAAATACTATAAATTGTTATCGGGTAAGTGCATAAGTTACTCTTTCAACATCAGCTTACATCGTCTCTGAAGTTGAAAGCGTTGTTTGTAAAGTTGCAACGCGCAGTATCTTTAAAAATTCTTTTTATATGCGGCAACCTGGGAAAAGTTCCACTTTGTTTCGCTCGTCGTCGTACCGTGTCTAAGTAAGACGAGGAACTAGCCGAGCGGTCGGAAAGGTCCAGGGACGCTTTTAAGACGTTTCCATAATAAATGTCAAATACGAGTGGTTCCACTTGAGGAATTTTGGATTTGATTCAATAGAATCCGGTCCCCGATTTAAATCGGTCGCCTGTTACTTGGGAATGAAACAAAATATAGAATTCCGAAGCCCATGTATTTGTAAGACATGTTATTTTTTGATTATAGGATTAAAATGTATTGTTTGGACTACATACTATTTTGATTTCGTGTGAAATTATAAAATGAAGCTGAACTTTAGCGAGGCAGAAAAGAAAGAAATAAACAAATATTTCATGCGAGAAGCCAATTTTCAGGTAGCGGATATACTTAACGTACGTCGGGCGGTGATCCTTTGTCGGATATTCATCTCGGCTGTACGTGGATTCTTATGAAACAAGCCGCCCTAGCACGACAGGAAAACGTCCGTGCCTAAGAATGGGGCGATGGTAGATAATGGTTTATTTTTCATGTCGATGGATAACTCATTGATTTAGCTTAGCTGTTAATAGATTTTATTGTAACGTGCGTAGTTTGTGACTTAGTTGGTTGTATTAGAGATCACTAATCAAACATACTCACAAGTTGAATTCATCGTATTGAGGTCTAGTACAACTACAGTTAAAAAAATCCATTTATTAATAGTTATACGATTAGCTTAGCTTGTAAACAAAAAACTGGGTTGTACTCATATTTATTTGTATAGTTTACGCATATTTTGTATGTTCAAGTAGAATTAAACACTAGTTTGAGAAGTTTTTGGCTATAACCTGCGCCTATACGACGAATTATATAAAAACAACTAGATTACTATCACATTCCTTTTGCTATTACTATTTTTACTCTTTTATCGCGTCCCTTGTATTGATTACTAATTAGTTTATCGATATATATTTTGATGAAAATCATGTTTATAATATTTTATTATTATTACAAAAATAACTTTTTAAAAATGTTCGTTATAATTCGGTTTTCAATGTATCCTGTTGTAAAACTTTAGACCAATCCGATCTTTTGATTAGCCGTAATGAAGTAGCAAACAGAGACACACAGACAGAGATACATACATACGTTTTTATAATATTAGTAAGGATGCATAAAACATTGGATACGGTCAGGCCTGTGTCACTCTGCGTGTAGGTGTTAAAAACATACCTACGGGCAGCGGCCACTCCGGAGTGGCCAATCTAGTAGGCTGCCACAAGCGAACGAAAACACACGCGTGCGCGCTATATGTTCGACCACGTTCAACTTAATTATTTGATTGATTCATTATATAATTGCAAGATGGACACAAAACGAAAAAAAGCAAAAAGATACTGTGCAGTATTTAATTGTTTAAATACGGATCGTGATCGAAATTTAACTTTTTTTTGGTTACCTAAAGACGCTGACAGGTAAGGGTAAAATCTATTTTGACTGGATTACATTATGTTCCTATATGAAATGAAATTAATTCAAACTACAAACCGTTTCTCCCCGTACTATTCCAATATCCTAAAAGTACAATAAAAAAGATATTTTAGTCGTTTCATTCGAGTTGCATTTCATTTGTCGTACATTTACGAACTAAGACTAAGAGCCCAACGCAAAATATTTTCGGTGATACTATAGATGATACCTATGGAATTCTATTCGCGCTAGATGGCATATGAAGTAGTTTCTCGAAGTAAGCAACCCTAGTCCGTGGCTCTTTCAATACCACAGAATAATAACTAGTACTCCGTATAACCATGTACAACGTATTATGAACCGTAGCATAGTGAATTAAGGCCCATATTCCGTTGAAAAGAAATTGGTAGGCAACGAAATGATCACGTGATGGACTGGACCGCGAGCTAAATTAAATCATATTGTTTATCAGATTGAGTTCATATTTCTTTGAAAACCATTGCGAAGTGAAGCTTCTGTACGAAGTACAAGTTATTATTCTGTGATACGGTCATAATTTTTCATACATACATGTGTTGATTTTAAACATAATTGTATTTTAAATAATGTACATTGTACAACAATTAGTCTTTTTCATTTCAATATCGAGCAGTAGCAGTAATATCGATAGTGTAATGCGGCATCCCTAGAGGCCGCCGCACGCCGCCCGCCCGCCCCGCTCCGGGTCCGACCCGATTCCGCGAGAGCACAGATAAAACGTATGTTCATTTTATTTCCACATTTGTCAGCGTTCGTTTTGTGCCCACTAACATAAATTGGACGCGGAGGGAAACCTCGCAGGTGAATGTAAAATAGCTGGCTTTTCCCAAGATAATACCGCCGAAATTTTACGACACCATTATGCGATTTATTGGCTGTGTCACATTCAGAAAGAATATTTCATAAAAACATTTTGATGGAAAACCTACGACACGTGTAAAATGGTCCTGCCCGCGTGTAATAAAAACCTTAACAAAAGTTTGAAACAATAATGTTCGTAAACATTTTATACGTAATGTAATTACAAATACTAAGTTGCCAGAAAATATCCGATGTATTCCAGATTTGTTGTTCGTTATTTGTTCTAGTAGAAAATTTGTTGATACAACTTTACATTATTTTGATTCTATTACTGATAGAACAAGCAAATAAAAATAAGGTATACACACGTCTAATTATTGCGATAACTTCACAAATTAATTCAAACGTCACAAAGCTATACATATTTGTTAATCTCCTTAAAATAATGTTGATGATTTTGATTCCCTACTTTATAGGCTTAATTTTACAATGTCGTAATTCTTACTATTTCAAATTGAATACCCGTCATTTAAATTTTCTCATCGGGAACCTATCTGAGGACACTTAGATTCACTGGTAAAAAGATTAAATTTACATATATACATACATACAAAATAAGTTTTAAACCCCCCGCTTTCGAATTGCGTGCAAAATAATATTATTATTTTGAAAAATAAAATATTAAGTAAAAGTAAACAATCCAGTGTAGTTTTAAGCTACGTTTGCTACGCTTGTAACAGCTAAAACACTATGATGAGCTACTTCACAATTTGGTGCTACGACAAGTTATGTTCGCGCCGTGTTATTGGCGTAGCTATTGTAAAAGTGCTGCACGCTTGATAGTTCGTTTATGCGACTGGTGACATGGTTTCGCATCGATTATACCAGTATTTCGTGTTCACATAAAATATATTGTAGCGGCTGTAAAGTTGCGTTTAGCATATGTGCTACGAGCGTAGTTGCTGTTGTTGCCGTAGGCGATTCTACGACTGCGCTACGAGATATTTGTTGCTACGATTTTACAGTAATACTACGAATACATGATTTTATACGGTTACAAACATGTATTTTATCAGTTCAAGTTTTATTAACCGTTATATTTTTTTTGATTTTGCCCTTTCCTACAAGATAGACTCGAACTAGCTTGTCTTTCGCATCCACATTATTCTATCAGCCGTCATCTTCACATTTATTCCCATATCTTTCATATACTCTTTCACTCAATTCATCCTCATTTTCCTAAATCGATTTCTACTTATATTACTTTTTACAATCATATCCATACTTTCTTTTCTCATATATTTGTTTTTAATTAACGCTATCGTGCACTTGTTTTAACTAGTAGTACTCCTACGAGTAACTGTAGACCTCGCATACACAATTTCTTGGAACACCGTTTGTACCGATATATTATAGTGATCACAATAATTACCTGATAATTACCTGACCACAAAAACTTTTCAAAATATGGCAAATTATCGCTCTGCCAAATATTTGTTGAGTAGCAGAATCGCCATAACCAGTTTCGTCTAGATTCGGTCTAAAATAACGGCCTCTACTCGAGTACCAAAGATGCAGACTGACTAAGAAAGACGCTTCGTTAATTTCTTATTTAGTCACTCGTTTGTTATTTGGAAATTATATATCGGTATCATTATTCCCCTTAAAGTAATTTCACAAAGTAAACGTATTTTCCTGGTATTCATTATTTGCTCAATCTGCGGCAATTTATTTAGTATGGAATTAATATCAAACAAACTTTCAATATAGGCCCTATAGCTTCGATATAGCTACTCGCTGTAAGTCGTTGACTTTCCTGTCCCTATTAAGGTTCACATGTTTGTCTTGTCCCTAGTTTATGTTATAATTAACCTATCGTCTATAATGTGATATCGAGCCAATGAACTTGTACTGTTTTGAAGGATGCCAATGATCCAATAATATACATTTCAGAAGTAACCTCTTTGCGTACGCTCTCTTTTTATTTACTCTATATTACCCGACTGCTGGACAAAGGTCTCCTCGATGACTTTCTAATTTCTCTGACTTGGGCCATCTCTCTTGAGCTGGTGTGGAAGTACGCCTCTGAGTCGGAAGTCTGTTCATATATGTTTTCATAATAAATACCTAGCATTGTACAGTCAAAATCACTGTATTTTTTCATATCTTTAATCATTCTGACCAGCGAAAATCACAAAACTTGTTTGACCAGTAGGTAAGTAATGAAGCAGACTAGTCGATGCATTCGGATAAGTGTCGCGTGACGTGTGATTCTGTCAGAGCCGACTGCGAATGCCAATCGTCTATTATCCAGCTCTAAAGACTGACACTGGCGTTCAATTAAACCTGCCAATTAGGCTGTAGAGTCGGCCTGGATGGCCTGGCTACGTGCGTCCGGTGCACGACTGCTCTGTCCGATCCAATACTACTGGTATTGGCCTGAAATGGGATATAATAAGGAATTCGCATTTTATTTACATTCACATCTTTTTTGTTAGTGTTATAGTTAGTAGCTGTGTAATGTCAGTTGATATTACACTTGATACTGACATTAAATTTTATATTAATTTTATTTTGTCTTATTTTTGTGTCCGATAAAGTATTTTCTATCTATCTATCTACATGAGTGAAGCTATAAAAGTTATGTAATTTTCCTACTAACTGCTTTTGTTGGTGTAATCCGTTTTTATCCGGGATAAAAAGTAGCGTATGTATTTGTTTTAAATGCACGCTACTCTCATACCATTTTTCACTCGTTTGAGCATAAACGAGTCATAAACATGCACACTAACACACAAACTTTTGCCTCCATAATATTAGTGGGAAGTGAGATTCGGGTTTGAATGTTTATGCCATCTCTAAAATCAAATGCTTCGAAATCACACTGATTACCCGTTTTTTTGTTGACATTTCGTTTGAATTATGTAGACGAAGTAACTGACTGATAAATCAGAATTGTAAATGATCTTTATACTTGATGAAGTTTTAATTATTCACAAGAATATTACCGCAAACCATGACTGTTTGAAAACTTTCAGGATGTTCATTCAAATCTTAAAATCCACAAAGATGTAATAACAGAATCAGAAAATCTGAACAAACATTCAAACAAATTCCTTGTATAATTAGCTTAAACTCTTTAATTACGCGTTAACATCTCCATGTGTGTTAATTGAGAATTTCCTCGATAAGCGTTATTTCAATTGAAATTATTTATTCTCATTGTTTGTTCAGATAATTGTATTCAATACCTGCATTGCGTTTACAGGCATTACTTTTGTTTGTCAATCGAATCCAGAACGTACTCGTAATTTCACAATAATATCAATGAATAAAACGCTTATTTTATTTATTCAATGAAATGTTTTATAATTATAGTGCAGCTCTATAGATACCAAACCATTAGAAAACTGTCGTCTTGGCGGAGGTAATTTGATGTCCAATAATTAGCTAATGAAAATCGCGCACGGGTCTGTCCTACTTCATAAATATTTTCCTTATTGCCTGTTAGCACGACCTGCCGATAAATTTATGGAAGGGCCGACGTCACCTGAAATTTTATGGTTCCCTTCGACGCGTGTCCCCCTCGTATTTATTACTCACCAAAAATCAGCATCTGGAACACAGGCATGTCATTAAAAAGTTGAAATATTTTAGTAGTTTAAACCTCCAGCCTTTGTGTACATATACTTAACGAAAGCTTATTTGAAGATAATGGAAATGAAGTTAAACTAAATATACCTATATATACCCTATTAAAATGTTACCTTTAATCAGCGTATACCTGGATCTTATTAATGGTTTATGGCTAATGAACAACAAACACAAGTTTGTGACCATAAAAGTGGGCTGTTACCCCACTTAGGCCTTAGTTGGAGCGGCTAGGGTCGCTGGCCCGGGTTCGATTCGTGTCACATTCCACACACCTGTGCGCCAGCCGCACCGCTAGCCAGCGAAAAACTATACCCTGGACCTTTATTCTCCAGCTGTGCGATAATTTGTCTTATCTCATATCCTCCATTTCTTGCACGGACACGGACGAGGCTTCATTAATCTCGACAGAGTTATCGCTTCTGTGACAAATTGTAGCCGAGTAAATATGGCATCACAACCGCAAATATGAGTACATACCTATTTATATTGCTCTTTTTAAACATTACTATTATCTACGACTGCTACGAGACTAAAGCTACGAAGTTTATACAATCTTCAGATATATTGTGGGATAAAATATAATGGAACGCAAAAATAACCCCCCTGGCCGTGTAATCTCGTCGTCGGTCCGCCTGTGTTCACCTAATAAATACTTTCCTTCTCGCACATTCACTATATAGCCGGAGAAAGTTCGCAAACCGTTATTGAAAATGCGAACCCGAATATTTTACCAACATTCATATTCGATTATTACAACTGTGGGATATTGCTGAGATTTCGATATGCTTGGGCGTACTAAAAAATATGCAAATATTAATAACATCACGTTTATAACTCCGAAATTGTGTCTGCGAGTTATTACCTCGGCAGTAATTTGTGCCTTATCTAGTGGGATCCCTAGAAACTAATAAAAATACCACATTTAAACAAGTTGGTTTGTGATAAATCTGCTTGAACAGCTTTGGAGTTTATTTATTTTATTACCTGTATGATGTATTGCCCACCTCTGTTGGCTGCATACATCACATGATTAATGGGTAACTCTAGGCTTATCAATATCCGTAAAATGCAATTTCATTGAGATTTATGCTTGTGATATATCGTCTGTTACATAATTCAGAAATTTCGCAAGTTTGAACTACGCGTCTTGTGACTCACAGCCGAGTTACTGTGCTGGTAATAATGTATTCTACGCCATTAATTCAACTGCCTACAACTGAAAATGTGTGAGTTCGCTGTTCAATTCTTATAAATCAAACCACAATTCTACGGTAAATTAACTTAGATACCACCTAAGCATTACCGCACCCACGTGTATTTTAGATTTAAAAAGTTCATCAAGAGAGTGATGATGGCTCAGAGCTATCTGTTAAGTTGATCGTGAAATATAACTTGACACATGGCACGCCGCCGGCGTACCTGCCTCGATAAGTTGTGGATTCGGGTATAAAGTACGTGAGTCAGTCTCGCGCGGAGTTGGAGCGGGCGCAGCGCTCAGCACTAAATCTCGCCGAGTACATTAACGTTTTCCGATATCTAAAGCGCAGTGCTCACAGAGCCAGCGGTCCAGTTGAATAACAAAGAACTGCGTGGCTTGGGTATCGAGCGCTAATGGACCGGAGGATTTATACAGCTCCCGGGACGATGTCGCCCTTATGTATACTTATACACGCTGCTTTGTATGAAACGTCTTTGAGATTTCATTTTATCCATGGTCTTACTTACTAGTTTCTACAATTCAAAATACATTCATCTAAAATCCGTTTTAATATACTAATGTTTTATTCCATAACTGGCTGCGCCTTGTATCGCTATTCGCGATAAATATGGGTAAAGAGTAGTCTATTAACATTCAAGATATGTAGTATATAATCAATCATCACCATACCAATTTATTATTTAGGATTTTTTTTTCAAACATTCGCCCCCATAACAACTTTTAGTGTGTCTACACATTGTGCGTAGATAGTTGTAGTAAATTATGATAAAACATTGTGATCATATATGGCAGAGCGTATATCAGAGCTAGTTTGTCTTATTCTCATAAATAACTTGTCTAATCCGAGTCAGCACGTGTGATCCATGTTCCAGGCGGTACAGACTGCGCGCGGCTTATTTCCGCGCAATCAATCAACGCGACTGATGAGACCCGCTCGCGCAAACTGTGCATTATTGAGCTAGTTGAGACAAATCCAGTCGGATATTCTTCTAACCTTCGTACTTTGTCTCTGTATGTTGCTACATCATCATACCGCAACTAAATTAGTTGCGGTGTGATGATGTAGCTTGGCTTTTTCAGAAAGGTTAACAAGGTGTACCTACGAATAATAGGGCTAACATTGCTTTATTTTTAACATATGTACAAATATGTTCCCTATTCTTCTACTAGGCGAATAATATCGCAAAATGCAGCTGGTATTCCATAAACGTGTATACCTAAAAAATCTTGTGATTATATTTGTTAGATAGATAGATAGAAAATTCTTTATCGGACACATTAAATTTTAAAAAAAGAAAAAGAAAGAGCTTACAAATTAGTGTGCCACAATTGGCGGCCTTATCGCTTAAAGCGATCTCTATTTGTTGTTACTTATCACACCTTAAATGATCTTGACTTTTGCACAGTTAGTTAACCTTTTGAGACAATTTGAACAGAGCTACTTTTCTTATTTTTGCCGTAATAGGTATAGACAAAGAATACAATTGAGTAATGTATTACAGTACTCCAGTGATTGCACTAGCAAACATGTAAAATTTTGGGCATTCAACAAACACCTTTATCTTGTGTCGAATTTACATAAATTTGAAAGTCCACCGGACGTCCCTTGTTGGCAAATTTCCACAGCGGACGTGTAGCTATTTCGTTTTAACTCGTGTTTTCAACTTCTCTTACGGAAATAATGTTAAACGGGACGCATGATTATTTCTTATTGTTTCCTAATTGTAGTTTTGGATATTTATTTCCAGGTGAATCAGCGTATGAGCGGCTGCCTTGACGTTCTAATTCCACCTCCACAAATACGATTATGAGTTGTTGTACTAACTAACACCCAAAAAACGTGGAAGTTCTTAGTTCACCAAAACATCATTTTCAGACATTAATCGCCCACTGCTGAGCATTGGCCTCCCTTCGTGTATGCCATTCTGGTCCTGCAGTGCCTGTGGCAGGCCTTCCCATGATGTATCTTACTTATGTCGGCGATCCAACGAGCTAGTTAGTGGCCGACCGATATTCGTCCGATATATTTATGATAATAACTGTACTAATAAAAACTGTAAAGTGGTGTAGTGTGTCAAATCGTCGCAGTGATTTGACACACTACACCACTACACAGCTTTTAAACTTTTCACGTATAAAATAATGCAATGCGCGCGGAATACCAGGTATTGAATATGATATTGTTTTTGTGGCATAAAAAAAAGTTAGCCTCAAAAAAGGTTTATTTTACGCACCTTACAGACACTATATTAAAGCATGTAGTATCATTTGTGTCTGTAATTGATGTACCCCAAATTAAAGATGATCTTACGACTCCAGAATGCGAATTTATATTTTATAGATAACTTGTGAATGTCAATCTAACTCGCGAAACTTGAAATTTTACCGTCCAAGCTGTTTAACAGCTTGGTTCAATAACCGAGTGCCCAGTATTTGTATTGTGGCAATTTGTAGCGATATCAGTTAGTTAGATATAGACATAAATAGATAGGTAGGGTCTAATCTGCGTCCGTGATGGTATTGGATGGAGGCTGCGGCGCAACCGCGCTCTGCTGCGGAACTATATGGCCCGTGAATAATCCTCCGCAATACAGAGCTTAATGGCTCGGAATTAAACAATTAGTTATTTTCTTTCTGCCTCGGCAATGATGGAGCCGTATCGCTAATCCGGTTACTACAGCTATCTGTTTAAATAAATATTCATCATGACATCTATTGAATTCAAATTGGATAATTTATATTTAATTATGACATTTCCAACAATATGTATTAGGTACAAAAATTGGGCAAAGGCAAGTTGAATGCTGTTTGAGTAGTTTTTCTCGTTAAAAAGTTATGATTGTTTTAATAATAGCTAACTTTTTTGATTTCCCTTGTTATAAGATTAGTGTTGAAGTTTCGCGGATAGATCACAATTATTGTAGCTTAGGGTAGCGCGCTTACCTAGCAGCAAACGGTTCATTGTCGCATTAAATACTGCTTGATTTTAGTTATTGAAGAGCAGGTAAGATAATATGTTTTTCAGTGCAAGTTGTTCTATGGTTTATTAACGCATTCCATTCCGTCATTAAACTGATAGGTATTAAAATATTCAGCCCACATTTGATAAAACAAACACGCAAAATGTACAAGAGACGTCAAGCTCATTCACATTATGACCACTTACATTACATTCTCTCTAAATTACACAATACGTAACAGGTAGGTTATTAAAAAATCATATTGCTGCGTCGCGAGTCGGAAACCGGCCCACTCTTTTTCGAAGGGTAGCTTTTATTACGCGTATTAATCCTCCCGATAAGCCTTCTCTTTGTTCATCCACGATAATGGAATGTTTTGATGTTGTAATCAAAGTTAAAGAATTTTCAGCTTTGAATACAATGCGTATTGCCCCCTAACCTGACTTTTCGCTTGCAATGGCAGAGTTTTATCCTTTAGGACTTAATCTTTTGAATCATTTGAAATGGACTGAATTAGCACTTTGAAAAAGAAAGTCGTATGTTGCTATTAAACTAATTACAATACAAAAATCTGTCCTCTGCGTTATTTTTCGCAGTTACGAAAAGCTAAAATCTGTAATAGTACGACATATACTTTATAACTTTGTGCCGACCCGCATAGTGGTAAAAGGATATTAAGGAGATGAAGAAGACACAAGACGTTATGACATTATGAGAAGTGACATGACGACGCATTCTCTAGAGTGATGGTATGCGTAGGCCCATTTCATTTCCCATTTACAATTGCAATGACACCTTGTGCTTAGGATTACAAATCTCTGCGCGTTATCGAAGTGGATACAAGTCCAAGTCCACGAGTATCTCAAGGTGACAACACCCTGTGATACTCGTGTGTTTAGCCCTTTAGAATCATTAGAATCAGTGCCTTTTAGATCGAAACAGTAGCAGCAAACCACTGTTTCACATAATATGGTTCAAACGGCAAGAAAAGTTTTTAAACACTTATTTTTAGATGTCTTTTTATTTTTTCCTAGTAATACGAAGTTAGCAATAAAAACGGAAATGAAATTTCAAGTCTGGAGGTTAATTCAAGCGGGTGGGTGTTTTAGTTTACGCGCACTCAAACAGTATCGTGCTAAAATTTTATGTCGCATAAAACTTGTGATTGGGGCTCGCACGTGTTATAGCTTTAAATTAAAATATCTTGGCGGCGAGTACGTTATGAGGCCGTCAAGTAAACTGTACCCAACACGGGCACCGGTAGCGCCTGCACCTGCGGATATTGCCGCCTAAATCACTTTTCTTATTACATCCCTAACACTTATTTTTCCACCTCTCCGTGGCGTGTTTAGCCGCTATTCTGCTCGCTCTTCTTGTATTTAAAAACGCTTGCAACTAGCCGTGTCTTCATTTTACCCGTTTACTAGCAAACTGCCCTAAAGAGATAAGAAAAGATTATTTTAGCGTCTTTGAGAAAAATACAATGGTTTCCATAAACACGAGCCAATTAGCAATGTGAGTGAGCTGTTATAGGCTATAGATATAGGAATTAGCAATTACAACTATCAACAATCAAATAATTAGCATCGACTGGGCATGTAATGCGGCTGTTGCTCGGTGGCATGAATTACCGTCAGTAATGGCCATCTATATGCCAATACGATTAATATTTAATGCTGCTATTCTGTGCGAAATTACCCCGTGTCTGTGGTTGAGCTGCGCTGAATTACTGCCATTTGAATGGTGTCGCAGGCTATGATGTACCTGCGATTATGGTTTCTCACTACTCCGTTCACTTCATCCGGAAGTCGTTACCTAGAGCTGAATTCAAAGCGTGAAAATGAATGCTTGAATTATATCTGAGTGCTCGAATAATAAATAAAGATATCAACGATACAAACTACGTGTAAATATTGTGCCTTGAATGAGACGTTCATTAGCTGTGATGTGATTTCGAGAGCCCCAGCTTTTTGGAAATGAAAATTACTCATCTTAAAGCCCCCTTGCAAATTAATTGCAGAATGACAGAGCACAACGGCCGGGTCTCTTAATGCACGCTCACAAAGCAAAACGGCTCGGGCGGCGCCGCAGCGGCACGCAGCGGCGGTGATTATGATAATGACGCGGTGGTCGCGCTTTTTGCGCCGCTCGCCCTATTTTACGGGACTCGACACCGTTTTCTGATTTTGCCCGTGCGCTCGACGGCGCATCGCATCGCATCGCGCCCGATCTTGCCGTTTTCCGTTCCCGAGTCGCTCCGAGACGCTTATAAATTATGCAAGTCGCTATAATCCACGCCCTAAACGCCTTCTCCGCTGCCTCAATTATTCATTCGAGCGGTTTGATGTTTTAGAAAATTGTCGCGATACTCGAGACGGGCAATGCTTTATAATTCAGCAGGCGAAATGTCGTCGCAGCTGCCGCCGGATTCCGGTGTTGAGGCTTGTCACCCGGATTAGTTTATGGAGCTGGAGTCGCTTAATTAAAACTTTGAAACGGTTTCACGTTGTTTGTAACAGGATTCCGAAGGCGACACGCCGCTGCACGATGCCATCTCGAAGAAACGGGACGACATGCTGACGCTGCTGTTGGAGCACGGCGCCGACATGACGCTCACCAACAACAACGGCTTCAACGCGCTGCACCATGCCGCCTTGCGAGGAAACCCCAGGTTTGTACGATACTCAATATGCAACACGTCGATACATTGCCAGTGCAAGGGTCATAGTAATGTTGCAGGTCAATCCCAATTTTCTACACTAGTACAGATTATGTTAAAATTTTACGTCGTTAGGCTGAACATATTGCAGAAAATAACTAAGTGTTTATCGTTACTATGATCGGGAAATGATTTACCGTTTTTCAATACAAAACAGAGATCATTATAATGTATCTAACCAACAAACCATTTTGTACGAAACAAATCATCATTTATAGGTTAAATATGTGCTATGCCGGTAGAAAAACTAATAGATACTAGTCAGATCTGGTTGATTGACAAATGGTTTGATCAAGCTTTGTCATAAAAAATATAGCAGCAGGGAACTTTAATTATGTAAAGGTCTTATTTAACAGTAATAATAATATGAAGACGTCAGATGGCAATGACATCATTATACTTAAGTAAACGCTAATAGAACACGAGTGTGTAGATAATATTCCGGGCCCACTTATCTACACGGAGACATTACGCCGCCGTAGACTTTGTCTGAAATAAACATAACGTCCCGGTCGGCCGACATTATCCCTAGGAAAATGGGTAGTTATGAGCGAGGCTGCCTTACAATAAACTACTTACACGTCTAATATTGCTGACCGAGACCATGTGCGGTCGCCTCGTGTCATGTCTTTATTATCTAATTCGTAGAGCGCGCGCTGCTTGAGATATCTCAGGTAATTTCGCTGATATATTTCCTCAGTGTAAAGGTAAAAAACACTAACAATAGCGAAGGCACTTATCCTTAACTTTACTGTTATGAGTCCCGGACTCTTTTGTTAAAAGTTTGTGGAAAGTAGCGCGGCTAACGAGTTAGTCCCACACCAGAACTCGTAAAGCTTTAATATTCAAGAATCGCTAAGATACTCATCCTGGTTTAAGTATTTCAAACTTCTTTGTATGCTAAATACCAAGTTTCAAGACGGGATAACCAATAGCGATGGTATTTAATATCTAAAAACGTCCTGAATTAAAATCGGAATTATTTGAACAAATAAATAAATTCGGTCTGGATCGAGTTTATATAGATAAAATCGTAGGCCGAAAACAGAATACCGAAAAAGATTGGTCAAATAAAAACGTCTTTGAAAGAGAAAAGTTGGGTAATGTATTATGGATCGGTAAGAGTTAGAATAATGAATCTCCGACGGCGAATCGTGCGTGAAGCGGTTTATTTGTGGAGGGTCCGAGGAGGCGCCGGCCGCGAGCTGCCGAGGAGCCGCCGCCCACATTTATTCAAGTCACGTGGACCGTCCCTGGGAAATAATACGAAATGTGCCTACGTGACCAGTTCATTATGCGGCGGCGCAGAGCGGCCCACTCGCGGCCACCTCTACTTTTTTTCCCTCCGTGCGCTCTTTCTTCGGCCGCATTACAAACATCGGAACGTGTGACGACGCGCCACCGGCTCGACAAATCTTTACATAAATCTCGCCTCGTGACTCGCGGGTCACCCTCGCACCCGCCGCGGGAGTAGCCCACTCAAAAGCCAACAAATCTCTACTCGGGTGACGGTTCTTCCGTTAGGTTTCTCTCAATCATTTTCCAAGCTTATAAACTTTCTCTTCTCTAAATTGTTTGCTCACTAACATGCCAAGGACCACGGTAAAATCCATTTTAGTATCAATTCGGAGTTTTGTGATACTGTGTAAACACAACTTTGGTTCGGAAACTTCAAGGAATGAGTTTTTAAGATTGTTGTTTAACGGTAGGTAATCGAATAGAAGATTGTCGTAAAACGTTCCCGATTTTATCGCGGAATGAGAAGTCGCTCGCGACTTTTCCCATTCGACAAAAACGTTCGTTTCCCCCTGGAGATGTAAAATCGTTTTATTTTATTACTTCCGCCAGTATATCGTTATATCAGGAGCCAGCCATCCTCTTCGGTTTGAAAACTTTTTAATAAAATCGAAACTGTTTTAAATTCAATGACTTCCATCTTCAGAGTGGATTTGAGTCCTATAAAAATGTCTTCGCTATATTAAAATTGCTACCTATGTATGTACGAAATCATAAGCGAATAATGTCGTAGAAGGTATATACTCGTAATTAATCAAGTCGTCCGTTGCGGTCTCGCCAGACATTCACGAGATGAAGTACGATACGATTCAGCTGTTATCAAATTTAATTAGGCGATTGGTGGTCGCGAACCTGTACCGGAGGAAACTTGCCTAATGAAATTAAACAAGAGATCTGAGGAAGCGGAGGTCGCGGCGCGCGCTTCACCCTCGCGGGGCGGCGGCGCGCCTCTACCGCAGCGCCGTCATTACGTCTGATTAGAAACAGTTATCATTCGAGCTTATCGTAACAACCCCCTTAACGAGCCCTTGTAAAACTTCCATAGCGATTTCGCGATACGTTACCGAAACTCGATAAGCTTCCGGCTGATCCCGCCCGTAAATTAAGATTTTATTAACATTCCCATTGGCAGTTTTGGAAATACGTTTGCTCTTTTGTTTATACATTGTATGATGACGAACTCTTGTTTCTCTGTTAATTTATGGGGTTGCGTTATTGGGTTATTGGACAACGAGTCACGAGATACTGGACATGCGTATCCAATTAGATAAAATCAAAATACATGTAGCGTTAGGTTTTTTTAACTGACCCACTTACATTATCGGTCTAAAGTTAGTATTCAAAGGTATAGAATTGTTAAAAGGTTTTTTTTTTATAATTTGATTCTTGAACTTCCACAATTTCATTATTCTAATATTGCAGTCTTGTGTTTTCTGATGATGGTATTTTGTATGGTATCATGTATTGTTTCTGCGAAAGATAATCACTAAGAACCAAAAATATACATACATTTGGTTCAGATATGGGCGCCAAAAGTTTCGGTCATGCGTTAATTTTATAATAAATTTGGGTACGACTCCATTGAATGAACTGTTGGTGCGAAGTACATAATTAACTAAATATTTAAAATTTCGTTGGGATTAGTGTGTCAAATATTGTTATCCTATCTGTTGCGTTAACAATTTATATTTCCAATAGAACTGTGTAACATATAATATGTTGGTAATTCGTTTACCCTTTCAAAAAAAGGCATAACAATATTGTTAAAATGAAAATGGAATGGTGAACCTGTAGGTGGCTAGTCTGTTTATTGAGAAAGCCAGCAATCGGTGCCTGAGCAGCTGGCGGCTTGTACCGGCGCGCTTCGATAAGCGCATTCGCGGCCGCATTAATCGTGAGCTTAAATATTTTAACGCGTCGTAACATTGATTTATTCGGAGCGTAATCTCAGCCCGCGGCTTGTTTGTTCTTCGGCTCGAGACGTATAGGTTAGATTAGGCGTTGCGCCCTCAGTCTGCTGAGCTCCCGGGCTCTTTCCTCTACCGATACTTGTCGATATTAATTGCCTTCGTTTTATCATTGCCGACTAACGACCCGTTTCGTGCTATTTCGCCCGAATGTTTGCGTGGCTGATCTATGCGGCCACTCGGAGACTGGACTGTGTCGGCTTACACCCGAACAGAATGCGGATCTAGCGTGTATTCGTGCAAGATTTATACGGCCGTAGTGCAGCGTTAATTGCAGCGAATGGAGCCGTGTGCGATGGTATCTCGCCCGAGCTGGAAATGCAGCGCTACGTCGGCGTCTGGTGCTCCTTCAGTCGCAGGAACAATGTGTGCGCAGCTAACACGCGAATCATGAATAACGCGTCAACCCATTTCATACCTTACTTGTGCCCAGTAAATGGAAATATTAAATTTTGGTCTGAAACTGAAAATCTATTCAATTGTTTTGAAAAAATTGTTCTGTCCGATAGCGAAAAGGTGCGACTCAGATCAGTTTCGGCTCAGTTCAGTAAAGGTGCGACTGACGAACGACCCGGTAGAACTGAATCGGAGCATCGGCCGGACTGACACTGAATACCTATTGGCACAGATATCGGTGGCGTCCGTCACATGAGTGGCCGCCGGCGGAGCACATTCAGTATGACAGATTTATGAGAGCCGACCGCCGGTTATAGAGAAAGCGGGAGGCTTATAACTAGGAGGGTTTGTGGAGAAGGGTCGGGCGGCCGCGGGAGGCTCTGTTATTGTGCGACGTTTGATTTACGCACGCACCGCAATCACCCTTTTGTTAAGCTGAATACCGACTGTTGTGCCAGTTCCGCCGGCTCGCTGCAGCCGCGGCGCCGTATCGCAACCCGTAACACTTTTTATGACTCTGGTGCCGCTTTTATATTGAACGGGAATCGGCCGTTTCCCTGAAACGGTCGTTATTTATGAGAATGTTCTCGTAGTGATAGCGTTCATTATTTTGTTCTGAACTTATATGGTTCGGATATGGGTCATATTGTTGTGTATTGTTGCAATAGGTCGCGCGCGCGGAGCTCGAGGTGGCGGGCGCGTCGTTACCCGCAATTAGCGGCGCCACACACGCGGATAATCCGCGCCCGCGCCGCGCCCGCTCCGCCCTCGCCCCGACTATTGCACTGCGGATTCACCGAATACATTCATTTGTACGCAAATTGTATCGGCGCTTGCAATTAAAACTTTGTTGGCGCTTCGAGCTAAGATAAATAACACTAATACATTCTGCTTATTGCGGGTAACTTGCCGGATACGGAGGATATATTAATGTTGTTCCTAATTTGTTTGGGCGGATTAACCTCGTTGCCCTTTCAACTTATACACAACAATAGTCCCTTTGTCCCTGAATAACCGTTTAAACTTGTGGGCTTAGGTAAAGAGGGAAAAATACAATGATTTCATTAATATACATTTTAATTTAAGTTAATTTAGGCCTTCGTTTGGTTTGTTTTTGACTCTATATGGGTCTAACCTATATTGACTATAATTAAATAAATTGTATTAAATTAAATACTTCATAAGCTGATAAACTAGTGAATTTAGTTAATTTTCAATCGTGATTATTTTCTTGTAAATCTTGTATGATACATAATTATTAGATTTTTTAAGAGATTATATAATACACCAAGTTTAAAGTGGACTGAGCACTGATGTCAAGGCATAGAGTGCTAAGGTTCTTATAAATATGAACAATCAATGATTAGTTTTAACCATATTTTTAAAATTTCTGAAAAATTGCCAGGTCCCCGATCCAGCGAAATAGCCCCAACACTAAATGGACTGTTCAAAAATTATACCGTATCTCCAGTGGAAAAGTTCCCTACACAATTTGGGAAAGTTATTGCTTCCCTGCGAGTGGTGTAAATGGTGTACGAGAGTAGTATGCAATGCACGATAGTAAATAACGCGTCCGAAGCACAGAGTGCGGCAGGTTTTCCCGAGTCCCGTCTCTTTGTGCCGCGCCATTGTTCCGCTCGCTAATGTTGTTAGTGCACTTTTTCAGCGACTACGCTAATTTAAATACCTCTCTTTCCTTTTGTGAAGAGACCCGTCTTCCGTTTTCCGCGAGTCCCTTTGCGTTAGATACGCGTCGGCGTCGGGAGACTGCATTTAAATGAGACACTTAATCACTAGAGTTGGCCTCCCGTTTCTTAGAGCCGTTTGTTCTCTTCATTCATTACTTGTTTAACTATAGATTTATTCGTATTCTGGAGTTTTCCTTGATCGCTTCGACTGGAGTGACGAAGGCTGCGAATTTAAGAAAAGTTTCGAGAACGTCTGTGCAGTAATGTTTGTTTTAAAGAAAGACTGTAAAAATAGATCGAGTCGTAGCAGCGCACTGAGGCCGGCGACACTTGGAATTGTGTAAATATGAGTAGGGTAATAAACTCCCCTCGAGTGACGTGCTCGGATTTGTCTGTTATAGTTCTGTACGTGCCTCTCCCTTCTCGACCGAGGAAGACTCGACCTCGCCTCTCACATAACAAACTTTCCTATCCTTTGAGACGTTTGTTATTTTGTTTAGCAAGTTTTATGCGCTAAAAGTTGGCTCTTCATTTTGGGTAGTAGTGATTGAGACTGTTTGTCGCGAGTCTCGCTACTTCTTTTTGAAATGTTTGTTTACTCAAGATACCAAAAATGTATCATCGGCCAACATAGAGAAATTTTTGTGTTAATAACCAAGCGAGGGAAGTCTCTGCAATAACTAGTTAGGCATTACTTTTTAATACTTATTTTTGTATGTTTGTTTTCGCGTAATTTTGAACTTATCTAGGCTAAACTTGATCAATATATATTTTTAAGTCGTTGGTGATTTTTGATTGGGTGGATGGTTCCCACAAAAAGAAAGAAAATTATTGTAGTTATGTTTACTGGTCGATATAATGATATTAGGTAGAGCGATTAGACATATAATATACATACATAGATACTTATTCTTAAAAATTTGTTCAATTAATAATTGAAGTCATGGTACAATAATTACAAACAATATTCCTCCAATCAATTGCGTTCGCGAGATATTTTGTTCATTGATTAGCTTTGAAAGCAATGACTGCACAATACGTAGAAAAAAATGTACACAAATTTGTTTCCAACTATCAGTGAAATAAGCCGCTAAAGTTAATATAAAACTGGTATTGGCAATGCAGTCTTTGCCGTACATATTAATTTCCTATTGTAAGCCTGGGGATCACAGGCGTCGACGCGGCTCCGACCGTGGCCTATGATATATAGCCCAGTAATGAAATATTCGCCACCAGAGTCACTTACTAACACGTAACCGATACGTGCAGAATGAGACAGAAATAATGGCGAAAATTCCTTTTGATATTTAATAAGAAAATGGGTCACGGTAAAGCATGCTCATATGATTCAAAAGTAGGTTTCAACTTTTTTATGGCAGTCAAATGTCTAGTACGAGTTTGTTAAAAGTATCGGCTGCTTAAACGCAAATTTTTGTTTAGTTCTGCGTCATCGTATTTATGCACAAATGGACATATTACATCGCAGAAATTATAGATTTTAACTTAGAGGCGTCGTTATCAAAACTGCTACTGTTAGTAGAAGTAGTATTCGCTGACGATTCTTCTTCGTATGAGATAAGTGGCCAAGCTCTGGTGTCGAGAGTTTTTCTAACCACTTGAAGACCTCTGAATTGGCCTAACGACTGCTTGTACTAAGACAAAAAACCGGGACCTTAAATTTAACGTGTCATCCGAAAAACGACAGTCTTGTGTATGGTCATCCATCCAAACACCGTCCGCATCGACCGTTGCCTAGCTTCGACGATCGCGTCAGATCACCGTAGCTAGCTGAGCCACAGGCGCTACAGCTGACGATGTATAAGGATGTATGTACATATGAATATATAGTTTAATCCCACACGGCCTAGAACCTAGTTGCATTGGCACTGCAAACATATCGAATGACTTATGACTCTCCGCACTATCCCTAATGAAATATTCGTTGCCAGCGGAACTGACACTGTCATCAATATAAGGTTCTGTATTGGAAGCTAACCAAGCTCTCGATTTAGATGCAGGATTTAGATGAAATTTGGAATAGGGTAGTCATCAGTAGCCCGAGAGATTTGCTGATATGGCTCTGGTCACGAGTGTAGCTACAGATTTATATAGAGCTGTCCACGGAATAAAGCTATAGCTATTAATTTACTCTCGCAAAATAGTGCTTGAATCAATAGGTTTAATCACTTCTTTGTCAAATTCATGTCTCTTTAAATTGGTTACACATATTCCCTAGGTGGTTGTGACTCTATTATAAAGAACGATTTGTCAATAAATTTTACCATTTAGATTAGATTACTAAGCGATTCGCTTCCACGTTTATAGTACGAACGGCCAAACTGTGGAACTCCTTGCCGGAGTCCCTGTTCCCACTGAACTACAACCTAACTGTCTTCAAGGCGAGAGTGAACAGGTTTCTTCTAGGCAAGCGCGCTTCATCTTAGACTGCAATATCACTTAACATCAGATAAGTTGTGGTCAAGCGCAAGTCTATTAAGCGTAAAAAAAGAATTGAAACTTATTACATATTGCAAAGTGCATTAACAATTTTGCTTTCATGTTTGGACGCTAGTATTCGCGTAGAGGATATTATTTTTAACGAATACGACGATTACCTTGTGTACATGTAAACTATTCAGTAGTTTTTGTTTTGTCGT
The DNA here is from genome assembly GCA_035578125.1 of Mellilla xanthometata. Classification (NCBI taxonomy): domain Eukaryota; kingdom Metazoa; phylum Arthropoda; class Insecta; order Lepidoptera; family Geometridae; genus Mellilla; species Mellilla xanthometata. The sequence goes on from JAPUBQ010000024.1 coordinate 6,572,909, forward strand.
ACTAGACTTGTGGAGGAGTGATTCACACAACATACCCTTGTGCGTCCCACGGTCTATACTTGCCTACTCGCAAGCTTATGTCGATCTAATAAAATTTATATACATGTTGAGATTGATTTAATTATTGCAGCATTTTTTTCCACAAGCTGTGGTAAGGCTATAGATAACGCTATCCATTTCAGCCTATCACGGGCAAAATAAATCATCATCAGTAAAGAATGGCACCTTCCATCCAGTCACGCGTGCACCATAACTTTGTAGTAACGTTATTACGTCAGACGCGAAAACAGTAACTGAACAACGTGACCGCAATAGCAACAATCAATTGGATTTTGTTTTATTACCCGCGTAGTAACAGTTTTTGTGGCGATGTATTGATTTCTTTGGTAACATTGTTTCTGATCAGTCAAGCAAAGATACTTTTTTATTAGAATTATATTAATGTACTCTTCGATTTCACTCCATAAATCTTAGCACATCGTTAATATTTAACTACTTATGAAGCTGTTTAAGTTCGACATTAGAGCTTAGGACGTAATTCTCACACGAAAAACACAACTCGAATATTATAAGGTTGATTTACCTACTAGGAAAAGTTGTTTATTTGTCCCACTTCCAAATGTGTATGCAATATATCACAAACACAACAGAAACTTCCAATATCAAAGGAAATTGTTGTTTGCAGCAAAACTACATTGTTCAATGCAGTGCATTTGCGCGACAGATGAATAAATGTCCCCGGGAGAGCGTCACAGTTCCTCGGCGCGCCACCAAGTCATAGCTCTAGGATTAATCGCTTTAACTCCTTACCTCAGCGTTCCTTTATGTAATCCGTGTAATAAGGGCGCGGATACAAAGAGGTTCACAAAAGCTCTTGGCATGCAGAGCGGAGCATGACTCGGGCGTTATTTTACCATCAGTCAAGATGACAGTTGTATTTTTCGCGGCCAGCGACCGACGCTCCGGCGCCTCCGCATCGTTTATCATCTTCTTCAGCATCGTGTCCGAGCCCTTAGTTATTTATGAAAGCTGAGATAGCGCGATGAGACGATACTTCATTCGCTTGGAGAGCTCATTGTAAATTCGTAAACAATTTAATTTTTGTTCGGTTCCGGGCCTTGCTGTAGGTACGGGCGGTGTTTATAGGTGTCTGTGCGGATGTTGTTGCGGAGACGGATGGCGGGGCGCGCCAGAGTAGCTGGCAGCGCTGCACAGCGCCGCTAGACGCTGCCGAGTCAGCGGTACGTGCGCCGAGCTCGAGCTCCACGTTTATTATCGAGTGATTGCCTTCCCGCGTGAGCCGAATTGCCAACTATCTTTTTGAACGGATACGAAATTCTCCCCGAGATTAGTCGCCTTTATTTTTATTTTACGGTACGTCTCGTGATTGCGAGCCAAGAGATACGTAATTCGGGTACGAATATCCATTCGCCAGGTATCGTTCTGAAATTAGAGTCGTTACAATTTATTTCTTGTTATCTGTAAAAGCTTTTCGATTTATGCTACTGCCGCTATTACTCTTTAGAGGTTTTTGGAGGGACCGAGTCAGAGAGCTTTTACTATTTTCTGTCAATACCAAATTATGATAAACGTTCAGGGTTTGTGTGGGAGAATATGAATGTTAGTGTTTGTGAGGCTCCGCGTGCCGAGTTTTCGACGACACTTTGACAGTTAGTAGGGGCAAGTCTGAAATATCGGCGTGCGCGGCTTAATCGCTCAGCGTACGATATTGGCGTTACATCATGTTGTCAGCGGAGAGAAAAATTGCCGCGTTCCATCCCCCGCCCCGCCGCACACCCGCCCGCCCTCGCCCCGCGCCGCCCATGTCGACAGCGCGTTTATATTACTCGCCGATTTATTGTAGTTTTACGAACGCATATACGATAGCTTATTGATATTAAATATAGTTCTACTTATATATGTACATACATATTTGACATAAAGTGTTCACTGTAGTAATAGTACCCGTCTTAAAAACTAACTTGTTGTTTTCTACTGTATTCTTCGGTTTAGTAAATAATAACATATTCATGAGCTGTACAGCATTTACGCTAACAAGCAAAATCAACAAGTAAAATACCTACCTAAAATAAACCGGGGTTTTGGTTGAGATAAATTTGAAGAGCTAAAATAACGCGCATTGTCGTCAGCGCCTGGCTGACTCCCTGTTTCCAATTACACAGTTCGTTACTTTTGGAAAGAACGAAAATTAGAGGAAAATACTAACGTTATGGCTCGCCGCAGGGCAGACCCACTAAATCTTTTACACTCTAAAATTATTTTGGAAGTTAAGTTGTATTATTAACTTTTTCATTGGAAAATTGGCTCGAGTTTGACAATCGACTCGATTAAGAGACCTAACTTGTTACTGCGCTAGCTTGAAAGTAATTCGCGTGGTTTCAGTGGGGGATGACGTCTATTGATTCATAATGGCGGGTCGCGATTAATGTAGCCTCGCACTGTCGGAGTCTATTCAATAACAGGTGCGCACCTGGTAGATTTACGAGCTTCGCGAATTCATTGTTATTCTCAACCGACGAATTGGGCTCTTCAATACTTTCCAACCTTCTCTAATTTAATTAAAAGCACTTCTGGGTATAAGCACTTGCTTAATGTAAACAGTTTTTTTATTAAAAATTAAGTATCTGAGTAGAATTTGGGTTTAATTTGGGCGAATTAATTTTCTCGGAAGATCTTAGGTTGCCCGAGAGGTCGGCGATACATTATACCTATAGGGAAAGGTCGAGATGGGATCGGGCGTATACCTATAACATCGGATCCTGTGTGTTCATACTAGTGACAAGTTACTTTCACAGGCTCGCGCTCCTTAAATAATTGAGGATCGAGTATAACTTTAAATATCAATCAAACTTTTTTTTCTCTTAAAATTGTTTACCATTACTATGTTTTCACCCCCGACGCATAAAACGATGGGGTGTTATAAGTATAGTAAGTAAGTATGACGAGTCTATCTCTCTCTCTCTCTCTCTCTCTCTCTCTCTCTCTCTCTCTGTGTCTGTGTGTGTGTGTGTGCCTGTGGCATCGTATCTTCCGAACGGATGAATCTATTTAGTTTTTTTTTGTTTGTAAGGTATTAAGCGGAAGTGTTCTTAGGTATCTTTGATGAATATCAAAGAATATCCAAGATGGCGGCTGTAACAAAATGGCGGATAGCATTTTTTTTTCAGATAACACAAAATGGCTATCAAATTAAAGAGTTTGACGAGTTTAAAGCACTAGCAGATTGTCCTGGCTTCGCGTGGGCTATAAAATAATCTTAGTTGCAAAGAGAAACAAAATATGCAATAGCCTTTGTTATTCAGGGATAATGTAGCTTCCCAATGGTGAAAGAATTTTTCAAATCGGTCCAGTAGTTTCGGATTCTATTCGCTTCTAACAAACAAAAGATTAAACTTTTCCTCTTTATAATATTGGTACAGATATAAATGATATAATGCATAACACTATGATAAATTTCAAATAAAAGATGTCTGCCACCCTAAAATAGTGTTGAGGGTTATTTAAAATTTTAATATATACTTTTTCAAGTCGTTTTTCGTTCGAATTAAGCTTAAAAGTAAACCGTGTGTCGCATATGTAAATTGGTCACGTGACACAGGAAATCGTCTCCGAATCCGTTCTGATTTGATGCAGATAGCAATGGCTAAAAGTGATAATGATAGAATAAAAAAGATGAGAATAAAGTAGTTGTAAGGTTAAAAATGACATGAAAATCGTCTAAGAGCGCATAACTGGATACTGGATTGTGTTGTTGGAGCGGGCGGTATGGTCCGCGTGGCACAAGATTGCGGCGGCGGTGTTTGCTCTTTGGCGGAGGCCGCAGCTCGGCTCAGCGAGCCGTGCGGCCGCGTCCTCTCGCCTCGCATCTCCGCCCAAATTGAAATATCCCGCTATACAGGGATACTGACAAACTTGATAAAAAAAGCTCAGTAATTAACAGATTTTCCACATGCAACACTCAAGTTTCATTCTCGAATCAGATTTCGAATGACAAGCGTGGTAGTTAAAACTTCTTAATTTAACAAACCAGCCCTCCAAAAGTAAATGTAAACATGTTTTAGAGAGAGGGTCTACTCCGGCTTTGGATGTTGATACAAGACCGGGTTTATCCCTCTACTGCATGGACTTCAAATATTCTCTTTCTACGCTCTACTGTGTATGTATAAATTTCTGGTCATGTCAGGCTAAGTTTAGCGTTTAGTGAGAATAACCTACAGCCCTGTATTGGTTAGAACTCTTGGACCGTGGGGCGAGCCGATGCTCTTCAATACGGTCACCGAGCACTCGCCGCCGGCCGTTCTACTCACTCCGACTGCAAATTAACTTATACGACTTAACCGCTCGCAAGCCTTCAGAATATTCCGTATAGTTTTGTATTTCTATTGTGTACATATGTAGGGTCTGAAACTTGGCTAATTAAAGTGACTTAACGTATCTTCAATATACATATGCAATAGACATCATCTTCGAAGCTAAGCAATGTTCGATGCGGAGAGTCTTTAGATGGGTGACCATTCGAAAGACTGTCATTTAAAAAGGCAATTGTATCTGCCGGGATACCTTGGGTCAAATAATACGGCTTGAAAAACTGGACTGTGTTATGCTTTTATTTATAGAGATATAATATGTTCACAGTAAATCTGCATAAGATGATTTTTGTAAGTACATAATTTTATGAAAGAAGCGAAACGATAGTCTATGTGACTAATCTGTAGTTGAGAGACCATAAAGTGTATTTACATAGTCTGATCTAACTCCAGGCCAAAAACCACACAAATCAACTCTAGAATATTTTCCCCCGAAAAAAAGGTGAGGCTTGTATAATAAACCGTACATTTCGCGTGTTCAAAAGAACAGGAAACCTTAGCATTGGAAGATTTAGCGTGCGGGTCATATAGGTGGTCATATTTCGCTAAAAATTATATATTGGAATGGTTTTGGAACGATTCAATTTCCTCGCGCAGACAGCAGCTGAATTTACGTGCGCAGATTTACATGCCAACGGAATTATTTGCAAATGGCACCTCCAACGGCTCATCTATATTTTATGATTCGAAGCGAGCATATTTTACGGGCGCCTTCATCGAAATGGAATTATTACGTCTTATTTCTTAGTTTTATCATTTGTAATTTGGGTGCTGCACTTTGCACACGTATAAATTGAAACATTACAAAAACTCAGACTCAATATTTTGCGGTAGCGACATTTTGGATTTGCAATTTATCACAATCAATTCTAAAAATCCTATGGCACGAGACTTCACGCAGTCTCAGTACAGGAGTAGAGACTGGTATAGAAAAAAATATAACCTTAATCAGACATTATTTTAAGTTAACCAGTGTTAAATCACGTATTGTATATCTTTTTTTTTAAACAAATTTGAATTAATAATTAAGTACCAATTTAATATCCATTTTGAGCCAGTTGTGAAAAAATTTGTAATCCGCCATTTTATGTAGACAACATAAGTCCAGTCGATCTATTATAAAACATATACCTTAGGCCCTTGGGTTATTTGTATAACCCATAGCCTACACAAAAATAAATTAATATATAAATATTAGGAAACGTTTCACACACGGCTGGAGAGCCACATACTAAACCATTTCTAGTTTGTATTATGATTGCTAACACAACTGATATACTACATTATACATACATACATATAGATAGATAGATATTTAACATTCAGACCGACAGCCAACAAATTTAGTTTAGCACAAAGATGTCGTGCCGGGAATCCAACCCAGAACCTTCAGGTTGGCAGTCTGGAATGGTCACCATTACCCCAACGAGGTTGTCAAAAAAAGACCTAATAAGCTTATTTTGCCCTTTCCTATACGAGTAACCCTGTAAATGTACAAGGCTGAATCAAGTGTTTATTAAAATCCAACTCACAAAGATCACGAAGGAAGCCCCAAAACAACAGTTAATTTGCTTATTCGTTCCCATAACACTCGCGTTAAGGTAAAAGATTCATGCAAAACCCGTCCCCTAAAAGGGGCAGGCGTTCGAGAAAAAGGAAAGTGTGCCAAAAATAAACAACAATAAGAGAAATGTATTTGAAGCGTGCACACATTGTTTAAATCGATAACCTTTGTAGAGGTGGTTGCCTTACGGAGCCCCTTTGCAGGTAATCCTGCCCACTTGGAGTTATTGCCGGCAAGGGAAGGAAAGATTACCTCGGCGGGAGATAAGGAGGTCGCCGGGGCTTCGAGTGCGATTGTCCCGAGTCAGGCGTCGAATTGTGTCAAGTGAAGCGGCAAATTGAACGGCCGAGCTTCTGCGCCACCCGCTCACTAATCGTCACATAAACTGCCACTGCCCGGACGTTTAATTACGCAAACGCTTTCTTAGAAGTGTACCACGTACTCGTACGTACTCTGCCAACCACAGGCACCTTCACATCCATCATATTGTTAACATCATCCCTAGTTGCGGTTTACGAGTTTACACCTATGACATCACTGTCACTCGAAATGGCTACGCAGTAGCTGCTACGAGCGTAGCAAGTCTACTGTGGTCGTAGCATTAAACGCGTAGCTTGGTTCCGAATTGATGCGTCTACGACTGTTACCACCAAAGAGTACTCGATTACTAAACTAGACTTCGCTGTGCTTGCCGGGTCAGCTTGTAGTAATATATTATTACATATAAAACAAATAGTTAAAATTAAATTAATGTTTAAGGGGGCTCACATCCAACACATGTGACTGTGTTTTACGATTATATGGAGTTTATGACCGAGTCTGACTCGCGTTTGGTAAATTTTGCTAAACTAATCAAAAACCCAGTAACAATAAAAAGCTGCTGTGAAATAAAAATACTGACAAAATAAAAATAAAAATTGTCATTACTTATTGTGTATAACTTGAGAAATATTTAAGTCAGAGTATAATTAATTACATGTTTGGGATTATGATAGGAATACCAGAATGATGAGTGACGTTAATGATGGCCGCCGGTAGCACGTAGCTTCTTCCAATTACGCGGCAGCGGCGGAGTCACGCTGCGCTCCATTCGTTACGTGAACGTGACGCCGACAGCTGGACCTGATGGCTAACTTCATATACACGGATTTTTATATATTAGTCTAGTCAACAAGTGCCTTTTTGGTCAACTTTTTTCAGCAGTCTTCGAAAATTATGATTGAGGTGTCATCCGATTCGGAATGGCATCTAGATAGTTTTCGAAAAACAATGAAGTTCCGCTGAAAAAAAAAAATGACTAGACTATATTTGTTGTAGATCAATCTGTATTAATAAATTGTGAGAAACTCAACAGACCTCCTGCTCTAAGATCCGAGCCTACCTATCGACCTTCGCCGACGTGATAATTGAATAAAATTAATTTCATAATAAATTTAGCATCTTAGAAAATATATAAAAAATGGGTTGCCTAAAAATCCTGGACAGAATATTTAAAAAAAAAAATTGAAAAATGATTTTATATTTTGAAATTTTTAAAAAGAACTACTGGGTTGCCGAGTGTAAACAGTACCTATGTCGAAATCAGCCACGGCAGCACATTCTATATGTTCTATACTTCAACTCTGGATATATATATTTTTATTATCTTTATGTTGCAAAATTTTATAAAATAAAAACTTTTTTTTTTAGTATTCTGTCCAGGATTTTTTTTGGCAACCCATTTTTAATATATTTTCTAAAATGCTAAATTTATTATAAAATAAATTATAATTCAATTATAACGTCGGTGAAGGTCGATGTAGGACCTTCTACTATTCTATTTTTCCTCATATATACACTTGAACTCAAACGTAGTCCAATTTGGGGGTCAACAAATCTAAAGTAAACAGGTTCCTTCTAGGAAAGCGTGATATATCTTAGACCACCGTAAAGCTTAAGAGGCAAGCGGCGGGCAAACGTAAGCCTAATCATCATTAAAAAAAAACTACACCACTATTTTACAGACAACTGCATCTAAATATCCGTACATTCTACGATTAATTTCAGTGTATCTTCTTTTCTACTTTTTCAATTTCATAATAAAGAACTTTTGGAACCTTATTAATTATAATTGTGATATTGAGGAAGCCTCTCAATTAATCGTTAATTATAATCCATATATATTTTTGTACCGTAAACTTTGAAAGCGTTCATTGGCCAGAACAAACAACAAAACCATTTCGGAAATGTTATTGAAACACCAAAGGGAATCGAGTATTGTAACAAAACACTCCACGTGGAATTTTGTGATAAGACGAAACTTTCTCCTCCTCGCAAATTACACTCTGAATTTAGTTGATAGAGAAACTTTGCCGAAATGAAATCACTTGAGCGACGGTCTTCCCTATGTATTTCACTGTTTTTCTAAGGAGACCGAGCTGACTTTAACTTTATTTATCGCTGAAAATAAAAGGACAATTAGAAAATAAGCTTCGTTTTCCGTTTTTCCTTCCTCAATTTGGAGCTCTAAAAATGCTCAAAAATTACAAATGTTACGTTCGAATCTACATAATTTAGTAATATACAATGTGCACGCCTACTGCATTAGATGGTTACCACGTAGTGAAATACTGAAAGAGTTTAATAGAGATTCAGCGGCGGGCTGAAGCTAACGTGTTACGTGAGTGCAATGCGGCCACTGATAGAGCCACTTCCATTATGATATTGCGCTCGGAGTGGATTTGTTTTCATATCTTGGTAACATAAAAGCAGAATTTCCCACATCCCGCGTCGCTGCGTGAATCGCAACCATTAACTGAACAAATTCCGCCTATGAGATCCGAACTTTGCATCGCTACGAACTCGTACTACGGTTTGGAAATGGAGTAATCGCGGCGCGCGTATTAAGTGTGCTATTTCGTTGGAATCTAGAGTGTGAATGGCTTTTGTTTTTCGTGGGGGCGCGGTACATTGAAAGAGGCATTATATGAGAACTCTTTGGTTCTTAAGATGTCAATTTTGCTTTAGTAGAGAACGTGGTCGGTTAAGTCGTCAGCCGGGTGCATAATGGGGTGTGTGGCACTTGCGAGGTTCCATTGAGAAGGCGGGCGCTGACGCAGGCACTCAGGCCGCACGTGCCGATCGGTGCCACTCGCCGCGTCGCCACACGATACCATCGCAATCTGTACTCTAGCGCAGGTGTTGGAAATATTATGCTTTGTAGGGTTACGCACCTAAAAGGCAATACAGGACCCTATTACTAAGCTTCCGCTGTCTGTCTATCACCAGGCTGTATCTCAGAAACCGAGATAGCTAGACAGCTGAAATATTCATAAGTTATGTACATCCCATATCGCTATAATAACGAATACTAAAAATTAAAAATATTTACATTAAGGCGGTTCCCCATGCAATAAAAGAGACAGTTTTCACTATATATCAATAACGGTAACTGGTAGACTCTTCAAATTTTCACAGTACCTACCTATATATAGATAATGTGTGTTATCTTTAGAATTAAAAAAATAAGCATTCAAGTTAGGCCCCATACAACTAACGTAATACTTACTTGATCTTTATAACAACGAATATGCAATTATGTATTAACAATAAATTATGGAATTTAATTAAAATATTTTTTTTAAATAATAATTGTATTTACGGGGGCCTTACAACAAATGTCTTTGCAATTTTATTTTAAATTTTACTTTATTTATAATGGTTAATGGTAGCAAACTCTTCATGCACGAATCCGACACGCATTATTATTCATTATTACGTTTTTATGGATTTTTCTTAGTTATTTTTTTATGATTAAATATGTAGTTTTAATTTAATTAAGTAAGAAAGTATCTATCATAATTAAAGTATTAATAGTCTTTATTGTGCAACCCACCTTCTTTTCTCGTCCTTTTAAGTCCTTTCCATCCAAAGGTTGCCTAGAAGAGATCGCTGTTAGTGATAAGGCCGCCGTTTGTGGCACGTTGTAAATAATGTTGTGTTGTTACTTTTTATTTTGACTTGTACCTATAATCTGATCAATAATCAATATCTAAGTACATTAAAGAAATACCTGCGTCTTGAGCTAGGACTCCTTGGAGACTGTTTAGCAAGCCGCTGTTGTTTCCTTAGTTTGCTTTTAGATTTAGGTTAGTGTTTATTGGTTTTAGGTTATGCCAAATGATAAAATATTGTACATGCTGGTGTCACATTAACTATACTTACAAGTACATACATTGATATGTAAAAATACCTAAAAAACAATTGCCGTTCCCGGAACATATAAAATTTGATTAAGTATTATATATTTTTCTTATCAATTTTTCGACAAAATTCTCCAATTTCCATTCAAAATAGAAGCTCTTCTATCGTGCGTAAATAAGTATTTGGGTAACTTCCTATCTCCGGAATCCCTGTGCTAAAATGAATCCAATTATCAAAGTTACTGCAACAAAACATCGACCCTTGTTCCGGGGGTAATTTCGACGCGGCTCTTGTCGGCCTCGCGCGACGCGACAATTATTTTCATATAGCATAATCCCGGAGCTATGGACGACGCGTGTTGTCCGGGACGCTTGATTCGCTGCTACGGCCGGTGGTGTAGCTCGCCCTGACTCTACCACGGCCTCCTTTATAAACACATTGCAATGTATTCACCGTGACCACAAACGTTATCACACCGTAATAAAGTTCACATTCGCACTGCGTCTGCCACACCGCCGTCTCCGACCGAGTAATATTAAACTGCCATAGTACGGCTACCACTCTGCAAACCTCGTCACTTTACCGGAAACTCGTATTAATGTAAATTGTGACCCTTAAAACAACACATACCCTCGTTGTTACAGGCGTATATCTCTAAAGTTTTCAAATTATGAACGAAGTTGTTGTTCAGACATACGCGTTATGTTACATGACAGCTTCTACTCGTAAATGTATTAGGTATGGTTTATACCGGCTTCTTGCCAATAATACAACATTGCTAAAGTATAGGTACTACTACACGCAAATGCTATAAAATATTTTAGGAGTAACATGTTCTCGGTACATTTATGGACCATTTCTCATTACCATTTCTTTTTGCAGGTAAGGCGTTTTCAGCAGAATTTTACTAAATCGGCTCGACGTAAGTGTTTGGTGGCGGTTACTAACATCAATTTTCTCATTAAATTCGTGTTTTACTGCAATAATACATTTCATTATTTGCAGTAAAACATGGTTTAATGAGCAATTTGAATAGTTTTAATATGTCTAGAAAATTAACAAAAACTAACCTAAAATATCTTAATGTGAGTAGACAACAATACTGTATAGAGTCGGAGATAAATATAGAGTATTCATCACTCATTATGGCATTGATGGCATTGACATGCCATAATAACCAGCAAGGCAACCACACGAGTTAGCGACACTCTGACCATAAGATGGAGCATGCTTAGTCTGGAATAATTGCCTCCCGATGAGGCTGCCGGAGCACAATGTTAGGTGATTGGCGACAGATTTTTAAACTTGAAGGTGCTGGTTGAGTACTAGAGAAGGCCATGCCAGTATGAAAAAAATATAGAGATAGAGTGGAGATTGTATTGAGATTCATTGTACAGTCTCAACCTTGTAATAAAACGTGTGCCCAGTCAGTACAGGTAAGCTATCAACATAAAGGCTAGACTACGAACACTATAAATAAAACACGTTCCCAAGTTGTATAAATTGAAGGATTGTCGTTTGTTTGCGTTGCCATTTCTCAAGATACGCGCCCGGTGCTCGCTCCAAACTTTGAGCACGGAGACATTTGATTTTAAGCCTCGCGGACTATAAGTGTTATTTCTTCGGAAGAAGTATTATTCTGTGCGAGCAGCGCAGCTCCTTCGTCTCGAATGCCCCATTTAGTTCCAAAGTTTTTCTCGTTTATCACCGTTGGGTTCTCACAAGCGGAGATTTTTCCTTTAGATTTGTTGTCACGCCAGACCTTTTTAATGTACCATTCTTATCGTTACACGATTAAGAGCGTTCTTTTGCTAAAGACATGGCAATTTTCGCCATTATTGTTATTATTTCAAATCGTGTAGAACCGTTTCAAATTGTGCATCAAAATTTAAACACACCAAAAAATAATGATGTTTTGTTCATGAAAATCAGTTGCTTACCATTCCGTGTCAAACAAAAGAGAAACGGCGATACAGACGTGTGTCGCTTAATCCTTCATAACAGGACACGGAGCAAGCTTATTATGACGGCGGCGGCGCGGCCGGTGGATTCGGTGAAGCGAGCGGTTCGTTAATTAAGCGCTGAGACTGGCCAATAATAAAAAGAGGGTAGATTAACGCCGGCTCAAGTGTGGCGGAGGTCCGAGCAGGTGCAAGTGGCGGTAAGCTGAGGCTCGCGCCTCGCACCCGACTGCTGCGCTTAGATAAAGGGATTAACAGACTTTCTACTCCCTACTATAGAACACCTACTTACTTATTACCTTGTGCTCACCAAATCCACTCAGCACATTTGTTTAGATTACCCAACTCCACTTTTTATCCTGTCTCAGTGTTGTATATTTTTATGAATCGTTATAATACGATATTTCGTAACGAACTTGTGAATTATTTATGAAGAACGCCCATTAATTTATTTCACAGAAATGTAATTACCGTTTATCACCCGTTTCAATTACATTTGTAATTGGTACTCGTACTTTAGATTCAACTATCAGAAAATCGATGCGTTTCCATTATTTCGATACATTAATTGTGTACGTTTATCTTACTAATTAAACAGCCAATAAACAGTTTGCAAGTTATCCACGGTGGGTACACTTTAGATTTTTAAAGATTCTACATTCGAAGCATTGAAGTCGTTCAATAGTATCTCGTTTTGTTGACAGATTACAGCTCATTCAAGTGTACTTTCAATATAGCCATGTGCGAAAAAAAAGTTAGATGTGACCAAAAACACGTCGAAAATGTAGTGTATAATACCTACATTTAACAGTTAAAGAACGACATTGTCTCGTGGCTAATGTTCAGTGCAAGCTAGGGCGGGCGACAGGCATCACTAGGTGACGTGTCGGGGATTGTTCCCGCGAGCCTCCGTAATGACTCCCTCTGCCGCCTGACACTCCTCGCTCGCGCCGACGACCCTCGCTCAGATTGGAAAATGCCTCTGCAACTTTTCTACTTACACAAAAAGTTAACGCGAAAACTTTACTAATGTTCCAATGGCTCAAGGGGTATTTTTTATTGTTACGGTTGGAGTTTGCACGATTAATGTAATCTGTTTTACCTATTTACATTTTCTGATGACTGTTGGTGCGCGCATGTATCAGGGTATTTTTCACGGATGACAGAAGTATTTTTAGTCTTATTATCTGTCGTATATATGTCATGTCGCGAACAGTTGAAAGACTGTCACAAAAAGGGAGTATAAATGGAATAATGATGCCATAAAAACTATATAGCGTGGCATGCTGCAGACGGCACGCACTGCGACGACCGCGATCAAGGTTACATTGGAAATTCATGATTACTGAGCTAGTCAGTTTTTTTTTACATTTACCCGATTGAGAAAAATTTTTGTTTTTACTCTTGTCGTGGTTGGGTTATTTAGACCTTTGTGTCTTAAGACACAAAAAAACTATTATAATAATAATAAGTAAGGTATTGTCACAAAATAGAATCCTCAAGGTCAACGTAGTAGAGGAAGACCGAGGACGCGATGGCGTGATGATCTTGACCAGTTTCCGAATGGCTACCTGGCTAGAGGAGACTGTCGGCTGGGATTTGCGAAGGGACTTGGGGAAGATCTTTGCCGAGAAAGGACTTGAAAAGGAAAGGATTAGAAAAAAAGTAAGGAAAGGTATTTTTTTCACACATTTCACACGGCCTGTTAGCCCCTTTGGTATTAGTTGTTTATATCTATGTTTGATAGGAAATAAGGAATTGGCCTATTTTTTGCGCTAAATACCTTACTTATGAGTATTATAACCCGGACCCATCAAAAAGGATATCTAAATGAAAAGGAAAGAAACATAAAAAATGGTTGCCTGTAAAGTCGGTTTTACGGGCGAAGATTTTACGTGACAACGTCTGATCGGTCTGCCGCGCGCGCAGCACGCGGCAGACCGATCATAGTTGAGTGGGAGAGAGACGCAAGGCATTCGGCGGGCCTCTCTCTCGTTCGGTGACTCATCGTAACGTTACCGGGCGTTACACTTTTTCATAAGTGACTCCCAGCCGCAACCTAATTTAAGACGTTGTCACGTCAAAAATATATACATATATATTTTTTTGTATTTATTTCTAAAATTAAATTGAAATGTTCATATTTAAAAAAATAACCAATGTTATTGATACTCGTGGTATAAAAATGTCGTTCTGAGTTTTTGTTTTTTATAATTATACTTGTTGCTCTCTGTACTGTAAATTTTCATAAAAATACAGTTAAAATGATTTGTATCGTAGAGTTTGCCCGAGTTCCGAGCAAATGGTTCTCTATAAATGTTGGCGGATCGGGATAGGCAGGCTCGCGTAAACAGCTCGGTAAATCACGGGAACTGTGCGCCGCAGCTCCTCTTGGACGATATTTGTGCCAATAAAATTTTCCCTTACAAAGCTGTTGTTGTCAACGGCAAGCCGCCTCTTTCACTCCATCGCTGACTGTTACAACGCGGACCGACACTAAATAAAATACGAGTAACGTAACATCTCTTAAATTTATTTTTACTGTTAACATGGTTTATCATAGTTAATCTAACTATCTCTTGCAATTTATTCAATGTCTTAACATCGAAATACAGCTGTGCACATAAATTGCCTCACAAACATGTGTATAATCACAAGATATGTGCGAGATGGGGTTGTTAATGATTGCGCGGCGCAAGTTTGGTGCGGTGTATTATTGCCGCGCGGCGTCGCGCTCCCGCGCGTGCTGTTGCACTGTAACGACGCATTTGCATCTATGTTAATAACTAACCAGCTTATTATTCAGCCAGCACTGCGACGCGCATACCGTAAAATACGATGCGCTGTAAACTCTCCCTTATGAGCCCGAAGGAATTTTCAGCATCTAAAAAGATGCTCTGCAAAAATAACACGACCGGAGGTGTAAGCTCACGGACCGCTTTTCAATAAGTTGAAAACTATCAGCGGCAGCTCTCACGGTTGAGTAACTAATAAAGTAAGTTCGAGAGGAAAAGTAAACTAATATCGGGTTGTTCTGGGCGACGACGGCGCGCCGGTGCCCGTCATTTTCGCTATAGATTTATTACTTTTAATATGAGCACTCCATCCCACCTCTCACCGTAACTCTCGTTTCTTTCCCTCTCATAACACTATGAAAAATACGACCGTCTCAAAAAAGTAAAATGTAATAATTAATAATTGTACGCGATGAAAGTATTGTAAAAGTATTCTGGCGAATTGAGAACGTTCACAATTTTTTTGTTAAAAATCGGTTAAAAACATTTCCAATTTAAACAAAGAAAGTGCTCCAAGTCCATCGTTCTCGGCGCGATAAATAAACACAAAAGTAATCATTAGCACTTTGGCCATCTTTCTCATTTCAAAAGTCGTTTTAGAAAGTTGCTTAAAATTTGCGAAAAAGTTTCTGTACAAATTAAGAGCAAATTTTACTCCGTCCGTTTAGCCATCAGTAATTTCAAAGTTCTAATGAATTTTCTTCTCTGACATTGAAAAATGAATTTCGGCCCCTTGGTTGCGCCGCCGGGACATCTGTAGAGCACGAATCTAAATCGATGCGCGAGACCGAGGACGGTGCCGCCCGACCACACCATTTAAATATGCAAATAGCTTTGCATGTTTTAGATTGCTCTAGTATATACCCCGAATCTTATTTTAGATATTTAAATGCAAATTTTGAGATACGATCCACTGCGACTGACATCTCGATCCGGCTGAGCATATCGCGTGTTAAATGAATGTTCAATATTTAATAAGAAGTATAATGTATCTGGTGTCGTGTATCGTTGCCGTTGGAAGGCCTCCGGTCCCCGCTCCCTTCATTACCCGTAACGGCGGGCCATTAAGCGCACGGGCCGAAGTGCTCCGGACCGTAGTTAATCCACGTCCTCATTCACTGTTATTTCGAAGGTCTGATCTAATCTAAACAGGGCTTAGGCTCCTACAACGCCAGTGTTCCGCGCGACTCATCCCTTTTATATATTTGACTATCCTCGAGCCGGCCCGTCGCCGCCTGACGTTTGTCTCAGCTATAAAAGGGAATAACGTTGAGACTCGCGATGCTATTTTGCGAACGCGTGGGAAGCTTTGTTTTTAAATTAAATTTCTTGGAGATTTGTTCTAAATCTATAACAATTTGCTAAAGTTAAGCTGCTAAACCTAGTACGCTCGTTTGACTGAACGTTGTGTGAACAAAACAGCAATATGTCCAGTGCTTCGTGTAGCGATAATGCTGACTAGCGCAGCGGGCGAAGTGGAAGGGTCAATTTGAAAGCTATTATACGGTGGCGGTTAGAGGTCTACTTCCGGCGGCTGCACTAAGCTGCCGTGTTCCAATCCCCTCGTCCAATTTCAGCCTTTCTCTGGCGTCGTTCATCTCTTCTACGTTTACATTTAGTGCTAAATTCTACGTCTCTGTTAGTATTATGTTTGTAACAAAAAATTAAATAGTAAGTTTTTAAGCGTAATGTTTTTAGTTTGATATTTTCAGTATATCTGATTATATTAATATTTAGCTGCGCCCCTCTGTTTTATCTATTAACAGGGATAAAAACTAGCCTGTGTTAATCCAGGGTCTAAACTATCTCCATACCAAATTTCATCGAAATCAGTTAAACCAATCCAAAAAAAACACCCAAAACATAAATTTTCAGTTATAATATTAAAAGGATACTCATTTTATTGGGGCTATACATATAAAAGGTAATAGATATGTATGCCTACATATCATACAATATTTTCTTATATATTACCAAAAATCACATAAGTTTAAATAAGTTTGTATATAGGTACCCAGATATCCCTCCGTTATATCGATAGTCAAATTTTAACTGTATATCAGGCGTAAGCCGATTTCCGGATAGCTCTTCATTTTTACGGTGCTCGGCGAAAATTTACGAATTTAGATTGAGTATTTATGGATATCATATCCGATATTCATTTATAGCCGGGTCGGCCCCGCATCCGACCCCAGAGAGCTTCGAAAACTTGAAAATGACTACTCCATTCCGGCAGGCAAATTTTTACGTACAGTTTTCTTTTATGTTTTTTTTTATATATCTTACTGTACACAAGTTTTTTTTTTGTATTTATTCCTAGTATTTCCTCGTAAAGAAACACGAAGTCTTAACATTGTTTCGACCACAAACTTAACGTTTTTTAGCGAACAAAGTTCCGTCAAAACTTGGACTGTATTCGTGCAATTTTGTCAGTTACTGCACAACACCTCTAAAACAGACGTAAAGCGTCTGCTAAACTCGGAGGTGCATCATTTTCCCCGGCCGAGGTGGGAGCGCGGCGCAGTACATTGTAGCGGGCCGGCAAACGAGAAGTTATGACGCTGCCGGAGGATTACGTGAGTAGATGTCGTAATAAAGCTTGCGATGAAGCCGTTATCCGAAGATAAACGTAAATATCTCCGGCCGTTGATGTCGGCCGGTCGGCTGCCTTCGCGCGGGGCGCGCTGCGGCCCTTCCGCTCCGTCACCTCGCTCTCACGACCTGTACATATTTGTCTCCTTCCCCTTATAATTATACCCCAGATAACATCTACAGTCATTGTCTACACAGCGTCTTACTTAGTTTACTGCTATACCTACCTAAAATATACCTCAAATGTACCTCTGTTTCTTAGAGTCGCTATTATTTCATCAGGCTAGAAGCTCTGGGCTGGCGGCACTCTGCAATGATAGCATCTTATTGAGAGTGCTGGCACCTAGCGCCGGCTTAGATGCTGGGGTCCTTTGTGTTCCATAACGTATGTATTCTCGTGCCCGCTCTTATCTCCTAAATTAATTACATAAATCTTGTTTGCACACGTCTTAAGCTTATGACGCGCCGCCATAATTCAACTAGAGCTGGGGTTTGCACTGCTAATGAAGGACGTTTACAATGCGACACGTAGATTTGCATTAACGTATTACTTCGGATAATGGCTGTGATAAGTGTGTGTACGGCCTATTTGCATTATAGCGATGTATAGCTACAACAGAATTTGTTTTTCTACAAAAAAATATGAAATATTATATTCCATATTACTTTTTGCTTATCAAATAGAAAGTTTAGCGTGGGTGTCACAGTACGGTTTATAGAAGTGATAAACACAGGTGCGACAAGATGTCGTGCAAGTGTCCCGGGCGTGCGCGCTGCCGTCCTGATTTCCCAGGACATTCCCTGTCGGAACCTCATTGTACCTGCGGAAGAAGCTTTACTGTACCATTCATGGCTTTGTGACTGGAAAGTATAATCAAATCTACAAACCCTTCCAGTTGGTTGTTACAAATGATAAAGCCAGTCTTGAGTAGGAGAATATTGCGTCCGTTCTATTGGGAGTTCCCTTCATTACTGAATCTTGGACGCGGTTTCTTGATTAACTATGTTGTTGAATATAAATGTCAATGCGTGTATATGTATATGTATGTCTTATAGGTATTTTACATTGAAAGTTGACGCATGCTTAGGCGGGCAAGTTTTAGCTGTTAAGCCGTGATGTAGTTCTTACACGTGTCCAGTTTACAATATATCTTTTTAATTTATTGATTATTATTGAATGAAAAACTGACGAGACCATATTGATGATAGTTATGATTATGTGAATATAATGAAATAATTATGTATCAATATGATAATAAAGAAATTCTTTTCAATGACATGGCAGCCAGATTCATTACCTGGCTCATTACCTACTTAATTTTTTTTTATGTATAATTTTCAGCCTACTTTATTTAACTGGTGTGAACCACGGTTATACGGTTACGGCTTACATTAAACCATCTGTTTCGGTTTTGTGCCAATCAAAGATTCGACCCGAAACTGGTGCTTAGTCATTATGTTATTCTTATAAAAATGCAAAGGAATAAAAATCGTTATATTCTATCCTGCTAATCATTTACTTACATCTATTTCATTCCACTACTTACTACTAGCAGTTCCCCGAAAAGTAAACCTCACAGAGATATTATCTTGAACATTGTCTGTGATTACCGAAATGTTATTACTTTATATCTCGGCAATTACTTGACCCATTGTAGTAATATTGAGAAAATCTTGATTCGCTTTAACAAATACGATTAAAATTTACCAGTAAATAGCGCTGCAACAAACTCCCCCTGATTTGTGGGAATCATCACTTCGATCAAATATAGCCGACGACTAAAAATTCTACTGAGCAAGTATAGTACCTGTATACTAAGTTTCATCTAGATTGATTCAAAATGATGGCCCCTACGCGATAATCAACATAACACAGACGACAGTAAAATTGGCCAGTTAATGCAGAAACTTGGCTCGCTTGGTCAATAATAGCCTCCATTCACTGTACATCTTCCGTTTTCCAATCCATCGTGGATCTTACGGTCTCATTAAAATAGAACGTTAGTGTGCGCAGGAACAGGATGTATAAGCCGGTATTGACATTAAATTCAATCGCAGTGGGTATCGGGGCGCTCCGTCTCGGCGACTGTGCAAAGAGAGTAAATGAAGAGTTCCTCAGTCGTTGAGATATTCCGCGGGCGGCGCGAGCGCGGCTGCAGCGCGCGGCACGTGGTGCCCGCACCCAGGCGCTGGTAATCAGCTTTTGTGCGCGGTAATTGGGTGTCTGAGCTGCCAACCGAAGCATTTATTCCCGATAAATTGAAAACTGCTTTGTGCCTCGAATCAGATGAAGCTGCGGGTACCGTTTTCTTAGCTAGATTTTGTAGACGGCGACATCGTAGCGGAGCGAATAGCCGTAAATATGTTTTACGAAACCACTTTGGTTTATAGCAATAATCCTTAGTTACCGTGGCATAATTAATATATTATTTCATGTCATGGGCACTGATGTCCAATTAGACGATTATTACTCTAGCTTAATTGAGAAATTTTACAAAAATGGCGATAGCGGAGACCTCCGGTAGGTAACAGCCTCACTAATGAAAATATTGCGTCGTTAGAGATATCCGCCCCCGCAATTGTAAGGTCCTCACCGGAGTATCTACGCGCTGGAACGGCGTCATTTACATATTTTAATAAAATAATATCGCAACTGAATCGTAACTGAGAACTTGATTTAAGTTCTTACCGCGATGAATGTAAATTCGCCGCCGCTGCCGCCGCCGCCACAATTCCAGATTTCAATTCTGGAATTAATGGCAGCCGACGTCGTCGGTGGGCCGAGCGCTGACTAATATTTGCGTTACTTCCGGAGACTTATCTTTAGAAAGGAATAAATTAGTGCCAATACGCGATCGAAAGATAAATTAAAGGATTGAATAGCGAGAGATGTTGTCAATGACACGTTTACCTATATTTTAACAGCGATAGTGATTTTTAAACATATTCAATAAGCATTGCACGACGTCGCTCGGCCCTGCTAAGCGTGCATTAATATTGTCAATAGTTGGAGTTAGTGGAAGTGAAGTACGTGTTCCGCCTGCCGCTATCTACGGCTCGGGTCGCGCGGTGAATTCGAATAGGCTCTCCCACAGCGCGCCACCCGCCCGACCGCCCTCCACCCCGTAACGCCCCATAAACTCGCGTCTTAATTTTAACTTTATTTCTTACCGCTACTGTGTTCCATGAAAATTAAGTGTGAAAATAGCACTGAAGGATTCGCCCGGTTTCATCATGTTTTTATGCGCACAGCCAGGTGAAATTGATATTCGCTATTCTATAACAATTCAACTAGCTCAAAAGTTATATTCTTTTGGGTTGTTGAATACCGACATCAAAATTGTGAATTTTATATTTTTATAAAATATTCATCAGTACAAAACATTGAATGCCATCAATTAATATAAATGTAATATCATTGTACTTTACGCAATAATTTATACAATTTTGCCAAATTGTCGATACCATTAATGGGTGTTGTCTAACAATAATAATAAAATATAGCCAAAATTATATTCCAATCTGCGCGGCGTACTGCAGCAATTTACATTTTGATCGTAGTTATGAATTATCACTTCGCTCTCGCAACCAGCAGTTATTCCACAACACCATAATAGGAATAGATTGGCAATTTTGGCTCGTATCTGTTTATTGCCAGTTTACATAAATAGCGAGCCGAGCGTTTGAAATTTACCCTTAGATGGAAAGCTTTCCCAAAGAGCAATTTTAAAGTTACAAGAGAGGCCGGCGGCCAGATATCGGCGGAAGAGATTTGGTCGGCTGTAGGTACTAGTCCATTGAATCGCTCGCGGCCTCCGCGATTGCGATTATTGGGGCAATCGGGGCGCCGACCCGGCCCATGCGGGGCCGAACCGCGCGATCCAAATAAAATTCAACCGAGGGTTTTCTCCGACAAGCCGCATCGTTGTTTTTCGGACCTTGTGGTTATTGTTTGAAATGTTTTGCATGCTTTGTGCGTATGACGGCACAGCTTGGTTAACATAATAGAAATACGTTTATTCCTTAACTCCGATACGTGCGTTCAATATGCAATCGTCGAGTGTAGAGTGGAGCTCCACTATTTCAGTCCGTGCGTACTGCTCGCTTCCACAGTTGGCACATCCAGCATACATCACATTTAAAACCCACGTCCCGTACGCTGCCGTCGCCTCCGGACTCCTTTCGAGTTGAGAATTTCTAATAAGCAACCCCTCGCGTACACCCTGCGCCAAATTTTCACGAGTTCATTAGGTAACTCCACTCTTTATTGTTTATTTTAGTTCCGAGACCTTTTTTATCTTATCCCTTTTGTGTTTACTTCCTGTTCGTCGTGTTTGTTAGTTGGAATTGAAGAATAAATAATGAAAAAATAAGCTGAAAGTTATTTACGAATATCTCGAACGAATTTCATCGACGATTCCTAATTCTTATTAATGTAGAAAGTTTCCTTCAATAATACTAAAAGAAGGGATGATCAAGTAGCGTGTTTTAGGTATCTTAAAAATCCAGTTAACATCAATTTAATTACGTTAAACGAAATAAAGTTACTAATATAAGTGGCGGTAAATAAACGTTCGCCAGTTGGCGTGGACTGCCCCTTTAATTATGAAAATGTATGCGAAGCACATGAAAGTTTGTGCAATAATGGGCTGGTCGCGCGCCGTGCGGCGGCTGGTCGCGCCGCCGACCGGAGCTGCACTACGACAGAACACACATTCTTTGTTTACTGTTCATTTTATGGAAATACTCCATACTCCTTTTTTTCTTCATACATATTTATAGAATCATATGATGAGCTCTGTGAAGAATTCGAGAATAA
Organism: Mellilla xanthometata; assembly: GCA_035578125.1. NCBI lineage: Eukaryota > Metazoa > Arthropoda > Insecta > Lepidoptera > Geometridae > Mellilla > Mellilla xanthometata. The sequence continues at coordinate 6,595,210 of JAPUBQ010000024.1, forward strand.
AATTTAATAAAGCTTTATTTTTTTATAAAATATGCGTAGCGTGTGGCAGATTTCGTAGCACAAGCTACGAAACGTAGCAAATGTCTTAACAGGAACTTACTGTGACTACGCTATACATAACTACTATAGTTTGCTTGCCCTGTGGTATTGAGTAGTTGAACCCTAAGTTACCTATATAGGTAACTTACTTAGGTTTAGGTAACTTAGGGTTTAGTTGTTTAGCCGCATACGCAGACGGCTTATGTTCTTTATTAGGTTTAATTGCATTTTAGAGACTCTTGTTACGATTCTCGATGAGACGTCTCTAGTGGGTTTTCACCTTTACCGTCTCCGTCGCCCAGTAGCAGCCCGCACTGCTATTCAATTACCTACAACGTTCTGAGAGAAATTTTCAAGACGACCTCGTTAGAATTTTCACATTTATACAAGTTTCCTTGGCTCAAGCACGTAATAGTAAGTTTAGATGGGCAATGTGGATTTTTACTGAAATTAGTACATATAACTTATTTACAATTGGTGTCTGTGTTCTGATATATAATAATACCATTATTGTTGGAGGCATTATTTGCAAATACACAGTCGAATTTTACTTATAAATTCCCATATTGGGAATGTTTGAAATTCGGACTATCAATCAAAAGTAGTCATAACAACTTTCTACTTCTTCAATCTAGGAGTGTCGAGAAGATTATTCATGTCTGAAAAGTTCCAAACGAGAATCTTCGTTAAACTCGGTAAAAGTATGTTCGGTTTATATTCCTTATACTTCATACCATATCGTTATTCCCATACTGAGCTACCCCACATATCATGTCGAGTTGTTTGCGCTCTAAGAAACCGTTCGCGTGGGATAAACTAAGCTCCTTGACAAAATAAAGTAGCAATAAAACGACTCGGTCGAGGGTTATTTACAGCGGGTCAATTATGTGGCAATAAAGTTTTTAGTGTTGCACAAATTGTCGATTTGGTGTCGCTGACGGATGGCCGCGAGACCGGCGCCGGCGAATGAGCACGCGATAAAATTATCGTTAGCGGTAACGACATGAATAAATGCAAGAGTGCGGTCGTAGCTCGCGAGACGAGCGCCTCAGCCTCTCTCGTTAGGGCCCTTGTGCCGACTGCAGCCTGCCCGTGCCACCGTGCAGCGAGCCCTACCCATGGCTGCCTCAGTGCCCACGCATGTCTGCCTTTCGCGGACTTTCTTCCTACTAATTAAGAGTTACTATATCGAAAGTATATTTTCGATTCTGGTATAATTCGGGTAAATAGTATGTTGTACTAATCTTAAGTGAACTTAGGAAACTGTTTTAAACATCATCTTGTACTCGTAATTACTGTGAAATAAACAACTCCCATACTTTTTCTTATCCTTGTGTGTAAAAAAGTGATCCAAGCCCTGTAAAGGCTTTTTAAGCCACCCAAGGATATCTAGAAAACGTAACGCCATTGTACAAAACTAAACTCAATATCCCAGAACATTATGTATTCAAAGTAAAAATGTACTTAATAGTATTCTATACCAAACTTCATACCACAAGTTCATACATATTCGAAAACTCAAACTTCGTCGTATTATTTCAAGTTCCCACTCAAAGCTCGTAGAGCGGTTACAGTAGTTTTGTAACCGCGTTTGAAATCTCGACACCACCTTAATTTTCTTTATACAGAGCCCTGCCTCCGCCCGCCGCGCCACGTACGCTGTAAAATATAAATGTCATACGTTTTATATTCAAGCGAAAGCTCCTATTTGAAATCAAGGCATTTTACCGTCGGCTAATATTTTCATTAGTCGCCGTGTTGTTCGTTTATGAAACGATGCTTGATTAGGCAGATGTGAATTCTAATATCACGCGTTTTCACGTGATACTCGCTTTCTCTTGACCTGCGTACCGCTCTCCCCGACTTCTGATTTGACATACACTGTTTGCTTACCATGAAGTATTGTCAAGGCTACAGAAAGGGAACAAACATTGAATTTTTGCCTTTATATATCCGCAAAGATCTAACTTCAGCTTTAATGATTTGTAACCTCGCGGTAAGCACATTGTATATGTTTAAATGAGTCATTCGGCACATTATGATGGACCCCTGATCAGCTCGGGCAAACAACGCCGTGGGCTCATAAATAGTACCATTGTGTAGCCGAAAAGCGCACATTACACGCGCTGGCTCGTATAAAACCAGTACCACGCTTACCATCGCTATAAATATCAGCAAACCAGCATTTAAATTATTGCACTTACGAGGATTTCCAGCCAAAGTAGAGTATTTATTGTACTGGAGATTTTTGCCGCTACCTTTCCATATTAATCAGGTAGGATTATAGTGTCACTCAAGTAAAGCCCAATATATTATAGGTACATACATACGATATGATTGTAGAGTATATGCCCCGTAAACAAGTTCACCGAAACTAGTGTTTGCTTTGATTTATGTAGGTGCTGGGCCGGCTCTGGGCGGGCGGTAATTTTAAACGTCACGCATTATGATGAATACTCGCAATCTTCCCTGGAAATGCCGCCTTCGATAAAGCCTTTGTTATTGACCAGTTTTCCTTACTTCTTTACTATTCATATAATATCTACTGTAAATATATAGCTAGTCTTTTAAAATAGAACTTTTGTTAGACAAACGTTAAAGCTTATAAATAAACTTCACCGCTGATTGTGAAATAACGTCGCGTGACACGAAAAATGGTTACAGAGCTTCCCAACTTCGTAACCATTACCGGGGGCATGTCACATCCCGCCATCCGAAGTGGCGCTGTAGGTAGGTAACAGGTACCGCCGTAGCCCCGGGGGCACAGGTTTGTAGCAGTTACTACGCCAGTAAGTTCACAATCGCAGAGTCATCGCGAGTAGCCTACGCCGCTGTCGCTACGCTACGTCGCTGCCATAAATCAGTGTGTGCCCTTTGATGGATGATGCAACCTCCACGAAAAAATATTACTTCTCTATCTGTAGCGCTGTAGTCTCAATGTACGGCTACCTTAATAGAGTCGGTAAAGTAACTGCTATATTTTATCATTGCTATGATTTACAAGAGATTATATTCTCGTTACCAGCATAATATTTAGATTATGATCTAGTCATTCTGGTTTGATATTTATAAAGAGCAACGTTAATTTCGTTCGTTCATTGTGATAACTTTTAAACTTAGCAACTCTCTTCCTGAGTCTGTTTCCTAAGAAGAACCATACGAGGGTCGTCAAATCAAGAGTGAGTTCTGTTTTGTTTAATCGTAGACTGCATTTAAGCTTAACATCAAGCAATCTGTGGTTAAATGCAAGCCAAATCAGCAATTACCAAGTATAAATTTTAAAAACGTAAGACTCCGGGCTAATTTTTTAGCTATCTTGGATTTTGAAAACTATCATATTTTACTAGTCAAGCTCTTTTTGGATACTCATATTTACATAGTAAGTTGTGAAAAAATTTTGGTCCACCATTTTGTAACGAAGGCAAACACACAAACATACATACACACACACACTCACATGAAACTTATCTTCTTCTTCTTATGGTGCCTCTCCATCTAATGAAGGTTGGCAATCAGCTCTGCATACTTCAATTAGTCCAATGCTAAGCGAAAGAAAAAAATCCAATGAAAAGTGAAGCTTATACACACACTCTACACTCCGTCATTATTTCATCGGGGTTCAAAAAAAAATTGCACAAAATTTTAAGTGGTTCTGTATATATCTGACGTCATACTCTTAATAAGTTTGAAGAGCTATCCGTCTTGAACTCCTCGAAATACCTCTCAAAATATTTATTAGGAGCTTATGACTTTTATTTTTTTATTAAAATCTTCTGATGATAACAATGAGATCTTATTAAACTGTAAGTGGAAAGAGAAGGAATCTAAAATGAAAATAAACTCCATTCCGAAGCAATAGTAAACAGCGACCGTGACGCGCCTGGCTTCGCTCTCTTAGTAGTGGAGACTTAGTAGCTGGATTTAAATTTTCACAACATAAGTGTAAAATAATTAATAGTTTAAAAAAACTAAAAAACACTCTTTTTATAGAAAACCGTAATTTTATCAAATTAGTGTATTGTCATCGGTCCTCAATAAATCTACAAAGTTTGAACGAAATCTGGCCGTTTAAAGTGGGTCAAAATCGCGCCCAAAGAAGTCGGTTACAAACAAACATACAAACATACAGGTGAAGCTAATATAAAGCGTGTAAAAATTAGAACAATTAGATCATTATTTACTGGTGGCAGTCATTTTGGATTTAAAAAATAAGTGTTTGTGTTCTAATCTTAAAGCTTTTTAAAAAAAAGATGTGTTTTTGTTCTAATGCAGCGCTTATTTGATATCCATATTGAGGCAGTTGTGCATTCACCACACGCACAGAGATAGAGAGTGAGAGTGAGAGAGAGAGAGAGAGAGAGTGAGAAAATGAGACGTCAAACTTATAACACCCGTCGCTCTTGCTTCGAGGGTTACAATTTAATCAAAATTGATAAGATGGTGTGATGAAAGGATGTTTATTTGTCCTCACATCATACTTCAGGCGAAGTTTTAAATATAAATAGTATGAATCCGTACTGATTTCTAACATATCAATTTATCAGCGTATAAATACGATCCCAATACCACGTATATAAGTTTTAAGTTTGTGTCCAATAAAGTATTATCTATCTATCTATATGTATTTATTATTATCTTTATTTATAATCATTTACTTTTCGACAAAGCCCTTATACAGCTGCTATTCTTTTAATTTATTGATTATTATTGAATGAAATACTGACGAGTCCATATTGATGATAGTTATGATTATGTTTATATAATGTAATAATTATTTAACAATATGACAATAAAGACATTCTATAAAGATATTCTATTCTATTCAATAATCATTAGTCTTTGCTCTCTCTAATTCGTAATAGATACTGCAGGGTCTCGCGTACTATCAGGGCCGCTGGGCCCCGGCGGCGCCTCGCGGGCGCCTGTTCCCTAACTTTTATTATTTTTGTAGCGCTCCGTTCGCGCTGTTTTTATTGTCGCGAATGAGTTCGCTCGAACCGCGTAGCTTTACATAAATAGATAGCTACAATGCCTTAGCACTTAGCACAACAAAGCTTAACGACTTTTGCGACGAAATATCCTTGTATTTTTAGAGGAAATCTCGACACCTGTCCGATTCATGCTTGTTATAGAGCTGCTTTTCATTTCAAACACGGTATTTTAAAGAGTTTTGTTAAATGGGTATTGCCATCTCTTTTTGACTTTTACGATCAGTATTTAACTTTTTTTACATGAAATGGGCTTGCGCCTTATCGTCTGATGGTGAACAATCTTATATGATATAAGGTGGAGCGCGCTTACCCAGAAAAAACAGAGTCACTTTTGCTTTTAAAACCGCCTGATTATATTTTATAATATATGATTTCAGTGATGTGAAGGGTTAATATTATTTTTTAGGGTTCCGTATCCAAAAGGTAAAAATGGGACCCTATTACTAAGCCTCCTCTGTCTATCTGAAACTGTGTCACCAGGCTGTATATCTCATAAACCGCGATAGATAGAAAGCCGTAAATTTCGCAAATTAGGTATTTCCGTTGTCGCCATAACTATAAATAAGAACAATTAAAATTTTGAAGGGAGTCTACATAACGTGTTTTAGTTTTTTTTTGCTCAGCACTAATAACAGTAACAGGTAGACACTAAAATCTTCACAGAATATTCAGGTATAATAAGTGTAAAAAAAGACATAATGTCAAATTAAGTTATATAAAATGTAATATGTCAAAATATTCAAAATTAATCCAATCAAATGCCTAATATAATTAAATAAAATAAATATTTAAGGGGGCTCCCATACAACAAACGTGTTTTTTGCGATTTAATATTAGATTAATGGCACGGAATGTAACCGAGTGGTGGCCAAGGCTAGGGAAGAGGAGCGTTGGTCGTCCAGATGGGTCGTTGGTCGAACCTGGACCAGATTGGCACAGGATCGAGACATATGGCATGACAAGAGAGAGGCCTATGCCCAGCAGTGGGATAGAATCGGTCGTAGGTGATGATGATGAAAGGCACGGAACCCTCCATGCGCGAGGCTGACTCGCTTGGACAAGTGTCCAATTATTTAAATTTTCCGACAAGTTCTATCAAAGTATCGGTTAGTTGCGAGCTCGGCTAGTACGGCAGAGACTTGGTATTGAGAATGCACACCAGCTCGTTAGGGCGGCAGCGTCTGCGGTCCGCCGCGTGACGTCACGTCCTGCCGCGCCGCCCGAGCCTCATTACCATACATTATATTCGCCATTACGTCCAACTCTGCTTCAGGCTTTTTGTTATGTTTTTGATGATACACTCACCCATGTCAGCCAACTTTATGTATATTTTTTAGGGTTCCGCACCTAGAGGACACCAACGGAACCCTGTTATTATGACTTCGCTTTGCATCTGTCACTAGCTAGTATCTCAAGAATCGTGGCAGTTAGACCTGTTTTTGATTTGGCATCGGAAAAAAGGTGAAATTTGTTCCTAAGCACTATTTACTGGTCAATTTCAATAATATTTGGTAATGACTCTACCATTGCATTTTTGATTTATTACTCATATATAAAGAATTATTTGACCAAATTTATAGACATTCAGATTTTTTAAAGCTTTTAAATCTTTTCAATGTTTTTAATCTTTGTTGACGACCTACCACGTTGGCGTAATATCATGTTTTTAAAATACTTTTTGTATATCAATAAATTAAGTCAAATAATAATTGTTTAAATGTAAGTAATACAGCTTCTACCATGACAAATAATGACAAATCTTCCATGTTTTATTTCTTGAGGTCCACTGGTTGGAGGGCCGTTAGTTAAATAAAAATAAAATATATAATTTAGGAGATTTTCTATATAACAAACGTACTTATTGCCATTTATTCATTCAGGAATAAGTGTACGGAACCCTTCCTGCGCGAGTCCAATTCGCACTTACCCGAAATTTACATATACTATATGTGACAGCCATCATCTTTGTTGCTATGTTGATACTCGTAGATCGTGTTCAAATGTAAATCATTCAGGATATACTCGTGTTTCTTTTTATTTGTGTTGTGCATTACGTAAACAAGCATATATCTGCCGAGTAATGGGTGTGTTGATCAAAAATTTATTGATGAGGAAAACGAAAGCACCATTTCGGATGTGGGACAAGCGTGCGTCTGGCGCGCTTCGCCCCGCGGTGCGCTGCGCCTCTGATTTACACACGACACGCTGTACTCTGTAACGCAGTACGTCAACTCTCAGTTTTCAAAAACAACAGAGATCTCTCTGTTTTTAGTTTTCAGTGATGAGTTTGGGTTTTTATTAGTGCACGTTCTTTGGTAAGTGTTGCGGCGACAACTCACCAGGAGTCGCTGCAGTAAACTTTTGTTAAAAGTACATACTTATTATTAAATAATAATATTATGTCGCGGGTTTCTAAAATTTGTGATATAGTACTTGTCTTTATGTGTATTCAGAACAAGCACTATGGTTGCGATTTCTTTAATTACCTTCGAGAGAGGTTATCCGATTTACATCATTCATTAAAATTATATTTCCGTAACTTTGATATATATCAACAATATTTTATGAAGTGCTATTTAAATACATTTAATGTAAAACGCATTGAAAATCGATATCTATCGACATCTCAATAGTTATTATATTCTTTTGTTGAAACAAGTCACTGCGTTGAATCTGTCCGCGCGCTAACCTGCGAACCTGCACTCGTTCACGAGCCGTTGTCTGTTTTTCATCGAACTTTATGTATAAACTGTAGTCGTTGTCGTAATTGAATCACTCTGCGAGATTGGCGCACACAATACGGCGCGCCGGTTAATTTTTAATAAGTGATCGTAATTGCATAACGTAGCGTCGCGATGCGCGAATCAGCGCGGTCGCGCTCGCCGCGCACGGCTAATATTTGCATATTGCGATTGATGCGAACCAATCAATACTGCAAATAACGAAAATGTTTTACGGATCTACAAATATGATTAAATGTCGCGTTTATCTCCGGCATCATATTTTGACTGTAGTTGCGCATGCGACATATATATTTAAAAAAAAACAACGAAGAGCTTCTCAATTAATGGTTATTGTTTAGTAACCACAAATTCTTATATCAAATTAAATGCAAAAACTTAGATTCATAAAACATCATCAAACAAAATTAGCTTGTTTTCCATACATATAATTCAGGCTCTAACACAATGATTCCCACAAGCTAAAGAGGGAAAGCTCGTGTATTATCTCGTAACATCACATAACAATAGTCTTTAGTAGGCTGGCAGACAATTACATTGTGCGTTCGTATCTGTGTAACCTCGAAGGTTATTAGAGCGGCGGAAGGCAATATTCGGCTCTCATCGGAGTCATAAATATTTTTTATAAGCAAGGAGGTAGCGGCCGCACAAACAACTGGCATACAAAAGCGTCGCAATCAAAATAACACATCGGTGGCGCGCTTCGTCCAAATTGCTTTGTCAAAGTGTGCTCGCTGTGATTGCTCTATTCTGGTCCCGGAGCAGAGCGCTTTATTCGCTTTTTGCTTCTTATCATTGACACTGAGTCTGCCGTGCGGGGCTATAACGCGGCGCGCACTGCTTCCTGCCAAAATATTAGCACAAGATAGAGCTCGGCGCGAGGTTGTGTCGGTACCGAGCTAATTGTGTTGCTTTAACTGATGAGCGTGTAGCAGCATGCGCCCCTCCCGCCCGGGCCGCGCCGTCGTCGCCCGCTCAACCTAATTTAATTCCAGCTAGTTGCTTAACAATTCCACCAGCTAAAACGTCTAAGTAGACGGGTCATGCCGCCGCCGCTGGATTTAGTTTATTACGAGTTCTATTAAGTGAGTAATTAATCTGACTGCCTCCAAGTGGTCGGAACTAGAAACGCAAGCGTTTAGTTCATACTGCGCCTAACTTTCTACTATACCTATTAAATTTGGTGCATCAGTGGCGAAACTGTTACTAGCTTCGGTCGAGTTTTGGAAAATGTAGTTCGAATTTATGCAAAGTAATTCCAGTAGTTGTTACTGACGACCAACTCTAAAACTAATTTGAAATTTACTACATATGCGCTTAATTATACTTCATGGTTCTACAGGGATCCTAATTTAGCAGTGGCGATTAATCTGTTTTAGTATACTTGGTTAATCTGAATGTATAGCCGAATGAAATGTCTAACGAAGTGAGGTATTCAGGTCATCGACCCGCGGTATCTGCCTGCAACTTGGCGAGGTTACCTTACAGCCCACGAATTGGCTCGGCTTCGTTTAATTGCCGCTTTCAAACTGCAATAGTATATCTACATCCGCGTCGATCCAGCATACGATGGTTTACTTAAAAAGATTGCTACTAACACAACTCTATGGTTTAATAATGATTGAAGTCAGATATATCTATAAGTTTAATAGTGCATACATCTGGTTTAAATTCGAATATCGATGGTGTAAACGATCCGCTACGTTGTATTTGGTAACGGACTTAGTTATTAAATCAAATCAAAATTTTCTTTATTTAGACTGCAATAAGGTGGGCGGGGTTAATAAATACAACTTAATAACTAGTGTTAGTGACAGTATACTGATTACCGTATACTTAAGATTGTAAAATTATGCTACTTATCCAAAAAGCCTAAAATCAACTGAAATTACCTATTGCTTCAGTGATCAATGTACTTCTCTGTCTACTAGTGTGACTGTACTTCTTCCTCATAAATTCAAAGACTAAATACCGTCGATCCGTTGCAATTCTCACCAATTGTGAATGCAACATAAAAACTTACATGAAATATGTGGTGGCATACCTCCACTGCGCCAAACGGATCCTGGCCCCGCCGCCGCGCCGGTGCCAACCTGTGGTCGCAGCCTAATGGATGCCTTTGTATGGCAGCCGACTCGCTATTTTTCCGGGTACACTACGCCCATTCTCCTATCGCATCCGACGGTAATCGCCCCGTTTCTCAATCCGATGGCGGTATTTGCAATATTCTCAACGATCTTGCTTGAAACAATTTCATTTGGCTCACGATCTTCTCGGCTCGTATGTAACGATGAATTTAATCCTATTAAAACGGACACACATTGTGCCAGAATTGTAGCGTGGTGGCTTTGGTCTGTCGCCGGTCGCGTCGGCCGTCCGCACCCACTAACCGGAACCGGACCTTAAACAGAATTAAATATGGTTTAATTTCGTTACTATTGGCGCGGTGAAAAAGCTCCGCCTAGCCGAAACACAACTATGCCGAGAGGAAATAAAATAGCAAGGGAAGCGATGCGGGCGTCGGACGAAGCGATTATGCAGTCGAGAATAATGGGCGCCGGTCCACATGCACGTTTTTGTTTGTGGTCTGTGACGCGATTTATACGCGAATCGTACCGTCGCCGAAGTGAGCGCCGCGGGTACCGGCAATAATTGCTTTGAACAAATTCAACCGCGCGCCGCGTTTTGTTTTCAATAACGCGTGCCAATTGCACTGTGCGGCCATAATCTGCAGAGGGCGTTACTAGCTGGCGATACCAATATTTGTTAGCAAAATATCATCTAATATAATTTAAACATTTATTTGCATCCTTAAAACGAAATAATATATTTGGAAGGATTAATATATTAATGTTCCTACGCAAAATTAGTATTTCGAGCGAGTAGCAACCATGTTGGTCTAAATTATACGCGAAAAAAAACAATAATAATTATGTACGAGCTATTTAAGTACCCAAGCTCTGGTGTTGAGAGTTTTCAAGCCTTTTACTAAGCCTTACAGCTGGAATCTACAATATAACGTGTCATCCGACCCACGGTAGCGCACAGATAGAATTGCCACTTTTTATGACAGGTCATCAATCCAAAGACCGTTCCTTCGATAATCGCCTTAATCGAGCTACATGCGGTACTGAAAACGGAAAACGGAAGGTATAAACTTTAAATCTAGCCACAGTTTAGTTTGATTAGTCAGCCTTAGGTTTGCGTAAGAAAGCTAGAAAGAGCTTAATCTGTCCGGTCGGCGGCGGCGGTGTAAGTTTTAATAGTGTTATCAGTAGCCAGGCAGCCGCTCCTCGCCCCCAGGTCGGCGCGCGAGCCTCCATCAACCCTTATTAAAGGTTACAAAGACGCAAGGCCCAACCTTCTGAGAATCTCTTTCTACTCCCTCCCAATTCGTGAGATTAAGTTAAAATCTTGAATTTTGACGAAATGAGCTTTTTATTCGTAGATGTCGAATACACAATCGACAACGTGTCCTTTACTAAGATATTTTTACTAATACGTATTCTTTATTATATTTATGTGTTTAATAAACTTTTATTTATTTGGTTTTGTATATCGTCTCCTTACTGCGAACTCCTACTGCAAATTAGCTTCACCATATCCTTGATTATCATAATTTCTCATTATCAACTAAACGTAGAATATGAAAATATACGTATTATAAATAAAGTTACTAAATTAATAAACTAAATGCTAACGTTTCTTATATGCTTTACTCCTACACGCTCTGATTGCTTTATTGATTTTTGTGAAATTTTAATTCAAGTGTCAGTTAGACACTGAAATAACACATCAGTTACTTTCACACCGAATTAACGATGATAAAACTGCAGCTAGTATATAACAAGAACAGCGCAAGTATGTCATATTTATTTGCAGCCGACATTATACATATCACCTAATTATTTATTCAATGCTTTGCTGCTTTGCACAGTTTCCTATAAACTTCAAGTAAAGAATAAACGTATGCGCATTTAATGTGAACAGATTTGTACATTTGGCTACGCCAAGACCACTTAACAGCATCTGTAAAAGAGTTGACTGCCGTTAAATCTGCCATAAACAATAAAATTTGCATTTATTGGTCGTCCTTAGTGTCGTAAATTCACGGCGAGCGACCTGCAAACGACATTTTGAGTGATATATCTGCCGCTATGATCGCAGGAACAGTAGTGCCGCGTAGAGTCGTCGATGCGCATTAATTGAAATCACCAGTCAATCGGAGTCGGTGACGGCGGCAGTGGCGCGATGTCGACGCTCAAGCTCGCCAATTATTGACATTTGTTCAGGCATCCACTCGCGTGAAGCATCGCTCTGCTCGCGCCCAGCCTAGCCGCCCGCGACCACCTCTACTAACACTGACCACCGCATCACGCTTACTTAAATACATACGCATTCTTTCCATATACTGTGCTCATGACTTACCTATTGCTAGGCTTAGTAACAGATCTAAAACGAATGCCACATCAATGACTCTACTTTTCATTTATCTTTCTTATTTTCCTTCATATTGTCGGAGTAGTTCGTATTTATCTAAGTTTTAATGCTTCCTCTATGTAATGGTAAAACTCTTAATGCAATTCAACATTAAGAACTTGGTGACAACTAAAATAACTTGAGTGGATTTCCATGCAAACAAGAAACAAACTTTGCACTCCCAACGACATGTAAGTAGGTGTGCAAGTCTAATAATTCAAGGGAGCGGGTGGCCGTAATGTTGGAAATTTTCAGAGCGCCTCGAAACTTGAGTCTTTCGGGTCCAGTAGACTCGCAGCATTCAACAAATTGTTATCCTTTAATGGCGTAAAACGGCGCTTGAACATCAACAAACACTGCGTATCAATATCAATATCTTCTTTTTTTAAATACCGTTCCATTTCCATTTTCAGACACTATTTATCTTGCTAGAAATATGCATGGAGCTTAGCATCGCTAGTTACTTTCCACTGCTTCGCCTCTATATCAAGTTAAACTGTGTGCAAAATTTCGTAAATGTACTGGCAAACTTCAACAATTCAAATCGCGATGCACACGAAGAGCCTGCCAAGTTCTCGACAAAGACGCTCACGTACAAATACAGAACGTCTAGCTATCACCAATAAACTTTACTAATGTGTTTCTGCTGTAACATCAGAATAAAGGAAATGCAATGAAAGCATGCATGTTCAGATGTAGTAACTAGAACATTCGTCCAAAAACAGTAATATAATTACCATAGTAATATTTAATGAAACCGGTATTTTATATGTCAATTGCGTTGATAATATTAAAGAAAATTTTGAGGCATTTGTCGGGTGCAAAGTTACTCGAGAGCGTGGAGTGCGAGTAGGTGCAGGCTGGTGCGCGCGGGCACAAAGAGCCGACGGAACCGGATAGCGACTATTGCCGGCGGCCGGCGATAAGGCCGCGGAGACGCCGCCGCCTCTCCTGATTTATGTACGACGTGTCTCCTTTTTAATGAGTCCGTAAGAAGATATCTGCCTGGGAACCACAATAAATTTCCCAGCTGTGACTTTTCGAAATTCAACCGTCGATATCTGCAAACAAACCTAGCCCCGTTCCGTTAATCTGCCGAAGCGCAGAACGTATCGCGTATATAAGTCGCGCTTATCTCGGGTAATGGCCGCCTATCTAGTTGATCTGCCAGTTTTATTTATGGCCATGTTTTCCTTTACGCGCTCCTTCCAATTTGTGGAGAGTGAAAGGGATTGTTATGTGGCTGCCATGTTTCATAGCAATAAACATGTGTATCCGAAATAACGACATTAACTATTTTTCTTCACTCCCATTGATTCTGGGAGAGAAGTGTCGATGTTGTGTTAGGATAGATATTGTTTGCAGTTAGTTTAACGAAAAATGTTCCGCAAATAAAATGAGACGTTTCCTAACCATATCTATATAATGAGTATTATACTGTAAATACGGGTTCGTATATCTCGTTTAAAGGCTATTATCGCTATATCGACGCGTTTTATGGGCCCGGTCCCGCGAGTTCATCGTTAAAAGCTGCAAAAGTGATTATGATTTAGTCATATAATCCCGTTAAATCGTTTAGACAAAAATGTTGTGGGAGCGCTGAAAAACGGGCGAGGGCAAGCGAGAACAAGCGGGGCGGGGGGTACGCGGGTGCGGGTTGAAATACAGAGCGGTGGTTGCGTGCCCCCTCGTTACGGGCACCGGGCGTCCGCGATCGTTCTGTGTAAGTAGTGCGTTCATCCTGTTAAATTTATTGCCGCTTTTATATCAGCCGTTACGGGGGCCTTCCGGCGTATCGGCCGCCGGCCCAGCTTACTCAACTCGCAATTACGCTTTGCCGGCTTTCACTCCAACGGACGGCGACTTTTGCCGTCTATCGAATTGTAATGGAATTAGCGTTCCGCTGCTCTTTTAATTTGTCCTTTATCTTTGTCCGAAACGAATCCACCTGAATCGTTTGCTCGTTTCGTTAAGTGTTTTGTTCGAATTCAGCTGTGCCTTAGTTCTCTCGGATAGATGTAATGTTAATTTGTGATTTAAAACGAGGGCGTTCTTTTAACGGATTTTTTACGTTAAAATTTAAATAATCAAATCTACTTTTGTCGGTACGAAGTTATGAAGTGTCGTTTACAATAAACTTAACGAACTAGAGTAACATATATGTCTTTGCTGTAAATTTCTACTTACTCGCAATGTATACAAATGGATAAGATAATCCAAATTGCTTTTCTTTACGTAGTATTATCGCTTCGCGTTGATAAAATGCTGGCAGCTCCAACATCAGTAGGATAAGCGTAAGAAAATATACCCGTGTGTGTAATATCCGTTATGGCTGCCATTACTTTGTAAGCGCGTAGACCTGCTACGCCGTAACTCGTAGCATCAGTGTATGATACATTAAAACAGTTAATTATTTATTTAAACTAGTAGTTCTTCCAATAGTAGACCTTGCGAACATGATTTTTGGGAACATCGTTTGTAACGAAACTTAAAGACTTTATATCTCAACAATTACTTACTTAAATAATTAAAATTATTTACAAAATTACAAATTCATAAGGATATAATATATAAGCTCTCCATCTAATATTATTAAAAAGACTAGTAAATAGCGCTGCTGTAAATTTTCCCCTTTTTGTGGGAACTATCCTGCCAATCAGAAATCGCCGACGAATAAAAATCTGTCGATTAGTTGTATCTGTAAACTAAGTTTAATCAATATTGACTGGGAATTCCAGCTTTTTCCTGTTAGAGAATCAACGTATAACAATACTTGCAGGCAGACGAAAGCAAAATTGGCTAATTAATGCAGAGACTTCAATCGCATGGCTAATAAAATCGCTTATTTGCTATGTCCGTTGTATATGCAAGCGGCTTATTTATTAGGTTGCTGATTTATTTATTTTTCTATTTTAGCAATACTTCTAACGTGTACAAATAAATAACAATGACTTTAGGCAGCATTAAATTTCAAAATATTCCGATTCCTCTTAAATAAAGCGCTGATGTCGGCAGTTCCAAAGTATCGGATGAGGCAATTTTATGAGGTTATTGAAAGATAGCGAGTTCGACGTTCAACCCTAAGTGATGAGATCCGGCCCTACCCGGCCTTCGGAACGTTTGTAATACAGTTTTACGGCCAGCTTATAACGTATCTCGTTCGTATTGTGTATAAATTTACGCTAAAGATAAAAAAAATGTCGTGTATCATAATTATATTCTGCACGACTTTGTGATATAAGCAAAACCTAATCTTAAATTGAATACTTTCAAACTCAACATCTTTTCATTATATTTATAAGATAAATCAAAATGTTATCTTAATTACAAATGAAATGGAGTCAACATGAATTCATTTTTAGAAAAGGTTTAATCCCCATTGTCGGCGAGGTTGGCAGCACCGCGCTGTGTACCGTGCCGGAGCTCGGGTATTATCAGTTCAAATCTAAACGAAGTAACCTTAAGTGGACCGCTACGCATAAACGTAAGCAGTCGTACCGAAAAAAAAACGATATAAAACTCTAATACACGTTTCGCGTGCCTCCCTTCTTTGTATAATAAAAAGTAATATTTTTGTTACATTTGTGCCGTAGTCATAGGACGTACGTTTTTGTGTCTATTGGTAAAAGCGGTGTGGGTCAGCACACGTGTTCCGAACATACAATCAGCCGTTAGGGCCGGCCGCCGCCGTGACACCCCTAAAACGATTTGATTAAACTCATAAAGCTGGAGGTGGCCGCGATAGAAAACTGGAAGTTATGCGGCAGCCCGCGCCGCGCCGCCACCGGCCCGCCTTAATATCACAGGTCACTGCTTCCGCGCCGGAGCTCAAAAGTTTTTAAATAAATTACCTGCGCAATAACTGATGTTGATGACTACACGTTATCGGATGCAAATTACAATGAATTTTAATCGCCATAAATTTACCTGCCATGGCCGGGCGGGATGGTGGGCCACAGAGGATGTAATAGTAACTTCTATACCCAGTAACTGATATGTTGGGGAAAAATAGAATATCCCTGACATCGCCGAAACTGTTCGTTATTACTTTTCCTTTTCAATTTAGCGAGATCTCGGCGCGATTACCGATGAAGAAGAAACAATGCAATTCGTTGCAAAAGTTTCGTACAGTAAATACCCCGATGTTGTGCTTCCCGTATTGGATGTTGTTACCAAGTATCGAATCCCTGAGCTTACGCCGGTACCGCGTGCACGTCAAACTTTGCTAACCGCCCTTAAGAAAGTTGGTAAAGTTGCCTCTTTGGAAGATGTGCTGGGTCCACAGTAGCTGATTGTACATCTATGTTGAAAAGCTCTATTATGTATACGTACACAGACGATATGTTCAGTAACTATTTATTGCTATAAAATATTCAATAATAATCGATTGATGATATAGAAATCAATTGTATAACATCAATGATTCTCCTCCAATTTTTCTAACAAACCTCTCTAAGGACATAAATTATCGAGACCAATATGTACGACGATTGTTAAAATTTATCCAGCTATATAAACTACCTGCCTATACTCGATACCCGTCAATTGTCGAATAAAATCCTTACAAATTTAACATACTCGTTATATGTTTGTAAATAATTATTAGAGCGCTTTTTGAAAGAGCCCTTACCTAAGAGAGGCGAAGCTCGCTCGAGACGCCGCTCACGACTCTCCCGATCTCGTGTAACTGTAATCCCGCAGATGATGCTGGATTTAACAGCTTTATATTACCTCCAGTATAAGTTACGTGATAAATGTAACCTTTGACTAAAAAGTATTAGTCGAAGTACATCCGATACAATTTAGAAGTAAAACAAATGAAATTTTATATTTTGGTAGTTTTAACTTCATATACCTAAAACGTCTCTGAGTGATAAAGAGAGATATATCGCACAATTGAAAATGTAATATATTAATTTGACGTACTGGTTTCTGTCATTTACATGGAGTGATAAAGAGAGATATATCAGATAATTCAAAATGTAATAGATACATTCGACGTACTAATTCTGTCATTTACATGGAGTGAGTGATAAAGAGAGATATTTCACAAAGTCAAGCAAAAGACTGAATTTATAGATGTTGATGAACTCACACAATGAGTACATACATATTTTCGTATCACCGTTTGCAGGGAGGTACAGTAACGCAAATGAGGCGCGTGCCGCGTGGCGTGGAGCGCGCGTGATGGCGCGCGCGTCGCATTATCAACCGTCACTTCGCTCGACAGGTGTCGCCGTCAGCCAACTCGAGAGTAAATTACTAGCTTCCAACTCGCTGAATCAACTCCGCTCCTTAATCGATTTCCGAACCGCCCGCTGAAGACCTCCTATTTAAGAACTCCGCAAAAACTTTCTCCCGATAATTTTCCGTTCGTTAGTGGCGCGAATCACAATTTCAAAATTAAATTCATGTGCACGCCTCGAACAAATTCACTAATCCGACCCTAATTTAATCACACGATTGTGTCAATACCCCGCATAATACGTACAGTGTGCGACGTGGGTGATATTATTATCATAACCCGTAAATTCCTTCAGCCGCCGAATTTCGTTATTCGGGAAATGGATTAGATTTGTACTTAGACGGAAGCACGTATGTCGTAGCGTATGTGTACACAAATGTCGATCCTGGTAACACTGAGGAGCAACATCTTGCATGTAGACGAGCTACGAGCTCGTTTTCGTATTTAAATAGGGAAATAGGAAACAGACGCTGTGAGTCGCCGAAGCACGGGTGCCGTGGTATTGTTTTAATTAAAGTAATTGGAGGAGGCACGTCGAGAGCCGTCGCTCGGTTGGCATGATCTGTGCCTTGAGGATTTACACCAATTTAATGCTGAACTCAGCCACCCGTCAATTAACGGCGCGAATCCTCTTCGATCGTATAAACGAGGACCTAGTAGGAACCTTCGCTTAATGAATGCATTCTCTCTCCTTGCATTCTCAACCTCGGCCTGAATCAATACGTTTCATATTCCCCAGGAAATGGAATGGAAATGAAAACTTTAATATTTCGTTTGTCGTCGCCAACTAATCCCCGATACCGAAGGTTTCTTCCCGATGCGACAAATGCAGCCATACAATATGAGAAAGAAATGAAAAGAACCGCCACTAACAAAAAAGGAAGCAAAGATAAACGGAAACGGACTCGCTCATAGAGAAAAGTAGACGCTCGAGCAACTGGAAACTTCGCGGACACTCACTCTTCAGCTATTCTTTGTAGATACGTGAATCTTTGTTAACAAGAAATGTTCTGGTTCTTTTGAAAGATGATTACATACATACTTGCAGATTAATCAGTCATGTTGGAACGATCAAGCTGGAAATATAAGTCCTTTATAAATAAGCGTATTAGAAAGTTTACGCAGTAAAAGTACACATGAGTCCCTTTATCGTGTAATGTTTGCTTTAACGGAGGCTTGATGATACTCGACAAGTACCGCCACCCTTCAGTAAAGTCGGCGTCGTTTGCCTGTAATCAAGCAAATGTTCTATTTCCGTAGAAAAGCTCGGATTAACCCCTTCCTTCGCCCAGAGAGCGTTTGTACAACTTTCTGTAAAGTAATTAAAGGTTCAAGATATTTGAACTTCAGGAATTTCATAATCTCTATTTATCAACAGAGATATATCTTCGTTATAAAATAATTTAATACTTGTCAATTTGACTTATTTAATAGATTCAATTAATATATTCCGTACCCTAAGGATACCCAACGGGACCCTAATACGAAGACTATGCTGTCCGTCTATTACCAGGCTGAATCTCATGAAACTTGCCAGTTTGCATTTTCACAAATAGCGTATTTCTATTGCCGCAATGGAATAAATATTTATAAGAGGCTCTCATACGTTTTGTTTCTGGGTCCGCCTAGTACTTGGCCAGTTATAAATTTCTCAATAAAATACTTCTGTTAACTGTGGTAGTTAGCTTTTATCATTTTTGTAACTTCGTGTACTCTTGCGATAGAATTCATATATCGAATTTAATATATTCGATAGAATTCACCTAAGCATCGTTTACATGACTATTTAGCTATTGATCAAGTTGTCGTTCAGAAAATAATGAAAAAGGATAAGTGTTCGCAATTCCCATTGTATAACGATCAACATGTACATATTTCAAGTCTGTACACCTACTTACTCAATGTCAATAAAACTTATTAGAATATCTCATACAAGTTTCCAGAATTATTTATGAGTCGGTAACGGCAACAAGACGCATCGGAGAAGAAACCGTGAATAATGCAAAGGCCCCGCGAATCGGATCATATTTTTTCAGAGGAAATGTGGAATCGCGAAGTGGCAAAACAGAATTTAATATTCGTAAAAGGGTTGACGTCGGTATTGGGGCAGCGCGGCAGTTGACGCGTGCCCGCTCTACGAGTTTTTTTGGCTACTTTCCAGAATCAATATCTTCGGATACACAGGCGGTCGCGCGTTTTGCACTAATCTCGCCGTAACCCGCCGTGCACTATGTGGAAATAGTCCGCATTCAAACATTTAGGTCGCCTGATACTCGTATCTACGTTTCTGTTTTACTGCCCACAAGCTTTCACAGACTTAGCTCAATCATAGCTACGATCAAGTTTTCTTTATTAAAACTTTTTTTTGTTTTAGATAGATAGATAGAAAATTCTTTATTGGACACATTAATTCTTACATACAAAAAAGAAAAAGAAAGAGCTTACAAATAAGTGTGCCACAATTGGCGGCCTTATCGCTTAAAGCGATCTCTTCCAGGCAACGTTTGGATGGAGAGGAGTTTTTTTTTGTTTTCCTTTGTTTTAAAGATTTTTGTTTATATCCGGTCAGCCAGAAACTATATCGGTGAATTAAAACGCTAGCTAAATCCCTGTTTGGCATGTATTTGTCGTTTTATGGGGCAGAGTTACTAGCCCGCCACTAGAAGAGGGTTGTAGATTCGATTCTGTTTGTTTGATCTGCAAATGTTTGTCCACAGTCTAGGTGTTTGTGGGGATGACCGAACAAAACCTATAGGCGACTACTATTGAGGAAATGGCAGTTTAGGAGTTACATTAAAGCATATTGGTTTTAGATATGTATATACATACGGGTATTTATTGGATTGCATCGCTTTAATCTTTGACTCAATATGTAGTCTGAAACGATGACGTCGAGTATGAAAATTACCGGCATTATAAAATATGCGTATTCTGGCGTAAACCGCAGAATAATAAAATCAAACATTATGTATTTGCACTTAAACGTGTTATTTAGAGACAATTAATGTAAAGCCTAGGTATTATTATTTTGCGGTATACACTATATGCAGGATTTTTTTTTTTTATATTAGGACACATTCACACACGGCTGGTTAGCCCCATACTGAACCATTTCTAGCTCGTATTATGGTCGCTAACACAACTGATATACTACATATACATACATACATATTATATATAAACACATATTTAACACCCAGACCCATAGCCAACAAATTTAGTTAAGCACAAAGATGTTGACCGGGCCGGGAATCGAACCCGGAACCTTCTGATTAGCAGACCGGCATGGTAACCTTTACGCTAACGAGGTCGTCAAGGATCCCTCGATAGAACTAAATTTTAGGCGAAAATAACACTATAATAAGCAAAAAATTGTATAATATTAATTATAAAATACAAATAAGTTAATGTTAAAGCTTTCGAAATCTGTCTACTCAAAGTATGTATGTCTGAATTCAACTTGGCTTATATAAGCTAGCTATTCACAAAATCCTTGCACCTAAAACTTACTTCTTCTTCTTCTTCCTTGCCTTATCCCACTAGGTGGGGTCGGCACAGCAAATTTTCCTCTTCCACTCTCCTCTATCAGCCGTCGTCTCTACACTCACTCCTTGCACCTAAAACTTACTTGCGTGCAAAGTAATAACGATTGGGTTAAACAATGTCACTCGATACCATAACAGCTTGTACAATGCGTGATTTGATTAAAATCGCCACCTACCAACCTAATTTACTAACCACCCCTACTGGCACTACATTTTATTCCCGATTGAGTTAAAGATGGAAATATGTAAGTATGTGTTTTGGCATGATTATTATTTTCTGACGTCAAAACTAATAATTATGTACAATGGAAGATAGTCATAATAAAGGTTTCTCCAAAAAAAATAATGATATAACTATTATGTAGGTATATATTTTTTTAAATAAGCTATAGATACGAATCCTGCAGACTCAGCGAAACTAAAAATGTTATTATTATCCACATAATATGATTAAATGACATGCGGTTCTGGTAGGCACGTATCATTATCTCTCCAAAAATGTCGCTCTGAAATGAAAACGCTCGAAGACACGTGAATGAATAAAACATGAAAAATAAATCTTTTTTCGCGATGTTCCTTTTCTGCGTAGAATTTACAGTGGGTAAATATTACCAACCTACCTTCTACGAAATGCGTAAGAACCTTGAACTCAATGGGATAAGCATTCAGCATTCACTTTTGTTATGTGTGATATATTGTCTTTGATGTAAACTAGAGCGTGTTTAACTTTTTGAACTTTTATCTAAACAAGATTTGGCGCAAAGAATAAACAATATGACAAAAATTGGTCAAATCTATTACGTCAGAACACATCACGGAACGTTGTGAAAGACTTAGGCCTGCAGCTGGGCTTACTAGGGTGATCTTACGCAAACATCGAAGTTAAGCAACGGTTAATGTGAACAGGCTTTAGATGGGTGATCACGAAAAAGTATTTGTTTTTCTATAATAGACAGACAGCCATTGAAAAAGAGGCATTTGGGCCCTTGGGCGGCTTGAAATCTTACAAAATCTGAGCCTGGTCACACGTGGCAATCGTTCAAAATTTGATCATAAAATGCCAGTAAATCACGATATATTTGGAACTAAAATAAGAATTTTAGTGGTGAAATGATCGTTTTGTTCGAAAATTGAATTAACGCAGTTAGTGTGAAAATGTCGGCGGAGTGGGCGCAGTCGGGTGCGAAGCGATGCGGCGTGCTCGAGAGCTCGGTTCATTTAGAGCCACTTGTCTGTAATTGCACAGCGACTAAGACTTTATCCCGCCTGAACGGTAACGTCACTGGATAAAAAAGTTTTAATGGCATGCTCGTATTGAGCCACGTGACATAGTATATTCAACTTCACATTTTTTATCAAATAGTGATGTTATTAATTCGATTAAATTGATTGCGTATACCACTCACTTTAAGTAAACACGTCTGTTTTAATGATAAACATAGACTTTTTATAACATACAGTCAAACATATAGAAGCTTGATTTCGATTTCCACACAATAATTGCACGATTACGTCCTAGGTAATTAAAAAAAATTCACAAAGTTTATAAAGCCGATATACAAAAATGTATTTGAAAGTTTTTATATCTGAAATTCTCTGTTCATGCAAACACGTTAGGTTATATGCCTGGCGGCTTGACTATAAAATGTTTTTGTGAAGCGTGTACCCATATTCTATTTTTAATAAGGTTCCATGGAAACTCTTATAGTAATGCTCAATGCTTTACTTCAAAAACATTTTTTGCTACCGTGAAATACAAAAATACGTTGTTACTATTGAATACGTTAAGCACTCTGAAAATACTTTAATTACAAAAATGTATATAACGAGCTAGTTAAAATTTTTAATATATCTAGTGAGGAAACTTGCATTTGAGAATAGATTTTGAATCTTTTAAATTAAAAAAAAATATTCTAAAATTACCATATTCTGCTATCGTTTAATATAACAAACTTATTTCCTTGTAATACAATGATAATATGTTATGAATTACATATACGGAACCTCTTTAAGAATGTGAATGAACGTGCCTTTGCACAAGTATTTGGAATGTAATTTTATTTTTTACTAAAATACTTGTGCAAAACTACTGAAACAAAAATTACGCTTGCAAGAAGGTAGGTATATAACGGAAATAGGAATACTGAACGCGAGCGATCGAGAAAGAATTGCACGTGTCGTAGATAGCAGTTGCAATTTCGAGCTAAACGCAATAAATAGCTTCGTCGGTGCTTGACCCACTTCCTGTTACATGCCGAAACGCCTGCGATTTTATCGCGCCCTGCCCCGCTTCTTCCGCCGAGACCTCGCACGCTTCACTTCTTTGCCCCATAATTATTAAATCCATTCCGGTCGAGTCGGGAGCCTCGCCCGAGTAGTAAACGCCGCCCGCCGTGCTAATTCACACTTCGTGACATTAGCGTGACTGCTATTGTACTTTATCTGTACAATCTATTTGTTGGAATGTATATCATTTGTTAAAGCGGCTTTATATTTGGACATGTATCCGCGTGTAGAGCAGTCGCGAATATCGATTAGAAGGCGCGTGTTTAATCTATTGAAACGCAACATTCCAGCGGTTCACGGGTTGAGGCGGGCGCTGGCGTCGCATCAGATAGCCGGCCGGAAATTGCGCGGCGCGTCGCGTGCGCCGCCGCGCGCCTGCCCGTGACGTGCGCTCCACTCGCCAGCTATTTTATTTCGCATTCGCTACACCCCCGTTGCATCCCAAATCTTTTACACCGCCACGTATCTCCAAGTATTTATTTTGCTTTTCCATTTCGCTACGAGTGGAAATAGATATGCCAAGTGCAAGCCTCACACACGCTCGAGAGAGTTAACTCTAATATAAACTCGCAGCGGCGATACAAACATGCTGTTTAAATATCTTGAGCGAATTTAATTTCACGTTATAATAGTCTAGAAAATAGGATGAGCTTTCTATTTATAAAGTTTAAGAAACTATTTATGAATTTAATTTAAAAGAAGAAGGAAGATTATGTCTGATGAATTCGAGTCAGACCTGCAAATTATGTTGCTTAGAGCAGATTCCATTGTTCCTTCATAAAGATGTCATGAGTGCGGAGAGTGTGTCTCAATATGAAGCAGAAAGGAGCGCGTGTTGTTTTGTCTGTTTCATGCCTGTAATAAAGCGGGACAGCGTACGCTCAAATATTTTGTGAAACTTTCATGAATATATTAGCCATAAATGTGACTAAAGGAATCTATTCCTCATAGCAAACGGTCTTTGTGCATTTCGCTATCTTGCTCGCAGCTATCCACATGTATCTATATATACATCTGCACACATACAGTCTGTTTATTTTATAGTTTGTCGATATCTTATAATATTCCATGCATAAATGTTCTTTTGTAGAAAACGCTAATACACAAAATACTTAGGTGTTTGACTAGGGTTTTTGGTAGATTTAGGCACATAAATACATATGTACATCAACATCCGATTAACAGCATCTAAGCAAAATTGTTAAAATTGGGTCACGAAAAGACACTCCGTATCCTCTGTTCTGCTTATAATAAGTCTTAAAAAATCGATGAAGCCTCCTTGTTTCCATAACCTACATAAGGCTCAAAGTAAGTACACACTTATCTTACCCGTTCGTCTGTGAGGCTTGAGCGCTCGTAAAAATACAACTTATACTGTTATATTTTTACGACACCAACGAATGTCAAGTTTTCGAAGACGCACCCTCTTCCTCCCCAAAATCACCCCTTTGTCTGTACGCTGTGCCCTGTTTATTGTCTAAAGCCGCGCGCTCTTTGATTTTCATTAGCTTTATATGTGTTGCTCTGCTCTTGCTACCAATTTAATAAGCTTTAATTACATTCCTAGCGCAACGCAGATGTGTTTGTGTTTATGGATTTTTCTCTAAACTTTTAGCTTAGTTATTGCAGTTTAGAAAGCAATAGATAATAGTTATAATTAGGTAGCTGTAACCTTAAGATAAGCATAATAAACTTGAGCAGTGACATCTCAGTCAGGCGTACGGTCGCTTTACGTCCCGCAGGGCGTGAGTTTGATCCTCGCCAATGAACTTGAGCTTCCGGTGTAGGAAATCATCGCCAGTAAACCATATAGCATGGTGGTAAAGAGTTATTTAGTTCTTGCCTGGTCATCCACCACCCTCATGTTGAAAATCTATAGCCTATCACCTAACGATGTGTTCTAGCAGCCTCCTTGAGAATCTGTAATGTACTAGGTATGCTCTATCTTCAGCAGGAGAGTCGATACCTAGTGCGGTTAAGCAATCTTGCTGAATGATGTAAAAATTCTCGTAGGGAAGATTTAAACGGCCGACGCAGTTACATATCTACTTTTGTCTAACCGAACTTGACCTAAAATAAAATATAAAGTCGAAGCTTGGGCATGCAATTGCCATGTATTTAGGTGCACGATACGGTTGCGTTGGTTTGGATAAGAATCGATGAGCGGCCCGGGCGAGTCGCGTGCACGGCCCAGGGCGGGCGGAGGGCGCTGCCTTCCGGCGAAACTCGAGGAATGTTGCCGATAGATTAACTTCTGATCTCTTTTCCGATATTATAGCACGCCGCTTATGTAAGGAATTCTAAGCGCTTCAATCTGGTTAAAGGCCAACTAAGGCCCTCGGTACAATATCCCCGGAATCTCGAGATATATTCGATGTCTTAATATATCTTGTGCGATGTAAATCTAAAGTGCGCCGCTGAGGAGCTCCGGTGAAATTAACTAGTTTAGTTGAACTCTGTTCCTGCAGAACACGAAATAATTAAACCTACTCGTAGTATATACCTACAGTGTTCTTTACTGCGTCCCTTATATTTATTACTTTATCTACGAGTTACTTATAATCTCTACACGCAGCAGTTTAATTAATTAACGACTCGGTTAAAACTAATAAAATACAAACATAGACTATTTATTTGGTAAAGCTGTTATTAAACCCCGTTTTATATTCATAGAAAAATACATTTTTGAGCTACAAGCTCAATTTTCCGCAACAAAAGTATTTATAAATTCTGATATATTTGTCTGACAGTGCTATTTCTGTTTCAGGTACGAAACGCCCCTTTCCGCTCCAGGGCCATTATCGTATGTTTCAATTTAACTACTTTCCTTCCATATATTATCGTTAACTTAGTACAAGAATGTTGACAAACACGTGGGTTAATAGGTGTGTGTGTGATCCGCGCTAACCAAGATTAATGTCGTCTATTAAAATTGACAAGTAGGCGTGTGACAGAATGTATAGCATACTTACCTGCCACAAGGCTGGTACAGTTTCGCACAGTGCAGTGGTAACACTTTACAGATATCGGTAACTCTAACCACTTAGGTCTGTAACTCTATGTAGTTTTTCCTTGGATTTAATCTTAGTCTGGTTACATATTTGACCGTCAAATTGAGAAAAAACGTCATTATCTATTACAATGTAATCCTGATGTTTACTTACATTTACTAACACTAGTAGCACTGAACAGTAGACCTCGTGAACACTATTTCTTGGAACATCTTTTTTACTGAAACTTAGTGACCTTATATCTATTACTTGACCAATTTTATTTGTAGTCGCAAAATCTTTTCAGACATATCAAGTATCATTGAAATATACTGGTAAATAACGCTGTAGCGAATTTTTTCTCGCTTTCGTGGAAACCATCCCCGACGACTGAAAATTTCTATAGAGTAGTATACCACGGGCGTATCAAGTTTCGTTGAGATTGATTAAGAATTATGTCGTCTACGTGAAATATTTATATGTATGATATAAACTCGTACATGTATATAGATAGACAGATGAAAGACTTCGCTCACTTCCCTCGCTCGGTAAATATTGTATGTTTCAATGGGCTAGTGGAAAATTTAAGGGTTGCTTTCGAAGTACCTTTGTATGTTGGACTTTATACTCCGTCTTACAATTTGCAATGTTCGTCCCCCGTGGCGGCGTAACGTGTAATACTGTCATTATAGAAGGTAGTGCGGTAATGCGGGCGCATACTTACCGTGGAGCGGCCCAGGCAGCAGGCAGGTAGGCAGAGGGAACGCTGCGGCTTGTTTGCGTACAAGTGAATTCCATTAGATCCATCCCGTGTACGCCGCCGCAGCCTCCGCTTCATTCATATCCCATTAGCTGATCGATTCACAAGTGCAATACTCATTTACTTATATGAGCACAGTCTACTGAATTTGGCATAATTATGTATATGCGAAATTAATGTGTAATCGCATTTATGACTACTACAATATGTTGCTAGCTATGACAATAGTTTTTGTGTGTGACAGCGTTACGTTTCAGTTAGTTTGGAAGCATTCAGTATGAATGGGTTCAACAGATATAATATATGTAGTGAATGCTCATAAAATCGTGTCGTTTGTTATCTCTTGATCCTATTCTATCTATATATTCTATATTTATCAAACATTTATTAGCGACAGAGGAAAAAAAATATTATCTCTTCAAGTATATGTTAGTCCGGTATCAGTATAATAGTACACATTTATTTCAAATCCAATCTTTCAGGTTACGCTAAACACGAGTTTATTTACATAGAAAAATATACTGAAAATGTGCCATGAAAGAACCGTTAGTCTATGTAATTATAATGAGACGACAAACTCATTTAATGTCAGAGAAATGTGGTTCGCCATTTAAAAGTGTGTAGAGCTGCGCCGCGCTGCTACGTGTGGCGGCCCAACAATAATTAAATTTCCCCGTCGCCGAGTGCGGTGCCGAGTATGTCGTTTCATCAACCTCCGCACTAACTCGCCGCAGTCACGTCGACACCTTGAAAATTTCATACACTCCTCCCAGTGCACTGAATCCGCAGGAAATTAAAATTGTACTTAAACCATTCGTTTTCAACTAGCGGTCTCAAACTGCTTTCAAGACTAAAAACAATTGTTCAAAACATACAAAAAACTGTATGTTTTTTATTTAACGGTTATGGTTCAGTATAACGTATTTAAAACCTCCTTTGATCAGTGTCAAAACCTCTACAACACAATTCCGAGTCGCAGTCCAAACGAGCATAAAACACAAAACCAAAGCCGCGTCCGTTGAATTTACATATCCAATAACAGTCGGGAACGACACGAACTGTTTGACACCTCAGCTCTGGCCGCGGGCGTCCACTACATTGACACAAACACACACGCCAATTCGGAAACATTGCCTTTCCAGGGGGAAAAACACAAGGAAAACAACCGCATAATTCTCTCACATTTGCAAAAAATAAACACTTACGGCTATTGTTTGCGAATGCCCCGTGCGCGTGCGAAATTGCGTGACCACCCTGACGCACCCTCTCTACTCGAGTCGCCCGAGTAACGCAAATATCGTCATATTCACACATCAAACATACTTTTATTGTATTGTTTCAAAAATAGCTTACAAGGAATCATAATAGGAATAGACATGCTAGTACATAAATCGATGCTTTAAGTTGAAATAAAAACTTTCATAAAATATAAAACTATTTGAGATTTCGGATTAGTTACCATTCTTTCTAACTATTTCCATTAACTTTACAATATACTGTCAAAAATAGTCAAGAAATTATCAAATAATGACTCATTACTGAAAACTCTAGCTCTATTTCCGCACACCAGTTTTTGTAGCCTACTCCTAAATGAAACATTTTCTTTGGGAAAATAAAAGTAAAGGAGGTTGTTAAGCGTCATTTAAAGAAAAGCGTGCAGTGAAAGTCGCTTGATTCCCTGAACGATGCTCCCTCAGCCTCCCATTGAGAACACTTGCTCTCACAGGCTCGAGGCCGCGCTGCCATTTTCAATTTTAAGATTGTAATTTTATACTGCCTCCGACAACCGCCTGTGTCGTTATAACCAATTTACCTCTTCATAGGGCCTTGATTCCAGACTTGAAACGCGGAGATTAACATCATAATATTAAGTTGGCGTTAATTAATATGCGACGTATATTAATAAAAGCAAAAAATATTAACCGGATCACGTTTAAAAATGCTTTTGAGAGAAATAATTTTAGCCTCACACTTACCCAGGTACCAACCGGCTCGATGTCGACAGGATTCTATTACTCGTACCTTCGTAATTTAGGGAAATGAATATTTTATTTCATACTTATCGAGTATTGGCGGTGTACTGTGTCGGTGTCGAGTCGCGAGCGGCGATGATTGGCCCGGTTTCTCCGCCGCCTTATTTCCATCTTATTACCGGCAGCGAAGCGATATTAAAGCGAGCGGTGTGGCGCCGCCGCCCGCCCGAGCGCGTCTCCGCCCTGTCTTTGCGTCCGTGAATTAGGTTAATGGCCTGCCAGGTGATTTCCTTCTAAGCCGTATTTCGGGTAAAGCACCACCGCCTCGACACGCCAATGTCGCCGTTACGGCTCTCCGAAAGGAAAACTTTTGTACGCCCTTCAAACGGTTTTTTTCCTTACCCCAAAGCCGACCTCTCGAGCCAATTACATTTGTAACTCGTCTACTCTAGCTTAACTCGTGCTGTGTTCCGAAGCGGCGGTGAAAAGTTTCTTACCGACGACGAGAGAAAATATTTTATGAGATGACCAGAGTTTAAAGTTTTTCTCCTAAAACGCGAGAATAGGAGAAAAAACAAAGGAGAAAATACATGTATCGGGTTTGTATTTGCAAATATATAGTAAAACAAATTAGATGTCCGATACGATAAGAAAGTAACACAATTAGCTCGGTTGAAATATTACCTGCAACGTGTAGTGTTCCCGAGGTAGCTTTTGATTTACGAGATAAAGTGACACCGCGGCGGCGGGCGGGGGCCAGCCATCCAGCTACACCGGCTGCAGAGGATGCCTCCAGCGTTTTTGTTCACCACCCTCGCTGCTCGACAGATACACTTCCCACTACAACAAAAACTAATCGTATATTGCAGAATTTGCAGACACAATGCCGTGTTTTTGTGAACCAACTATGGAAACTAACAATATGCGGTTATTGGATGTTCTATAGCCCGATGCTGGTGTTTGCCTGCAAAGGAAAGAATTTTCAATATTATTCTATTTTTCAAATATGTAGTGGTAATTTAATGTGTGATGTTATTTTGTGTGTCAAATTCGTTCATCTATTTGATAAAGTACATTATAGTTCAGTTCTGATTGCGTTTAAATATGTATACTGACTCTCGCTATCAATCTGGCACAATTTTCTCTCTGAGCTTGTCGATTGTGTTTAATCAGATTTCGACTTTGAATAATCAAGATCAAAGTGCTTTGATACATAAAGCTTCTACTTTATGACTACAGACTGCTGTATCATTGATTGATTCTATTTGGTGATAGATATATACCTTTTTATTTTTACTTTTACTGTTTCATATACTTGTCGAAACGAATAAACTAAAGATAAAATCAAAAATTAGCTTTTCAAGCTTATATAAAATTAGATGATTTCAGTAAACGTGAACAAAAGCAGTAGCGGCATGACCGTCGCGTAATCTTGTTGTAATATCAAAGCACGCGCATTAAGATCTATCCCTCGCGTGCAAACTCCAAAAACCTTCGTAGTTTCAATCGATACTGCGAAACAGAGGCACAAACGTCTTTATCTACAACCTTGTGAAAGCTTTTATCCCTGAGGGACGGCTTCATAAAAAAATGCAAACCTGCTAAAACGTCGTACCTACCTGCCCAAATGAGGGATGGACTGGGACGTAATTTTCGTTCTGCTTACCAAAATTCTTTTCTTTTTTTCCGGAATAAATTGTATTTTCGCTCTCTTTTTGATTAAATAAATGGATTATTTTGCAGCAATTTGCTTCCTGACACTTGCTTCTTTTACTTCTATATATGCCTAAATTTTGGATATGTATTTGGCGATTTAAGGTTTTGCTAGTATACAGACTCCCAACAGACGAAGTCAAGGGTAAAACGAGGGCGTCCTAGGTAAATATTTGTACGGTAAGATTTAAATTATAGCAGGCACATAAATCTATGGAGCCATCGCATAATTTTCCTGGAACTTTTCGGGGGTAAGAAATTGAACCAGATAACATTTTCTGTGCCGCAAATAATTACTTTTTCAAAGGGTTTGAATCCTTTGAAGTAATGAAATTATTTATTTACGATCTAAAGATTTGAAAGAGTTGAAAGTTTTTTCTAAGGTGAAAAAGGGAATCAAATTATAGCAATCTTTCAGCCACTAAGATGTACATATAGTGTAGTGGCCGTTCACAACAGCTGTTATACATATACATGTGTATAGTCAGGAAGCAAATAAAAGTAAGATTCGGGGTAAGAAGTGAGTTTGATTATCATTAAGGTAACGAAATTTTTAAAACATCACTTGTCAGCTAATGAGAAACAAACAATTTTATTGAGTACAAATTACATTTTATCTTTAACGGAGACACAACAATCGTCCAAGCTTATTCACTCGTATTGATACAAAAAGCGCGATATCGGCTTCATTCATTGATGAGTGAGTGAAAAACTGATTTGAATGGAGCCAGTGAATAATTTATTTGTGTTTTTATTCATCTTTACCTATAACTTTATACTTTTTTATTTTAAATTAGTTAGAACAATACTAAATATAATTAAAATACTGATACAAAAATCATAATTATCTTTACCTTGTATTGTTTTGACCTGGACTACCAACGATGTTACTAATTTTAACACGAACTTTCCAAAAGCTCGTTGTTGATACGTAAGCTATAGAGCTTAGCATAAAAGTACAGAATATCTTAAGCTTTATTTTTACACTAGTCGCACCCCGCAGTGCTGCCTGCGATAATACATATGAGATAAAAAGTAGCCTATTCCATAACCCTGAGTCTAAACAATCTCTATGCTAGATTGCATTGAAATCGGTTTAGCCATTTGACTTGAAGAAGTTACGAACACAGTCACTCACTGACAAACAAACTTTGCATAACTATTTCACATTTATAAATTACATTATACTGCTATTTTTCGAATCCGCTATAGTAAAACAAATAAATTACCTAAAAATATAGGAACAACATACATTTGCCGTGATTTACTAATTAATGGATGTACCGACGACCACTCACATTAGTGTGTCGAGCACTAAGTGTATTTAATTAATTACCCCTGCGAGACTAGCCTACATCACATGCATGTGTAATACATGATTCTGTCTCCTTACATATGTGATTTTATATGTCTTATTTAGTAATCACATTACTTCACGGAGAACAGACGACGAAATTATATGTTTTCAATATTAAATGTTGAACAAAAGTCATGTAAAATATGTCAAGCTTTTTCTGTGAATTTTTTTGAAGAAACATAAAATATTTGAACCGACTTTAAAAAAGAAGGAGGATCTCAATAGTAATTTTATCGAAATTGGTCTTGTTAGTTGGTTGTTAGTTGGCGAAGACAAAATCAAAATGTTGGTTTTACATTTTTTTCGCTTTGAATCGTAAACGGTAGTAAATATAGAAAAAAAGCTTAAAGACTGTCTAAAAACCACTCTAAGATTATTTACACTTATTTTGGTACGAGTATATCAGACTTGTGAATTAGAAATAAAACTGGTTAAAAATTCTAAAATTGTGTTTTTCGAACGAGTTTATTTTTTCATATAGGTAATTCTGATTGGTATCACAAAAATTATAATTTTTTTTCTTTAAACGGCCTTTTAGCTATTTTTTCAATATTTTTTTACTGTAAATCAACAATTTGACATTGTCTTCGCCTTAAAAAAAAAGTAGAATTATAATTGATAAATCGAAGTGACGTGCATTCACGTAATATTTAACTACCGCCTTTTCTGAGCAACATACGAAAGCGCTCTTTTACACGGAGTTTCTAATTCATTCTAGATAATTGGCCAAGTGCCAGTCGGGCTCGTGCAAAAAATTACGTTTGTTGTATGGGAGTACATCATTAAATTATATATAAGTGTAAAAAACTTTAATATTAATTTTATTTTTAAAATTGATACATAATATTTTTTTAACATGTTCGAGGGTCTAGCTAAAATCAATAAAAAATGAACATGTTTATTGTAAGCTTGAAACTTGTTCTTATTCATTTAAGTATAACTTGAGAAAATTCCAGCTTTTTAGCTATCACGGTTTCTGAGATACATCCTGGATTCAGACAGACAGCGCGGCGGAGGCTTAGTAATAGGGTCCCGTTTTTATCTTTTAGGTACGGAATTCTAAAAAAACGCTTGTTCTACAACTTTTGGGAATTCCCGAAAAACTAACTTTACCCATCAGTTTTCATAACCTTTATAATATCTGGTGTTGTAAATATGAATGTTTTATTCGGGCGGAATCTTTAATAACCTAAATTAGATCTACTTCCCATTCTGCGATTACTTACAAATTTGGTACACTTATTTCATGACGCTGTTCTGATAACGAAGCCGGAAGATGCCCGTTGGAACTTGTGAATTAAACAAGATTTACCTATCGAGTTTTAGTCCTATCGAGGGCTAAAGAGTTTGCTGACACGATGACAGTGGTCATACAAACCTCGGCCATAGATATCTATAAAAGCTCGTGTTAAATATTTTTTCAGTATTAACTTATGTACATTGCTCTCTGCGAGTACGCATTGCATTTCAGAATTATACAGGGAATACGTTAATGTACTTTCTAAAATGATGTTTTAAATTAAACCATTGAAATTGTGAAAGTACTAGATTTGCAAACGCGCGGCTTATTGACTCGCTTTTACAGATTTTTGATAATATTTGTTCTTGTTATTTATTAACATAATATTTGTAATTCTTTATGAGTATTTAAATGCGACAGGTCTCATACATTTTGAGTAAGTGTCAAATAAGCATTTTTGTTTCGTTTACTTCTTTACGTATATTTTTTGAATTGTGTGTAGAAGGTAAACGCTTTGAAATGGGTGTTATTCCCTTTTTATATTTATAATAAGGCCATTTTTTTCTGTTTAGATATTCCCGCAATAAAATTTTTTTTCTTATCAATAACAAGTGTATAAACGTTTTGACTATATACGTTATAATGCGCGTGAATTCATATCGTGTAAGAAAATGTAGCTCAATAATGAAGTTTCTTCATATCATCTCCATTAAAAAGTGATGGAAGCGAAGCAGATGTCAACTACAGCTGGTTGAAGGGGACCAAATGATACAAAAGACAATTTGACCCGAAGTCAACCAGCTAAAGCGAACAACGCCACCACTCTCCACTGCTACTTCTTCGTCATCTTCCAGTTTCTCTCTTCGTCTCCAAACCTACGAATATACTGTACGATTCAAGGTCTACAATTATAATTAAACCTCAAGGTAACCATCGTCTGAAAAAAATGAAAAGTACGAGCAATAGTAACATCATACAGGCATCCAGAGATCGAAAACGCCGATGCCGTAAAATTCGTAGACATTCTTAGGTCGTGTTATATTTAGATTAATGTAAAATTGAGCACGTATAGAGTGGAAGCGACGGGCCCAGGAATAGCCGGCGCGCGGTGGGCGAGCGAGGGCGCGCGGCGCGGCGGCAGCGGCTCCACATATAGGGCTGGTGGGCGCGCTCTGCAATCAGACGCAGTGTAAGCTTACCCGCCGAGAGCCGCAGCGTGCCGGCGTGCCGACATTGACGCGCCGCATGTAACCGTACACGCCGCCGAGCTATTCTCGTCTCGTCCGGTGCACTAATTCGGGCAGGGTTAACGCGGCGGCCTCCCCGATCTTCGCCGGTCGTTACACACTTCCGTCTTCCTTCTCCGGCTTAACACTCGAATAGATCTTCCCGACGGACGTTCAAAAAGACGCGCACATCACATTCGAAATCCCCCTAAGTAGAAACGCGGAATTTCCGGAAGGGAAGTCGGCGTACGGAAGTTGAGTCGCGATGACCCCGGCGTCATCGACCTGACGTAAGAACTGGATGAGGGGTTCGTTGACACCTAACAGATTTGACCTTGCATCTGGTCTCGCTTGACCCAAAAATATTTTTGATGAAGGCTTCTAGACTCGATAAAGCGCATTCCGGTACCGGTAAAAATATAAAGTTATTACTAGGACAAATGAAACGCGGACACGTACAGTAAAGAAATAGTCTTTCATTTATAAAGGAGGTGAAGGACCCTAAACGACCAGGTGAGACTCGCGGCGGCACCTCAGGTCGCAGCTCGACGTCCGCGAATGCATTCCGACCGACGACGACGCGACATTGCGAACCTACTAACCCCGCGTCGCGAGGGGCCTGCGCCCCGCGACCCTCCGAACCCGTACACCCTCCCCCTCCCCATTCCGGTCCATCCGAAAAGCTTCGAAAATACTCGACGTCTAACGCTCGCATTAATCGGGACGAAAAGAGATAAATTTCATAATTTTTAAGGCGGTACGGATATCATTAGGTAGTTATGCGTTCGGGTTATGAAGGTGTTATCGGGGATAGTGAGTATCGTGGTTAGTGACGAGAGACGCGCGGGGCGGGCGGGCGGAACGCGCGGGCGGCTAGGGCGGGCGGGACTCGCGTCTCGACTGAGAGGCGCGCAGCATCGCGCCGCCGCGGAGCTCCCCGCGCGCCGCCCGGCCGCCGCCTCGCCCGCAGGCGCCGCCGCTGCTGCCGCGAGCCGCACTGTCTGCTGCCGCCGCCGGCTCGCCCGGCGCGCTCGCCCGCCGCTGCCGCCCGAGCCGGCTGCCGGCCTGCACCGACGCACGTGCTATACGACCTCCTCTAACTTATATATAACTTAGAATTTAACTTAGAACTAATTACAAATATAGGTTCGAAAAATAATTAATTTTAATTACCAACTAAAAACTAAAATCATAAACAACAAAATATCTTCAGTAAATAGGTACTTTGCTCTCAAAAAAATAGACTTAACGTGTTTTAATAAAAAAATATGAAGCCGTTCATTGTCAATCCATCCGTCGACATCATTAGTCATGCTTTTTCATAAGCCGAAAAAGGGACTCGATATTTTCATCTTAGATAGAAGTATATCATCGACTGCTCGATAAATTTCTGCGAGATCTCTGGCATACAGTCTTTTGATGAAAATGTCCTTATTAACAGTTGATTTTTTGAAGGTAACTGAATGTGTGTTTGTTATAAAAAATATAATTTTTAGCCAGTTTTGTTAATACCACTATCAGATATTAGGTGGGAAAGTCTAATGGAAAGATTAGCTGTCTACAATCCTTAGAATATTTAGTTGCTATTGAATGTTACAATCAATACGTTACAATCAAGACGTAAAATCATGAAAAGTTTATCTTGGACATGACGACTTACGCATAGCCCTGACATATGTTCTAGAATGTATGTCAACACTGAAAATGTTACCTATAACAATCTCTCTGAAGTGATGTGACATCGTGATTCGCGCGAGCTTGATCAGTGTAGCACTCGTTTGTATCGGTACGATATCCGGCGCTCTCTGTTAGTTTCCGTGATTATTTCAACACGAACGCAATTAGAGAGGAGTGGCGAGCCTGCTCCTGTTTGTTTTAATTACAGCGAAATACCCACGGCTCCCCCGCGCCCGCGCCCGCGCCTGCCTGCTCTATCCACTTTTTATTGCAAATTGCAAACCCCATTAATGATAAAAAACAAACCGATTTCTCGATTCGAAATTACAAAGCCACGAGAAGCTTAACGCCGATCAATTAAAACCAATTCCAATAGAACCGGTATAAATGTGCCGGCCTGTATCCGAGCCAGCATGACGGCCGTAGCGGAGCGGGGGGGAGGCTCTGCCCCCATTGGCTCATGTAGTCCTTTCATTTGAAATACAACAATTGTCATTGAAAAATCAAAGCTACATACATACTTTATTAAACCTTTTGATTATGTGTCTGTTGTAGCCAACGGTAGTTTAATTTTCAATATTGCGTGAGCAAAAGCATGAATAAAATAATTTCATTACTTCACTGCAGATATGCTAGAAACTAGTATAGCGTTCCCACTGCTGGGCCTTCTCTCAGAAAGAGAGAGAGAGATATAAGATATAATCCACCACGCCGGCCATGTGTGGAGTGGTGGATGACACACACTTTTGTATATTGTGATCAAGAAAAACAAGTAGGGCCTGGATCGAACCAGATGTCGTCTGATTGAAGAGCAGACGTTTATCCACCGAGCCACACTCACTTTTTTTAAAAACTAGTATGTATGCTTATAGCTTATTATTATTGTATACTCGTGTCTTAGTCAAACAGTCACTATTACTCAAAACCAGACAGAAATAAGTATGACTTGTGCTAGGCAAACTTCTCGAATTCCATAAATCGATCCTGCGCTACATGTGCTTAGGATGTGTGGATAGAGCATCGTTAATCTTAAAAAGCCGTAAAGATTTATCTATGGACACATCATCCACGATATTTCAATGTCATCGGCTCTAATATGCCGTCTATATCTGTTCTGGGTTATACATGACTGTTTGAGTCAATAACGCACATAAACTCATCTATGTTAGTTTTAGTACAATAAATCAATCAATACAATAAATTTTCATTTGCGAATTTCAATATTAAAAATAAAACAACTGGTTCCTACGTATTGTCCGTTGTATCGTTTGTATCGGTTTCAGGCCTATTGCGTTAAATTATGAGCTTATTGGCTACCTAAAACATTTATTTTTGTAGCAATGACAACTCAGTAGGGCGTGAAGCCGTTTTAAGACCCGTAGGTCGTGGTTTAGATCCCTGCCAATCAGTTCGAGGTTTTGCTGAAGGAAAACATCGTGAGAAAACCATAGCATGGTGTTAGATAATTTTCTAGTTCTCACCTGGCTAGCAACCACTCTCGAGTTGTCGCCAAGCACCTAAAAATGTGTTCCGCAAGCCTTTTTGTGAGCCAGTTGTTGTAGACTAAGTATGCTAGGCCTGAGTATCGCTAACTGTTGCTGTTACACGCCCTGCTTGTCAAAAGCTTTTTCTTATTGTGTAAACTTTTTTTTTTTACATTTAATATACAGTCTTTATGAATTACAGCCACTGTAAGATTTTTTGCGAACCAATGAAGCTAGACGCTAGTTACCTTGTAGGTATATCGTCGCTAAACTTCCTGGGAGAGGGCAGTAGAAAAAAGATTAGACAGTAAAACAATTATGTTATAAACATTTAATATTACCTATGTATCAAGGGTATTGATGATTTTATCATATTGGTTTAGTTTATATCGTATGTTATTGGGTACTTGTATTGAAATGCTCAAAATATTGCCGACTAGTAAACCAGCAATTTAACAGCAGCAACTCAACGAACACAAGTGTGTCTTCATTGAGTTGCTTGTTTTAACATGTTGGTCACCCACAAGTTAAACTATTTAATTAGAATAAATTACTTAAACTAGCTATATTTTAAAACCTATCCCTTATAAAGCTTAGTCAAAGACTAAATATATATAACATCTAGATGTTCGGACGTTGATAATAATATTATCATGTTGCTACACTTAACATTCAAACTAGGAGTATTTTAACTCATAGACTTTCTCTGCATTTCACTTTTTGCCATTGTAATACGTGCCGATGAATGTAGGCACATTCGCCCAATAAAAAGCAGTGCCCCTCATGAGATCGCATAATCTAAAATTGAAGAGGTTCGCGGAAGGATCAGTTTAAATGTGATGTGTTATCGATCGCCTGGCGTAGAAGAGCGCGTAGATAGACCCTGCTACAGCTAGCTCGATGGAATCCGCCTTCATTGCCACTCGCGGACCAACACATTTCCTGCTCCATTGTTTCCTAATTTCTCTAAGTTTCTCAACTGCGCGCTCCTTCGCTTTTGTTCTTCGCGCGCTTTCCGGTTCACGTTCCGGTTAAATTGTCACATTTATTATCCGTTTCCTCTTAAACAAAATAAAATTGATTCATTACTTTGGGTCTAATAACCTTTTTATTTCTTAACTTTTGCTCGTCGCGTGAATAAGAGGAAAATCTACATATAGAGAGCTGCGAGAGTTTCAACATTTTGTTTCGCCACAAAAATTTAATCTGCATGAGCGATACGAATGTATGGGACAAAATTGCCGGCGCATAAATTTTAGGTCCCGCGTTTTAGTATCCTTTCATGGTCACAAGAGGCTATTCAAATATGTGCATATTTAAGGTAACATTTTTGAAAGGCAATCCGGGCGGGATCGTTTAAAAGGAGTAGATCGTAATCCAGTTAGGGAGGTCTGGGCGAGGAGAGATCATCGGTTTAGGAAGCGGCGGCCGCGCCGGATGAGTGAGGGCCGTTTAACGGGCTAATTATCAAACGGCTAATGAAGTTTGTATTCAGCGCGGCGCGAGGGGGCGCGGGCGGCGGCGAGGCGCTACGTGCGCCGACTGCCAACCCCACCTGATAACACCCCGGGCTCCAAGCAAAAATTGCAGAGAAAAAGTTTCATCGCACGGGAACGTGAATGAAATGAGGAATGGCGCCGCTTTCGGGATTATTCCCAACATAAAATATCTTGAGATACCTTTTCCTTCTGTTTCAATTCTTAAGACAAGTGTAATGAAGCTGAAATATCTTCTCCTCGCAATATCGAGCCTTAATAACTATACGGAGTATTTCATCATACTAAAGAAAAACGATTACACTGTATTTTATATTTATAATACTTCTTATTTAATATCTTCCTAGTATTTATATTATAACACACCTATTTAAATTCGTCATATTCTGAGATTAAGTATTACAGTTATTTTCTTATCTATTCGCAACCTAGATCTGAAAGTGATAGATGTGAAAAATACTATAATACATACATACATATATATAAATACTATCGGTTTACGGTTGTAGGATATGGACAAGAATTTTGTAATACATATGTGCTTCAGTCCCAATAGCACCGTAGAGCTACAAACTCTTTCACGACAATACCGCTGTTTGGAAGCTCCAACAATACACTCAAGTTTAGAGTCCGTTATCACAAAGTGATAAAATTTGAATAAGTCGCCGTGCTCCTTGTCTAAGTTTAAATAAAGCGATAACAGGTAACGATATTGGCTTTTGTAAGTTGCCTTATATTCTTACTAAGTGTAGCGGTTCCACTCTGGGGAGCAGGACTGTGAATATTCTAGTTTCTTATTTAGCTTTTACAAGTTATCAAACTATTCCTTAAAATTCACGGTATAGAAAATACTACGGTATAAAAAAATAACTCTATTTAGATACCAGCTTTGAGAAATCGCTTAAAAATAATATGCATTTTGTACCTACCCAGAACCACTTATTTACCTCCAGGCATGTGCACCGGTCTGAACATTACCGCCTTCGCCTGAATCCGGTACTGTTATTTTGTATACTCGTACCATGTAGCTATGTGGAATCTATTGCTGCATTTTACTATAGACTCTATCGTATAGAGGCTTTGTAATAAGGAAACAAGTACATAATTTAATTTACATATGTACATTCTGGCACGAAAAACAAAACCCTTCCTCTGTCGGGTAATAAAAGGACAACAAACACATTTTGCATATGCAAAACGAGGACCGAGCCCCAGTCCCGAGCATATTGTTGGTTGCATTCCTCCCGAAGCCACATGTTCTGCCTCACGAGACCGCTCTCAGAGCACACTTACTCCAAGTACCGCCATCATGCACCTACAAAATATAACTAAGTCAATTTGCTCCGTGTCCAACTTTAAATAAACGGTCCGTTGTCTACTACAATATCTTGATAATATTTTCCAGAGTGTTGTTTCGCAGCGAAGCACCTACGATATGGAGCGTTTTACGATTTTCGCTTTGTTATTTAAGTAGACACTCACCCGGTATCGGTGCTTGGGTATTTTCGAGATTAGCTCGACGTTCCCGTTGTGATAAATTATTTTGTAGAGCGATTTTCAGTTTTTTTTTTTATAATTTATGCTTAAGGTTCATTTTCAAATTATTTCTTTGGAATGTTTAAAAATAATGTAAATTATATTTATTTTATTTG
Organism: Mellilla xanthometata; assembly: GCA_035578125.1. Lineage (NCBI taxonomy): Eukaryota > Metazoa > Arthropoda > Insecta > Lepidoptera > Geometridae > Mellilla > Mellilla xanthometata. Next base: position 6,636,104 of record JAPUBQ010000024.1, read on the forward strand.
TTGACCTTGTGCACATGACTCTTAATTTGGTTTCATCAAAAATAGCACTAAATTACTTTATGCAAATAAAATTAGCATGATATTTACATTGCGCACCTTCCTAGACCCTCTTGGGTTTTACAGACAAATTAGGCTTATTTTTACTAAGTAATGTAGCTCTTAATGAAATTGATGCGATGGTTACGTTTAATATTCAGCGTGAGTAATGGTGTGCCGGGCTGTTCATAATAACGGTGTGTCAGTGGGCTCAGGAAGAGTAACGAGAGGAGCCGCCGCCGCCGTCGCACAGGTGTAATTCCCATTTATCACCCCCAAAGATAACAATGCTCCAATCAAAATTCTCCATGCGCATCGCTGAAAAATTACCAACCCTTATCTTCGGCTACCGTAACGTACGAGTATATATTCCGCCTTTTAACTTGTAAAAAATATGTGTAATTACGGACGAATTTCTGGTGGGCACATTTTGTAGGGCAATAAGTCTCGGCTAATTGTTTGAAAAGATAATTTGGTGTCGGTTTATTGTACGCCGGGGCCGGCCCGGGGCGAGCGATGACGGCGCCGCAGGGCTCCGGCACACATGGCACTAATTACCTTATTCCTTTATTTTAACATTTGCCTACTCTACATGCGTTTGGAACACCTATTTTGTAAGGCTGACCTGAAACAGCAGTGTGTTTGTAGCAACACAAATAACATGTTTGGCTCTTAACGTTTATGACATTTTTACGCCTTTGTTTACCTTCATCGAGTTACAAGCATAATAAAAGATTAGGTTAGGTTATTTACACCGCAAGGGATGAAATCACATTATACATATATGTTATCATCCGAGTGTAGAGGGAGCTACGAGTCTCCTGAGGATGATAAAATATTTACTCTCGAGCTCACACACTTTTCAACTTTTAAATATTTTTTTTTATAAAATTAAATTTTTAATACGTTTGAAAAAGTTATTCAACGTCATTAAAATTGTAGTCAGTGGTCGCTTTGTCACTCCATTTATGTGTCATTGCATGAATTCCAAAATTTTGTGCATACTCTCCATTTCTTGTGTTAATTATGGTTATATTTATTATATTATATTCTGTAATCTTACACAATACTATAATATACCACTAATTTTCATATACTTACATATTTAATTTTCATAATTTTATAAGGCGGACTGAAAAAGGGGCAGAGCAAAACTATAAACTACGGAACCATACAAAGTAAATAATTAAAACTAATAAAATTATATTATGAAACATCATTGAAACCTCTTTGGGAAATATATTTTTTTCTGTTATCCTTGGAAAATATCAACCATGTCATATATTTCGTCTCCGTTGATACGACCACAGATGTGTATCGCAGTGCCATCTAGTGCAAACGGTGTCAAGCATTTACTGTATCCTTTAGACTAATATTTACAGTATTTTCCCCTATGCGGCGTTAAAGTTGACATATTCTCCGAATGAAAAATATTGTTGCTATCTTCGCCTAACAGTGCATGCAGTACGTGATCTTCGATTGCCACAATCATTATTAATTTTAATTTGCAAGGTTATTGAGTTCCAGAGTGTTTAAAGTACAAGTTTTTCTAGAGACTGATAGATAGGTTTTCATATAAGTAGTGATTTAACACGGCAGTTTTACTTGTAGACGGATCATGCTAAGAGACATGTAGATAATATATAAAAAATATTGTTACATAAATAATACATTCATACAAATTTTATTTTAGTATTAACTCACGTGACATAAAAAGATGTAACTGCCGGATATTTTAAAACTTTACAAGTAGCGCTGACATCAGCCGACGGAAAATGATATGAAATTAAATTTAACAATCTCCAAGCGGTATAATTAATGATCGGCTTCGTCTGGCAAGAAATGTTGACTAAGGCGTAGAGATGGTAGTGGCCTCTGGCCCCGTGCCAGAGATCCGCTGGTTATTTTCGCACGTCATCCGCGAATAACGTACATCCATCCTTACATTCATACAACGTGTCATCGATCTTCTACTATTCGCGCGGGCCTGGCCGCCAATACCTTCATTGCAAATGTTTTCAGTTATAACTACATAAAATACTTTAACTGTAACTATCTGATTCAATGAGTAAGATGATAAAATATAGACAATTTAATTGACTCATTCTAATCATTAGGAGTATCGCGTATGTAACATTTCAAAGGGTTCCGTACTATTACTATAAAAATATGTAAATAAAAGCTGTTTCTTGTATAGAATTTGAAGATTGTATGCCCCCTTAAGTGTTTATTTTTATTTTTATTTTAATCTTATGTCGCTGCTAAGATCAAATATAAAATTGCTTAAAAATAACGTTTGTTGCATTAACTTCTTAATTATTTCATTCATTTAGAAAATTAATATACAACTAAATAATCTGTGTTATTTTAGCGTGTGCCTGTTACCGTTACCATTTTGAGCAATGAAATACGAAAATGATACGCTTATTGTATCCCTTAATATATATATATATTATTTTATTGTCAATTTTTGTGGCACAGCGGCATTGGAAATACATTATTTGTGAAAATATCAGCCTTGAAGCTATTGAAAAGCTTTAAATAGAAATCTGTATAAGATTCTTCCGTGTTTTTTGTCATTTATAACTTTCATATTTCAATTTACCTTTGTACATCTACATTAGATTACATACACCTTGTATAATCCAGATACTTACCGTGAAATACGGCCGTACTTTAAAGCCGAACTAACTTAGATACTTGCCTCAAAGAAGAGTTTCTGCTTTAAGTTTTCTGACGTTAACTACCTTCATTTGTTCTTGAGTAATTAGCGCACATTGGCGGTAGTTGTATATAAAAGCAAAGCTCTTTGTAAATTTAAACCATTTACTTATCTATCTTATAGACCAATCAAATATTTCAACTTTTAGGGACTTACAATTAAATATTTCAACCTATAGTATAACTGTGGGTCTAAAAAAAGCATCAATGGGAATAAAAATACAATTGTTTTGTTCATATTGTTTTATTCATACCAACAAAAAAGATAGGAAACAGTAGCAACACAATATAGTTGTTTTATTGAACAGTCAGTTTATGGTTGAGCTATAAACTAATAGGCAAATTGTCGTAAATATAAAGAAACCATTCATCCGCTTTTGTTCATGGAACATCTCATATCACAGCCGAATCGCATGCAAGTAACTCTATTAAAATGGCCTTTGTCTAGCGTTCATTATCCCCTGTCTAGTTTAAAATTCTTTTGTCGATAGCAGTGGCTGCGTGTATGCATGAATAAATTGTTTTTGAGAGTCGAACGTTCTGTACAAACTGGTGGGTCAAGATCCCTTTCTCATAGAACTATCCTTTGTGCAATAGTAAAAGGCGTGTACTATTAAAGGGCGAGGTATCGGGTGCATTCCTGATTCATGTGTGTGTAATTATTATTTAATCTATGGTTGGTAAGCGGCCCGGTGTATGGTTGCATTTGCATGAGAGCGGGTACACTTCAATGCTCGGCACTAGGCGCTACTACTACGAGTACAATGTAGTGACAATGCTGGCCTGCATAGTAGCTGATAGTATTCTTCTGTCCCATTGTGATAGTCTCTATGATAAAAACTCTAAATAACGCAGAAAAAAATGTAAGGCCAAAAATAAAAATAATAAATAGATGGGAGTGGCATGATGGACAAATATATATTTTTGTGCAATATATATTTTTAACCGTTTTCCGAAAAATCAGGTTCAAAAAAAGCCTAGTATCAGAATAAGTTCTATTGACGTACAATATCACATTGAATAGTTTGACATCACATCTTATGAAGGAGATTCTGAATGGAATTGCCAATTTTCTACACCCATAATCACCAGGGCTACAGGCATTTTTTTTTTTTTGCCTAAGTCAATTAAAATAGTGGCCGTATGTACTTATATCGAAGAGTTTTGCTCAATTTATACATGATAATCAGCTTAAGAATAAAAAGAAAGATAAGCTCAATTTAATTTTAACACTTTACACTCCCGTTTTCACAAAGGCTTACCATTGCTATAACATGTCAAATCTATGCTGGCTAGTGGGGTCTATGAAACGGAGACTGGCCCTGATTGTGTTGCGTACGCGCTGTCATTGCCCGCGTCCCGCGTGCGCGAGCGCATGTCGCCGGCGTCTCCTCGCCTCGCATCACTGGGGGCTTCCACCATTTTATAATCTATCATCATGGATTCAGTATTACTTTGCGATGTCTTTTGAGTTTGGTATTAATCTCCCTACTGGTGAAGTAAAGTAAAAAGCCTTTATTCATCTGCATTACATTATGATTACCTACTTCTTTAACATGCACATTATCTTATCATATTTAATATTATGTTAATGTCAAATTATAATTAAAGAGTAGTATTTCAATTATAATGATGTCAAAAGTATAATTATAATGTGTCAATGTCAATGCGATTATTAAATTATGTCAAATGTTGGAATGCTGATGTCGCCTCATTAGCGTAGGCCTCCCCGAGTTTGCACCAAAGTTGTCTATCTCGCGCCAATCTCATCCATTCTTGTCCGTACTTTTGAGTGAACACGTCTCCCTACTGGTAATCTTGACAAAATGTATCAGCCATTTTACTCGCCGTCTATAAAACTTTAAAGAAAACAATTGACTGTGATAGAAAATATCAAAACAGTTATTACGATACATATAAATCTATACTAATATTACTACGTACGTTTCCTCTCACAATCCGGCCTCAACTCAGCATGATGTAACTTATATGTGACACTAAATATAGAAAATAATGATTATATTACACATAAAGTTAGAATATATTATGAACAATGATAATAAATATGAAATGACTATGAACGACAAAGTGAGAAATAATATTAAATCCATAATGCTTGGAGCTGATAGTAGTACCCCTTGAACCCTCCTTACTTAAAACAATGAACGGAACTATCTAATGCCTCGCCTTTATCTTGCATTCTTAAACGATATGTCAGCTGATTGGAGAAATAATTGACCTAAACAATATTTAGGGTAAAGGATCATTTAGCAACTTTGTTTTTGTAGCTTTATCAAAATCGTTGTAGGATTCTCATTTTTATAAACTATGATTGTTACATATTACCAAGCATTGTACTATGTACTTTTATGCAATGAATCACAAACAACCACTTTATTTATTACAGCATGCGAGCAATCAAATGATGATTGAGGCGGTTCTTCGAATTAAGCGGAACATGCTCTTTGTAGAAATCCTTACAAATTTATTTGATGTTTCTAGTATGTCTATGAAAACTCTTCTTCTTTGTATTAACTAAGTGGCCAAGCTTTGGTGTCGTGGAATTTCAAGCTGAATATGTATAGTAGTTGTACAAAGTTTGTCGCTCATGCCATTATTAGATCTCCGAAAGTTGTCCTGGCAAATTCAATATTATGGAAATTAGTTTGTACCGAAATGTATATAGCGTCATATAGCAACAATTTGGTTCGTTCACAGTGTTTTGCGACACAGACCACTTTTGATATAATGTTGACATGTATAGCAAGTTTCATCGAGATTTGCCACAAATATGTCGTCTACATAAGTAACAATAAGTACCTACATTTTTTTTTTCAAAATGACATGTAGCAAAGTAAGCAATAAATGCTTCTGTACATAAAATTAGTTTTAATATCAAGCTAAGTAGTAAGAGCCCAGTGCTTAGGAACTAAGACAATATACAAATACAATTTATAGTACAATGCAAACATACGTACAAACTTTGGCCAATTGATGCAGTCACGTCGCTTTTTTGGTCAACAAAATTACTTCGAGAATCCTAGAAAATAAAAATTTATTTATTTATTTATTTATTAGGCACACAGACAGATTACAAACATTCATTTTAAACATAACTAAACTAAAGGAACAAAAACAAGTCTGCAATCCAAAGAAGAGTACACAGCATGCTAGTATTAACTTAATGATAAGGAAGGTTCAGATATACATAAAAAAAGGGGAAATCTTAAGTATTAAACAATTTAACAATTTAACCTATAACTTATATTATTTCTAAATTGACTGAGACTGTTACTAAATACATCCAGGTTCCAAAATTGTATTAACATTAACAAAATATTGACCAGATCAACAATCGTACCATAACAGTGCACAAGAGAATGGGTTCTTGGGACAATATGGCCATTAGTTACATTGTGCGCCGTCGCCGCTGAGCCGCGACCGCCTGTAATCAGATGCATCGGGAGCCACCAGATGTGGCGCAGACGCGGCCCTACTCTTGTTTTTGTCTTTTCTTTTCTTACCCGTCTTTTTTGCGCTAGCTTATGGATGTGTTTGCCAATGCCAAATGACTAACATGGTCACAAATGTAGTGATGAAATAAGAAATCATTTATCTGAATATACATATATTTGCGATGTAACTTTGTGTAGTAGATCGACTTAGTTATTGGCGTCGAAGTATACAGGGTTAGCTTTACACCTTCTTTGGTAACTCTGTCAAAAAGTCGCTTAGAAATTCAGAAAGAAATCGATAATTCACGGGTCAATGAGCAAACATTACGCATACTCAGTTCCCTATTTTTAATGAATGTTTCATAATATTTGCTTAGGTAAAATTGTATTCGGTAAATTAACATTCAATATCCAACCAGGTCACAGAACCGAAAAAAAAAACAAAGTCAAATTTGTTCAACATTTCTACATTAAACCTTAACCTTAATATATGAGTAAGTAATTTACAATATCGCGTTTCAAAGACCTTTGACTGTATTGTTTTACTGAATACGTTTTATATAGTGAATATTTTAAAGAACATTAATGAATAGGTACTCGTACCGTACCCTTTCGTTTCTTTCTAAACATCGCGTTACGAAGAAATTTTAATTAAATTCTAACTGTTAAGTATTTGGCAATTTATCGAAGTTTTAAATAGTAGCTGAACGAAATAATTTACAAGATTCAAGATTAAAGCGAAGTTCAGCGTGCTAGCTGTTATTTTCCATTTGTGTAAAGCGTATTTTCAAGTCGTTTTATCTTACGCTCTGCGAGAAGGGATCTCTCGGTTTTCTCTAGACATGGGCTAATTTAAAATGTTGAGCGTAGTCGCAGGCGCGCGGCGCGGCGGCTCCGCGCGTTTATTTATATAGCCTCTCCGAGCCGTTACCTACGCCAGATGTTATTTTACGACGACTCGCCAATGAACAACACTATTTATGTTTTACTTACTAATTCCGGATTTTTATTACGATTTGTGGAATCACAACTTTAGGTTTCCATTACAGTGGAGCAGGTAGAGCGTTAAAATCTGAATTTCCGCGAGACGAATCAAACGTTTTCGTATGAGGGTATCGAACCGGAATGGTGGCCGCACTCATCATGTTCCAACCGTAGGGTTTATTCACGTTTCTCGCACATTTGGCTAAATTAAATCACAATCCCAAACACTTCTCGTATTATTAAAATAACACTCTTTTAAGCTCTTCATGTCGATAACAATCCAAATGTTGAAAAGTTTTCGCAGACTCGAGGACACGCCCGCGCAGCTCCATACTTCTTTACATTCCATACGATTATAAGCACTATGGGAAGTAAGGAAGCACGGAACTCGCGCAAGGCTTCGTAGATCTTCTGTTCTGAGATGATCACAATCTTCGGAACTGGCACTCTTACAGGCCGGAGGTCCTGGCAATACCTGTAGGAACACACCGTGCTGGCTGGCCTTGAGGGCCGGCAGCGGCGGCCGAGCCGGCAGCGCGGCGGGCGCGTGGGGGCCGCGCGACGCGGCGTGGTGGCAGCTCGCCGAGCACTGGCGGCGCGCCGGACGCGCACGCGCACACCACCTCTAAAAATGGACTCAACGGACGGAGTTCGCTTACGACTCGCGAGTACCATCCATTCCAAATTTGTATTTTCCCGAAATAGCCCCGGGCGGCTCGCGTCCGTCGGATCGGTTACCCGGCCGTGCACCGACCTGCAGCGCGCGGCGACTGCTCGGTGCACCCGGGGCGGCGCGGCGGGAGCGCGCACCGAGCCGCATGACGACCGCTTCCAAAATAAACGTACACGCGGAGCGACGAGGAGGCGGCCGCCACATGTGCGCTCGCGCCGCCCGATCCTATGGTCGCGCGTTGGAGGGGAGGCTATTATTAGTCGCGCACCATCCACCACTGTCACCTCCCGCGGGGTAGTCGCGCTATACATAGTTCCGATCACGGGATCTGGCAATCCTCGCCGTTCACTGACCCCGCTCAATAGCCAACCTAACTATACATATAATAAATATCTTCGAAAAGTATGCTGAAAATGTTCATATAATTCTTGTATAGTCAAAATAAACTAACGTTTGTCAGTTTCTTTCACCCACCCTGTTTCTGGGGATAAGTAGATGAGTAGAGCTGCTCGTGCCGTGTGTCATGTGAGCTCGGTAAGGCGCGAGCGGGCGCGGTGCACCCAGCCAGCTCTGTGGACTCGCGCGGGGTGTGTGCTCTCTCCCTGTAAAAGCGCGCCGTCCGCTCGCTCACTCAATAAAAGAATTTTGGCAAACTTTCGTAGACAAACAAGTGGGACGACAGCCAACTCATCTTTTGTCTGGTAAAAAGCAACACGCTTTGTTAGCATTTCGATACCACAATGTCATAGGGAAGGGAAGCAATATTTCTTATTTCGCTTTTCTATCACAAACCTTATTAACCTCTTGAAGTACATAAAATATTTTCTTAGTAGTGTCGTCATGTCAGAAAACTACTTTGTTATTTATTCCTTCGCAAACATGTAGTCTTCATAGCCATGTAATGTTGGTAATAAACACACAAGATATAACCCCATAGATTACGCATACATATGTATGTATGTACATAGAATTGTTATTACTATTCGTAAATAGTAGTAGAGTACGTATACTCTAAGACATTGTATGGATAAACCTTTTTAGTTGTATTCTAATGTGGCGTTTTTGTATAGGCTTTAGATGAATATTTTATGCGTATGATTGCTGTATATATCAATTTGTTTGTCAAAGTGTATTTGAAGTACTTGTAGCGCCTACATAGACTCGAAGCTCGGCTAGCTAAGGTGATCTGAAGCGATCATCGTAGCTAAGCAACGGTCGATCGGTCAGTGTTTGGATGGGTGACCATGCACAAGACTTATTTTTAAAGTGGCATTTTCATCTGGGCGCTACTGTGAGTCAGATGACACGTTAAATTGTAGGTCCCGGCTGTTAGTCTTAGTACAAACAGTCGATAAGCCAAGACAGAAGCCTTCGGGCGGCTTGAATACTCTCGATACCAGAGCTTGGCCACTTAGCTCATACGAAGAAGAAGAATTTGAAGTACTAAAATGACAAGTACGCAATACAAAAAAAAAAATCTTTTACCAAAGATAATTATTCTAATATATAATCAAATATAAAAATATACATTTAAATGTCTGGTAATATATTTTGATCCGTTGGGTTAATTTTATTGTAATATAAATATATGTATGTGATTCAGTATTTCTTGCCATTTCTTCTTTTCGTGTCAGTAATAATATGTTGACTTTAAAAAATGACACATGTATGTGTTTATACTGTTCTATTTTACTTACTGTTGATGAGAACTAAACTAAGGCACTAAAGTAAATTAAATGGTTCTCTACAAAAGAGAAAAGAAACAAAGCGGTCTATCTGGCACTGTTCAAAGTAATATCGCTGCATTGTGGCCACAAAACAATCGTACCATTTAATTTTCTTCCCAGAGGAAAGGAGGGCGAATCAACAAAGTACAATTTATTAGATATACCTAAACAGCAATGCCGCATATTGCCTACGAAGGCAAACATTTACTTTGCAGTAAATTACCATAAGACGATATCTAATAGGATTATATCCGATGAGCTCGGGGCGCTGGTCTGCCGAGCGAAGAAAAGAGCCGAGACTGTCCGCAGAGCAGCCGACCACCCGAGCGACCAAAGAGCGCCCGTTGAATATTAATGCGACATTGTTATTGGCCACTAGTGGCCGCCGCTGCTGCCCCAATCGCACATTTCCATAACTTACTATTCTGTATCCGCGGGGAGTCATCTCACTTTGCTGGAATATCATCACTCGGGCCCCGCACATTTGCCCTGTAAATTCACTTCTGGCGCGACAACACATTACATAATTCATTAAGGAACATGTTAATCGATCGCCCTTTACCCACGTTCTCGAACCGTCTTGTGTATCCGAGGAAAATATGTTTTAATCATTGTCTTCATGGTACCGTTACCCGAGATGTGAAATCGGTGAGTCGCGGCGTTGAATGTTCAATGTCCAATTTTGATCTGAATAGCTCGCTGACAACCTGCATCGAATGAAGCAATGAGGGTGAGAACCGGAATCAAAGCAACCCTAGCACTAGTAGCTCGTAGCTACGCTATCGAGATCGTTTACGGGTTAAGTAAAAGTGTGTGACTTTACAGCAATGTACATTTATTGCGCATAGTATATAGTACAGCTGTACTCGTTACAGACTAACAATGCACCGACTATTACTTGTACTTTGATTACAAACATAATGTGAAGGTACTTGAATTCAAACAATATACATACGTACAAGTAGCTCGGGAGTCGATAAAGAAAACTGAAAGGTCATGTCCTCTCACTTGCATAACCAAATGAGTGTGAGCGAGAGGCAGCGAACATTTCAAAGTTTTCTTTATCGATGCAAGTTATATATACAGAACAAAAACAAGTAGGTACATAAATATAATTGAACGAACGCGCGAAGCGTCTTTGCATCAAATGACCGCATAAGATTCGTCTGCTCGTACATATATATTCTTAGCATTTGTATACAACTAATTATGTATGTACTATTCACTCTACTACGCTACTATTAACTAGAAGTATTTCTAAAAATGGGAAAAGTTTGTTGAAGCGCCAGTTAGTCGTCATGAGCGATTAACCGCTACATATATTCTGAAAGATTTACTTATATGGATAAAATTGTCAATTTCTTTGTAAAGTTATGACGATGATTCGCGTGGTCTTCAGTTCGAAGAACTTATTACATAATTTATTTCAGTTGTGGCATACATGTACATAGAAGTTATATCTACTGTACAAAGAGTATTAAATAAAATTCATATCGTAATATAGCCAAAAAATACCTACGAAGACTGTTACAAACAAAGAAAAGCCAATAATTGACAAACCGACTTCAATTTAAAAAATATTGAACTGATTTCTGTAATAGTTATATTGGGTCATTAAGTACACACATTGGTTAAAAAAGGGTTTTCAAAATCGGTTCGGATTATGATTTCGTGACGAAATGATGAGGTAACAAACGATACATAATTAGTCTAATTAAAAGCCTCCTATTTTTGAAGTCTGTTGAAACGTAGCATTTCAAAAGAAAACAAGAAAGATGTTAAATTAAAAAATATTTCAAATGATACTTGACTGAGTAAAACCGGAATGCAAGAACCAGTAAAGTTGAAAAGCTAACAAAGTACCTTCAATTATGTAAAGAGCTTTGAAGAAATACTTCTTGTTAAGTATCTACTAATTGATGAGGAAGAGTTTCTCTTTTTGCATCTGAACAAATCTACGTCAAATGAATGAAAAAGTTTAATACAAAAATTTTGCTTTTTAATACTATTCTCTATCACTGGCATCTTAAGCAGCCCGTTATATGTTCCCATTGCTGGGACTCGGGGCCTTCAGTCACGAGGAGACAGATATAGGCCATAGTCCACCACGCTGTCCAAGTGCGGGTTAATGGATCTACCACTGGCAAACCACCAAAATATGCAATAACAATTTTATTTATTTACTGTGAGGGCTAAGTTTTATAATGTCAGAAATTATTTAGTCGTGAATTCGAACAAATGATATGGTACTGTAAAAAGAAGGTTTTATTCAACTCATTTCTTAAATTTCGCATGCACTTATTTTTTTGCTTTGCTTTCGTCTGTCTGTGTGTATGTTGGTTCTCGCATAGAGGTAGTAATTTTGAAGCAATCTCGACAACACCTGGTATACTACTCATTAGATTTTTTATGCGTCGGCGAATTAAGATGGGGAATAGTTCCAACAAAAAAGGAGGTAATTTGTAGCAGTGCTATTTAATGGTAATTTTTAGTAGTGCTTTTTTTCAGTTTATACAGTTGTCTTTTTTTTTTCTTTTCTTCTTTTCTTTTTTTTAGGACACTAAAGGCTGTCTAAAGAACCAAACTATTAATATTTTTATGTACTTATTTGGGTACCAGTCAGAATTATTAATATGAAAAAAAATGGTTCAAAAAACTTATTTTAAACCAGCTTTATTTCTAATTCATAAGTCTGATTTGTACATATGTACATATAAATATTCACGGAGTGGTTCTTTAGACGGCCTTTAACCTATTTTTTCGATATTTTTATCCGTATAAGGAAAAAACTGTATAATCAAGATTTACTCCATAGTTTACCTTATTCCAACCCGAGACCTCGGATTTTGTAATCTTTATCACAAACCAATTCAACGATATAGTCAACAAACAGATAGTTTTACGAATACTAAACCTCACATATGCATTTTTAATACGAGTAGTATACAACAATTGCGTCCGATATCGCAACATGACCTCATACCTCGACAATTAATTGACCATAGCATCATAGCATAAGCAGCCCACTATACGTTTCCAACGCTGAGACTCGGAACTTTCTCTCACGAGGAGAGAGATATAGGACATAATCCACCACACTGGCCAAGTGCGAGTTGGTGGATTTCTACTGGGCAAGCGCGCTCCACCTTAGATCGCAATATCGCTTACTACCAGGTAAATTGCGATCAAGCGCAAGCCCATTATGAGTAAAAAAAGCGAGTGGAACATAACATGAAAAACAAGACATTGGTGTAGGGCTGGGATCGAACCAGGGGCCGTCTGATTGAAAAGCAGACGTTTTCCCACCGAGCCACACCTGTTTAATTAATATTGTATTGTAGTATTGTATTTATGCAACTGAACGTTCTAGCAAAAATATCATCGATATGGCCCAGAAAATAGCGCTTCTTTACCCCTTTTAGAAGGAACATACAGTCGGCCCTTATTTCGGCAGGAAGACTCGACCAGAACCTGCCGATTTACTCGTAGTTCATAAGACACAGAAGAAAGAAATACTTTTGTAAGAATCTCAATCCCAGTCTGATAGAAATCAATATCGACACAATACACGCAACATTAACGACATATAAGACAGAATAGTGCCTAATGTTGCGTGAAAATAAAAAAATAATTGACCAAGTGCGAGTCAGGCTCGCTCATAAAGGATTCCGTACCATAATTGTATGAGAACCCACCTTAATTTATTTAACTATGTTTTTTTTAACATTTAATTCGAAATGTAGTATATATTTTTATATTCTGTGAACATTGTTTGTATCTACCAGCTACTGTTATTATTGATATAAAGCAAAAAAATACGAAAAAAAAACATGTTTATTATATGGCGTTTTTTTTTTATTTTTTTGTTATATTGGGGGAAGGGAAATACTTACATAACTTGTGAAATGTTAGCTTTCTAGCTATCACGGTTTCTGAGATACAACCTGGAGACAGACAGACAGCGGAGGCTTAGTACTAGGGTCCCGTTTTTACCTTTTAGGTACGGAACCCTAAAAAGCTTACTGTGTCATATCTTAGACTTGCTGCAATCTTATAAAATATGTAGAAGTGAGTTCAGCTTTTTTTCGTGATATAAATAAAGTCATCTACCACGATTTTTGGCCTGCATTAAAACGTGTGAACGAACATTGTTACTTCATTTTTTTTCTATTGCGAGTTGGCGTCATTACTCATAGATGATTCATTAAATTATTTTAGGTCCTGACAGTTTAACCAGAAGCCCTCCGGGGGTCATAAAGCCCTAACTCAAGGGGACAACGTGCCTATCGCGAATAAGAAAAATAAAGAAAGACTACTATTCCGGTTGGTTTAACTCTTAGAAGGAAATCTCCTGTTCGTGTGTAGAAATTAGCCTGTGAAGTCGTAACATGACTTCAATTACAAACCGTTGTCAATTGTAACTTACACATGTCTAAATATGTCTAGTATACCTTAATAATAATTTGATCGAATTTTTTCAGATCCAAGCCTAGGCTGATTTCACATTTGATATTTGTAGTTGTGAATATGGTTCGTGGCTTATCGTCACTTATGTTCCATGTCACTGTATAATCCTTATTGTATCAGTTGATCATGGTGTCGCGGGTGGACGTCAAACGCGAGCGCGCGGCGCGTCGACACCAACTGGTGGCGCGCGGAGTGGATACATGCGCCCGCGCCGCGCCGCGCCGCGCCCTCGCTCGCCTCTCGCGACGTTTGACCTTATTTAATTAGTTCGTTCGTTTTTACTCTTCCAATGTAACGCACCACATTAAAATATGTAACCGCTTAATTTATTGTTGCCATACACACTGCTGTTGACCTACAAGCTCATAAAATACGCTTCATCATTTGATCGTGTATACTTACGTGCTGTACTCATACATAAATACCATAAATACAACTGACTTTAAAATGAAAGAAAAAATAGAGCCCATTATTTCAGCAGATGTTATCGGTTGTAGCGATGTCTTTATTCGTAGTTTACTCGCTCATAAACCTTGTACGAGTATTTATTGGTGAAGCAAACGCGATCTCTTGTGCTATTTCTGTTTAGGGTTCACCCACCTCGACAGTCGATGGTTTCTGCAACAGAGATTACAAATACCTACACTACATATATTATAAAATAGCCAATTGCATGCATTAGGTACTTTCTGTTGCCACTAAAATTATAGCATTTATGATCTTGGAGTATCAGATTTCTCGTCTTATACTGGGAAACACCATTCGTTCTCCACATTTGGAGATGATAACGTTGAATCATGTTACGGAATGACTTATACGGCGATATTTAAAAATAGATCGAGAACCTGCACGAGACGTGGAGCTCGTCTTTATCTAAACTTAGATTAGGTATCTGGTAGCTGGGTTCGAGTAAATTCTTTGATGGGGGCCTTATTGCTCTGCAGGGGAGTTTTGAGAAAAAACTGACATGTTGAGTGGAGAGCTGTAGGAGACTCGGGGGCTCCGCCACGCGACGTGGGAACACCCCCGCGGCCTGACACACAAAAAACTACCTAATGATTTACTGACGAACCACTCGAACGTTGGGGACCGGACGATCTATCATCAAAATTATTATCTAAATAGCCGCAATAAGGCTCCCGGTTAATTAGATACTTATCATTAATATCATATGTTCGTTATTGTTTGTAGTTTTTTTTAAGCATTGATTAACGAACTTTTTTCTGAATTATTCGTGCCGAACACTAAACATAAAGCACTACACATTAACATCAAAAGTTGAGTTTTGAAGCGGTGACGGCGGGCGAGCGGCCGCCTCACGTCTCATAGGTTGTGGGTACGATTCCCGCCAATGAGCTCGAGCATTCGGTGAAGGGAAACATTGTGAGAAAACCATGGCATGGCGGTAGAGTATTTTCTAATGCTCGCCTGGTTAGCAAACCACCATCAAGTTGAAATATCTGTCGCTATGCACTTGGGCAGATGGCAGCCTCCTTGAGAGCCAGTTATTCCAGTCTAGGCATGCTCCACCGTAGGCTAGAGTATCGCTTATTTATTTGGTTACACGCCCTACTAGTCAATTGCCTAGTTGTAAAAAATTAAAAGCTTTTCAAAAAAGATTCTTTTTTTTTATGATGGATAGGCAAGCGCTTGATCGAAACTCACCTGATGTTTCGATCTAGGATGGAACGCGCTTGCCTACAAGAAACCGATTCACTCTCGCCTTGAAGACAGTGAGGTTATAGTTCAGAGGGAACAGGGATTCAGTACTAAGGTGGTTTTGTATATTTGTTTCAGCGCTATGAAAATAATGTTGGGCAAGCTGCCGCGGCCCTGGATAGTGGACGATGCTAAGGACGACGGCTACACGGCGCTGCATCTCGCCGCTCTCAACAACCACGCCGAGGTCGCCGAGCTGCTCGTCAACGGTGGCGCGAGGCCAGACCTGCAGAACGCTAACCTGCAGACCGCTCTACACCTGGCAGTGGAGCGCCAGCACACTCAGATCGTCAGGCTTCTCGTGGCTCACGGAGCAGACCTCAATATATGTGATAAGGTGTTTTTCACGACATACTTTTCTTTTTCAAAATATAAATTTGAATTTTTCTCGTTAGCATTTCTTCTCATATGTAAAAATTACACTTGCTTATTATTATTTTGTTGTACGAATTTAGTGAGCATATTAAAAATGGCGTATTTCTCGAAATACTAATCTTTGAAGATTCATAGTATCATATCCGCTACCTTATTTTTCCCCACGACGGTACGGCGACCGGTATATGCGTATAGGGTGAGAGGATATTTCTGTGAATATATCTACCACGCTGGCCAAGTGCGGGTTGGCGGATGACACTCGTCTCCTCATATTACTGTACTCAAACGTGTCGTTTTCCTTCACCGTAAAACGAGTGCAAATCCACACAATACTTGAAAAACAAGTTATTGATGTAGAGCCAGGATCGAATCAAGGGCTGTCTGATTGAAAATCAGACGTTCTTACCATCGAGCCACACTCGCTTTTTAATGGAAATTAATCCCATTAATAACGAATCCCAAAGCGATTTTCAGTAAATGGCTCGGATTTGATTAGTTCATGTTAATAGCGAGCGACTCACAAGGGTCTAAATTATAAATTGACTTATATTGTTTTGTTTTTATCGATTTAGTACTTGTCATAGATACGCTTTGGCCCTACTATACCTCACACAGTTTGTTTCACCTATTCCAGGACGGCGATACTCCCCTTCACGAAGCGCTACGTCACCACACTCTCCAGCAGTTGCGAAGGTTACAGGACGCTCGCGACGCGTCTCTGCTCACAGGTCTTGCGCACGCGCATGATAAGAAGTCCTCAGCCTCTATCGCGTGCTTCTTAGCGGCGCACGGGGCTGATCTCACGGTGAAAAACAAGAAAGGTAATTTACAGTATCATCTAATATAGGACTTGCTATTATTATTATTTTAAGCCGGTTCCGTCACACTGCTGGGCAAAGAGCTATCCTTTTTCCACTCATCACCGGTTTTGAGCTTTTTGAGTCTAATTTTTTACAAAGGGAGTCTAGTTGAGTTGGTCTCCTGTGCCAGCCTCGACGTCGGACGCTCTCCGGTGTCCACAGCGTAGTGCGCTTGGCCCACAGCTTGTCCAACTTCCGGCAGATGTGTCCAGCCCAATTTTATATGATGGACTTACTATAAGATGGATATAATCAAGAACTTCTGATACCATTTAAACTGACGAAGCTCACAAAAAGAATAATCTATGGATAACAATTACAAAGGGCTACACCGAAACAAGCCAACCAACCAATTTTTGCTTCCACCTTTGTTAACCAAACCGCCAAACTTTGGAATTCCTTGCCGAATGCCCCGTTCCACAATGATCTTTTTCAAGGTGAGAGTGAACCAGATCCTTCTTGGTAAGCGCGCTCCATCGTAGACCTCAATATCACTTACAATCAGGTGAATTGTGGTCAAGCGCTGACCTATTCAAAGAAAAAAAAAGTCAAGAACTTCTCATGCCATTGAATCTGTCGAGACGCACACAGAAAGAATAAAAATCTATGGAAAACAATTTGAAAGTCTCACACCGAAACAAGCCAACCAATATATTCTTTATCCGGTATAAAGCGTAGATTTTTTGAGGCATTATTTTTTGTTGCAACTTTACAAATTGACTAATTATTCCTTCACTAACTTTCAGGTCAAACTCCACTTGACCTGTGCCCGGACCCGAATCTCTGCAAGACTCTGACGTCATGTCGCAAGGACGGTGCTACACTGGGCACGGAGTCTCCGGATGGCGAAGCGGCGTCTCTCCCTGGACCCAGTACTGCTAACGTCACTCCCAGTACCTCCCAGCCGGAAGCAGCGGTAGCGGCTGAGACTCCCAGTGATCCTACTGCAGATGAATGCCTGGTCTGTTCGGACGCGAAACGCGATACGCTGTTCCGTCCCTGTGGACATATTTGTTGCTGTAATGTCTGCGCAGCACGGGTAATATTTGTTCTTCATTAGCTTTTTAGGTGCTGCCAGAATAATACTTTTTTATTGTATACTAGTTGCGCCTCGCGCTATAAATAACATTTTTACTTTACTTTAAATACCATCGACATTGTTTCAGATTTTTTAAATTGTAGTTATTTCTTGTTCCTTTGTCATTGCGGTTGTTTGCCAATGTTGCTAACTACCAACCATCCTGCGTTCCAGGTGAAGAAGTGCCTGATCTGCCGCGCATGCGTGACGTCACGGGCGCGCGTGGCGGAGTGCGTGGTGTGCTCCTCAGCTCCCGCCACGGTGGTGTTCCGCCCGTGCGGCGACGTGTGCGCGTGCGCATCGTGCGCGCCGCTCATGCGCAAGTGCGTGGAGTGCCGCACGCCGCTGCAGCCCGCGCCTTCGCCCGCACCCACCGCACCCCCGCCCGCGCCCGTCTCCGTGCCCGCCCTTACTGCGGCCATGCAGAAGATAGACCGTAAGCACATACATACTGGGGGAGGCCTACGCCAACGAGGCGACAATTACAGCAACCTAAAACTGACAAGAGAAATCGCTTAATTCACAAATAATTTATTATATATTTGAAATTTTTGACATTCTGAAATTTAAACTCACTATTATTTTACTTAATTATTATTTACAAGAAAAATTGACATATTAAAAAAAAATACTAAAAATTAAACAAGAGATTTTTTTGATAATTATATTTAAATTAAATTTTGATAAATAGTGACATTGTGATTGTGAATTTGAAACAGAACTGTAATTGAATAAATGGCTTTTTTACTTTTACTTTTTACATACATAGATATATAGATATCTATATCTCCAAGATAATTGGTACTCTTCATATAGCAAAGTCGATCTGTTTCCATCAGTTGCCCGTTATGGCTATTGATGATTTGGATTAAATGTTTTTTAAATACAATATTTGGTGTAACTAGCTTATAAACCCTAACGTTTACTTATGAGCGTGATCTTTACACTTTTTTAACAGTTTTCAACTGTAACACCTGTTGGCTAACTAAGGTGATTTGACGCGATCATCGAGGTTAAGCAAATGTTCCAATGTAACAGTCTTTGTATGCGTTACAAGAGTGGCATTTTCTTGCGCTTCCGTGAGTCGTATGGCACGTTAAAATGTAGGTCTCGACTGTTAGTCTTTGTACTAGCAGAACTGTCAAAAGTGCACAGTGAAATGATTTTACGCAGAGTTAATATATATTTTCAGTGGAGAAGGAGAGCAGCAGCAACCTAGCGCAGGTGCAGGTGAACAAGGGCCGCGCGGGCCCCGCGCCGGCCGCGCCGCATACCATGAACAACGGGCTGCTGTTCGCCAACCCTGCCTCGCCCCCCGCGCCCGCGCCCGCGCCGCTCCCCGCGCCGCCGCCCGCTGACGTGCAGAAACTACAGCAGCAGCTTCAAGACATTAAAGAACAGGTAACTTTAAGCTGAATGAGTGTGTGTTTGTTATGTTACCCACTCAAACGACTGGACTGATTTGGGTTGGAATTGGCATCTTCTTCTCCCTTGCCTTATCCCTCTTACGTGAGGCCGGCTTCTCTCAGATGTCATCTCCACACTCAGTCCTTCTCTGTCATGTTTTCATTCACATACTCCATCCATCTCTTCTTTGGTCCGCCTCTTGCTCTTCTTCCATGCACTACCATATCCATACATCTCCTAATAACATGCATCTCCTCTCTACGCTTTATATGCCCTTACCACACTAACCTTCCACCCTTTATTTTCTCAGTCACTGGGGTTACTTTCTTTACTTGGGTTGGAATTGGTATCAATAATAATGGTAATACATAATCTTCTTTTTAGGCTGTAGTGGCGTACATCTTTTGAAATGTAGCATAGTATATGCATTCTACTAGTTGAGCTTTCATTTGATACTCAAAATGTGAAAAAATATCTCATCCGCTATATTGTTGTGACCATCTGGGGCCAACTTAGTCCGATTTTCATCAAAGATAGCTATTTCTGCGGTTTCCAATGATGGATTTAGATTTTATTGGTGCATGTTTTAAGAAGTATTTACAGTGAATTAAGTAACCAGAGGGCGCTGCAGTAAACTGTATTTACTGCAAAAACTTAAATACGCGGTGCGGGGTTTCTCAATATTTAATTAAGTACTTGTTTATCGACAGACGATGTGCCCAATCTGCCTGGACCGGCTGAAGAACATGATCTTCCTGTGCGGCCACGGCATGTGCCAGATGTGCGGCGACCGCATCACCGTCTGCCCCATCTGCCGCAAACAGGTCGAGAAGCGGATCCTTCTCTACTGAAGCCTAGTACTGCCCGAGGTGAATGTAAAACAACATAAATGTTCACATCCTAATGTTGATCATCATCATCCACAGCCCTCTTTATCCCACTGCTGGGTATAGGCCTGCATGTGCCACCTGCGTCGATCTTGTGCAGTCCTCGTCTAGGTAGGACCTGCGACTTCAATGATGTCGTCACATCCTAATAACGAAGTAGAAATAAGGTTAAGTTCAGAAAACCTCGTTGTTTAAACTATGTTGGCTTTAACTGCGCAATACACTGTCAAACGGACTCTACTCAACTAAAGAAAACAGTTGCAGTTGGCCTGGTGAACCAAAATCAACCTAAAGTCACTAAAAATAAGGGCTAAAAACTATCGGCGAATGTTTGGCTCATATCTCATATTTAGCCACGTGGCATACGTACGTTGTATTACTTTTTATATAGTGGTTAAAATAAACTTTACTTGCCTTTACTCAGCAAGATGATTCAGGTTGAATGAATGAGGTAAATAAATAAGGTCCTTACCATAAAGTTTTTACTGTACTCTAAGGACCTTTGTTTACGGCATTTTTGAACGCACCAACGACGCGCGATTCAAGATCGTACGATCACGGCACTGTAGATGATCATAAGGCAGATACATCGTCGTATTTGCCTTGTACAATAAAGTATGTGCTAATCGTGCTAACTAACAAAGCGTGTTTTCTCTGCGAGTCGCCGTATTTGTGTGTTCGCAAAGTTACAAATTTAATATCCACGCTAAAGCTCGCAAAAATTGGAACTGATTACGTTTTGAAACTCATTTACTAAAAGCAAGAGGAAATGAGCCTACAACCAAAAGAACTGTACTTGAGAAATGAAAAAAATATATATTGAATTACTGTTTGCGTGTTTAAACATATGTTTAGGATATACTCGTATTATTATACATTCTCAGTAAAATCTCAAGTATACTTAGTTTAAATTTATTTAATACTACATACTCGTTAGATGGGTTTTGCCCAATAGAGAATAAAATTATGAATTGTGTTAAGTGCCTATATATTGAGGCAAAATGGCTATTAAAACAAATTCTATTATTTATTCGGATTTATATGTAGTTATTGATGAAATATGTTATCTTTAATTTTAAGAGCAATATTATTGTTAGATTTTAGCTTTAATTGTATTTTTATTCTTTCCTTTTCTTTTACTGTTTCTTTCAACTTTTTTTAGGGTCTTTAATATAAGAATTACTAAAACGTAACTTTAAAATACATTCGCACAATAATCTTATCTCTAATTTCAATGTTTTTTTGTTTACAATAGCTAAACGAGTCCAATTTTTTGTTATTTTACAGTACACATAAAAGTAACGAATCATCAAACTTTCAATAATAAAATGCATTTATTTTAATGTTACGATGAATTATTTGCTTCATTATTTAAATAATTAAATAAACACTAAATGAAAGTCAAGTAACTCGTTATTGGCATCCAGGGGCCTTCGATTCTGTTTTATGAATGTATGTTACAAAATATTTTATTTATACCGATACACAGTGTAAACTCTATATAACGACACTGAAGGGACTGTGCATTTTATGGCGTTAAAGAGAGTGGTCGTTAAATGAAGAGAATGTTTGATTCAAATTGATTTCGACGCTTTAGAGAGTGTGTCGTTAAATCGAGTGACGCTACATTGTAAACTCCCAATGTATTTGTATTTTCATCGTATATTATAGTTGTCGAAGTAAAATCGCGCCACAACATCACTGCGTGGATTGTAAATGAAACAGGTGACACATTTCAATAGCGCCAGCAAAGGCGCTCTATGATGCAACCCTTGTGGCCTCACGGCTTCAGGAAATTCATAAATTACACATACGCGCTATGAGAATAAATGATAGCGGTATTTGGTTTGTGTTGTTCCATCCCACATGAAAAACAATCTTAGCCAAATGTTGATTCCCCTAGTACCGATTAAAAAGACTTTCTTCAATGGACTCAACGTTAGATTTTGTATCTAAGTTACTATAATGTATGCATTTTGTATTTGTTAAGGAAATAAATGTTATAAATTTGACGAATTGTTTTTATTTCAAAATATAAGTTTAAACATTTCGTAAAACTATCTTTCTACGCATAAGATTTGGCGTGCTAACAATTAATTATCTCTGCACCCAAGTGGGATAAGCTAAGGAAGAAAAGAAAAAGAAGGAACCATCCTTCTGTATTTTTTCTTTCAAATAATTTTAGCAAATAATAACTAATAAATAAGATTAGTATCGCAATAGTTAAACAAATTCACATCGATTGTTCCAGATAATAATAATTAGAAATTCTCAGAAAATTTTAATTATAATTTCAAACTACCTAACTACTTTTGTAACTAAACATAAACTTTCAAAGCGTGCTGAAAATTGCTTTTAAACTAATTCAAACTATCTCAATTATACGTGACATAAAATAGTTTTAGGTTATTAGTAATTTAATCAAATTTAAAATCTAAGTGGTGTATTCCGGAGTTAAACCTTCATTGAGGTCGTCTTGTTGTTCTCTATTCAAAGTTGTGTCCTCTACTTTTTCAGTAGTCAATCTTCTAGTTCTTGTCGCGATCAGTTCTTTCGCGATATCGTTGACTCTGAAAGCGAGATGCAGATCGCTCGCCATCTCGCTCGCGTCGCATCTCTTCAGATTCTTGTAGTAGCATCCCGAGGCGCCCTCTACATCAGGTGACGTGGCGCAGTAGAGAGGCGTGCTGGCTGCTTGACTCTGTCAACGAATGTAGAGCGTATAGGCTAAATATGTTTTAGGTCTTCTTGCAAAAACCATACTATTGTAAGGCCTACATTTTAATAGCGAGCAGAATACGCGTGCGCCGCGCCGACCAAGCTAAACTATCATTTCATATGCTGCAAAAAAACTGATAACAAAGCTACTACGCTTTTAAATTCCATGACACTTTTAAGTAGATCTGTTTTACCACGACTTCGAAGCAAGTAAGGATAGACGAAAATGTAAGCAACCTTCCTTCGTTGTAGTTAAGTAAAAATAAACAAAATAAAAATATGTATACTCATAAATCATAATCATCAACATGATATATCTGCAATCTCACTATAGATATATCAGGCCAATGATAGTTTTTACTTCTCACAGCTAGCCATTTGACCAGCAGGGCGCGTAACCAGACGAGCTAGCGACACTGGCCTAAGGTGAAGCATGCCTAGTCTGGAATAACTAAATCTCTAGGAGGCTGCCGGAACACATTGTTAGGTACTTGGCGACCTATTTTTCAACTTGAGGGTAGTTGCTAGCCTGGCGAGCACTAAAAATGTCCCAGATACATTTATTCTTTATTGGGCAAAATAGGTGCAAATCAACACAAAAAGTAACAACATTAATAATTTCACATCGTGGCATTATCGCTAAGAGCGACCCTACTGCCAAGCAAAGACAAGAAATGGTATTGATAATGGCTTCTCCACAAATAATACTTACAATATTCTTAGTAAACGGTATCATCGCAGTGTAAAGTACTTCGTACGGCCACCAGTTCCGGCAGAGCCTCGTCTTGACAAACGTCCCGGGGTGGGCGCAGAACACCTGCCGCGAGGACTTAGACCACATGTAGGCAAGGTAGCGCATCGCGAGCAAACCACACAGCTTGGATATGTTGTACGCACGGATGGACGTGTACTCCTTTTGAGGTAGAGACAGCAGAGACTCGTGCGGCATCAGACGATCCCGGAGTGACCAGCGCACGTTCCTGGAAGATACACAAAGAGTATGTTTGTATTATCTGTCACAGGGTAAGGACTTACAGGAAAGGTTTGCTTAGGATTTTAAGAGCCCATAGGCTTTATATAAGGCTTGGGCGGAGAGAGCGCATTGCCGAATGCGCGAAGCGGTCCTGCATCCCTGCCCCCGTCGTGAGATGAGACACCGTGAGGTTTGCGCTGGTAGTGACGGCCCTTCTGGCCGTCGAGTCCGACATACCCTGCTCGCCTCCCCCAGGCTTGTAGCGGGAGATGCGTAAATGCATTTCCTCCCGAAAAAAAAGGCTTTATATAAGGCTGTGGCCTATTTGTAGCAAAATAGTAGTATTAAAGAATAGATCCGGGTATATGTAGTGGTTTTATGTGTAAATGATAGACGAGCAATTCTCAAACCTGATTCTAATCATATTGTTGCTTTGCTTTTTTACGATTGCTTGTCGATGGATCTATCGACAACACATCCGACCCTTTAAAGTTACATATGTACACGTATGGGGGGATAGATCACGTGTGCTCATCGAAAACTTTTAACTTAATATTGACTCAGGCGTTACTTTAGGAAAATCCATTATCGCTAGAAGAAAATCTGAATATTTAGCGTACGTGTGATAACTTTGTTATTACGTACCTGTGAGACTCCGATGACACAAACACAACTCTTACATTCGGAGCGAGGAGGCTATCGATCTTCCACAGCAGATACATTTGGCTCAAGAAGTTAACTTGGAACGTCGTTTCCAGCTCATCTTCCGTCAGTGTCCACGGAATACCAAATACTGCTGCGTTTAGTATCACGGTGTCGATTTTTCTATAAAATAAAAGATTTTTTCTAAGTCGTTATCCTTCTTAGTGAGGGCCATGACTCCCCCGCAGAATTTATTAAATGGGGAAGTTACTCGAATCGTGGGCAAGTAGGTACATCGCGCAGGGTTTTCCACGGAAGACAAATGTTCTCGGATTTTGTGGTCCTCAAACATGTCGGTTTTCTCACGATGTTTTCCTTCACCGTTAAACGAGTGTGCAAATCCAAACATAACTTGAATAACAAATCATTGACGTAGGGCCGGGATCGAACACAGGGGCCGTCAGATTGAAAAGCAGAAGTTTCCCACCCGAGTAACACTCGCTTTTTTAAATATAGATATTTTGGTAGGATAAATATTGAAAAAAAGAGGACCTTACTACGCGTCTAATAAGTTTATCAGGAGAAAGTGTAAACGTAATGCTCACATTATTTCTGTATAGTAGATAACAAAAGTAAGCTTCTATGAGGTAAGAGCTTACTTTTGTTTCTTACTTTATACAGAAACTAGCTGACCCAGCAAACGTTGCTTTGCCTTAATAAAATAAAAAAAACTAAATATACAGTAGCCGATTCTCAGACCTACTGAATACGCATATAAAATTTGGAAAAAATCGGTCAAGCCGTATCGGAGGAGTACGGTAACAAACACTGTGACACGGAAATTTTATATATAAGATATGACTTAAAGAAAATCAACATGCGATGACACATTTTTATAAGTACCTACGACTTAACAACTAGGCAAGTATAGGCAAGTATAAAAAGCTGTTCAACTCACTTCTCATTCTTGAGGAGGCGTTCGGTGCATTCTGTGACGGAACTTAAAGAGGCGAGGTTTATTTCATAAAACCTCGGAGAATTGTCTACAGCGGAGTTCCCCATCAGAAGAGTACGCGCCACCTACGTAAGTAATTACGTTGATAATTGTAACATTAAAACGTTTCCATTCTAGCGAAACGTTTTCTTCTCTAATGTAGGTAAACCTTATAATTTCATATATATATAAATATATTCTTTTCTTATTACTAACACTAAATTTAAGCATTAACTGTATTTTTAACTGAGTATCTATAATGATTATAACGCAATTATTGCAGTCATGTCCAATGAGGAGTATGCATCTCTAATATACAAGCTTACATGCTTAGTTTGGAGATGCAGGTCCATATACTTGTACTGTGGCCCACAGTATAAAGCCCGTGAGAGATTCCCTACTGATAAGACATATCTGTTTTGAATGATGAATCATCCCTTCAAGTCACGTATTTTAGCCATTTGTATAATCACAGTTGTTTTCAATGCCATCTTATCACAGTAATTGTTTTATCTATGGCCATTAATAGCGGAGTTCATTACCAATGAAAGTGGCGACAGTTTCTTTGGCTAAAATACACGACTTGAGAAGCTGAACTTCTGTCTCGAGTGCCTGACGTGTCAGTTGTCTTGGTTTGAAAAAAAACAACAATCAACAGAGAAAAAACCTTAGTGGTGTGCCAGCTATGAGTGTGAAAACGTTTGTTTGCTTGTTCACCTGCTCTGCGGCATATTGATTGCGGCACGCCATGAGCACGGTGGCGCCCTGCGCGGTGAGGCACCGCGACATCTCCAGCCCGAGACCACTGTTGGCTCCAGTGACCAGGCATGTCTTGCCGGACAGCTCCAAGTCTTTTACCACCTGCAAATAGGTACAGAAACTAGTTGTCTAAAGAATGTAGCGCGAAACAACGGTGGTATTAGATGATAGGATGCTAGAGTAAAGTATGGCTCTTCGGTACGGTAGGTGCAAAGGCCTGAAAATAGTAGGCAGTTTTTTAATAGCGAAGCCACTTAAATATAAATTCAAATCAATTCATTGTGAATATAAAAGTACACAGTGCATGGTAGTGCACAAAAGTGCAACATATTCTGCCTTCCGGCGTGCAATGATATATACTCGTATATATAAACAAACTTTAAATACTTTTTCGAGTACTTTATGTATCCTAATAGTTTTTGAAACGATGACGGCTCAGTTGGGCATGCGGCTGCTTTACGTTCAGAAGGTCATGGGTTCGATCCCCGTCAATGAGTTCTAGATTTTGGTAAAGGAAAAAATCGTGAAGATACCTGAGGAGGAATCCATATCATGTTGGTAGGGCATTTTCTAGTGCTCGTCTAACTAGCTAACCATCTTCAAGTTTAAAAAACTATCGCCAAGAACCTATTAACGGTGTATTCCGGTAGCCTCCTTGAGAGACAGTATTTCCAGACTAGGCCGGAGGGTCGCTAACTCGAAAAGTTACGTGCCCTGCTAGTCAAATGCCTAGCTGTAATGTGTAAACAAATAAGTTACGACGATATATTTAGAGCTATTATTAAAAACTAGATTGAACCTCGATTGCGGATGGACCGTAAAAAGTAGCGCCTAGTTGTTGATTTGCCTGTTTAACGCCACTCCATAGGAGGTTATTTGTTTGCCGTATCGTGCTTAGCAGTTTGCCGCTTATCCGGTTGGCGGATGGGGAGCTGTAATATATTTTAATAATCAAGTAAATGTGCTACACTGTAATAACTATATTTGAGTAAAGACTTACAAAGGATCTGTTTTAATGCTAAAATATATTTACAGACTATAGTAGGTATAATACTACTCTATGCCTATAACAACAGTGTTCATTGTAGAAATGTGTCATAAGTATTGAGATACAAAAGCGATATGTAACAGTCTAATAACAATACTAACACATATCCTAATTTCTCGTGGCTCACTTCATACCGTTTTTTCAAAGGTATTTCTACATTCTTAGCTACAAAATCGTCATGTCCCACAGTGGACCTACCTACCTACGTACCCCACTTAGGTAGATGGTAAGTAGGTACCTCTACCTTGTACCACTAACTAGGATCTACTCTGTAGCTAGTTATACTTAATTTACCAATAACTATTTTACTTACGAAAACACAAATTTATATGACATCATTCAGTCTTGACCCCGGTATAAATGAAACTCGAAATACGAGTAATGCGAATAATAACGATTAATCACGTAAAAAACGTTAAAATTTTTTGAATTTTTGAAACGAGTTGTTTATTCTGTCAGTGGTCAGTTTAGTTATCTTAGCATTCACCCGATTTTAGTGAATTTGTTACATGGTCTAAATCCCTTCATCCGATTCTGGTTTTTATGAACCGTAATTCTATAGCTTCATTATCCGAGCCAAGATATCTCAGTTATACTAATTAATTTTCGCCCACATTTTGTTACATTATTTAAGTTTGGCACATTATTTAATTTTATTAATGGTATATAAGTAATTTGTATTAGACTTAGAAATATAAAAAATATATAAGTGTCACTGTCAACAATTGTCACTGTCATATCTACTGAGTGACGTACCGTACGTAAGAGATAACGAAAATGAAAACAGTTATCGATATATCGATCATATATAATACATATTTTTTTTAAAGTATGTCATATATTAATATTATATAAAAGTGTGGATTAAAAATTAGCAAAACCCCCGACAAAACATTTTGCGGAAGCAGTAATCTTGGATTTCAAAATAACTATAGTGTATGTGTTCTGATAGTCAAGCTCATACATATTATATTCATATTAAGGCACTATGAAATATTATGTGTAATTCACCATTTTGGTGACGTAGCTATAGACATACAAACACAAGCCAAACTTTCATTCAAGTCTTTAAAAAAAACTTATTATTTCATTATATCATCATATATATTATCCGCTGCGGGTGCACGCAGCCCCGCCATCTGCGCCGCCGCTGCGGGTGCACGCAGCCCCGCCATCCTCGCCGCCGCTGCGGGTGCACGCAGCCCCGCCATCTGCGCCGCCGCTGCGGGTGCACGCAGCCCCGCCATCCTCGCCGCCGCTGCGGGAGCACGCAGCCCCGCCATCCACGCCGCCGCTGCAGGTGCACGCAGCCCCGCCATCCGCGCCGCCGCTGCGGGTGCAAGCAAATCGCCCATTGTTTTCGGCGCTTCGAGGGCACGCTCCTCTATCATTTCCACCAGCGCAGTTAAAAGCTATGCACAAGTAGCAGCTACAGTTCCTTTCAATGCGTCGCAACTACTAACCTGCAATATCACCTCCACCAAGACCACGGCTATGGTGTACAATACACAACATGTCTATCAACAGAGCAATAACAAACAAGCTTCTACACAGCGCGATGGTGTGGTTATTGGATGTGGTAAAGAAAAGACTGAATTGCGAACAGTAGTCAGAACAAAGAAACTTCATGCATGTTTGTTTGAGCCACAAACAACAACTAATGCAATCGCAGATCACATTGAAGAGTTATGTGGCCATAAAAACTTTCTTGTAGATAAATTAAAACTTAGACATGATAGATACTCATCTTTTGTCGTTACAGTGCCTGGTAACGATTTTCATTTGTTTATGGCGGAAAATGCATGGCCGCCTGGAACGGAAGTGCGAGAATGGTTTCCCAGAGCCGCCGGGCGTGTCACAGTGCAAAGATCCCGCACCCCCGGCCAGGACCACAACTGGGGAGACACCGCGGCAAAAAGGCAATAAACAAAGAAAACTAAATATATTATCACAAAACGTTCGCTGGCTCAAGACAAAGCTGCCGTTCTTTAGACAGCAAATTATCACTTGTAATGAAATAGATTTTGTTGCAGTCTCTGAAACGAATTTAGATTATACGGTACATGACAGGGAATTATTCCCCTCTGATTGGTGCCTCCACCGCAGAGATCGTCCTACTTTGGGTGGAGGTGTTTTACTTGCAGCCAGACCGGGCCTGCTGGTTCGAAGACGCAGGGAACTTGAGGCTACAAAAACTGAAGATATATGGGTATCCTATATACATAATCAGAGAGAATATTTCATATGTGTAGTGTACATACCGCCATCTGCTACGGAAGAGGACTATTTACAATGGTGTGCTAATGTAGAAGATAACGTAGGCTCTAAACTGCAAAATTCACCGCTAATTATTCTAGGAGACTTAAATTTAAATAGTGCTAATTTAAGTGTAAATAATTATATGGAATATTTCTTAACATTCTGTAAACTATCCGAGCGTAATGATATTTTTAATCAGTGTGGAAGCAAACTTGATGTTGTCCTTGTGAGTAAAGATGTGCTAGAAGTTATTGTGATGGAGTCCGACGAGAGTTTGACTGAAAAAATTGATAATTACCACCCTCCACTTGAAATAGCTATCGGTGTAGAAAAACGCAAAACTTATCCATTCCTAGAACCCAGTAACATAAATAGCAGTACGGATTGGAACTTTTCAAAAGCTGACTTTACGTCTATGTATGAACAGGTTACTGATATAAATTGGGAAATGATCCTTAATGAAACTGATCCTAACAAGGGCGTTTACCTATTTTATGAGACACTGTATGAGTGCTTTAACAAGACTGTTCCGAAAAAAGTAAGAAGTAGTAAGCCTAGCCGCAGATACCCTACTTGGTACTCGAAAGACATTATTGTAGAAATCAAACTTAAGCATGACCTCCACAAAATATGGAAAACAAGTAGAGATATTTATATATACAATTTTTATAAAGCTTTACGCAGTAAAATCAAACATAAATTGGAAGCAGCATATAAAGTAAACCTAGAGAGAATTCAAGATGATTTAAGTAAAAACCCAGCCAATTTTTGGAAATATATATCGAACTTAAAATGTAAAGGGGGTTTCCAACCCAATATTACCAATGACGGTAAAAACTACACAGGAAAAGCAGCCGCACAAATATTTGCAAATTATTTTAACAGTGTATTCCTAGACGAATGCCCTAAACTTGACACCAAGCAAACGAATATTCTCGGAAACAATAGCATAATCAATATACCGGCTGTAGCCCCTAACGATATATATCACCTAATCAATAAATTAAAATCTAAAAGTGCAGTAGGCCCGGATAATGTGCCTATGTACATATTAAAAGCTTTTAAATCATTAATATCAGTACCACTTGCACACATTTTTAACATTTCACTCATACAAGGTATTTACCCCACAGAGTGGAAAAAATCCAGGGTAGTCCCAATTCATAAGTCAGGAAACAAATTAGTAGCTCAGAACTACAGACCCATAGCAATTATATCGGGGGTTGCCAAAGTTTTTGAAAGTTTTTTGTATGCTAAAATATACAGACAAATAGAACCGTTTCTTAGTGATACACAACACGCGTTTCGAAGAGGCCGCTCAGTGAATACCAATCTCCTTACTCTTACAGATTTCATATCAAAGAAGCTTGACGATAGTATACAGGTTGATGTCCTTTACCTTGATTTTAAAAAAGCTTTTGATCTCGTCAATAATAATATTTTATTAAACAAACTTGAAGAAATCGGATTTGCACCAAAACTGTTAAACTTTTTTGCAGATTATTTAAAAGACCGAAAACAATTCGTGCGTCTTGGGTGTTTTGACTCTGATCCATATCACACAAGATCTGGTGTAAGTCAAGGCTCATCTCTCGGGCCGTTATTATTCTCCATTATGGTAAATGATATAGAGCAGTGCATGGATGGTTGTAAATGCCTACTTTACGCTGATGATCTCAAAGTCTACCGAGACATCAAATCCATAACCGACGCCAACGATTTGCAAAAAACTCTTAACGCAATAAATCAATGGAGCATAGTAAACAAACTTCCTCTAAATATAAGTAAATGCAATATTATTAGTTATACAAGATCCAAACAGCCAGTTTGTTATCAATATTCCATCGAAAAAGTAATTATCAATAGAACCAATTCCATAAAGGATCTAGGAATCATTTTTGACCCCGAGCTTAATTTTCACCAGCACATCCAAAACCTTACAGCAGAATGTTTTAAGAGAATGGGCTTTGTTAACAGAAACTGTCAAAATTTTACAAAACCTGCCGCACTAAAACTACTATACTCAGCTCTTGTAAGAACCAAAATAGAGAATAGTTCAGTCATATGGAGCCCACACGAGAAAAAATATGTACTAATGTTAGAAAAGGTTCAGCGTAGATTTCTGAGATATCTTTACAAAAAGGTATATGGATATTACCCTTTCCTATATCCGTCAAACTATGTTTTAGGTGCGCTAGGCTTTAACTCTCTCGAAACCCGTCGTTTACACGATCTACTACAGACCCTATACAAGATTTTAAACGGCATCATACAATGTCCTTCACTAGTCTCTGAAGTGACTCGGCTGGCGGTGCCAGAGCACCGAGCGAGATTCCGGAGCGGGCGGGTGCGGCTGTTCTCCCCGGAGCCGCCGCGCACGGAAGCGCGTGCTCAGGCACCGCTGCTGAGAGCGCATCACCATCTTAACACTCTAGCTTGCTCACAACCACATATTGACATATTCGCGGACAGTTGGCACCAGTTCTCTAAAAGTACACTAACATACTGTGAAAATCAAGACATTATTAAAAGCAATATTAGTGTACAATAACTTACTATCTTTTAGTTATTATTATTATTTTTTCATGTGTTTTATTTTATTTATCTCAGTCTTTCCATGTATTTAAGTCTCCTCTCTTGTAGTAATTTAAGTATTTGTATATTGTTATATAATTTGTTTGTTTAATAAGTTACGTATTAATTGTTTTTCTTTTTTATTTAATTAAGTATTGTGCAAATGTTTACTTTTAGTGTTTACATGTTATTTTTAAGAAATGTAGCGCTTTAGGGACTAAGTCTCTGTAATGCTATATTTTTAAGGAATAAATGAATTTGAATTTGAATTTGAATTTGAATTATATAGATTTCTTTCTGAGTAAATAAGGTTTACAATTTAACACTTATAACAAGCTAAAGACGTAGTTATATTCCCATAGTCGTAGATATATAAACATATAACCCTGTAGTCTTAAGTATAAGCATATAACCCTGTATGAAAGCTGATGCGGCATAGCGACGATTCATAGAATCCGGCCACCCGGTCTTTGCCGTATCAGCAAACATTTCATTAGAAATAAGACCTAGCATTAAGGACAGTTTAGAATAAAATCTTCGACACTCAACACCTATTTTAAGTGGTTTAATTTTAATTTAGTTTTTAAAAAGATATTAACGCGCTCCCGATTCCTAACTGGCGCAGCCGGTAGGATAATCGGCTGCTGTCATCGCGAGTACCGAGCGTAGAATCCGTGAAAAGTGTACGAGCGTGGCAGCATTGGTGGCTAGCAGCATCGCGTGGAGCCATCCGATTATCCACGAACCAAATAAATGAGTTGGACGTCGGCGACGCGGGGCATGTAAGTGGCACACCCAGAGTAAAATCCTCCGCTTGTTCCACCCATTCCCATCCAATATCTTGTGTTAAAATCACACATTTAGTTTAAGTTTGTGACTGAAACTGCACACGTTAAATTAAGGAAAACGTAGCGAAAATTGCTCGTTTTAGTTAAGAAAATTGTGACTGAAACTGCACACATTAAATTAAGGAAAACGTAGCGAAAATTGCTCGTTTTAGTTAAGAAATTGTATTTTTAAGTAATTATAGATTAGGTTAACGTGACTTAAACCGCACATAGTGTTTAGATATTTTTAGTTTTTTTTTTGTGTTATACTTACTAAGAAAAATGGTTGACAACGCAGCGCAATTAGCACCTCCCCTTCTAAGGGATATGTTAAAACTAATTCCTGAATATGAGGGTGACGCGAATACGTTAACATTGTTCTTAAAAAAGTGCGAGTATGTTATCCAACATTTCCAAGGAAGTAATCAGCGAAACGAGTATCTGATGCAATGCATCACTAGCAAATTAAAAGGGAAGGCCGCCGCGTTAGTCAGTGAGAGGGAAGATTTTTTAAATTACGACAACCTGAGAGAACTACTAATTCAACATTTTGGAGACCCTCGCAGCGAGGAGTCAGTGGCCATCGAATTAGAATCGATGAAGTTAAAATCCGGAGAAACGTACCTAGAATTCTGCGGCCGCATTCAAAACGTAAGGGCCACTCTTTTTGCAAAAATTAACCAAAATTTAATAAATTCAGACGAAGTAAAAAACGCTAAAAGACTAATACATAACAACACAGCCCTTAATGTATTCTTATACAATCTCCCAGAGCATATGGTCAGGGTCATACGTTTGAAAAATCCGAAAAACCTAGAGGACGCCTTAAAACAGGTAATAGAAGAGGTGAATTTCCATGAACAATATCAGATAAAAGCTAAACTCTTAAACAGCCAAAACACAGTAAACCCGAGACCTCCGCCTCAAGCTTCTCCACAATTTAAATTCGGAGTCCCAAATCAAGGTCAGTATAGGCCACAGTTATTTACCTCGCAACCTATACGACATCCGATGCAGTCGGGCTTCAAACCGAACTTCCAAGCTCACCAGTATACTCCGCGACCCCAAGCAGCCCCGTTTGGGTATCGACCGCCGCTACAAATTAATCAAGGTGGGTTTAGACCTCAAGTAGGACAGTTTGGATATAGACCCCAACAGTTTGGCTTCAGACCACAGCCGGGTCAATTCGGGTATCGACCCCCGCAACCTCAAGGCTATCGACCACCACAGCCATTCTCAGGCGACGTGACAATGAGAACTGCACCAGCCCTGCCAAAGGTACCCATTAACGAAATGCAAGTAATGGAAGAAGGTACGTACATGCCTTACGATTATGACACCCCTATATATGACACATACGACGAGCAACAGGCAATCGACGCTAATTATTACACCGAAGCTGGTGCCGAGCAGCCTTGCGAACCGGAAGCGAATCCTGACGAAACGGAAAATCAGGTAAGTGCGGAAAATTTTTGTATGACCATACCCCCTATATACCCGAGGTAATAGAACTAAACTACGACCGGTCCCGAAAATTACCATATATGAATATTCCCGAAATAAACGGCAAATTTATGATAGATTGTGGTAGCAGTAAATGCTTCATTAGCCCAACTAAAGCCAATCAGTATTACGCAGCTCACAAGTCTTATGAATTGTTTACAGTTAATAGTACGCATGCCTCTAGCACGCATGAAGAAGTAATTAACATCCCGCTCTTCTCTGTTTTCAATGTGGACTGCGAACAAAAATTTTATGTCTACGAAGTAGATCCCAAATATGACGGCGTAATTGGATTAGATTTAATGCTTAAACATAACGCTAAAATAGACTTAGAAAACCGAATTTTCGAAACAAAACACTCTTCGATCCCTATCCAACTCGACAGCGACCACGTTTTATATTTAACCGCACGTAGTGAAAACCGTGTGAAACTACCGGTAAACCTTAAAGATGGTAATGCTATCCTAAATTTTACGGAATTCGAGAAAAACGTACGAATGCCGGCAGCCCTGGTTGAATGCAAAAATTACTTCGCCACTACAGTCATTCAAAACGCCTGCGATAACGATATAATAATGAACTTTAAAAAACCTATTACTGTCAAGGCATTTCAACCCAATCAAAATATAATATGCAATATAAACCATACTACCGATTTGACTGAAGTTGAAGTGGACCAACTACTCAAAGAAAACCTAACAAAACTACGATTAGACCACCTGACTTCGGAGGAAAGAAAAGCCATACGAGACTTATGTATAGAGT
This sequence comes from Mellilla xanthometata, assembly GCA_035578125.1. Classification (NCBI taxonomy): domain Eukaryota; kingdom Metazoa; phylum Arthropoda; class Insecta; order Lepidoptera; family Geometridae; genus Mellilla; species Mellilla xanthometata. The sequence goes on from JAPUBQ010000024.1 coordinate 6,671,555, forward strand.
ATAGAGATATATTTTATTGTGAAGATCTCCCGCTCACCTTTACCAACCAGGTGAAACATCATATAAGGACAACCAACGACAACCCTATATACATGAAACCATATAGACAAGCCCCAGCCCTAGCTGAAGAAATTAAAAATCAAGTGGAAAAACTGCTTAAGGACAATGTAATACAGGAATCACACTCTCCATGGAGCGCACCGGTACATTTAGTTCCGAAGAAATTGGATGCTTCCGGCCAGATGAAATATCGAATGGTTGTAGATTACAGGCGGTTGAACGAGATTACAACAGATGACAGATACCCCTTACCAAATATTTGCGACCTTTTTGACAAATTAGGTAAAAGCAATTACTTCACGACTTTAGATCTTGCATCTGGTTACCACCAAATTGAAATAGCTGAGGAAGACAGACAAAAAACCGCGTTTTCTACCCAGAACGGCCATTACGAATTCCTCCGCATGCCATTTGGATTAAAAACGGCCCCGGCAACCTTCCAACGCACCATGGACAACGTCCTTAGAGGACTACAAGGTATACACTGCCTAGTATACTTAGATGATATACTTATATACTCAAACGGACTCCGTGAACATCTGGAGAAACTACGTGCAGTCTTTGACAGAATTAGACAAACCAACCTCAAGGTTCAACTTGACAAGTCAGAGTTTCTCTGCAAGGAAGTACAATATTTAGGACACACCCTTACCAAAAATGGCCTCAGACCGAACAACGACAAAATACAAGTTGTATTAGACTACCCAATTCCCGAAACACAAACCGAAATAAAAAGATTTCTAGGATTTATAGGATACTATCGTAGATTCATCAAAGATTTTTCAAAAATTACCCAACCATTAACCGCTTGTTTAAAGAAAGGTAAAAGCGTAGAAATTACAGAAAAATATAGAGAAGCTTTCCAGAAATGTAAGGAATTGCTGGTTAACGCACCAATACTTCAATATCCAGACATGAACAAACCTTTTATATTGACTACCGATGCGTCCGAAGTAGCAATCGGTGCCGTGCTATCACAAGGCACAATAGGCTCCGACCTACCTATAGCATATGCCAGCCGAACGTTGAGCGACACTGAAAGAAAATATAGCGCTATAGAACGCGAGTTACTAGCGATTATCTGGGCTACAAAACATTTTCGACCATATTTATATGGTAGAAAGTTTGACATTGTCACTGATCATAAACCCTTGCTCTGGCTTTATCAGCTAAAGGAACCCGGCAGCAAGTTGACACGCTGGCGACTACGCTTACAAGAGTTTGACTTCGATATAAAACATAAAAACGGGCAGTTAAACGCTAACGCAGACGCACTGTCACGCCTAAAACTTAATGCATTAAGTACTGACGAACTCGACGACGATATATCAATGATAGTTAATTTGGAAAACCGTGACTCCAACGCCGACCGCGATCACTCAGATACAATATCTATTTCAGACTCTGAAAGGACCGAAACCGATAGTCCCATCACCGTTTCTGACTCTGATACAATAGATAATATATTCAAAAAGGAACCCGAATGTTTAGTGCGCACAGATTCAAGCTCCAGCGCTACCGAAACAGTACATTCTGGTAGAGACTTAGAATCATTAGGCATACCAATATTACATGAAGCCATAGACACCAAACCAAATCAAATACTAGTGTTCCACAAATATCAAAATGAATTGCAAACGACCGATTTATCCACAATTTGTGAGCGAAGTTCTCGGAAAACTCCGTTTCCCGTGAACTTCGAGCTGAGGGGGAAGGAGTTATATTCCCATAGTCGTAGATATATAAACATATAACCCTGTAGTCTTAAGTATAAGCATATAACCCTGTATGAAAGCTGATGCGGCATAGCGACGATTCATAGAATCCGGCCACCCGGTCTTTGCCGTATCAGCAAACATTTCATTAGAAATAAGACCTAGCATTAAGGACAGTTTAGAATAAAATCTTCGACACTCAACACCTATTTTAAGTGGTTTAATTTTAATTTAGTTTTTAAAAAGATATTAACGCGCTCCCGATTCCTAACTACGTGTTCAACACATCAAATATTTTGTTACTTTCTGCTATCTCTGACGGTTTTGACTCCGCTGTTTTTGTTATATTTATTAGATAAATTTAAAAATATAAAATTAAATGTTTGTTACGATTTTTAAAATAAACATTATAGTATCGAACTCGGCTAAAAATCGATATAGCGCAATATCGATATTTATCGCAAGCCTAGCATAAACAACCTGATTTGCTTTTGACATATATACCTAAAAAATAAAATATAAAAATACGTACTAATAGTACTATTCGGTGTAAATAAAATTATTACATATTAATATTATCTCCAGTCATGGATAAATCGAAGAAGCGGCGTCACTCTTCCTCTAGCTCAGACAGTGCAGAAGAAAGTCGGAGAAAAGATCTCAAAGAACGAGATGAATTCGCTTCAAGATTGAAGAAGCGTGATGAAGATAGAGTTAAGAAAATTGCTGAAGCTGCCAGCAAAAAGTCCTATGAAGAAGCGGCAAAACGCCTTAAAATGGAAGCTGAGGATAGGGATAAATTATTGCCAAAATTGCGCATACAATCGCGACGAAAATACTTGGAGAAAAGAAAAGACGACAAAGTTATTGAATTGGAAGCAGATATAGCTGATGATGAATATCTATTCGATGAAAGAATGTAAGCACTATACTCTTTGACTAATCTTTTTTGTTTTTTTAATTCTAGAATATGGTTTTTTCTTCAACTCAGTTACTACGGGTGTACTAGTTTTACTGGGTGACGAGAGTCTAAGCTCTTATCTTAATGAAACTAATAAAGCATCAACAACCAGTAGGGACACAATTTATTTATTATTATTGTTGATGGTATTTTGAATAGTTCTTAAATTTATTGCCCTTGCTGGTTTCAGATTAACAAAACGAGAGAAAGAAGAAAGGGAACACAAAAAGACAATACTTAAATTAGCTAAGGAACATGAAAAAGCAAGAGAACTTGAAAATGTGCAGAGATACCACATGCCACAAGACTTGGGCAAAGGAGAAAAAGGTATAACAATTGTGATCATTATTTAAATGTATTATCCATAGTATTGAATTTTACAGTAAAGGCTTTGATTCATTCCTGCTTCTTGAATTAATTTGTTTTATCTATTTTTCAGGCGATTACATTGAAGTTGATGATTTGGAAAAGCTGCCACATTCAGAGCAAAAGAAATGGGAACAGGACCAAATTAGATCTGCCTTCTTTAAGTTTGGGGCTAAAGATGCCAAGGGGCAAGAGGAGTATGAACTTCTACTTGATGAACAAATAGATTTTATTCAAGCTTTGCAACTTGATGGCAACAAAGAAAAGAAAGAAGATGAGGAAAAGAGTGAATACAAAAAACTCAGAATGACTATAGAAGAAACTAAAAAATCACTGCCAGTTTATCCATTCCGAGATTCATTGATTGAAGCTATTAGAAGCTATCAAATATTAATTGTGGAAGGTGAAACTGGTTCTGGAAAAACCACTCAAATTCCACAATACCTTCATGAAGCAGGTTTTACCGAAGATGACAAAAAGATTGGATGTACCCAACCAAGGAGAGTGGCAGCCATGTCAGTAGCTGCCAGAGTGGCTCAAGAAATGAATGTTAAGCTCGGAAACGAAGTTGGCTACAGTATAAGATTTGAAGATTGCACATCTGACAGAACAGTTATTAAATATATGACTGATGGTACCCTACATAGGGAGTTCTTATCAGAGCCTGATTTAGCCTCATACAGTGTCATGATAATTGATGAAGCTCATGAAAGGACATTGCATACTGATATTTTGTTTGGCCTTGTTAAAGATATCACTAGGTTCAGGCCAGATCTGAAACTTCTTATCTCCAGTGCTACTTTAGATGCGGAAAAGTTCTCAAGTTTCTTTGATGATGCACCAATTTTTAGGATCCCAGGCAGAAGGTTCCCTGTTGACATTTACTACACCAAGGCTCCTGAGGCGGATTATGTAGATGCCAGTGTGGTCTCTGTTCTGCAGATCCATGCCACTCAGCCCCTAGGAGACATATTAGTGTTTCTGACTGGCCAGGAAGAGATTGAAACTTGTGTTGAAATGTTGCAGGAGAGGACTAAGAAAATTGGTAAAAAATTGAAGGAACTCATCATATTACCTGTGTATGCCAACTTACCCAGTGACATGCAAGCAAAGATATTTGAACCAACTCCTGAAGGTGCACGAAAAGTAGTGCTTGCCACAAACATTGCAGAGACATCTCTGACCATTGATAACATCATCTATGTTATTGATCCTGGCTTCGCTAAGCAAAACAATTTCAACTCTAAGACTGGAATGGAGAGTCTAATGGTTGTGCCAATATCTAAGGCTTCGGCTAATCAAAGAGCAGGTAGAGCCGGTAGAGTGGCACCAGGGAAGTGTTTTAGGCTCTACACTGCTTGGGCATACAAATATGAGCTTGAAGACAACACTACCCCAGAGATTCAAAGAATCAACTTAGGTAATGCTGTCCTCACATTGAAAGCACTAGGGATCAATGATTTGATTCATTTTGATTTCCTTGATCCCCCTCCACACGAAACACTAGTCTTGGCTCTGGAACAGCTGTATGCACTCGGTGCTTTGAACCATCACGGAGAACTGACTAAGGCTGGTCGAAGAATGGCAGAGTTTCCCACTGACCCCATGCTTGCTAAAATGTTACTGGCTAGTGAAAAGTAAGTATATAGTTAACATTCAGTATTTTTATTTCATTATTTATTTTTAAATACAATACATTTGCTATCTTAACATTGTTATTTCTGCTTTCAGGTACAAGTGCTCTGAAGAAATTGTGACAATTGCTGCTATGTTATCTGTGAACAGCTCCATTTTCTACAGACCTAAAGATAAAATCATTCATGCAGACACAGCCAGAAAGAACTTTTTCCATCTTAAAGGAGACCACTTGACATTAATGAACATCTACAACCAATGGGTAGAATCAGACTACTCAGTACAATGGTGTTATGAAAACTTTGTACAGTACAGATCAATGAAGCGGGCCAGAGATGTAAGAGAACAGTTGGTTGGCCTCATGGAAAGAGTGGAAATAGAAATGGTATCTGGCATAGCTGATGACACAAACATAAGAAAAGCTATTACTGCCGGTTTCTTTTATCACATTGCAAAATTTTCAAAAGGTGGACATTACAAAACTGTCAAACATAATCAAGTAAGTCTCGTTTATACAAGATGATTGAAAAATAATTAACACGCTTTCCTACTAAAGGTAAGGTCAGCACTGCATATTTCCTTTTAATAATTTATTTTATTTTGTTTCAGACTGTAATGATACATCCTAACAGTGCTCTCTTTGAAGAATTACCTCGATGGGTTATTTACCATGAATTGGTTTTCACTTCTAAAGAATTCATGAGACAAGTTACAGAAATAGAGAGCAAGTGGCTTCTGGAAGTAGCACCACATTATTATAAATCAAAAGAACTAGAAGATTCGACTAATAAGAAAATGCCTAAAACTGTAGGAAAATCTTCCAACAGCCAATAAAAGCCTCAAACCTCAAAATAAAGTTTTCTTTTTAATATAATCATTTATGCTTCATAAGCTATAAATATAAATCATAATAATATCTAAGACAGCTAAATACTATTACAAATGATATCAGAGTATTAAAAATCTGATACTCTTCCCTTTCTTTCCCAGTCTCCAAATCTAGTTGGCTCTGGCCCTCGAGGTCCTCCAACTTCTCCTGTATGCGGGTTAGTGTTATCAGGCCAGGCAGGCAAAGGATCATCTTTCTGTGATGGGTGCATATTCGGTTGTTCACCTAAATCATCAATCGAAGTAGTTTCACGTAATTTCTTACGAAACTCCGCTAGTCTTTTAGATTCTGCTTTATTTGGTTCTTTGATAGAGTTGTTGGTATCTGACTTAGCGTCTTGCGAATGTTTACAGGTAGAAATCGCAGTAGGAGAAAAGTCTGCAAAACAACAAATTGCATTTTATAACATTAATACATGTATCCCATACATATTGACGGAGAGGTCTTACTTTTTAGATAAACCATTCTAGCCAAATTATTACGTAACATTTTTCTGGCAAAAACACTATTATTTTTTTCAAATTTCTGAAATTATTGCACAATGCGTTTTAGCTTGTTTATTTGTTTTTTCGGTTGGTTGATTTTCCAACAGTGAGGAATCAGCTGAGCAATGACTTTTAGATTTGACAACTTATATATTTTGACAGTATCGAAATGCGTTTAAAAACTAAGTGCAATAGGATCCCCAACTCGGCCTCGCTTGCAACGAAGTTACAAAAAGATTAAGGCGACATTATATCGCCTTTTAATCACTTGTAAATGAGACACATTGCCTTTTATATATATATAGTTTATTTGCACAGTCACATTATTAAATACACAATTACACAGTCTCAGTTAACCTCCAAGTCACCGTCCGACTCATGGTCGAGTTAAGTTCTCTCATCTAATGTCATGGCGCCACTGAGCACCGACGCTACCGGCGCGGGCGCGCCTTGGCTGTGTTGCCAGGCGATGGTTTGACGGTTGGCTTGACGCCACATCACCCCCCTAGGCAGAAAGTTACCCTATCCTAAAAAAAACTTATTATTAACATGTACAAGATTGCACCCTAAGTTATACAATGCAAAATGTAAAAAAAAAAAAAATGAATAATATTATGACAGTTAAAACTAGAACATGTATATATACTATAGGAGGAGTAGCTGGGGTCTACAGATCAAGGCGGTCTTTGAATTTAACTGTCCGACCTGATCTTGTAGTGACCGGTTTTGCCTGGTCGGGGGCAGGGTCTGCAGGTGTGGCAGACTTGGCGGTAGGCACAGTCGGAACAGCAGGAACACTGTTATGTGCAGGTGTCACAGGCGTCTGGTTTCCCGGTGTGGGAGCCAACAGTGGAGTGGAGGTGGTAATGTAGGCAGGTTTGACTCGGTCCAAGCTCACTTTGGTATCTTTGTCACCTATGGTGATGGTGATTGTTTTATCGTTCCTGCAGACGACTTTGTATGGACCAGCGTACGGAGGCTTCAGGGAAGGCCTGACCGTGTCGTCTCGCAAAAACACGTGAGACGCTGTGCTGAGGTCCTTCGCCATGAAGGTCGGGCGCTGGCCATGGCGTGTTGTTGGAGTTGGCCTCAGATGGGCCATGTAACGTCGTAGTTGAGTTGCGAAGCTCTGCAGGTCTTCCAGGTGGTCAGTGTCGGGTCCGGATGGAGCGATGAGTTCACCCGGTAAACGAAGTGGCTCTCCGTATACCAGGTCGGCGGGTGAACATTGTAGGTCTTCCTTAAGGGAAGCGCGCATGCCGAGCAGGACCACTGGCAGGGACTTATGCCAGGACTCTTCGTGGCACATCAGAGCAGCCTTCAGGTGGCGGTGCATGCGCTCGACGAGACCGTTGGAGCATGGATGATAGCTTGTGGTACGAGTGCGCTTGGAGCCACACATCTGCATGAGATTCTGGAATAAGCTGGATTCAAATTGGCGGCCTTGGTCGGTGGTAACAATGGAGGGCACGCCGAACCGTGAAATCCAACCTCTGAAGAAAGTCTCAGCACATTCTTCCGCAGTCATGTTGACCATTGGCCAAGCCTCTGGCCAGCGGGAGTATCTGTCCACGGCTGTGAGACAATAGCGGAAACCGTTGCTGTAAGGCAGCGGCCCGATAATATCTACATGCACGTGGAAAAAGCGTCTGGTTGGTCGAGCAAAAGTGCCAACGGGCGTAGACGTGTGTCTAGTTACCTTACTGCGCTGGCATGCAATGCAAGATCTGAACCAGCTGTGACAGTCCTTACGCATGTTAGGCCATACGAACCGGTCACCGACCATGCGTGCGGTAGTCCGCGCGCCAGGGTGGTTGAGGTTGTGGACCTTGTCGAAATGCGGTCGACGAAATGCGGGTGTTAGGTAAGGGCGAGCCTTTCCGGTGGACATGTCGCAGTATATCTCCACGTCGGAGCCGGGTATAGTTATTTTTTGTAGCTTGAGAGATGTGGAGCTGGTTAGCATCTCACGAAGCTCGTCGTCGTTCGCCTGGTCAGCGGCGAGTTCGGTGAAGTTGTCGACGTGGACGGCGTCCACGCGTGACATAGCATCCGCGACGACGTTCTCCTTCCCCTGGATGTGGACGATGTCCGTTGTAAACTGGGAGATGAAGGAGAGTTGATTGAGCTGCACCGGAGGCAACTTCTCTCGGCGTTGGGAGAAGGCGTAGGTCAGCGGCTTGTGGTCGGTGAAAATTGTCACGTGCTGAGCTTCCATAATGTGGCGGAAATGCTGTACAGCTTCGTAGACACCCAGCAGTTCCCTGTAGTAGGCGGGCCAGGTGGTTTGGCGAGCACTTAGTTTCTTGCTAAAGAATGCTAAAGGCTGCCAGTTGTCTTCGATGAGCTGCTGTAGACAAGCACCGACGTTTGTAGAGGAAGCGTCTGTAAAAAGTCCAAGTCTAGCATCAGGAACAGGATGTGCTAGAAGAGTCGCATTTGCGAGATGGTCTTTACAGTTCTGAAACGCTTGCTCAAGTTCAGGTGTCCATGGTACAGGTTGTGTACCTTTAAGTTGTGTTGAAGCATAGCAGTCAATTAATGGAGCCTGGAGATCAGCTGCCTTGGGTAGGAAACGGCGATAGAAGTTCACCATCCCTAGGAACCTGCGGAGACCTTCTACGGTCTTTGGTAGAGGGAAGTTCCGCAAGGCTTCGATGCGTTCAGGCGGCGGCGATGTTCCAGATTTAGTGATTTTGTATCCGAGGAAGGTGACTTCATCAGCGCCAAGCAGGCACTTGGACGGATTGATCACGACGCCGAACTCAGAGAGGCGCTTAAATAGTGCGCGTAGATGTTTGGCGTGTTCCTCAGGTGATTTGGAGAAGACCAGGATATCATCGACGTAAGGAAAAACGAAGTCTAAGCCAATGGTTACCTCGTCGATGAAGCGCTGGAACGTTTGGCCGGCATTCCTCAAGCCGAATGACATGAATGGAAATTCATAGAGTCCAAACGGTGTTGTGATCGCTGTTTTTGGTATGTCCTCTGGAGCTACAGGTATTTGTTGGTAGGCCTTGATTAAGTCAATCTTGCTAAATATGGAGCAATTGGCCAAGTTGTTACCGAAGTCTCCAATGTGGCGGACAGGATAACGGTCAGGCACCGTCCGAGCGTTAACTGCCCTATAGTCGCCGCATGGGCGCCAGCGATCTTGTGGTTGTAAGGGTAAGTCATTGTGCTTATCTTTCAAAACCATCTGTAGCGGTGATGACCACGGACTTTTGGACGGGCGCGCTGTGCCGGAACGAACCATGTCCTCGAAGACAGCCTTCGCCACCTGCAGCTTCTGCGGTGCGAGTCGGCGTGGACGGCTCGAGACAGGCGGGCCCTCCGTAGTCAGTATATGGTGAACAGTATTATGTTTCACCGTGCGCGGCAGTCCCGGTGGTCTAGTGACGTCCGGGAACTCCTGTAATATTTTGGAAAATATCGACCCATCAGCAATTATCATTTTAATGCTAGCTTGTGTTACGGATGCCACAGAAGCAGTGACATATAGGTTGGTGGTGCCATCTATGAGGCGACGGTTGTGACAATCGGGGAGCAGGTTATAGTGAGCTAGAAAGTCTGCTCCGATTATTGGGGTGCTAACATCTGCTATTATGAAATTCCAGCGGAAGTCTCTTCTAAGTCCTAGATTAAGACACATGGGCTTAGTGCCGTATGTGTTTATGGAGCTCCCGTTGGCGGCACGGACATCGAATCCGGTAGCTGAGTATAGGCCATGAAGTAATTTACGTGGGTAGCAACAAAGATCCGATCCGCTATCAATTAAAAATCGACAGCCGGAGGTGGAGTCTGATACAAACAGGCGGCGGCTGGTTGGGTCGCAATCAGATGCCGCCGCTACTGATTGCTTGATGCGTTTTCCGATTTGTTAGTCCATTTACATGGTTGTGTGCACTTCGACGCCTTTTTACCGAAGTGTTCATGGTACCAGCATATATCGTTGGAGCGTGAAGTGGACCTGTCCCGAGAGCGGGATGTGCCTTGGGAACGAGAGTTGTTCCTGGAGCTGGAGCGAGCACGGTCCTTGCTTAAGGCATCAACTTTCTTGGACAAGTCGTTTATGCACTGCATAATTTTATCCAGGTCCAGCGGTGGTGGTGTATGGGTAGCATTAACGGACTTACCTGGAGTAGCTTCTATAATGGCATCGGCCAAGTCGGCTACCTTATCCAGCGGCAGGTCCAGCTGGGCCATGAGGATACGTTGGACCTCATGTGGCAAGCTGCGCATCCACAGCTCTCTGACTATGCCCTCGTCACTCTTGCCAGCAAGTGACCGAAGGTGTCTCAGGAAGGAGGATGGCTTTCTGTCACCCATTTCCTGCTGGCTCAGCAAGTGTCTGATGCGTTGCTCCCTGGAAACTGAAAATCTTTTGATGAGCTCAGATTTAAGGTGCTCATATTTATTTTCAGCAGGTGGATTGGCAATGACATCTTCCACCTCATCAGCCAGTCTGGCATCCAAGATGGAGAGTAAGTGGCCATATTTGGTTGCATCCTTACAGATGCCCGCTATCTCGAACTGTGCCTCCGCCTGTGCAAACCATATTTGTGGTTTGTCCAGCCAGAATGTGGATAGCTTTACTGAGATTGCATTAGTGTTAGGTGTAGGAGGCATTGTTAGTTGTGTTATTTGGTCTTGTAGATATTTGACCTGAGACCGCAGCTCTTCCTCAGACATTGTGATAAAATATTGTTAAATAAAGCAAAGTTAAATAAACAAAATAACAAATACAATATTCACACAAACAAAAATTATCCCAAAGCTTATATAAAGACAAAATATGTTATTTATAATCAATAAATTGTAAAATAAATAATAATATGGTAAAACTTAATGTTACAGTGTACTAGTGTTACATTGGTTATTGTAAAATGTTAAATTTTAAGCAATATACAAAATGTTAAATATGAAAAGGTCAAAAAAAAATATACTTATACAAAATGTTAAATATGAACAATACATGTAACTAGCACAATTTTATGGTTAGTGGGTGTAAATAGCACACATACAAGGTAAGTAGGAACACAAAACATAAACAAAAACCTGTGTATATAAGGTAGTAAGCTTTTAAAACACACATACAGTTATTTCCATGCAATGGATATAGTTAGGTATGTATATAGGTAAACTAATATGCACCACAACCAAAAGTTTGTTGTTATGAAAATAGTGATAACATTTAAGCACTGAAAATTTTATATAAATAACTAGAATGCACCACAATCACATTTGTTGTTTGGAAAATAGTGTTAGTATTTAAGCACTGAACGGTCACTCACCAATGCAATGGTCACTGCGTAGAAGGCTGGTGCAGCGAGATGGTCGCGTTGCACTGCACTTCTCGCAACATACCTTTGGAGCAGGGCGTTGGCCTGGGTGGCGGTGGCGGCATGCGCGTGCGCAAACCGCGGGCGAAGCTTGAGATGCCAAAGTGAACACGTGCTAGGCGTGACGTTGGCCTGGGGTGGCGGCATGCACGTGCGCAAACCGCGGGCAATGCTTGAGATGCCAGCGTGCACACGTGCTAGGCGCGGCGTGCATATGCACAAACCGTGGGTGAAGCTTGGGATGCCGACGTGCACACGTGCTAGGCGTGGCGTCAGCCTGGGGTGGCGGCGTGTGCGTGCACAAACCGCGGTGGAGAACTGCGTAGGTGACGGCGTGCGCGTGCACGTGCCGTGAGCGACGACTGCGATGACGGCTTGCTACCGGCATGCGGTTGCAAGCGCCGGGGCGTGGACTGCGTCGACAGCGTGCGAAAGCACGTGCTGTCTCGAGGCTGCGTTGCCGGCCTCGGTTGCAAGCGCCGTGGCGAGGCTGTCTTCGACGGCGTGCGAAAGCACGTGCCGTGTCAAAGGCAGCGTAACCGGCGCGCAAATCCGGGCCGTGGCGTATGTTACGGGGTCACCAATAAGGCGTCATTATATCGCCTTTTAATCACTTGTAAATGAGACACATTGCCTTTTATATATATATAGTTTATTTGCACAGTCACATTATTAAATACACAATTACACAGTCTCAGTTAACCTCCAAGTCACCGTCCGACTCATGGTCGAGTTAAGTTCTCTCATCTAATGTCATGGCGCCACTGAGCACCGACGCTACCGGCGCGGGCGCGCCTTGGCTGTGTTGCCAGGCGATGGTTTGACGGTTGGCTTGACGCCACAAGATTATGATGGAAATGATTTAATTAGGTAGTTTTTGAATTGCGAATTATATTATGTATGTATAACAAATACTAAAAAAACTAATAACTTATACTTCAAATTGTTTTGCTCTGGTTATTTATTAGCTATCGTGGAACTATATAATTTATTAATTGCTTTGTTAAACTAAAAGTTTTGGTAAATCTAACTTCAATAAACAAATTTAATAGGTCAATAGTGAGAGAAAGAATTTCTTGGTTATGATAGCAAGTTTTTTGCAAAAAAGTAAGCTTTCTCTCACAACTTATTGGAGAACGGCAAAAATGGCTAAAAGCTCTTTTGAGTATGTTAAAAATTTTGAACTGGATGATACACTGATGCCCAATACTTGGATAGTAATCAGACTAGATGGCAAGTGTTTTCACAAGTTTTCAGATGACCACAACTTCACGAAACCAAATGATATTAGAGCGTTAAAGTTAATGAATTATGCAGCTTACACAGTGATGAAAGAATTCCACGACCTACTTATCGGGTTTGGACAAAGTGATGAATATTCCTTTGTGTTCAAAAAAGAGAGTAACCTGTACAAAAGACGAGCTGCTAAGTTATTGACAACGATAAATAGCAAATTTTCTTCTTCGTATGTCTTTTATTGGAATAAGTTTTTTGGTGAAGAAAAACTTCAATATCCACCTACTTTTGATGGGCGTATAGTGTTGTATCCGAGTGAAGAAAACTTGGTGGATTATTTAAAATGGAGGCAAGCTGATGTTCATATAAACAATTTATACAATACTACTTTTTGGACGCTGGTACTTAAAGGAAATCTTACCCCTGCACAGGTCAGTAACACCCATCAATATTTGTAAACTTTGAATGCCAAATAAAGCACTAATCCATTGTTTATGTTGCAGGCAGAGAAACGACTATGCGGTACTGTGTCAGCTGATAAGAATGAAATACTTTTTCAAGATTTCAATATCAACTACAATAAAGAACTTGAAATATTTAAGAGAGGAACTATTCTACTTCGTAAGAATATTTTAGTAAACAATTCAAATAGAAGTATTATAGTAGATGTACATGATGATATGCTGAGAAAAGAGTTTTGGAAAATACACCATGACATGTTGCTGGTTAAACTTTCTAAGCTTAATTTAGTATATGATGGACCTACCACTGATATTATACATGAACAAATAAATCCTTTACAAGAGTAAACCGTGTTTTTATTGGTGTATCACCTCCACCAACCATAGAAATACTATGTAATAGTTCTCTTTTGACAAAGCATAACATTGTTGTAAAATATCTTAGATGAAAGAGACAAATTCCAACTTTGCACTTATTCTTATTGTAACAAGGATAGGAATATTAAGGTATAATATACAAAACATTGTAACATTTAATAGTACTTTATTAGATACATAGGCAGGTATTTTAATTACTGAACAAAACTACCATAGCATATTATTATAATTTATAAATATGGAACATTTTATACTATGTACATACATTGTATTTCATTGAATAAATATAAGAAATTCCTGCCTGTTTTATTAAATACTGTTAAGTTATATGCAGCTTGATTGTAAATTGCACTGCTCTGTATAGTATGGTAGGCAGGATATAAATATACCTTACATACTTTTTCAATAAATATTAGATTGACATCCTGTACATTTAAATTTATTTTGTTTGCAAATTACCTACTGCTGGTTATATAATGGTCATCTCTTCAACCAACTTCAATACACTCTAGCGATTCCAGAAATGCTCTTATTCTAATTTTAAGTTTAACATGCAGAATCTATATAATAATTTCAATATTCTCTGTGCCATCATTTAAAAACTATTCTGTTTGCAGCAACTTTAATCAATTTGTCCATTATTTTAAAACAACAATTTGAGTAACATTTACAGGAATTTATATATACAAACAAAGCTAACTGGAACTGTTTAAATTATTTTGTGCATTTGTCACTGTTTAGAAGATTGGAATGTAATTGTCGATTTTGGCGCGGTGTTTCTGCGCTACACACTCGCTGATCCACACAATGTTCCTGCACTCCTGTTCCTTCAGCTTGAGGTATGCGTAGAACACACCAAAGTGGAATTGTTGAAGGAAGGCATACACATTCAGGCTCACCTGTAGAAATAATTGTAAATTAATAAAATCCTTGTATTCCAATAAAAAAACGATTGGGGATAAATTAACCTGCAACAAAGCCAATTGAAAAGATCACATATGACAATTCATAAAAAAATTTCACAGTAACATAATGGCAGATATAAAATATTATCTATTTTTCAAATGCAGATATTTCATTTTATGATTTTCTTCCTTTAAAACTTATTCTATATATAATAAACTACAGTCCTTTTAATTGTTAAGTACCAGAGATATAAAAAAAAAAAACAAAATCTAATAGAATAAATTAAATTAAATGATAATAACCATTTTGTGATGATAATGAAACATTAATTAATTTTCTTATAAATAACTGTAAAAATATAAAAAAATAGTCTAATTCTCTAATTAAAAGGTTAGTCTACTTAGAAAAAAAAATGAACAATGCAACATATTTTATTCTGTACATCTTGATGAACCAAGTATAAGAACACATAACTCCTTTCTATTTTAACTTATTTTTTTCAATATTAGACTTATTTTGCATTATTTAAAAATAATTGGGGATCTGACTCATGTTTTCTTAGAAATCACATAATTTAAATTTGATGACCAATTATAAGCTTAAATCAGTGTTATTAAGCAGGTCACTTCGCTGAGAAACTAAAACTTACTAACATCAAAATGTGATCTATTAAATTGGTCCTACTTTACTGTTAGTGCCATCTGAATTTTCACATTTATTTTAATCACAAATAATCACTGCTTGATTTAATAACTTTTGATTGGACATGTCACTCTTGGAAACTCTGATTGCCTCTAGAAGCTTGTGGTAGTTGGCCAAGTTGACAGAAAGCTTTTAAGACTGCCGAGGACAGGAAAAAGTGGAAGACCATAGTAAACTGAGTGATCAACACCCTGTATTAGACACAACCTTCAGTAATGAAGTTACGACTAAGAAGAAGATATTTGTTGATAACACTGAGAAATTCTCCTTATCATTTGAACTGACCTCATGTTCAAAGAACTTGTCCTCCAAAGTCTTGTCGCCTGCATTAGTGCCGGCGCCTTCAAACAGTGCAGCATAATCAGAGTAGTACTCAGCAACAGCCTTCACTTGCTCATAGTCATCAGCACGGGCAAGGGCAGCCAGACCATCAGGGTTCAGTTTGCCGCAGCGAGGATACAGCTTGGCACGGTCATCCTTGGACAGCTCAGTGCCAAACGAGTTGATAGTAATGATGATGGCACGACGGTCAGCTTCAAACTGGAATCAATATATTATGTATATTATCAATAAATTTCACCATAGAAGATAAATAGTTTTAAATATTAAAAAATGTTACATTCATTTATGTGATAATACAATATCCATTCTCTTTCTTTAAGCTTGGGGTTAGTTTTACTAAATAATAACATGTCTGTGGATGACATATCAATGAATACAATGACATGTCAATGAATACATTAATTCAAAACTCACTGCAACCTTGAGTGAACAAGGTTTACCTGTTATATTTTTGAACTTGAACACTTCCATTTCTTTCCAATGAGCCATCATAAGTATTGTATGTCAACAAACAATAAGTTATAAACAACGTTAAAAAAAAAAAACTCACAGCTAAGATTTCACACATCACATCAGCAGTGGTGCCTCCAATTTTCTTGCAGAACTCATAAAAAGCCTCCAAGTATGCCTTGTACAGAGTGTTACGGATGATCTCAATGTTCATCTCATCCAGATCCTGCTCGCTGATGCAGTCCACAAAGAATGGAGCCAGAGGAGTGTCCACCAGCACAGCGTTGTACAGCTCAGCGGGTGTGGCAGCTACATGGATAGCTTCCATCTGCTCAAAAGAACCCAGTGGGTGGCACTTGGGGATCAGCTCAGAAATAGGCCTCTGGTGCAGAGTACCAGTGATCAACAAAATGATGTTGTCAATCATGTAACTGTAAGTGATGAAGTCCAGGAATGTAGAGAGGGGCTCAACAGAGTGGTTCCTCAGATGTGTGAACTCGATAACGAGTTTCTCACGAAGCTTGTCGTCGATGGTGGAGACGGCCAGGGGGCTGGGCTCGTTGGCAAGGAATGTGCCATAATCAGTGCCTTGGAGATGGAGCTTGAGATCTGTCGAACGAAATTACATATTTATATATGATTGGTTTTAAAGAAAGTAGGTTCAAATGTATGGTAAGTTCATATTACCTTCGAGAGTCTCGCACTGCACCAAGTTGAGGTAGTCGGATTGCTTGAGAATGCCACACTTGAATCCACGGCAGAGACCTTCCAAGTAGCCAGAATCGATGTTGAATATGCACCCCTTCATGTTGTTTGTGAAGTTTTGACCACCAATAACTTTATTTAAAGTATTTTAGGTACACTTCGCGATCCAAAGCACTGGGAAAGCCCAAAGAGCCTTTTGGAAATCAATTACAAGAGGTGACCATTGATCATATGATCTAACCATAGACAATAAATTTGTCATTTGTCATTTTGTATTCGAATAAAAATAAACGAAACAGATTCTACATTCCAAATAGTACAAAACCTTTTAAAATAATAGTAAAAACTGTGATTGTTATTACAATTCTTTGTTTTAATTTGGTTAATTTAAAAAAAACACCAAATCAAAGCAGGGAACTTTATCTGATATTTTTACACTCTACGGATATTTTAATCGATAATCGTTACAAAATAAAAATCATATGAAAACTACAGAAGAAAACCAATTTTTGTCTATAATTAAATTGACATGACAATGACAATTAGGTAAATTTGAAAGCGCTGAGCTGACGAAAGCTGGAGTGCTTGTATCGTAAACATTTATAAAAATAAGGAAATAGTTGAAAATATATGAATAATGGATACGCTGGGTAATAATTCAATACGCCAAAGGATAAACAAGATTTTCGACAATCATATAGTATCAGACAGCAGTGATGCCCTCAACTCAGTCTCTGGGCTGTGCGCCTCGAACTCAGCTTACACTCGAAGGATCCTGTTGAATGAAATCGAAAAAAGGGACATGCTGGTCAATAAAACGGTACTGACGGAATACAACAAAGTTAAAGATAAGCTTCAAGTTCTATTAAACTCTCTGTCTTCATTAGATCATGCGGTGAAAGATATGTCCAATAGATTAAATGAATCAAAGACCAAGACGCATCATCTGATAGCTCAGACAACCAAGCTAAAGGACGAAAGAAAAAAAACAGAGAAAAAGCTTGTTTGGGTCAACTCATTTGTTAATTGTTTCCAACTTCCTCCAGAAAAGACAGAATATCTCTACAATGTGTCTGTGAAAACTCCTCTCACATCTGAGTTCTTTGGGACATTGTCGCAAATCGAAAAATTACATGAAAATTGTAAAACTCTAGTAAAGTATTGGTACCAGACATCTGCATTTGACATCATGGAGACTGTGGGCCTCCAACAGGAAGTTGCTATTGAAAAATTATATCATTGGACCATTGGAGCTTGCTTGAGTACAGATTCACCAAACAATGCACTGATATCTACAGCATTGGCTAAATTTCAGAATAGACAAGTTCTCTTTTCTAATATAATTGATGAATATTGCTCTGCCAGGAAAGCTACTATTGTTCAGCTATTTATTGATGCTTTAACAAAAGGCACAGATAATGGCTCAAAGCCAATAGAGTTCTATGCTAATGAACCCAAGCGGTACATTGGGGACATCTTGACTTGGGTATATCAAGTGATACCGGTTGAGAAGGAGAATTTAGCCACATTGTTCAAACACTGTGACATTCCAGATAGGAATCAACAAATATTAGATGCCCTGACTAGCATAATGGAAGCTATATGCCCCTTGTTGAAGGTGAGAGCAGAACTTATACTGAAACCTGACAAAGACCCATTGGTACTCTGGTCAATCACTAATCTGATCATTTATTACAAGGATGTGATTCAGTCCACAATTGGAAAGGGACATTTAATTAACACATTGGAAGAACTCCTCAAAAAAAGTGAAGCTGTATTTCTTATAACTCTAGACAGCAAGATACAGAAAGAACTGAGTCATGGAGTCAAAGCACCACCTGTAGATTTAAACCCTTCCATTGTAGTCACAGATCTTGTTAGCTTCCTGAGAGATTTACTGGCCATAATGAATAACTCCAATAACCTAAACACATCTGATAGAAAAGTTATAATAACACATATTTTGGACCCTCTGCTGCATGCTATAAATGAAACTGCTTGTCATTTAAGTTCAACAGACATGTCAGTTTATATGCTGAACTGCATCTATCACATTCAATGTACTTTATCTCTCTACACTATTATGGACGAGTACAATGAGAGGCTGCAGGCCCAGTCTGAAGCACAAGTAGACACCCTGACTTCTGAACAGGCGAGTTTTCTTGTAGCTAACCTTAACTTGGGTCCAATTTATACAATTCTCCAAGAAAAGATAAGTGGACCATTATCAGCTATTCCAGGAATGGACACCTCCACATTGAAGACATTTTTAAATAAATTTGACTTGTTTTTGGTAACTCCTGATGCGTATATTCTGCCTCAATTGAACCTGCTGCTTAGTCACACCCATAAACTTATTGTGAAAAAGCGTGCTTTTGAAGTAATACTGGCAATATATGGCCAACTTTATAAAGCTGTTCATGATTCAAATAATGCATATGCCGATCCACAAACAATTATGAAGAGAACACCTGAAGAAGTTAATAAATTAATCATGTAAGAAAATTATAAAATGGGATAATATAAGATGTGTATTACAAATAAAATATTATAATTATGCTATTATTATTTTTATCTTGTCTTATTAATTCCCAAGTCCTTTCCCATATACTGGACCTAGAGAATAAATATTCACAGTTGTTCACACCACCATCTACAGCTAGGTTTAAATGGAAGCATACAACAGCATCAATTTCATATAAATAGCATTTTTCCACAGCTGGGAATTGGGGCCTTCTCTCACAAAAAGAAAGGCATAATTTGTGATAATACCAAGTATTTCGTTATATTGATCGACAGCGCGTTACAGTACAGAGTGGGATGAGGAACGGCATAGCGCTTCTGTTACATTGTATTAATTTTACTTTTACACGCTATACTGAATATATGATTATGAACGTAAATCTCCTAGTAGGAGACAATAATAACATATATATATATATTTTTTATTTGGGTTAAGTAGGTACAATACCATTTAATAGACGATAATTCGTACAAAAGAGGTCACTACGACAAAATACCTACAACACAAATATTTTTGTGTTGGTTTGCCGATCCCAATACAATGTCCACCGCTACTTATGAAATGTTATTTTAGCTTTACGAAGTGCGTAATTTATGTTTTATTTTTTGTTTTCTTAGCGCAAAATATGGACAGCCCAAACACATTTTATGCGATTTGCTTTGACATTCATAGTGCATACATGTTACACACATGAAGTTTTAGGTGTTAAACATACCTACCCACAAGCGATATTGAGGACTATTTCGAGCTAAATGTAAGCTGAGAACTACATAGTGACATGTCAGCGCTTGGATATTTTTTGACTCATTGACTGTAATTTATTAAAAATTCCATTTCTATGGTATAATATTTCCAATGACCTAACGGGTTTTTGCATGCATAAACTGCCATTGGTTAGGCTGAAAAAAAAAATTGTTATTGTCTATCGTACTCAACTTCATTGTCAATTTACCTTTAACTCAAAGTCACTAAATTCACATTTTTAAATTTTGGTATTGAATATCGCATCAGGAACAATAATAGTTTTGATAGAGTTCAATTAAATTGCAAACCATGTCTTCACGCCAAATAACAGAAAAGTCTTTGTCCATGTTAAGATCACTACCCCGAATATCACTTGCAAATATACGCGATAATCCTGGCTCGAAAGTAACCGTGAGTTCTCCACCTTGGTTATTACTGGTTGGATAGTAATATTAGTAGAAATCATAAATTAAGTTCTTACTTATTGTAGCAAAAAAGAGGTCGAGGGCAGCATGGAGGAGACAAGCATGGTTCAGGGAATAAAGGCTCTGGACAAAGACAAAACTACATGAGACTAGGTTATGAAACTGGAAATAACCCTTTTTACTTGAGAGTACCACAAGAGCATTATTATAGAGGCCATCAGTAAGTATATTTATTTGTAATACTGTTTATTCCATTGTAAATAAACGAAACTTTAGTAAAACTTATTAATATAATAATTGGATACCACACATGTTACAGTTTAAAAGGCAGTTATCATAATGCCTACACACAGACAAAATTCCATTATCCCCATATACATATTTAGATTTATCATTGCAGTTCGAAGTGTACTTTCCAATTGTTAAATTTTGTCATAACATGAGTTGCCATATATTTAGATAATATTTACTTTGCTTACAGTTTGAGGCGAGAATATCCTCCAATGTCCTTACACCAGTTACAAAGAATAATAGAAAAAGACCGTATAGATATCTCACAACCTATCGACATTGCAACCATTGTTAAATCTGGATTATATACATTTCATCCAGATCAAAAACAGTTTGGAATAAATCTTACTGATGAGGGAGCTGATATTTTTGCTGCCAAAATAAATATAGAAGTTCAATGGGCAAGTGAACAGGTCATTGCAGCAATTGAGAAAAATGGTGGCATCATTACTACAGCTTATTATGACCCACATAGCTTGATGCTTCTAAAAAATCCTAAGAAGTTCTTTGAGAGTGGTCAAGCTATTCCAAGAAGAATGATACCTCCTGCTGATGCTATTGAATATTATACCAGTGCTGAAACTAGGGGCTACTTAGCAGACCCAGAGAAAGTGTCTCAAGAAAGATTAAAATTGGCACAAAAGTATGGCTATCAATTACCCAATTTAGAAAAAGACCCTGCTTATGATATGTTGTGTGTGAAGAAGGATCCAAGACAAATATTCCATGGCCTTGAACCTGGGTGGGTTGTAAATCTCAAGGATCAATGCATTCTAAAACCAAAAGATGAAGAACTATTACAGTTTTATGCATCCTAATCATTTTGACTAGTTGCCACTCGGGATTTTTCATAATTATTCAAGTTGAGTAGTTGATTAATTTCATATAAAAGTAAAAAATATGTTTCTTCAATATCTTGTTTTTATTTGCTCACCATACCATGTATATAATGTAGGTTTAGTGAAATAAAAAAACGTGTAAAATTAATTTGATTTATTTCATTTCTTACTATAAATTGATTTATAAGTATACAAAATGAAATAACAATGTCTGTTGGGTTACTTAATATCTGTAATGATCTGGTTTGTAAGGTCCTTCAACTGATACTCCTATATATTTGGCTTGTTTGGTGGTCAACTTAGTAAGTTTAACTCCAAGGTGATCCAAATGAAGAGTAGCTACTTCTTCATCTAACTTTTTAGGCAAGGTGTGTACACCAATAGGGTACTGGCTGGATTTCGTCCACAGTTCGATTTGAGCTAGCACTTGGTTAGTGAATGAGTTAGACATAACAAAGGATGAGTGTCCAGTAGCACATCCTAAGTTGACAAGACGCCCAGCTGCCAATACAATGATGTGGTTTCCATTGTCTAATTCATAGCGGTCTACTTGAGGCTTGATGTTTACTTTCTTAGCATTGTTTTCCAGCCAAGCTACATCTACTTCACAATCGAAGTGACCAATGTTGCAAACAATAGCATCATCTTTCATTCTGAGGAAATGATCCTTTGTAATAATGTCAAGGTTGCCAGTTGTCGTAACAAATATTTGACCAACTTCAGAAGCCTCCTCCATAGTTGTTACTTGGAATCCTTCCATAGCAGCCTGCAAGGCATTGATGGGGTCTATCTCAGTAACAATAACTCTGCCACCGAAACCTTTGAAGGCTTGAGCGCAGCCTTTGCCAACATCACCATAGCCAGCGACAACGCACACCTTCCCAGCAACCATAATATCAGTTGCTCTCTTGATACCATCCAAGAGGGACTCCCTGCATCCATACAGGTTGTCAAACTTGCTTTTGGTGACAGAATCATTGACATTGATAGCTGGAACCTTCAGAGATCCTTCACGGAACATTTTGTACAAGTTGTGTACACCAGTGGTTGTCTCTTCAGAGATACCTTTAACATTCTCCAACAGCTGTGGGAATTTCTTGTGAACAAGGTTTGTGAGGTCACCACCATCATCCAGAATCATATTGAGGGGCTGTAAAACAGTAGAAGAAGAAAATTAAATAAGTTTCTTAATCATGGCAAAAAATATGCTTAACTGAATTAGTGCTCCAATAGACTATAGATATTTTGTGGATTGTTTAAAATAAAATTTCGAATCTCTGTGTCAAATATAGGCAAATCAGCATAATGCTGCTTGCCTACCAATCATATAAATATTTATATTACCTTTCCATCAGAGAAGATGAGCGTCTGCTCAATGCACCAAATGTATTCTTCCTCTGTTTCACCTTTCCATGCGTAGATAGGGATACCCCTCGCTACCAAAGCCGCGGCGGCTTCGTCTTGTGTACTGTAGATGTTGCTGCTGGACCACTGAACCTGGAAATGAAAACGAAAAATAATATTAGTAACTAACAAATGCTTTCTTTTCTTAATCATTCTTGTAAATAGGTATGAAAGAAAGTATCTAGATCAACTGTCTGATGTTATACTAATTTCTTAAAAAGCTAACAGTGTTCAACATATTCAGTATAACCAGCATGAGGATATTATTACAGCTCCATTTTCATTAAGCACAATTAGTATATTTGCACAACATCAGACTAATTATTTTGATTCTTCCTAATACAGCTAAACTAGGGTCATGCGAATTCAAGAAGGGTGCAAATTGTAGCCCTAATTCTGATCATTACAGACAACCCTGAGTACTGGAATAAGTGTGTGATGTCTAGGCGTGCTTACCACACCTAAAGTAGCCAGTCAGTTACAACAAGAAAGAAAGTTGTTTTTCAGTAAAAATCTTGTTATGAAGTAAAGAAATATGATAGTCATAATTAACGTCATTATCAGTTTTGTTATCAGTATAACTAACTGCTACTAATACATATGAAATGTTTCCCAAATAATGACTTCACAGTTTGTATCATGTTGTAAAGTCTGATGTAAATTAAGTATTGCACGAGCCGATAATAAGATAGCATGACAACTCCTCACACACTACTTAGATCAAAGGTTAAAAGATAAAAGGGTTAAATCCACTTGGATAAGAATAGTTTTGATTTTCTTGTCAACAAAAGCGATAACAAGTTCTTAGTTATTATTTGTGTTGAAATAACAAAGGATTACATAGAAATTGTTTTATACCTACTCTGTTTGCTTTTACTAGATGAGTACATTTTTTTCCTTATACTTAGTTATGCATATTTTCATTGAAATTCAAATGTCTTTTCTAGCAAACACAATAATGATGATTTCCAAAGATATGATTATGCTTTGGGAACATGAAATGGGTTTCTTTAAAAACTGGTATATTGTGAGGACTGGCACAAAAAGGATCCAATTACAATAATTCTGTTTTCAATTGTAGTAAATTCCTTGTCACTTTGTGTTTATTGCTTTTTTATTTGAAACATGTCATAAGATAAGTGAAAATATAACACATTGGCTGACAACACATGCAGATTTATTTCACACTGTTGTTTTTCCCCAGTAGTTTAGAACAATAAATCTGATAAGGTCAATACTATTAAGTTCATCTTTCTATGTGTGTAACTTTCATATACAACATTACAATAATAATAACAAGTTTTTTTAATAAGATGTCTAATATTTAGTTACTCGAAAATAAAAAGAATCCCAGTTTTCATAATACAACATTTTTGGCACCACCAAAATTGCTAAGCAATATGACTTTAATAAGTTGATAGAAATAGATTTCAATCTTGTGCCATGTTTCCAGTGTTTACTTTCAGATAAACATGTTAAACCCTGACAGCCGATAGATGTTATACATGTAATCTTATCTTAGACACTCCATTGCATTCAAAGAAATATGCCTAGTTCAATTACAAGTTATCAAAGTAGTGATAACATTTGAAGTCCCAAGCAACGGAGTATCTAAATTTATTTATTCTAAATGCTTTCTGAAAAGCAATTATAATGAGTTAAAACATCTATTATATCAATATGAAATGGATAATATAAAAAAGATCATAAACATACAGTGTGTGTGAGTGTAAACTCCATGTAACATCACTCAATTTAACAACCAACTCTCTAAAGGGTCGAATTAAATTGACTTTAGTTGGTTTAGCTTGTATTCCATACAATGATACATTCTCTCCATTTAAAGACCACTTTCTATAATGCCTTAAAATGCACAGTCCTTTCGGTGTCATTATATGGAGTTTACATTGTTTATACTAGAATAGAATATACAAGTCAGTATAGCAATACATAAGTGGTCAGATGTAGGTATGATAAAACATGATGCAATAATAGCACAATCTCAAGTATATAGAAACATCTGTGGACCATGCATAATTTTTCATGCCTGTGTTTTTATAAACACATACATTTTTTTATATACACTTAGCAATCCATATAGAATTTCAAAATAATTTTAGAGTTACACACCTCAGCACCCAACTCTATGAGTGTTTCTATTAGAACAGCAGTCTGGACTGTCATGTGTAGACTCCCAGCTATTCTGGCTCCCTTCAGGATTTTAGAAGGAGCATACTTGCGTCGGCACGCCATGAGCCCGGGCATTTCTTTTTCTGCCAACATAATCTCATTGCGACCAAGCTCAGCCAGCTTCTCATCAGCTGAAAATGAGTTTCAATGAGTCATTAAAAGAGCCTATAAATACTTTATCTAAAATACATCTAATTATCATTAAGTTTATTGGTTGGGATTACAATGAAAAAGATTTACAATTTTCGGATCTTATCAATTAGATCGATATGTCAATCAAATACCTACTGATAAAATTATAGGTGGAGAAGCACAGTTAAGTCCCCAGTAGATAATTTTATCACTAAGCTAATATATATAGATCTTAAGTTATGTACATTGCTATTGCAGAGTTCCTATTATGATACTTGTTTCGTGAATGTATTAAAATACACCGTACAGTTAATAATATAAATCCTAGTAACCTATTTTTAGAGATTTCCCAATACTACAGCGTCTGTTTTTTAAGAAGACGCGTGGTTGAAATAACCTAAATGAGCCATTAACAAAACTCCATAATTAAAGAATACATAGGTAACATCATATACGAGAAGCAATTACATTACTCAAGCTTAAATTAAAAACAAAACAGATATTTTCTTGTACATATTATAACATATTTTCGTAGTAATATTAATATAGTACTTACCGATTTTGTGCGGCGGCTTCATGTTAGAAGAATATAGCTTATATAGAACAGAATATGCTTTTAATAAACTTTTCTTGTTAGAAAAGCAAGGAACACGAGACCCAAGATGAAGTTTTCGTATATTTTAATTTAATAAAACTATTTTTAAGCTAAAGCTACAACCCGACCACTCCACAAGGCGGTTGCGCGAGAAAGAAACAAGTCATGTCAATGTCAGGCATCACCCGGTGAGACGTTTCGATTTCTCGTTTTATCAGTCATCTTAATTGCCCACAAAGATAAGAAAAGCGAAATAAACACACCACAACACACCAACAGTTGATCTCGAGCCCCTAAAACACACTGATTACTATTATTACCGTGATACGCCATGATTCCTTTGAAATGAGACAAAATAACAACAAATTTATAATAAATAATTAAGAGCGTGGTGGGCCAGCATCGACCAATATGTACCTACTTGGGACTTTTACGCCTCGGCCTAAATACCTACATATATTTAAATTAAAACCAATTTTCTAAGTTTTCGACCCTTAGTTCGCTCCCGGCCCTACACCGATAACTTGTTTTTCAAGTTTAGTATGTAAGGATTTGCCCCATTATTCTTCATGATTTATATTCGCGTACGGTGATGGAGAACATCGTAAGGAAACCGATATGTTTGAGGACAGAATATCCGAAGACGTGTGCCATCCGCCAACTCCCATTTAAAAGCTGAGACCTAGCTGTGCGAAATATAGTGGGATGCTTAAGCTAAACCAAGTTTTTAACTGTAGCACAAAGAATGGAAGCTTTGGTAGTTAACTTATTACACTAAGATTAATAATACTACTAATCTTAGGCCAATTGGTTAATACTATTAATCTTAGGGCCTATGCACACTACGTTTTTTAAACGCGCCGTTGACGCACGTTTTAAGCCATAGACCTCATGCAAACGCGCGTACATCGGTACAAACTCCCTAGCATTTTACGTTTATAAGCAGAACCTCGTAAACAGAATGCGTCGGTCGAGACACCATTATTTGGATGCGTATTTGAAAAATAAATAGTTAGGATAACGTAAGTATACTCATAAATTATAATAGTTTAAGGGTGTCTGGCAGAGGGTTGCCACCATAATAACCGTCTGGCAATGAGCAACGCGACTTTTGATATTATTATGAATCAAATGTGAAAAAATCAGGTTTTATACTATAACGAATTTGAGATGGAATTGTATACACCTTTGTTACCAGTTATCTGCCAAAGCCACTGCTGCCTCAGCTTCATGTTTGGGGATCATTCTTACCTCTACTAGGGACACACATAGAACAATTTTCAGCTTTTATTAAATGAGGAAGGTCAGAAACGTATGGGCTCTTGCTCTATTTGCATCACTATGTTCAACGTTTTTTTTCTGACATATTATGACAATAATGTGATAAATATATTTACTTTTGTAAATATTCTTATACATATTCTTTATCATGTAATTTAGATGTTGACTTTTTACAAGTGTCTTATAACTATTGTTATAATAATATATTCCTATGTGAAAAAATTAATTGAATGGAATTATGAATGTGGTGCTCAATAAACTTTTTTTCTTTCGAAATAAAATAACAATTTCTGTAGGTTACTTAATATCTGTAATGATCTGGTTTATAAGGTCCTTCAACTGATACTCCTATATATTTGGCCTGTTTGGTGGTCAACTTAGTAAGTTTAACTCCAAGGTGATCCAAATGAAGTGTAGCTACTTTTTCATCTAACTTTTTAGGCAAGGTGTGTACACCAATAGGGTACTGGCTGGATTTAGTCCACAGTTCGATTTGAGCTAGCACTTGGTTAGTGAAAGAATTAGACAAAACAAAGGATGGGTGTCCAGTAGCACATCCTAGGTTGACAAGACGCCCAGCTGCCAACACTATAATGTGGTTTCCATTGTCTAATTCATAGCGGTCTACTTGAGGCTTGATGTTTACTTTCTTAGCATTGTTTTCCAGCCAAGCCACATCTACTTCACAATCGAAGTGACCAATGTTGCAAACAATAGCATCATCTTTCATTCTGAGAAAATGATCCTTTGTAATAATGTCAAGGTTGCCAGTTGCCGAAACAAATATTTGACCTACTTCAGAAGCCTCCTCCATAGTTGTTACTTGGAATCCTTCCATAGCAGCCTGCAAGGCATTGATGGGGTCTATCTCAGTAACAATAACTCTGCCACCGAAACCTTTGAAGGCTTGAGCGCAGCCTTTGCCGACATCACCATAGCCAGCAACAACACACACCTTCCCAGCAACCATAATATCAGTTGCTCTCTTGATACCATTCAAGAAGGACTCCCTGCATCCATACATGTTGTCAAACTTGCTTTTGGTGACGGAGTCATTAACATTAATAGCTGGAACCTTCAGAGCTCCATCACGGAACATTTTGTACAAGTTGTGTACACCAGTGGTCGTCTCTTCAGAGATACCTTTAACATTCTCCAACAAATGTGGGAACTTCTTGTGAACAAGGTTTGTGAGGTCACCACCATCATCCAGAATCATATTGAGGGGCTGTAAAACAGTAGAAGAAGAAAATTAAATAAGTTTCTTAATCATAGCAAAAAATATGCTAAACTGAATTAGTGCTCCAATAGACTATAGATAATATGTGGATTGTTTAAAATAAAATTTCGAATCTCTGTGTCAAATACAGGCACATCAGCATAATGCTGCTTGCCTACCAATCATATAAATATTTATTTTACCTTTCCATCAGAGAAGATGAGTGTCTGCTCAATGCACCAAATGTATTCTTCCTCTGTTTCACCTTTCCATGCATAGATAGGGATACCCCTAGCGACTAAAGCCGCGGCGGCTTCGTCTTGCGTACTGTAGATGTTGCTGCTGGACCACTGAACCTGGAAATGAAAACGAAAAATAATATAAAATTTTAAATATTGTTTTATTTTTAATAAATTCAAATGCTTTTTTAATCATTGATCAAATCAATTGATATCCCTTCCTTTAGTGACAGGTACCATCTGCAAAAAAAACCATCCCAACACCAAGCACACCAACTATAAGTATCCATTATCAAAAATACCAAATTATTACTAGTAAATATGCTTGAAAATGGTAATTATTAGTAAATCAGCTAGTGCCCGCTTTTAATAGTACATTTCATCACTCATACTCTGAAAGTAGGTCTGAAGTTGCCTGAGGAGAGGGATGAATGTAATACATTGCATCTCTAGGGAGAATCGCTTTGCAACTGACAGATGTCAAATTATAATAGTACAGTAAAAAAAAAGTTATACAGCCACGACGTAAAATTGAAATAACTTAAAGCTAAGTATTGATATAATAACTAATTATAATAACTTTATTATAATTTAGTTCCAACAATTTCTTTAAAATAACTTACATTTACCATGTTTGCAACGATGAAAATAAAAAAATATTGCTGAATAATTGGCCGGCCACAGAAATAAAAACAAAATAGCGGGAAAGCGACCATTCGATTTCAAGACTTTTGTTGATACGTATAGCAGAGATTTGTACCTATAGAATGAGTTCTTCAGATTCTGATATGAGTTTAACGTCTGATTTTATAAGAAAAGAGGCTTAAGCGGTAGTGGAAAACTTTTTACCACCCAAATCAAAAAACAAAGATATCTAAAATCGTTTGACGATTTTATGAAATGGCGCGCTGGGAAAGTAAGAAAATAAATTTCCCTACCATTTTTTTTTTACTTTTCTTGTATCTGTAATGAAAGCAGTGTTTACATCGGGTTAAAGACTTATTTAGTCCCTCGAGCTATTGGCGCTCTCACTTCGTTCGGGAAACCCCATCTCGGTGCTAAATTAGTTACTTTCATCCCTAGGGTAACAATGTACTATAGAGTTACACACCTCAGCTCCCAACTCTATGAGTGTTTCAATTAGAACAGCAGTGTCGACTGTGATGTGTAGACTTCCAGCTATTCTGGCTCCCTTGAGGATTTTAGAAGGACCATACTCGCGGCGGCACGCCATGAGCCCGGGCATTTCTTTTTCTGCTAACATAATCACTTTGCGACCAAGCTCAGCCAGCTTCTCATTAGCTGAAAATGGGTTTTAATGAGTCATCAAAAAAGCCTATAAAACACTTTATCAAAAATACATCTAATTATGATAAAGATACGGGATTACACTGAAAAATATTTAATATTTTAGAGCTTATCAAATAAATCGATATGTCAATCATATACAGTAGAAACTCGATTATCCGGTACTCCGTTATACGGATTCGCGATTATCCGGACTACAAGCCCATAGGGAATATACATATTATTTTATTGCATAGTTTATAATAGTAAAAAAACACAACTTTCAAAAGTATAATAAAATAAAAAATAGTTGGCCTAAATGGGTAAATTAACGCCTGCCATAATGATGCGCTTTGTGTGCCATCATAGCGTCTACTAGTCAATGTTTAGGAAAACAAACGTAAAAAATAAACTTGTACGTACAGTGGGTTGTAGTGGAAAAGTGTTTATTAAATATTTTCGCGTAGAAAACGGTCACACTTACTTATTATTAAAAGTTGGAATGAGTCCAACAATGAAGATGGTGCTCGGAAAGCACCGAAACTGTTGGACTCATTCCAACTTTTAATAATGAGTGTGACCGTTTTCTACGCGAAAATATTAAGATGCCTTACGTGAACAGTTTACAATGTTTATTAAATATTAACTAATACAATAATGGAATCTTCTTCTTCATGCGTGCAACCAAAATGTGTGGAATAATTGGTAAAACCCAGATAATGTGACGTTAAATTCGTTTCGACCATTGGCGTTGAGTTTTGAATTTCTCATACTTTATTTGCACTATTAGAAAAAAAACTTACTTAAGTAGGTACGTTTTTTAAATATTATTAGTAGCATTATATGGAGGTATTACAGTTTATAAAAATATATAACATTATTTGAGTTATATGCATCTATATCTCAAATAATACCGTTGTTTATTGTCGTATTTTGGGAAGCATGAATGTGTCGAACGGAACTTTCATCACCCCGCCCGCGCCGGCTTAATTCTCATCGGAAAATACAAAAAAAAATCATACTTTCGATTATCCGAATGCTTAACAACAACAATTAGTCCGGTTAATAGAGTTTCTACTGTACTGATAAAATTACAAGTAGAGAAGCTCAGTTAAGTCTCCTAGATAATTTTATCACTAAGCTAATATAGGTTTATAGATCCTATGAGATTCTTATTACGATATATAGGTAATCATTGAAATGACCTTAATATACTTGTTCGATAAAGTATTAAAATATCCGGTACAGTTTACAATATAAATCTTGGTAACCTATTTTTATAGATCTTCCAAAACTACAGAGTGTCTGTTTTTCAAGTAGGCGTGTGGTAGAAACGACCTAAATGAACAATTGACAAAACTCCATAATTAATGAATACATAGGTAACATCACATACGAGTAGCAATTACATTACTCAAGCATAAATTAAAAACAAAACCGATATTTTCTTGTACATATAACATATTTTCGTAGTAATATTAATGTACTTACCGATTTTGTGCGGCGGCTTCATGTTAGAAAAGTATAGCTTATAGAACAGAATCTGCTTTTAATAAACTTTTCTAGTTAGCAAAGCAATGTATACGAGACCGAAGATGAGATTTTCGTATATTTTAATTTAATAAGACTATGTTTAAGCTAAGGCAGGCTCCACACGTTGGCCTCAAAGCTAGTACGCACGTTGGACTGCAAATTCGGTGAGGCGTACACGCATTGGCTAATAGCCTAGTTCTGTCCCGTCAGGGCTAATGTGAAGAAGTCCGGTACAGAAATTGAAACTGCTCTGAGCGCTTTTAAGGTGCGTATAGACATGCGTAGTCAGTTTACGCGTGTCCGGAACGCGTACATTCTTGGGGAACGCGTACCGCCCGAGCTAGCTCGCAGCGCGAACCACCGTCAGTCGGTTTTTGGTCGCGCGTCAAAGATTACGCACACGACCGGGTACGTTATATTTGGACGGCAAAATGAATAGACACGCGTGTTTTTCGAGTTTCAATAATAAATGTCTTCTATAAGCCTATGGCCACAATATAATGTACAATCTTTCACGATACAATTTTTTCATCCACCGTTTGTTTCTCTGTTTTTTGTTTAAAAGGGTTGAATGATGAGTAATGCTGCAGCAGTGGTGGTTTGATTGGCAGTCCGGCATGGTAACCATTACGACAACGAGGACGTCAAAAAAGTCGTTACTGGATGTGCTTGATAAAGTTCAATAAATTCTGTAACTTTTTTATTTGTCCACGCCGGTATCGTTTTTGTGGAGGAGGAAGCCATTCTCACTCGACGAGTGTTGCAACTGAACTGAACAAAACGCCAAATTGTGGACAGATTCGCGAGCGTTGGCGCAGATTCCTTTAGTGAAACCGCCACGAGCCCCCCAACTACCAACGCTCGCCCCAACGTTGGACGAGTAGCGTTGAGGCCAACGTGTGGACCCCTCCGTCGATACGTCGCGATATTTCGAAAATCATTTATTTACCTTTTAGGTGCCGAACCGTAAATAGGCGATAATGATCAAATTGATACAAATAGTCATTTGACTATTAGTATCAATTTTAAATGTCTATTTTTCCTGCAAATTTGTTTTGGCAAAAATCCAGTTCTATAAAACAGGCTATTGGAACAAACTTCGACAAAAGTTTATTCGCAGCAGCGTCTTTCGATATAAAGTTATATCACTGCCAGTCTCAAATAGCAGAGTTGAACCGATGGGAAGGCGATGGAATAAAAACAAGAATACGTAACCTCTAAATGTTTAATTACCATAGATCAGTTGAACAGGATAGAACATGACATATGGAAATAGATACAAGGCGTAACAAAATAACTGAAAATTTTTCGCGCAGGAAAAGTGGGTGGTATTCATCGACTGTATGCCCTTGATTCTAATCAGAACCTTTCATGGCATGGCACTAGTCCTCACACATCCTCCTATCACACTTAGTAAGTACATAACAGTATCAGAATTCACTAACTCTTTTCTATAAAACGTCTTATTTATGAGAACATAAATAACGACGAATAGGGCACACTTCATATAAAATCTTGCATAATTCGCGCAAACACCATCCTGTCAGCGACGCAGACTAGCAGCCACTCATAATATAAACTCCAAGACACATACGTCTCCTCACGAAGATCCTTAACAAACACAACATCGCTTACAACTTTATACTCCACGGTGCATTACACCGTCGTGCAACGATTACTCGCAACTTCTGATACGATAACGCAAAATGTTTACATTTAGTTACACGTAAAAGGCACTGATTGACGACTAACTTTAAATGGTGATTTTGATTTATCCAAATAGGTTTGCTCGCTATTTGATAAGATCTTAGAAATTTCCAAGATACTATACAGATAGCGTATACAGTATTTTTAGACAAAGTATAGGACACACTTTAATTAGTATGGCAGTGATGCTGCTACCAAACAATAAATAATTGTCAATTCGTAAATTATATTTTTCCTCAACTATTGTAAGATACCAAGTTTAATAATAATATCAGTAACTTAAAAAAACATAACTATTTGATTCAGTACTTTCGTTTGCTCTCCATAAACCTTGAATGCAAATCATTACATTCATTTTATACAAAGCTTACAATTCATGTTGTCAGTCTGTCTGGCTTACGAATAACTTACGACTACTTAGAAAGTATATATCTAACTCATTATTGTAGACTGGATATGTATTCAAAATAATAATAGATTGAAAAGGATGTACTAAGCCATAATAGTTTAAACATAATATTAGTATAGGATCATTCATTCATAGAAACAACTTTTGTTGGGAAAGGACTCATTTTATGTTCTATTTTGTATTGATGATATTAAGACCCCCGTTACGGTTTAGTTCACTCTCTCCTGATAACTATGTATCGCTGTATTCTTTGACATCCTGACACTGAATAAAATAATACGGAGAGCTTGTCCGCTTGAAACTTTGAAACTACGATTGGTCTCTGATAAGGAAGAGAACAAATAATATTAAATTTTTATGTAGGGGAAGCCTAGGATGCTAAAAATGTACTAAGTTACTAACGATTGGATTATGAAGATGATATTATAACATGAAAAAATAAACTGTATGGTTTTTCGCTGAGCGACAAAGTTTAATACCCTCTCACGCCCATGTGTTATACACCATTTATTTTGTCCCATTTGGTTGATCTTGTATTTTGGTGGGGGTACTCAAATGAGTTTTAGTCATCTCCAACATCTTAATCTTACGCGCTCGAGATACTTCAAAAAGAGAACGTAGACATAACGCTCCATCACAGACCTCAATCCAGCAGGCAGAGATGGCGAGATGTCGTGAAGCTAATTATATCCGCCCCCTCTAGTGACCCTCCATGACGATCACGACCGCTCTGACAAGAGCGTCACGAATAAGAAGAAGTAAGAAGAATAGACCTCAATATCACTTACCATCAGGTGAAATGTGGTCAAGCGCTGACATATTCAGACTAAAAAAAACCCTCTTTGGCTCCCCTACTATCAGTTCATTGAAATAAATGCGCTCTCATCGCAGATAACATGGTTCGAATGGGATTGAAAATTAATTAAACTAGTAAAGCGAAATAATAATATACCTAAATGATTGTCACATCTCTCATAAAAAGTTATTAAGATACACATATAATAAAAAAAACAGATTTACTTACTGAATATTATTCAGAATATAGAAGAAGGAATGAAGACAAAGTATATAAAAATAAAACAAATACACATCATTGCTAAATAGCTATCAACATTAGGAAGTAATCCATGAATTAGACGATTGATAAATTAATGTGTCCATCTTTTATGTCGAGATTCAATTGATTCTCTATGAAACAAAGATTATAAATGCAACTTTACTCTAGGTTTTGGCAAATCTCAATGTGTATGAGCTGCAATTAAAAGAAATATATATTAATACATATGTACAAAATTGCAATAGAGAGATCTCAAGGCAATAACTTCACCTATTCATCACGGCAAATGGTACTCACATCACGTCAGTAACCAAATCATTGTATATTTCTATAAAAAATACAGTTTTCTTACTACCGGTATAAACAGCGATTTACACTGGCGAATTCTGAAATAATACATGGTTATATTTTCATAGATCAATATGCCTTCTTAGAATTCATTAATTGCTGAGCTAAGATGGAACATGTGTTTGTGATGAATATGTAGTTGACACCAATATGGCGGCCTCCGATCTCAAAACGTTGAAAACGAGCATCTTAAACATACGCAAGTCCACGACAAACCCCGCCAGGTTTGCGACACGTTTAACTTTATAAAATACCTCTCCTTACGTACCGACATTCACGACCATTCATGACCGTTCAAAAAACCTCGCACTCCTCTTACAAAACATAACAATAATTTAAAAACTTCACAGTCCCTCGCATATGTGCATGCCTATAGTAACATTCGTCTCCTTTCACTCCGGCTCACATTCAAAATATCACTTTTACCTCAAATAAGTAAAGATACCACAGCCACTGTCTGTATTTATAATACCGAATAGGAAAAATGCTAATATTAAAGATATTACAATTTTATGGAAAGATAATGGTCAGGCATTATACACTAATATCAATGTTGCTGCGCCAAGTGCACAGTTCACAGCTCTTACCGCCGGCGGGTCGACACGACACCTTACTAAATAATTATTGCCTTCTAACATGAACAGTGGTCACTGGGAGCCGCTAGCTCATTTCTCCCTTACATTGTCTACTTTCTGCCTAACGATGCCTACTACAACTCATAGGGAAATGATAGTTTTGCTAAATATTTATTTTTATCCACACTACATTATTTTTATAATAGGAATCTCTTATGGAGTAGATTGTTATTGGCATCCATTAGTTGAATGAAACTATTTTGAAATACATGTTTCATATTCAAAGTACCTTACATGTGAGTAAGGGAGGCAGGAACACCACGAGAGCTTTAAACTAATGCACCTAACAACTTGAGTAATGGACACAATATGCCTGCCAATACAGTATTAACTGAATTACCAGCAGCTAGTTTGAATCCGTGTGACTTCACTGTGGCAGCTGGCGGATGGAAATCTGCAGAAAGAAAACAGTATTGCTTAATAAGATTTTATAGACTCAATGGTCAGTTAAATATGGTAAGTGGCAAAGTAGACTGGGTAAAACTCTTTGACAACGGGCACAAAAATTTACTTTATTTAGCAGTTATCAAACCAACACCTTTTACTAGGTCATTTATACTTCTGTGTGAGTGAGCAGTGACTCATTTTAAGCTAAATAATTTCTTCAACATGACAGAAAAGTGGATAGAAGTATTGTATAAGTTCTCTAAACTAGTATATCGGGCGCAAGAAGGGTTCCATACCTTAAAAAATAGCAAAAAATCACGTTTGTTATAAAGGAAGGCCCACATAATTAAAAAGATATATTTTATTTTAATAATAAGTTAATACATAATTAATTGTTCTGTGACTGTTGTTGAGGGTCTACCAAATGTCGTTAAAAAATATCTTAAAACTTACGTTCGTTGTATGGGAGCCCACCTTAAATATTTATTGTTATTTCAAAAGGTACATCCTCTAAATATTCTGTAAAAAAATGTAGCTAGTACCTATTACCGCGTAATAGTACTGTTTAGTAGCGAGGTTGTTTACATACCAGCTACTGTAAAAAAATTAGCTAGTACCTGTTACCGCGTAATAGTACCGTTTAGTAGCAAGGTGTTTTACATACCAGCTAGCATTGACGGGCTGATGCTTGAGCTTGCGGATCTCCTTGGTGGCCCAGTTGGCAAGCGCCTTGGTGCGCGGCGTCCGCGAGTGGCGCGCCGCCATCAGCAACTCCTGCAGCGGCTTGGCCTCGAGCAGCGGCAGCACGCGCACGCCGAACACGGAGCACAGGTCACCCGCCAGCCCCGCGATCACCGACATCTGCCCGTCCGTGCGCTCCGGCTCGCACGCCACGCGCACCATGAACTGCACGATGGCAGGCACGTGCGGCTCCACCAGCGCCACGTCGCCCACACACACAGGCTGCACAACACACATACTTATATACAAATACATTTCATTTCATTTTGACATTTTATATAAAAACTAGCTGACCCGGCAACCATTGTTTTGCCTTATTACTAAGGGGTATGGAAAATAGATAGTAGCCGATTTTCAGACCTACGGAATACGCATATAAAATTTGGTAAAAATCGGTCAAGCCGTTTCGGAGGAGTACGGTAACTAACACTGAGACATGGAAATTTTATATATAAGATTATAATAAATTATTCTATGGATATACCAAAAAAATTGGTAGTTACCAATTTTTTTAACAATAACGTAAGAAAAAAATATGTACTCAAAAAAGCATTAACAGTCTCCATGCTCTCCTTCTGATAAGTAATAACGGGTAGACAATTTGATGCCTATACCTAATCATCCTACCAGAAGAGTATCTATAACACACAAACAAACATATACCTATATATTAATCCCCTGGAACACATTAGCCATTTCTGGCCCAGCACAGGTCATGGTCATTGTGTATACAGGGCATAGGCATTCAAAAGATCATGGTGGTAAATTTAACCAAGAGGAAGTAAAGTTCTGACCTCGCTACCAGAGCCCTTGAGCCCCTGTATGATTCCTGTGTAGGCCTCCAGCACACTCTCGTGAAGTTCGCTCACATACTCCACCATGTCGTAGTCGCTGCGGTCTATAGGTACGCTGCTGGCCTGGAAAACACAACCAAGTATGATTATAAATAAGTGATTATGATTGCGACAGGAAGATACAGTAGTATGTGGCGAAAAATATTGCATATCGGACTTTGGAATGAGACAAATTTCGGTAAATTTCGGTATCATAGAGCGTTATCTTTCTCGCACACTACCTAAGTGACGTTTTGTCAGTCGTTATTTAAGTGCGAAGAGAGGATATACTGTTTGTATTTCGTAAAACTCTACGAAGCCGAAATTAGCGTATTGACTCTTTCCAAAGGTCAAGTGCAATAGTTATTGGACCGGACAAGGACAACAAGTAAAGCGTAAGACACGGATCTGATCGAGTATCACAGATTTAGTGATAAACATGAATAATCAGCATGTTTGTAACATGAATACATTACTATTCATGAAACCGGACAACATCTCTGCGTCAGCCCCTGCACCTACATAAACACTGAGAAATTAACATATCACTATGCTAGTATATAACTCAATTCAATAAAGAAGACACAGAGAAAGTGAAGATCGGAAGGTAACTAGGTATGGGCATGTGATGCGCAGAGAGGAAATGCATGTGACTAGGAGATGTATGGATATGATAGTACGAGGTAGCGGAAGTAGAGGTCAGCCTAGGAAGACATGACTGAATTGTGTAAATGAGGATATGAAAGAAATGGGAGTGAAAAGAAAAATAAAAAAGACATTTGAAAGTTCCTGCCCTCTTCCTCTCTCTATCACAAGTGATAGGACATGCACTAATAAATGTTTTTTTTTACTGATTAATGTTATATAGTAAAGCTATAAAATAGTATGAGTAAAATCTGACTTTGATGCAATCACAAATTGAGAACAACTAAATGCCAACAGGAAATACAAGTATAAAGTTACCTGCAGCAACATTTGCATAACAACCACGAAGTACTTGGCGAAGACAGGTCCGATACTGAGAGCAATATCACCAAACACCGACAAGATCTGTGGTTTCACTGAGCGATGGATGGTGGGGTCAGTCAAGTTCTCCAGGAGAAGTACTATGATCTCATCACAGTATGGCACCACCTGTAACCATGGAAAAACAAGATATAAAATATATGCTGACGAGAATACTCCTGGTAACATAAACATTCCGTTTTCACATAAAGGTGATGTAAAAATATGGAAGAAAAGAACTGATTCTTATTATGTAAGCGCTAAGGCGCAAATCAGTGTAGCGTAAAGAATCTTGACGAGAAGAAACTATGTACTAAAAGTAGGTTCCCCATTCAATAAACTATGTAAGATACAATAACAACCTTATTTTTGAGCGCCCGACAGATGTCACCGGTGAGTCCGACGGCGGCGATGCACACTTGGTACTCTTGATGATTCTTAAGTCCCATGTATAGGAATCGCTTGAATGGGTCCATGTACTTGAGGAATCCCTCGCCCAACACCTCGACGAGCGTGGAGACAGCCATGAGAGCGTCTTCTTGCACGCCTCCTGCTTTGCCCGCATTGCTCGCAAACATTGTTAGAAGCGCAGACATGATTGCATCAGAGATCTGCGGAGCATCTTCCGCCGTCACCTGTTTACAAATGGAAAGCCACATTACTGAATGTTTCAGACCCACCTTGTTATATTTTACAATCCTCTACACAGGGTAACTGATGATTTTCGCGTAGTGTTGCATACACTTTCGAAATTTAATAAATTTTTGAAGTTTAAAAGTTGTTTTTTTTTAAATAAGATGACCATATATTTCATTACCTTGCGTAGTACCGACTGCAGCGTAGCGCAGAGCAGACTCTGCAGGTCATTGAACTGCGTGCGGTCTGACTGGTTCGAGATGTGGTTCTCCATCTGCAACACATGCTGCAGTCGCTCTAAGATCACCATCGTAGTTTTCTGCA
Organism: Mellilla xanthometata; assembly: GCA_035578125.1. Taxonomy (NCBI): domain Eukaryota; kingdom Metazoa; phylum Arthropoda; class Insecta; order Lepidoptera; family Geometridae; genus Mellilla; species Mellilla xanthometata. The sequence goes on from JAPUBQ010000024.1 coordinate 6,710,973, forward strand.
CTGTCACATAGCAGTCGGCGGGCGAGTTCTTGACCATCTCCATGAGCGCCTCATACGCTGCCGAGCGCAGGTTATGCTGTGCCGCATCCTGGCGGTCCGTGGTCTCCAGAAGCCGCTGGATAATGAAGTCGAAGTAGGTGGACATGCAATATGTCTGTGGCTGGCCTGACTCACCGCAATCTGCGGCTTCGTACGCAGCCTCGGCCAGCCCAGTGAAGGCCCAACACACGTTAGCGGCGACGCGCGGCTCCGCTTTTAATCCATTGACGAGACTCTCTAGAAGCGGCTTCAGATAGGTCTCGTTAATAGCGGCTTCGGGCACAATCTCGCATATCCTTCCGAACGTCCACGCCGCCGTGTCCCGCACGGCCACGCTAGAATCGTACATGGCTTCGATCAACGTCAACATTGCGTTCTCCACTAGGGGCTTCAGAGTGTTTGATTCCAGCCCGCCCAAGATAGAACCGAAAGCCATCAGAGCGGCTTCTCTATACCGCCAGTTCTCGTTTTTAATGTTGCTATTGATGAAAGGCAACACATGAGGAACTATTTCATCCTCACAGCAGTTGGAAAGGAGCATTAGGCAAACAGAGGCAGCTTTAGATGGGTTCCATTCTAGTTCATCATCACTGTCATCTTGTTTGGTCAGCTTTTGCATCAGAACTGGTGCTAAGAACTGAAGAGCTCCTTTAGCATAGAATTTTGAAGTACGAACAGGGACCCGACCTGCAAACATGTAAGGTGTTTTCTTATCTGATAAAGAGCTATCATTACACTAATAATCGGAATTAGAGTACATAATAAACTAAGATAGTAGCACATTGATATCAATACATCAAATAATACACACCAGCTTCGGTAGCCTCCGCCTCTTCAATAGCAAGGTCTATCTCTTCATCACTGACGTTGGACCAGAATTCAATACCTTGTAGAGAGATCTCATCCACATCAGACTTCATAGCCTCTAAAGTGATGGGGAACAGCGCCTGGGCCATGTAGGGCTCCATGTACTGGTAGTATAGAGAGAGAATTTTAACCTGCAACATAAAATTGATTTAATTATGAAGGAGCATTGTTGTAACTTAGACATAAACAGATTATTCATCTTTCACAGGCATGAAAATAAACATAGAAGTACAGTGAACTCTTCACTTGTACGATAATAACATGATGAAAGAATAAATGTTTATAATTTCTTAATTAATTCCATTTTCACCAATAAATATTTAAGAGCTTGACACTTGTTCTTGGAGTTTTTTACAAATAAATACAATAGAACCTCAATAATCAGGACCTCAGTTACACGGATTCGCGATTATCCAGACTACAGAACAATTGTCCAAAGTCGTAATATTACAAGCATGAATAAACAAGAATAAAAAGGGTCGGGAGTTTAGATAAGTGGTTGTTCGGTTGATCAAAGTTCGGAAAATCAATGCTCTACTACATATATCATAAAAAATTAAACTAAATTAAAAATTCTTACCAAACACTGTAGAGCGGCAACACTAATCCTCATATCACTAGACTGTGTAGCTTCACACACCACCTCCATGATGAAATTTCTCTCATTGTCCTTATCAAAGTTGGCCTTAGTGAACTCTAGGGAGTTAAGCAGAGCCTGTGTAGCTGCTAGCCTCACATGGTTACTGGGCTCTGTGGATCTCATGCCGTGAATGATGGCAGTCAGAATGGGATTGCTCTGTTCTGTTAATACTTCTGCCTCAATATCTTGGCAAATATATCCTGCAAAGAGAAAGAAACCGTTTATTTATCAGATAAAATTGTAACACTTATTTTACAAAGATGTACAATAAATGTCATTTAAGATACAGAGAAAAGAGGTTCCTTATAGACAGGTCAGGTAAATACTTTTAAAGAAAATGTCTAGACAAATAGCACTTATTTTCACTTCAGCCTATCACTTATCTTATGGAGCACTTAGAATATTTACCAATAGCTTCCAAGGTTGCTTCTTTCTTGAGCTCAGTGGAGTTGGCATTCACAACATTGTCTACAAGGTAAGGAATGAGATCATTCCATTGGCCTACAGGCAGTTCTGCTACAGCTACATATGCTACACACTGGGCGGCTGAGCTTGGTCGGCTGCTTTCAGTTCCTATTGCTGATAATATCTGAAAAAAAATTACAACTGATTAGGAAAAAGTATATCATTAATTAATGTTTCTTGTATTATTCTCAAAGGTCTTTTAAATCAGCATTTTGCTACTGAAGTGAGTATTGTAATGTTCCAAAAACATATCTATCTATTTTACACCTTAAACTTTTTTAATAATATAATATCACATAATGGAGATACTATGGATATAATAATATAATATCACATAATTGAGATAAAATGGTAAAGGCACTGCCAAGCTGGGCTTTTCTTAACCTTGAGTTTTATAAGTTATGCATAAAAAATAAAGACATTAATTACTCAATAATACTTACATTCTTTTTAACATAAGCTCGTATTTCATCCGGCAAAGCCAACCACCTCTGTTGATACTGTTGCTTCACCGTGGCATCCTTGGAGGTGAGGTGGTTCTTGAGCTGCAGCCCGGCGGCCGTCCGCGCCACCTGACTATTGCCACCTTGTGCCAGCACCTCCGACAACATCTTGATAAATGTCGTGAAATTGTTACGGACTGCATTGTCTAAGAATTGTTCTGCCGATTCTAATTCAGTTCGATCTGGAAATATACATTCAAAAAATGAATTACAACATTGTGATATCAATCTACAGTACTAAGACATATCTTGTTTTCCTGACAAAGATCACTAAACTAGCAGATTATGTAAGTTAATAAATACAAAATTAATTATTTGCTTGAACATACTTTTGCAATAATACAAGCTAACGTATATTCAATGACAAATCATAACCTTAAATTTACGTTTGACATTTCAATATGTTGAACAGCTAGAATTTCATAGTTTTTAGGATAGTTTATGATTAAACATTATAAAATAAGTTAACAATTAGTTTTACAATATATCTTTACGAGATGCAAAGGAAGAAGCAAAAGTAACCAAACAACTAGAATTTTCGAAACATGACAAAGGATAACAGTTTTGCTTGTGCTATCGAACTAAATTATTAATTACTTAAACAGGCTAGCTGAAAAGTTCACGAATCAGAGAGATTCAATAATGTAATGAAGGATGTATCATAAATTGACCATCTAAATTTTGTAACAGTTTCTTGATGAGTCGGTTGACATAAAAACGCCATCAACGTTTAAAAAATTACGGAAAAGCAGTTCTTACCTGGCGATATAGTTTTTTCCAATATTTGTATGAGCGCTAATGTTGTTTCCGAATGCATTTTGAACACTATTTCTAATCTAAACTCTGGATATAGTTCAAAACTGGGAACAGAAAATTAGAAAACCGGCACACCACGGCAGAACATTCATAAAATGAAAGGAAGAAAAAAAAGCCCACCAGTGTTACCACTAATATATGTAATAGTATCAGTAGACGATCAGTCCAGATCAGTACAATAAAATGAATAATAATAGAAATTTGTTTGTAGGAACCTCACTTTTAAGGATTCTGTACCCTTTTCTTTGAACTTTACCACAGAACAAGGATCGGGCCACATCGCCCCGCGCGCGGCCCCCCACACCGGTCACAGGGCGACACGCATGGGTTTCAAAGCTCTGTGAACTTTACCCACATATTTTAATAGAGTAATAAAAAATAATTGAAAATTAAAAAATCTCTTTAACTACAATTAAATTATTTTTCCCAGTGTATTTGTCACATTGCTTTGTTTATATAATGGGTTTCATCCCACTACCTTTTTTTCAAAACGTCCCTTTATGGTGCGTATCATAGGTAAGTATAGGAGTTCCTGAACCTTAACATCTTGAAAACTCTTTCTACCAGTCCAGGAACTGACTTTGAATGTAAATAACTTCTTTCTACGTGTTTCTCACACATGTCAATCCGTCCAAAATTATTTTAAATTATTGTGGACCAATAATCGATTCTAAAATTATTATAATTCCACAATGACAATAAAAATATCCACTTAAATGCAAAACCTTATCTAAATAATTTTATGTACATATAATAATGTTCATCATTAATTCATGAAATTCGGTACCATAAGCATAAGCAGCCCACCGTAGGTCCCCTGTGCTGGGATTCGGGGCCTTCTTTCATGAGGAGACAGATGTAGGCCATGATTCCCCACGCTGGTCAAGCCACGCCAAAGCGAGTGCAAATCCACTCACATGTTGAAAAACAAGTCATTGGTGTAGGACTGAGATCGAACCAGGGGCCGCCTGATTGAAATTCAGACGTTATCATCACTGAGCCAAACTTGCTTTTTAAATTTATCGAATTTTAGAAGGTAACTTTAATATAAGATAGAGCATACAAGGACCCTTAGAACCCTTAAAAGGGTGGCGTGTATCGCTGAGTAGTATAAAGATTGAGTAGTACAACTGCAATAGATTGAGTGTCTCAGGATAATAACAAAAAAATGACATTGACATATAGAATCGGATACTTAGTAATCAATGTCAAAATCTACCATCTTTCTTTTCATGTTGTATCGGTGTTGTGTGTGACTCTTCGGCAGAATAAATTTGCCAAAATGGTACTGAATCTATTAAAATGTCTGCAATCAGTGTATAAATACTTTCTATGTTCCGTTAGAAGTGCTTATCAGCAGTGTAACTATTTGTCCAATCCAATATTTTGTGCGCCGGTGACAAAATTGTTTTGTTTCAGTCGCTCGTTATTCCCGAGAAATTCCAGCATATCCTGCGTATTATGAACACAAATATTGATGGAAAACGTAAAGTTATGTTTGCCATGACTGCCATCAAGGGCGTCGGCCGCAGGTATTCCAATATCGTGCTGAAGAAAGCCGACATCGACCTCGACAAACGTGCTGGTGAATGCACTGAGGAAGAGGTAAGCGGTTTCTGCATTGTTATTATATTTTATGAATAAATAATAAGTATCCTAAAGATTTGAAAATTCCTATTTCTTTACTTTATAACCCGTTGTTAGGGATATCGAGTTAGATACATACTTCAACCCGATTTTAACTATCATATGAACCTAGTTTGTTAGCCCCTTGTATCAATAGTTAAGAATATGTAGCTTTTGGAAGTGTTGTAATCTCCATATAAGAGCACTGTTTTTGTAAGAATTTTCGCTATTGCTCTCTCTCATACAACAGTTGTTGACCAAATACTTATTTGACTTATTAAGCAACTTGTTAAGTATTCTAATACAAGTTTTACTTTTTAGGTTGAAAAAATTGTGACTATTATGTCCAACCCTAGGCAGTACAAAATCCCTGACTGGTTCCTGAACAGACAAAAGGACATTGTTGATGGTAAATACAGCCAACTGACATCATCTAACTTGGATTCTAAGCTCCGTGAGGACTTGGAGAGGCTCAAGAAGATCCGTGCTCACAGAGGCATGCGTCACTACTGGGGTCTGCGCGTGCGCGGACAGCATACTAAGACCACCGGCAGGAGAGGAAGAACTGTGGGTGTGTCTAAGAAGAAGTAAACTGTTAAATTAAAAACCATAATTCTTACAACATGTTTTATTTTATCTTAGAATTTAAAGTACAGTATGTTTTTTCCTATAACCTAGCTAGAATAAACTACATTGTTCATTTAATCTGATCATAGTCATTTTACATTCTTACTTATATTAGTTTGATATTCCTCGTGTATCAAAATACTTTTGCTAGGTATGCTAGTCATAATTTGCTAATTATGCTCACTGATCTTTTATAATCAATTACATGGGTATGAATAGGAAAAGTTTCCTTGTTGATTAAAACATTTGCTTGTGATGTTTAACTAAATTTAATTGCATGACAATAAAAAATTGACAAAACAATAAAATTACAATAACTATTCATATTGTGCAATAAGTACCATCATATACACTCCGGCTAACAGAGCTAATATCTCTTTGATTGACTGAGATAATTTATTAGAGCCCTCTAATAGTTCAGGAATCACAGATACAGTAGCAATGTAAATAAAGCCTCCTGCAGTAAATGGTAAGATTAGTGACGACACAAGTCCTTCACTAGCACCACGTAGATATATGGAAAGAACAGTTCCAGAGATAGCTCCAAATGCTGTCAATAGTTGTAAGAACATTGCCTTCTTCCGAGAACAGCCAGACTGGACTAGTATGGCAAAGTCACCAATTTCATGAGGGATCTCGTGCAATAATATAGTCACAGTAGTAATATATCCAATACTTTGTCCGGCTATGAAAGAGGCGCCAATAGCCAGGCCATCAGTGAAGTTGTGCAGGAAATCAGCAGCCAAGTTTAAGTAGCCAGCAATTTTGATGTCCTCCTTTTTATCCTTATTCTTCTTCTTTGTCTTCTCATCTGTTTTCTTGTCTGTTCCGTGGGAGTGTCCATGTCCGCCGCTGAATAAGCGTACAGTCTTTTCAACAACTAAGAATATGATGATCCCTCCAAGTACACCGAGGCCGACGGTAGTGTCGTGAGGCTGATGTTCGCCTCCGTCGTGCGAATGAGAGTGGCTGTGGCTATGGCCCTCGCCGCCGCTGGACATCAGCGCGTGAGGGATCAGGTGCAGGAAGGCATCGCCGAGGAGACCGCCGGAAGCGAAAGATAACAAGATCTTCAACAGAGGTTGCTTCTCGATACTACCGTCGACAGGAATAAAGAATAGTATCAAAAACGGTACTATACTAATGAAAACAGTGGACGTAAGAGCACTGATGTATATGTCATTATCTGGTTCAACTACTTTTTCTTTTTTGTATTGTTCGTTTGCACTTTTTGTATATTTGAATGCCGGGTCCTCTCCTCCTCCATGAGAGTGAGAATGACTGTGACCTAATACAGCAACAATCGATAAGGCCAAAACTATGATAAGCAGTTTTTTATAAGTCCACATCATTTTTATTTTAAAAATCACCACAATGTCCAAATCACAACAGCAACAATACACTCCACATCACTGAATAAATCGTTTTTTTAATGATATTTTGGATTTGACAATTCATGACACGACAGCAAGTAAGAAAAAAAATTATGTATTATTTTCTCTCTTTCATAAACGTTACAATAATATATTGTCATCTCTGTCAAATGCAATAATATATTTCAACAATCTGAAACTTTTCAAAATACCTTGACACTGATAGATTTGTGTATGTCAAAGTCATTTTAACTTTTTTCAGGCTTGCAACTTTTCATTATTTAGTTATTTTTATGCATAACTATAGTCTGGCCAACGAAACATGACCCTGGAAAAGAGCGGCAAATTTAAAAAATCTGAGTATAGCAACCCCAAAACTAATATGAAATACTTGGAATAAACTAATTTGATACTTTGAAATTATTTATTTTATTTCATCTGAATAAAAATGCTTTGAGTACTTTAGGAAGTAATACTTTAGAAATTATACAATCAATCTGAATAAAAAAAAGCAGTATTCTATAATGTTTTATTCACTGCCATAATTAAAATGTGAATATAAGACTTAAATATGAAAAGATTCACCGTCACTAGAATCACAGTTTTATTTATTTATATTTATTTTATTTATTAGTTTCCTACTATAATGAAACTTTCCAAATAATTTTCGATGATCCTGTCCCGATCTTATTTTCATATTAATTTTCAATGTATATTACAAATTATCAGTCATATTATTCTTCCACTTCTCTGGAGTTATGGTTCCAAATGTATCTTTAATCACTTTTTCTGATTCAACACCGCAAGACAGGCAAAGCAATATTTTAACTTGACACTTTGCGTTTACCCAAATTCCATATCAGCTCAATGGCAGAATCCAGATTAAGAAAAACCTGTTAAACCTGTTAAAGAAAAAATGTGTTAAAATTACAATGTAACATTTTATGGTATGATAAATAACCAAAATGCATAATTAGGAAGGTGGGAAGGTTTTGACTAATGATACAAGAATGTGAATCGAAATAGATAATTACTTTATGCAAAAAGATATATAATAAATACGAATTAAAACAAAGTATCAACTTAGTAGCGTCATACTAACCTAAGAAATCAAACACCACATGTAAACAATCTTGTTTTCGTTGAAATTACACCGAATTTCAATTCTTTTTCTTGTTGTTTTTTATGATATTTTGAGATCACGCGGAACAACAACTCCCGTACTCCACTTTTGGTGATATTTTTCAAATTTCGCTGAGTAATTAGTGTTTAACAAAATCATAACAACACGCCATCTTGTTTTGGATATTGACGTTCACATTATTATAGCATTGCCATATAAAAAGTTTGCAAATAATTCGAGTCTCATGTTTCGTTTGCCAGACTATACAATATCTTCTCTTTCTACGTGAACAACTGATGAGTTAATATATTGTAGATAATTGAAAACAGGTTAAATTTACTTCATCCAGATAGATTTTCCAGACATAATAATTCTTTTGTTAAATGTAAATAATTGTATAACATTTGGTAGTTATTTATTTGAATAATAACAAGTCAGTATAATTAATTAGAAATAACAGCTACAGCAACAAACACTTTATGGTTAGCTACAATTAGAACCAATAAGTCATCTTAATATTTCCGTCGACGTCACGTTGCGTCTCCACGATGCTGGTCTGGCGAACTAACTTGCGCATCGAGCTGCGTCGCCTCAGCGGAAGGTCAGGTAGTTCATCCTCTACTTGCGGCGCCTGAGTCAGCTCCAATTGGTCAAGGTCTTCGTACGATTCTGCATTTGCTACTTGCCTGTTGACAAAAATGTAAAGAATGCTTTAATAAGGAGGAGGAAATATATTTATTTTATTTTAGGTAAATTTATAATTTCTTTAGGTAAGTAATTTCCTACAATTTGATTAATGTCAGCTGAAATATAATAAGCATAAGTAGCTCATTATACGTTCTCACTGCTTGCATGGGGGCCTTCTCTCACGAGGAGAGAGATATAGGCACCACGCTGGCGGGTTGGTGGATGAAATATGATTACCTATCATATTATTTTTATTTTCGAGAACCATGATTTGCCAATATACGGCCAATTCTCTTATTATTATTATCTTTTTGAATAAATTTAGCGTAGTTACCTATATGTATTTGAGCGTAGTCCTACTAGAACTATACTAACTAGGAACCTAACATTTATTTTTCAATGGCATATAAAATGTAAGTAGTGGCACATTGTAAAGATGATACCGACCTCGGTCCACCACATGACCAGCAGTCAGCATAGGTCCAATCCTTGCCAAACAGTTCTCCTTCCTCAGCAGTTTGCGGGAGGGAAGTATGCAGAGTCTCAGGTAAGCGGAGTGCACTGATTCCTCCGACGACGGAGACTGCCCCCATCACCACTAGCGGCAGGACTAGGTTGCTGGAACCCTAAAAATATATTATGTAAAGATCTAGTAAGGTTATGGAGCGACGGTGGTCTGCCTCCGTCTAGCAAAGGGATATCCCCCCGGACAGACGATGTGTCCGGAGACGGCCGTCCAACGGTCATGCATTGTAGCTTGGACCAGTCGTACGCGCGTTGAAAATACCGCTTGCGCGATTCAGGACAAGCGCTCTGATTGGTAGCGGGCGATGAAGTGCGACAGAGACGCCACAAGGTGTTGTTAAGTGAACAACTTAGCGGATGTGCTATATTTTCGACAATATCGTCAATTTCAAATTCGTTTTATATATATAAAAAAAAAATGAATCTCTATGATATCTCGCCATCACGAGTGAACGGCTGGACCAGTTTCAAAATTTTGGTTGTATTTGTTCTTACCAGTTTTGTTTTTATTATGTTCTACAACAGCCCGGTGAAGAAAGTGGTTAATGTGGTATGGGAGCATATTTTGAGAAATCTTAGAAAATCGTAAATTAGGGGGCTACGGTTTTTTCAGTTTTATTATTTTTAATTCAGTGCTAAGAATCGTTTTAGTTCCAAAACACGATGACATCATATCTTAATAAAGAAATAAAAACAAATTTTACTTTATTTTGTAGGTAATTGATGATGATTAGAACTTTCCTGTACTTCATTTTTATCTCTTATGGTTTTATCTCTATAGGTGATCTTAATAAACAATACTAAGATAAGCTCACGATTCGGAACTGCTTTATGGTTTAGGGTTCCAAGATAACGCAGCGAGATAAACCACTTATAGATGCTTACGTATTTTAGACTTATTCCAACGGATATGTGGTTGAGTTTGCTGCGAATTAAGAATAATCTAAAAATTTAGGTAGTCTGCAAAATGAAATTTGAATTATAACTACTAGTACACATGCTACTAATAAAACTTTTATCGAGTTCATCCACGCCATACATATTTGAGCGAAGTGCCTGCCGCGTGGCAGTAAATATTTCACGCGAAAAATTCATATAAAGTCAAAAAAATATTGAAATTATAAATTCTAACGAATGATTCTATCAGATGCTTTAGGGAATTTATCGTTATATCGAGTAACGTTACATGGGGTTTACTCAGTATTTAATGTTGGGATTGATAGTTTTTTTTTTAAGTTACTGGAAGCTCCCAGAAGGGTGAAAACGCAACAGCTATTTCTTTTCTTTCCAATTTATACGATCTTATATTTGCAAATGATATCTTACCAAGTAATTAACAAAAGGTATAATAATGAGTCCCAAGCCTCCAATATACGCTGATGTTCCAATCCCAACACCTCTAAGTTCTGTCGGGTACAACTCTCCAGCGTAAGGATATATAATCAGAAACGATGCTGATATGAAAGACTTCGATATCAGATACAATACGAGGGTCTCCGTCATGGCATCTGAAAAAAATCTCAATGTATAAAGCTAATATGTAAGTATTTTAATACGAAATGTTCGCGTATTATACATAATACGAGAACCGATCGCCCAGTCGAAACCTGTTCACTCACACATAATTTCGATTCAGAATTCAGAGCAGTTTATATATAGATATTTTTGCATAATCTACCAGTACTTCCCCGAGCAGTAGACTTCGCGAATAAGATTTATTTTGTGTAATCACCGAAATTTAATCACTTCATAACTCAACAATTACTTGGCATTCTTTACTTGCTCTGCCAAATTTAATAAAAATTGACCAGTAAATAAGCTAGAACCCTCCTTTTATGGGAACCATCATCCTGATCAAAATCGCCGACGACAAAAAATTCTAATGAGTAGGTACCATGTTTGGTCGAGATAAGTTCAAAATTGCGCCTTTTACGCGAGAATCAACATAAAAACATACAGACATGACAGCTAAATTGGCCAGTTAATACAGAAATTTCGCACATAACAGAACGTACATAGGTAGGTTAGTATTTTATTGCTATAATGAGCTAACTTATAGGCGTTTCTTATTAATGAAAACTTATAACATGTTAAAACGTTTCTAATATGGGAATGGTCTTTTTTTATTCATAAACGTTAAATAGCGCTAAAACGCATTTCAAATTATGTATAACTTTAAAATGCCGACAACCCTACTATAACCATACCACAAATATTTTAGAACATTATATTTCAATTCTAAAATACTCGTACCTAATTGCCATCATAATCTTACTTGCTGTTAGTCATATCATATATGACTAATAGATGTAATAACAGTATACCTTTAGGTAGCAGTATAGTGATGATACAAAGGATTCCACCTATGACCATCGAGAGACAAAGCGGCCACCGCCTGCCGATGCGGTCCATGACAAACCAACAGACAATGTAGCTCGGTATCTCCACAGCCGACGATAAGAAGAAACTCATGTACTGATTGTCACCCATCGCAGGGCCGTAGTAACTCAGTCCCACGTACACCATCTCCGACGCGCACCAGTTCAGAGTGATAAGGCACGTCTTCAGCCTCATATTTGGAGTTCGACACAAAGCAAATACACTAGCAGTTTTAGCCTCGGTGTAACCCTTCTCTTTCTGTTGCAACACCTGCTTCTGTAACTTTATCGTGTACTCCTCGGGTAACTCTTTACCGTTGACTCTTGCTATATTTTTCAGTATGGTGTTTGCTTCTTCAAGGCGCTCCATCATGAGCAACCAACGAGGTGATTCCGGTAACACAAACCAGTACAAATAGTATAACAAGAAAGGCGCAGATGTAGCCAGTGCGAGGGATCTCCAATCCCGTAGTAAGTATGTTACTCCAGATAGTAAGATAAGGCCCAGCGTGTAGAAAACACACGTCATCACTGTCACGAAGGATCTGTAGTTGGGTCCGGCTAGTTCCAGAGCTGAAATATGCGAAGTTATAAACATGAAAGTGACGAACATCATAATATGAATTTCATAACATCTGGTCCACAAGTCTGGTATTTAAGATACTGCAGTATCTTAAATACCAGACTTGTGATATTACCATTCGTCACTACGAATACGAATAATAATATCCACTGCTATCAGTGGTGACAAACGTAGAAGTCTAAAATCTTATTTATTTTTCATTCTGACAAACATAATAAATTATAAATAAGATTGTAATTGTTGTTTCACATAGTAATTGTTGTATGTATTGCCACTGATACCAGAGTCCATTTTCGTTGGTAGTGGCGACAGTTATCAGTGTCTTAAATGCCAGACTTCGTGGTACGACGGAATAAACTTACATATTATAAAAGGTATCTGATAAACCGCCGGGATTGTGAGACCTACGATAGTTCTGGCCAATATCCAGACCCAGTATTCATGAGCGTATGCCGTCATAAAACTTCCCAACAGTAATGTAGTCAGGCATATGAAAAAGGACTTCTTTCTACCGATCCTGTCGTTTAGATATCCGAACGTGTAGACGCCGATAGGACCTCCAATATTCAAAGCCACTAAGCCGAGGGTGGGGTAAATGTCGTACTCGCAAACTAGGTCAAACTGAAAGGAAAAAAATAATATCAGAGTATTTCATATGTGAGCCGTGATTAAGGGTATAAAATAAAATTAAATAAAAATAAATATAAGGACACATTCACACACGGCTGGTTAGCCCCATACTGAACCATTTCTAGCTCGTATTATGGTTGCTAACACAACTGATATATTACATATAAATACATATTTATCACCCAGACCCACAGCCAACAAATTTAGTTAAGCACAAAGATGTTGACCGGGCCGGGTACCGAACCCGGAACCTTCTGATTAGCAGTCCGGCATGGTAACCTTTACGCCAACGAGGTAGGTATAAATCAAATATGTACTATGTGTACTAGTGCGAGTCGGGACCGCGTATAGAGGGTTTCGTACCAATGTATATAAAAATTGCAAAAAAAATACTTTGTTGAATATTTTTAGTGTTTTTTATTGTTTGGATGGCAGGATAAATACATCACCTGTAATATCAACTCTCTAGCTAATTCATTCAGAGACCAACAGACGTACAGGGAAGTTACAGTAATAGGTCACGTTGGTACCTTTTGAGTACGGAACCTTAACAAATACCACAGTGTACGGGTATCAAAGCTACATACTATAGAACCATAGGTCCAATGATTCAAATTGATACTTTGGTTAGAATTATTTCTACTATACTTACATCAATGACCACAGACGATTGTACTTCAGAGGTATCGTATTCGTATCTATCTAGACACGGCTCTACCGGCCAATCCGCACTATGAAAGTTACTTAGATTATTTGTACGTATTAGTTCTGCCCAATCCACTTTGTATCTTGTACATTTCTCATAAATTCCATCCTGAAATCAAAAGTATCTACGTACGTACAATTACAATACATATATTCGTTATTAATTATATATTTGTTGATACAATTTATATATGATTATAACTGCATTGTAACATCTACTTTACACAGATATTACATGAAAATTAGTACTACTACTGTTAACTACAATAAATCCCGTAAGCTATATACGCTCAATCTATGAAATCTGAAAAAATCATTTATGAAAGGCAACTTCTTAGTATAATACTTAGGTTAAGTTAGATATGTATAAGGAAATAGGTAAGTCCGTAAGTCCATTCGCGTTTTCCACAGTTCCGAAATTCTTTTATAGTCCCATAATACGGTCAATTGTTCGGGCACATCAACAATAAACTGAAAAAAACCCACCTGCTGAGGTATTGAAAGTTGTTTCCGCTGCATTTGAGTAAGATTTAGCGCCAGTAGCTCTGGGACTCTGCACCAGTGGTCAGGCACGTCTGTCATAAATAGCTGGTTGAAGGCGCAGAACCCACACGGCAGGCAAGCGGGTAGGCATACCAACCATAGGAGAAGCTTTTGGTACAAACCAAATTCTCCAATTTTGGGCAATACATCGTCCAAGTCGATGGCGGCATCTTTGGTATCCTCGGCCTACAATTATGTATGTACTTGAAAAAATGGTGCTAATTATCAGGTCACACTCTGTATAACGAGAACGTACGCGTTCATTACTCTTTCAAGATATAACATGACGTTTTGTATAAAATTTTGTATGTTTGTAGCTTAGATCCTGCATATCTTTTATATTTGTTAAATATACATAAGAGACTTTTCAGGGTTGCGTACATAAAAGGTAAAAATGGGACCCTATTACCATAGACAAAATATCTTTAGTATATTTTGTCTATGCTATTACTAAGCCTCCGCTGTCTGTCTGTCTCCAGGCTGTATCTCAGAAACCGTTATAGCTAGAAAGCTTACACTTACACAAGATAGGTTTTTCTTGTGCCGCTATAACAACAAATACTAAAAATAAAAATGTATTAAGAGGTATCCATACAATAAACGTGTTTTTTTATTTATTTTTTTATTGCTTTATATCAATAACGGGAGCTGCTAGATTCTTAAAATTCTCACAGAATATATAAATGTATATAAGCTATCAAATTAAATTATAAAATTAAGTAAAATATATATTTAAGGGGGGCCTCAATACAACAATGGTACGGAACCCTTCATGCGTGAGTCCAACTCGCACTTGATCAATTATTATGTTGGTACAATTTTGGAACTATTGAACCGATTTAGACACGTTATGATGAACACTGTTACAGAGCCAGCTTACACCTTGGCAAAGCTCGTAAGCTACTTTTCTCCCAAGCTCGGGCAACTCAGCTAGTAAAGTAAATACTACAGTCTGACTGAAGTTATATCCATCGTCTTACCCACCCCGAGCCAGTAGACTATTCGCCACAAAACCACAATCACAGCAAACTAGGTAATGTTATCGTAGTGGTAATGAACTTCGTGTCATGAACCCGTGAACTAGAAAGCGGTTTCCATACCTTGACAGTGCTCTACAAACTCACTAGTACAGTGTAAATTTAGGTTATTTAATGTTTATAAGCTAAAGTTTATTTTTTATATTGCCATGATCTTGTCTTAATTATTTTGTACTCGTATTTAAAAACTTTAAAACATAAAGCACGTAAATATAGTTATGATATTTTTACACGCTTTCTATTAGCTTCACCTGTATGTTTGTATGTTACCGACTTCTTTGGGCGCGATTTTGTCCCACTTTAAACGGCCAGATTTCGTTCAAACTTTGTAGATTTATTGAGTACCGATGACAATACACTACTACTAAAATTAAGGTTTTCTATAAAAAGCGTGTTTTTTAGTTTTTTTAAACTATTATTTTAAATAAAATTGATTTACCGGAAGTTTTTGTGATCCGTAGTTGTGAATATTTTTACTATTATTCGTCATCACCTACGGAGGCTCGTTTTGCGTTAGAGAGACGCGGAACTAATGAAAGTTGACATTCAGTTGTGTGGATAGAGGAAGCCTTAGGAAGTAATCTAATTAATCGCCGATACCTGCTCCAAAAGGTAACGCTTATACTATGGATGGCCGATTTAAGTTATGCATGTGTTTAGGTAAATTGTGTAGCCTACATGTTTGTGTGTCTTGTAAAGAGCTGCTAATAATGTAAGAGACATTATTATATAGAGCTGAGACTCGGGGCCTTCCCTCACGAGGAGAGAGATATAGGCCATAATCCACCTCGCTGGCCAAATACGGGTTGGCGGATGACACAAGTCTTCGATATAATGGTCTTCGCAAACATGCAGGTTTCCTCACGACGTTTTCCATCACAGTAAAGCGAGTGCCAATCCTCACATAACTTGAAAAACAGGTCATTGGTGTAGGGCTGGGATTGAACCAGGGACCGTCTGATTGAAAAGTAGACGTTATTATCACCGAGCCACACTCGCTTTTTTAGAGAGACATTTTTATCTTACTGCCCATATATAAATTCAGTTATGATAAAATATGAGGATACAGACAGAATAAAATAAACTATTTTCAGTTTTGTTAAAATGTTTTATTTGTGAAACGTAGATAAAATCGATACAAGTAATTAAAATTCTTAGACATATAACTTATTACTTTACACAATAATGAAACTGTGAAAATTGTCTTAGTAACAATAATAAATTTATATTTTCATCATTCCAACGAATGTGCGTGTTCATTTACTTTCGTTGTACCTAAGTACAGTGTCGGGCAAGTTACGCGCACGTCATGCAGAGGAAGAGATCGGTTACAGTCGAGGTTAGGCTTTGGTGAGCACTAGCTCAACACACATACAGTGCTCGGCAAAACCCTCTCCCGGTGCATCGAGCGACGTGCACGCTCCCTTGGCCGGCGCTGTATCCGTCTCACGAATCAACAGTCTCAGCCGCACGCTTCCCATGCCAATGGCAATAAATAAGTTTATATAATTTATAGGCTTCATTATCTATACAAACATTTCGATCTTCGAAAGAATTGACATTATATATAATATTAAAGGTATAAAAAGAAGATTAATTTTCGTATAAAAACTTGGTAACATCTCATATTCATTTAATTTATAGTATAGGAAAATAATGCACATGCGTTTTTATCTACATTTGTATAAATATCGCAGTTGGTAAGCAATGTAATCAGGTAAAATGTAACTGGTACGTTTAATTTCAAAAGGTCTAATATCATAATTGGGTCCTTAGTTTTCTGAGACTTAGGCGTGGCCCTGCCTTAAATATTGGTGCTTCGGTATCACTCAGAGCTCCGGCCCTCAGTCTGCAGTCGGACCTAATTGTTTAAAGCAAACAAGGTAACTTCAAGGACTAATGTTACTCCTATCTTGTTAACGTTCTAGTTCGACAGTAATGTTTAAGGTAACTTACGTAATCAATCCCTATTTTAAAAATGTAAACGCTATTATATTAGTCAATGTTGGCATACTGATCGTATAAACTCCTATTGTAAGTACTAATATAAGAAATAGTAGAAAATCCGACCGGTTGTGGTTCGTACAGGGGTAATGTACGTCGGTGTCTGTGATCATATTTTGTCCGGACAATTAAATAGTTTAACAACTGTTCAGTTGTTAAATTAAAAAGGCGCTAAGTTTCCCGATAAAGGCATAAACCTACAATATGCAGGTTAACCAGGTCCATTACAACCGCGACGCTCGCACCCGCCGCTTGCTTCACCCACACCGGGACGCATTACAATACAGCTTCATCACTCTCGCGCTAACTACTCCACACTTACTGACTCATCTGTGATCTGATCGAGGAGCCACTGTCGCATATACTAGACAAAATGAAAATATTTGGTTCGGAATTTTTAGTTCACTCCTCTGACCACTTCACAGATAAGTCAGGCGACTTATCGAAATTCATATATAACTTGACGGGGTAGAGCATTTCGTATTAAAAACACTTTTTTTCATATACACACATATATACAACGTCAAAGAAAAATACACTAGCAAACCGAAGTCGTTGTCGAAAAAAAAGAAAAGAATAAAATGGATGGTAACATCGAGAAAAAAAGGAGAAGTAAGTAGATGGATAACAATCATTTTCGCACATCAAAAATTAAGACTAAATGTTGGTTTGTGGCTTGTATTTACAGAAGGCGCGAGGGGCGCCGCCGCCGGCGCTACGTGAGCAGCTTGTAGAACATGATGCCCAGAGAGATGTTGATGAACAGCACCAGGATCACCAGCTGCTGCCGGGAAAACCAGTCCTGGAACAATCATGTAAACTTTAACATAATAAAATTAATAAAATTCTAGTCCAAGTAATATTGTAGATGAAAAACAAAATGTATGAATGTATGTGATAGAGGTTTGTATCTCTTTCGTACCCTGACAGCTGAAGCGATTAAGATTTGGCATATAGATGCGATATACGTCGTAGGCTACTTTTTAGCCGAGGGGTGAAGCTAGTTTTGCTTACATTGTTTTTTTTGTATGTTCCCTGCTAAAGAGGTTTCGAAAACCAGCCGTGTGTGAAATGTGTCCAAAAAAAAAAAAATTAAGGAATCCTGAATGTAGCATGTAGTTCTCAAAATATTAAAAATAACCGTCAAATAATCGAGTTGATAAGATAAACAAGATAAATATTAGTAGGAGTGCCGAAAAGTGCTACGCTTGTAGCGGGTCATGTCGGTAGAGATACTGTAGCACCGCTACGCTTGCAGCTTACGTAGGGGACCGCTACGAATGCTGTGCGCGTAGCATTTATAAACAGCTGTTGACAACATTCCGTAGCTATAACTAAGTTTATATGTAAAGCTTTCATACATTGGATCAGGTTAACCTGCTACCAATGACAACATTTGTACTGAATTGCGCAAACGAAAAACTGGTCTATCGATTGTTACATAACATTTAATTCTGCAATAAATGATTGACATTGACTTTGACTTTGGTCCAAGCCACAATGCGTCAGGCGGCCGTCTCCGGACACAACATCTGTCTGGGATGGATATCCCTTTGCTGAATGGAGGCCCACCATTTAGCAAAAAGATATCTCTCCAAAAATTAATTAAAAGCACAAATAGAAGTATTAAACTAAAAAATAAATTGATAACAACACACTTATAGGTGAAAACAATATAAATATACATTTATATTTTCAGATACATTTTTATTTATAGATACATTTTTATTTTTAGGTACATTTTTATTTTTAGAAACAAAAGTAGATCTCACACCACAATTGACTTCAAAATGGCGGTTCGTTGCAACTAGGGAAAGAAGCGCGTACCTTGACTTGCGGACTGACGAGATAGAGCAGAGGGTTGGCCCTCAGTTTCTCTGTCTCCTCGTGCATCCGGCGCACCTCCTCGCGGCGCGCTGAGCCCAGCATGGAGACCTCCTCGCGGGACATACCACCGCTGCCCGCCGGCGCGCCGGCCACGTCGGGCAGAGACTTCTTGCGCTGCAGCGTCTGCGGCGTGCTCACCATCTGGCATGCAGACATTATATTGAGACATGTAATTCCCTGTTCCCCGATAAATATAATCTAGCGGTTTTCAAGGCAAGAGTGAACCGGTTTCTTCTGGGCGAGCGCGCTCCTCCTTAGATTGCAATATCGCTTACCATCAGGCGAATTGCGGTCAAGCGCAAGCCCTTTACCAGTAAAAAAAATGGACGTATAAAGTTAGACTCTTATGTCATGTTTGTTAGGCACTTAAGAAATAAAACTGGTTAAAAATTCTGAAACATTTTTTTAACCAATTTTTGTCATATTAATAAATCTTATTGGTACCAAGATAAGTATAAATATTCTTAGGATGGTTCTTTAGATGGTGCAACTTCAAGATTTTGTCCTTATCATCGTCTTAAGTAATGTGTATTAGGCTCTTCATGCTTGTTAGGCTCTTAAGTCGCATTCGTTAGACCTTAGGGATCGACTGATGGAAAGAAATGGATTTATTTTCGTTTGTGACCTCGTCACAGTCCACCGCAGTTTTGCTTAAGTGGCAAAGTAAGATTAAACTTACTTTTAATTGGCATTTGAATGTGATATCAATATTACTGAATCCAATCACATCTTACGTATGATTTACACTTAGGTAAGGTATGTCTGTGATGACCTCACTAAAGAAAGCGATAAAAATGTCTATTTAACAGACGGTCGCCTCCTTGTTGTCGAATTTGTATGTAAACACAGCTATCTAAGTCCAACTCAAATTAATTTTGTGATCTTATCTCAACGATATCATAAAAGCGCGCACAATAAATAAACATTCTCATATTATACTTATGCTTCATAATTGTGTAAGTGTATAATTTTATTGAAATGGGCAGCTTTCATATTAGAAGTTGTTAAAACAGACTTTGTACAGAGCCGGAACTGTTAACAGCTTTGCTCCATATATTTGTCGGTAAACTAACTAAATAGTGATTTATTCCCAGAATAAGGAACATATGGTGAGTTTATGACACTTTTATTACTGTGACTACACCAACGCAATATTTAAAACTAAAATAATAAACGCTGGTAAAAAAACCGATAAAATGTTGTTTTTGTCAAAAATAAAAAAGGAGTACATAACATACATTTGGTTCATGTAAGCGCGTATCCTAGACAAGCACAAGTGATGTTCTATCTTCCATTTAACTCCAAAACTACCTATATGAATTTGAAACGAATTTCAATGATGGGCTTAGATTTGATTGGTGCATGCTATTTAAGTTTTTATACAGTATAAACACATACTTAGCGACAAAACATCAGGGGACGCCGCAGCAAACATTTGTTACAAATGTATTAAACAATAATTATGTATTGCATGATCCAGGACCAATGATGATTTGCTCAAGATTAGTCAGAAGATTATCATGTCCAAGACTCAGGCTTGTGCCTTGCAACCAATCGTTACGATAGGAGACGATACTCTGGGAATAATCGTACGATACGCTTATCTTGGAAATATTCTATCCTTTAATTAAAAAAAACACAGAAGAGGGATTAAGAATAATATTCTATCCCTTAATAAAAAAACACAGAGAGGGATTGCTTGAAGAATCAAGCTGGGATAGGCTATATTCAGAAACTTTAAGCCCGTTAAAGTTTCACAAAGCCTGATGATCAAACTCTACAGCTGATGTATCCTACCCACCATGAGTGGCATGCTCGGTATCAAACAAACTATAAGACCGTGTGAGACACGTGGAGACCCGGCGCCGCTCTAATGTACGAGTATGTTGGATAAACTATCACAAAACTCAACTGGTGTTAGGCAGGACACATTGCGAGGCAAAGTGATGGCGGATGGATTAAAGTGTTAACGGACTAGAGGCCAATGTCAGGCAGAAGAAGTGTCGGTGCCCACTAGCACGTTGGGCCAACGATAAGACAGGATTTCGTGGGCAAGACCTGGATGAAGACAGCGCAAGACCGAAACGAATGGCGTTTACGAAACTATACCTATGCTCGGGCGATAAATGATTAGAATTTATGATAATGTTGATATGTGTCGAGGGTTCTTTAAAGTTCTAAAATTATAATTGTGACTTGATGTGTTTTTACACCGCCTTAAATAACAAGCATATATTTTGATTATTGATATATTTAAATTTCATTCATTACCTACATATTAGAGATGAATAGATTACATCCTAACTACTAGTATAAAAGTATTAGACAACGATAAGTTTCGCCATGTGTGGGTGCAAGGTACAATGGGTATCTTCTTTTTATAACAGCAAGGCTAATTAGATCATAATCTCATGTCGTTAAAGTGGCGGTTCGCGTTAATTCGTTTTCACTTTCACTTCATTCATTGAAGATGGTTGAGGTGCGCGTGCGCAAGGTCAAGGTGCCGAGGTGTTTACCTCGACCGGAGGAACATTGATCCAGCTCTCGGACGCTCGCCGCGCGAGGATCGCCGGCGAACACATCAGGTCCTCGTCCTCCTCTTCCTCACCCTGATACCACATCTCTACTACTTTTAATTCACAACCCTATCAAAAAGTGTTTCTATATTTCTCAAACTTTAAGGTCACAGATCACAAGGGCATCACATCGTTTCTCTAAAATTATTTAATTAAATTGCACATATTTTGCTTGTATGCATTTCGTAAGGCGATTATCGTAAGTTTGTCTGATATTTGAGTTTTTAGAGTTATATTTAGCGAGGAGGTGATACGCGGAAAGCGGCAGCGAGTGACTGTCTCAATTTAGAAATAGAACGGGCTGAGCTGCGCGAGCCGACCGCCCGCGCGCCGCGCTCGCCGCTCCGAGAACTGACCTGTCGCACATACACACATACCGAGGATAGATATATACTCGTAGGTAGTGCGATAACACTATAAATCCAAATGGGTTAAAAGTGTAGGGATTCGGAATTTGCCTGTTCTAACAAGGTACTTACGTTTATTATGATAAAATAATTAAGCCCTTATTTTATTTTTGTATTTCTAGTAGATATAACCTTTAGGTTTATTGATTGGGGTAGGCAATTTGTTAATAGACATTTCAGAATGAGATAGCTTAAGTTTTACCTATTTTTTGCACACTTTCTATCTACAGTTTGGAAATTTTCACACCTCTTGTTTAAAAAAATTCTTTACACTTTTAACTGAGCTACAAATGAGTAGCTTGTTTAGTTTAATAACATACCTAATGTAGTTATTAGTATATGTATAGAGTTATGAAAATAAATGCATTTTGATGCTTGTAGACTTTGCTGGGCTTGTAGTTTAATAAACATAAAATGAAATGTAAATATTTTAAATATGGCAATGAAGGCTATTTTATTTATATTTATTTATTAGTTGATGGGTAATAGTGAAAAAAAAATACCTTTCTTCCTCCGCCGCCGCCGCCGCCGCCGCCACTGGGCATCGGTGCCGGAGGTGGCGCAGGGTTGGGCGCCACGTACAAGCTCTCCGTCCGCTTTGGCTGGTACGGAGATGGAGAGATGTCTTGGCCAAGGTTCCGCTTCCTGAGAAGAGACTCTTCGAAGGGCTGAGGTTCCCTGGAGCCAGCTCGCGAGATGGAGCCGCGGCCTGACGCCAAGTGGCCGTTGCCGGCAGGCGTGGCGGCGCGAGATGGTGGCCGCGAAGACACGGCCGGCGCCGGCGCTACAGAGCCCGCACGAGACCCCGCACTGGGAACCGCCGCCTCCACTGACGGCTGCCGCGACCGCCGACCATATCGGTCCACGCTCGAATCTCTACTGGGAGGCCTCTTATAGTGGTCGAAATAATCAATCGACGGCCTTTGCCCTGGCGCTCTCATGTCACGAGCCCCATTTACGATATCTTGCTCGGTCTGAGCGGGCTGTCGGAAACCTTGGCTGTCCGTTGTTTGCTGCCGATACATCTGTTGTTCGGGCCCCTGTCTGTAACCTTGGTCTATTGATTGACGATAACCCTGTGGTTCCATCGGCTGGCGATAACCTTGAGGGTCTGCCGCCATATTTTGTCTATCGAGAGTGCTCTCGGAAGCCACGGTTCCGTAGCGGTATTCGGTTCGACCGAAACCTGGAGCGCTACCATCTACGTTGGTGCTATCTTGAGGGTTATGGTTCGGTTTGCCAAGGACGCTTTGTCGCCGAGGTGGAACTTGAGATGTATTCCATTCTTGTTGAGCTGGAAGTCGATTTTGATTCAAACCCGGTCGCATTGCTGACGATAACCGTCTCCCCTGGTTCGTAAACTGTTGGCTGCTTTGGTCCATTTGGTTTTGTTGATACGGCAAAGCGTCTTGTCGAGTCAATCTGTACCCGGGATTGGGCGGCTGCGCTCCGCTAGGAATTGAGGGCCCGTACGCGCCCATTTGGTCATTTTGTGTGTATGTTTTAGAGTAGTCATTGGGTTGCGCATTCTGTGACGCCCAGGATTCTTGACTAGGAGCATTATATGAGTCGTACGGCGGGCCGAGTGTCCGGTTGTCAGCGTTGTATCCTGCATTGTTCGGGATTCTCGGGTCTGTGGGTGGCACGGTTCTAGGGTACTGTGTCGAGGGTCTCCTGGAAGGCATAGCGTTAGGGATTTGACTAGTTTGTGGAAGCTGTGAATGTATCGGAGGGATATGATTTGGAATGCTCTTTCCGTCAAGATTCTTCTCAGATTCTTGTGGCGCGGATGGTGCAACTTGTGCATCGAAAGCTTGTTTTTGTCTATATTTTTCTCTTAATCCTATTCGGTCAAAGCCAGGATGCTTAAAGTCTGGGGCGAACTGCTTAGCAGTAGCTTGCGCTATATCACAGTCTTCTTTTGCTTGGTCCGCCGCTTCGTCAGCTTGTTCGGCTTTTCCGCGAGCTGTGGAGGTTCTGCAGAAAAGAAAAAAATAATTAGGTCGGTGCACACAATACAAAACAAAAGATTGGGGCCAGCTTTAAATGTATGCTTATGAATTTGGTTCAACAGATGTTAGGTATTATAACGGAGGTCATGAGTAACAGCTAACCTGGAGATGGCGATGTCGGCCTTTTGCATGGCTATTTTGGACGCTCGCTGCGCCGCGTTCACCGCTGAGTCAACGCGTTCTCGGAACTTGGCGGAGCGCATAAGGAACAACCGTTTCTGGCTGGTGATGAGCACGTTGTTCTTGTATTTCCCTTCCTCGCGGGTGCCGTCACGGAAGGTGGTCACTCCGTAGCCGTATTTTTTGTTCATATACCACTCGCCCTCGTATCGGAGGCCGTCGCTACGTTCGCTCACGCCGAATCCTGTGCGTTTGTCGTTCTTCCATTCACCCATGTATGTTTCTGTGACACTAGCATCCAAATGTTCATCCTGTGGTGGAAATTATGTAATTTTATAATAGATGTTACTTCTCATGAAACTTAAAATCTACTCACTTACACATATTGTGCATATAATATAATATAGTTTCAGATAAATACAATTTTGGTTAGTGTGCAACTGAGATTTGCGTTAGTTACGCTTTTTTAGTATACCTACATATTTAATAAAAATATAATTAACAGCTTTTTGATTATATTATTATGGCTTGTGAATATTAATGTCAGCAAAATATCTGAAATAGATGAATAGCATTTTAAAGTTAGAAATGGTAAGTGTTTGTCGACATTATATTTGTGTTAATCATCGCCACTACCAACCATGTGGGTTTTAGAAAAACCTATTTAAACATTCAGGAATTCTCATTTCCTTGCTTTCATTATTGTTCCATTCATTTATAGCTTTATGACTCAATTGGCACGTTCGTAAACACGTATTAGCGACGGGTGACAACACGCCAATGGCATGATAATGTAAAAACTTTTAAAACGTGATATGGTTAAGCGTAATTTCTTTTTTAGCCAGACGAATCACGGCGCCTGGTTCACCCGCCAAATATTAGTTCGAGCCCGGGGGTGGAGGGCTCACTGAACGGTTTACAGTTTCACATCGAAAGCTTCTAAATTCGTGCAACGAGTAAGCGATGTTCTAGAGAGATGCTAAGTAGAAGGCTGGAGCCGGACTCCACCGCGGGCGCAGTCGCGTCGCTCGTAGCTTCGTATCCCGAGGAGAGGTGGACCGAGCCCGGCGGCGCGTCGGTATCCGATCCGCGGACGATGGAGTCGCGGCTCGAACGGTTCGGGTAAACTGGGGTCCCACCTCGACAACGAAACTTGTGTTCGAGTTTGTGTGCAGAGAAGCGTGGGTGATTGCCGAGTGGGCGCTCTCTACCGAGGAGACCCACGAGGACGCCGAGCCCCCCGAGCCCCCGGAGCGGACCGACCCCGAGCCGTGCTTGTCCAGCTCGCCCGCGCTGCGCTGGCGGCGGAAGTTCTGAAATCACGTATTGCCTCTTTTAGATCGCTGTGCTCGTACTTTATACAGCGTGTATGTTAGTCAGTATCGCTTTTTTATTTATCTGATGTTACCTTCGATTACAGATACTGCAGTTAGTAGTTAGGTAGTATAGTAACGTCAAT
This sequence comes from Mellilla xanthometata, assembly GCA_035578125.1. Lineage (NCBI taxonomy): Eukaryota > Metazoa > Arthropoda > Insecta > Lepidoptera > Geometridae > Mellilla > Mellilla xanthometata. The sequence goes on from JAPUBQ010000024.1 coordinate 6,736,605, forward strand.
GTGTATTGTTGATGAGTTTGAAATCACCATCATGTATTTAAGTTCGTTAAGTTACACAATGATAATAATAAGTATAATACTACGAGTAGTATTTTAATTGTATGACCGAAGATGTGAAGAAGGAAAACCTAAAATATGCCTTGCGATGATTTTAGATTATTATTTAGGAAGAAACATTAACTACGAGAAGATGTAAGTGTGGATGGATATATTTCGACATCATACATTTTTAATGATTTTTAGTGATAATGAACATCCAACGTTAAGCTTTGCACAAAAGACATTTTTATTCTAAATGTGACGATCCCCGCATCTCTTTGCTCTTTCTTCAATTTCCAATGCACACTAGCTCTCATTATATTACACATGTAGCTCGAGCGAGACACATGGCATTATGGCCTATATCAAAACTCTTGAATTTTGCCCAAGCTTAAGCTCTACCAAGCTTGATTAATTTTCCACAGCGTCGATATATTTACCATTTACACTACAGGCTTTTATTTCGTTTGGCACCTGTAATCTCCCTCAACACAGAGTCAAGGATATTGTTTTATATAAAGAGTTGCTTACGCATTTTCGCTATTTGTTTTGATTTGTGAATTGTAGATTTATTGTGCAGATCTTACGGCACTTGGGGTTTCTTGTAGCGTAAGTACCTAATGGAAAAATAATCGTGATAATACAGGTCTTTGCTCGGAAAAGCCAGTAAGGCCTCCCATGCAATGCAATCATTGCATAAAACTTTCTAATTGTTTTACCTGCGACAGGTACTCGTAGGTTGGTATATTCAATAGAAGAAAAAACGAGAAAAGTTGTAGCGCCCCATGCGCATACAACTTTTCTCGTTTTTTTCTCGTTTTTTATTTTTTATTTTACGCGATAACTTTTTATGAATAGAGCTGGTGAAGCGAGCTGGCTAAATTGTCACGAGATCCGCATGAGTCGAAGTGCATGCGGGAGCGCCGTACAAACGATATACATTTATATGAATGTACATAGAGAGGCACGAACAGCCTAAACGCATTTATTTCATAAGACGCTCTCACGTAAAATGATCACCGGTAAACCTACTTTAGAGTTAAAAAAAAAAAAATTAACGATCACTAAACCATTAGCTACAAAAGTGACAAAAATGTAGTTGTAGCTATTTTGTTTTTAAATAATCTAATCACAATTCTGTATACTTAAAAAACTCTTATCTGTATAACAATTACTTTGCTAAGCCAAGTCGGAGCTTCAAACGTGAACGACTGAACTATCACAAGAGCCAATGGATTGACTTGAAGAAGTCACGCTGCCAGCCTACCGTGGCCTACGTTCGTACCTTTTTCGAACGTATTCCATCCGTACTACGAAGACGCCGTGATATGAATAGAAAAAGTCTGTATTACACTACTTATATGTAATGCAGAGAAAATATTTTTGAATTTCGCTCAGCAATGAGATAACGGTAGCTTGATTCACTATATTATATAGTCTCCTAGGCATATCTGCCCATGTCGAACCTGCCTAATTAATTCCGGCTACGAGTTCGGATATAACTGGCGAAACCTAATTTAATTTCGGATATGACTGGCGAAACCTAATTTAGTTTTAAATAGCCTATTGGACGGCGCGCAGTGCAGTTGTCCATCGGTTGACTAATAAGAGTGCGACTCACAGAGAAGAGTCCTTTCTTGGTCTTCTCAACGAGCGAGCCGCGGCGCGCGGTGTTGACGTCAGAGCGCACGGTGAGCACGAAGCCGCCGCGAGCGTCGTCCATGCGCGTCGTGCGCCGCTCGGACGGGTCTCCCGCCTCGGTGAGCGAAGCGAGGGAACCGCGGTGGTGAGCGCGCGCGCCGCCGCCGCGGTAGTGCGACGCCAGGCCGAAGGGCGCAGACGTGCGGACTCCGTATCCATGTCGCAACCCTCGCATCCATTGTCCTTGGTAGGTTCCTGGAATACAAACAACAGATTAATTAAGACTTCAAACGTTGGATTAAGAAAGATACTGATTTTCAAACTCGGTCGAAATATACATTAAAAAAAAATGCAAAATATTTATTTAATAACTTATTACTAGATTACATTATTCTCTTGAGACATACTTAACTAGGCAAGGCCTGAATCTTATCAAGTCTGTGACTTTCGTATTAATGCGATGCGAATACGAATATGGGTAATATTACATAGGTACAGTAGACCTGATATTTACATACGTAGTGTAGAATATGGGGCTTGATTGATCTACACTAAAATCTAACTTTATTGCAGCAAACATCACCTTCTTAGTGTAAACAACCCCTTCCAATGAATCATTGCCAACCATCAAATATTGTATTAAATAATTCAAGTGAATAAAGATTCATCAAGTTTGGTTTCAAATTAGGTATTGCATTATTATTTATTGTATTATTTATTTTTATTGGTACACGAGTACCAATATACAAATAAACAAAAACAATATTTGATTTGAACTTTCCAGTTGAATCGTTGCCTGATCGGCATATTCTTGTTTGGTATATTTCGCACCATCTCAACTGCAATTTTATCAACATCTGTTAAATTAACGACAAAATGTTTTAAAAATAAATATTTATAAACCATTTTAGTATACTCGTTTCTGCAAAAAATTGCTATAAGTTATATGCTTTCATTCAACCTGGTGATATAATAAAATAGTTATAAATAGAACAAATTTCAAGTGTCAAGCTTCTGCATGACACAGTGATAAGCAAAAGGTAGCTTTGAAAGTAAACACATTTGACATAAAAAAAAAACACCTCGGGCTATGAAGTCACTGGCCGAGAATCGCATACAAAATTAAACGAAAATGAACGTTTACTTAAAAGTTTGTCATGTTAACAACAATAGCTTACACCGACTTAATATTATTTGTAAGTATTAAATAGATTTTTTATTTTTAATATCAGTGTGGTTTATAAAATATTTTAGTTTTGTAAATTGTATGTTATATAAACTTTAAAGTAATAAGTACAACAACAATTTGATATTTGATCCACATACAGTAGTTATTCTGGGGTTGAAAAAGTTCATATTGGCAAACCAATTCCCATTCGGCGATACCAGGCCTGTTTCCCGCTCACAAGGCAAGGTACCTTCAAGAGTACATACATATATACGTATACCAATTTTAAGCGTGGGTATCACTTGGGCGGGCGGATGTGGGGGCGGCAAGGGCGGCTCACCTTTTCATAATTGAATAGATGTAATCATAACAAGATTGGTAGACTTTCACGGAAAGACCAAGGCTTTTAGAGTTTTGTGTTTGTAGGACTTTGAAAGTATAATAATTAATTTGCTTTTGGAAGTTTACCAATGTTGTTTGCAATTTAAACAAAAAGTTATAACTTCTCGGAAAATAGGCTGTGTTTTAATCAATTTAATATGCTTAGCATTGTCGCCGCCAGGCCTGAGTCATACCGTTAACTTTCCGGCAGCTAGTGTGAGTGAGAGTTAGCGCCTTCGTATTGCCAGTGGTAGTTGAAATATTATGTTGTTGGGGCAGAGAGGCAAAACAACTAGTATTTGAGATTGGGCAGAAACTGGTTGAGACGACTAGACCTGCCGGCTTGTTCCTGGTGCAAATGTTGGTAACACAGCCCTGCAATGCCGCTAGAGGTAAAGACACTTTTGCACTGGGAAGTGTCAGGGATAAATACCCTCGTCCTGGCTTTATTCCATTGAAATTATTTCTAATTTATTTATTTATTATTGTATTTTTGCTCTATTCAAATAAATATATATTTTAAAAATAAATAATAATAATAATAATAATTTTAATTTGTATTGGGGAGAAAACCTTAAAACTCCATCTAGATTTAGTGGATAGGGAATACAAAATTTAGCTTAACGTTAAACTATAATTGTCACCCTGAGATATTCGGCCTTACATCTAATGAGTAATACAACCGAAAATCTTGACAATGGCCAAGTAATTTCATCGGAAGCAATGCCCTACATGCCAGTCAGTATCAACTTAAAGCAATAAGGGTAACTCTATACACAATTTAGAGTCAGAGTACTGATTATAGCCGGCAATGTGGTATTTCCCAGCAATGCCACTGCAAAAGAGGTTGCCTACCTCGAGAATTCAATATTTATTTCATTATAAAAAGTGGTAGCAAATAAATTAAAGCTGAGTCACAGTGCATATGCTGCAGATCTCACCATAAAAAGCACACACAAAACACAGAAAAAGCGCGCACAAATACGTTATCTGATTGTTATTCACTATAGTCAGAGTTACGGGGAAATTTTATCCATATTTTTTAAATTTTGGATAGATTTAGTCAGGTCCATAAGATATACCTGTATATCTATTTATGTATTTTCTACTAAACAATAGATAGAAAAAGGTGCTAAAAATGGCGGTGCATTAATCCCAACATAATTAGGTGGATAACTAATATTTTACAATGCATTTTAACAAACTATAATACGTAAAAATTGGTTAATATTTTAAATATGGTTCAAACCACAGTTCGTTTTAGTGATTAATGTGAAGTAGGTATAGATGTTTAGCAAACCTCAAAGTAAATTATTAAACTTCTATGCATAAGTGTTCAAACAAGCCTGGACCTAACAGAACCAACGTATAAAGCCTCTCGGTCTGGATCATGCTACCTTCGCTTGTTCTGACAGCATAGGTCGATCATATTTTGAACAGATTTTAGGTTTTTTTGTAAAATATTAGCATATAAACTTTTTATGATATTTGCGACATTCATAATTAATGTCAATGTGATTACGATGAACTTTTAATAAGAAAATATTATGCTCTGGATCTACCTGTGCAAACCGATTTTCATAGTTTAAAAAAGTTTATTCTGTAATATTATGAATCTAGCGTAGATAAGCATTACAGGAAAATATGTGCATATAGGACTAACAGTAACAATCATAATATATGCAAACAATGTAACACTTAGTGGTAGTGTGGATAGTACAACTACCAATCAAAGCGCTCGTTTCTAAACCGCGCTTAACGAAGTTACGACCGGTCCTAGCTACAATTAATGCACGTCGGACGGCTGTCTCCGGACACATCTGTCCGGAGGGATATCCCTATGTTAAATGGAGGCAGATCGTCGTCGCTCCTTATAATTTTACTAAATTAACGTGCAGTCTTAATTCTACAAGAACGAACCAAAAGATTAAAAAAAATAGGGGCATCTTTACAAAGGTCAAATAAACAAACAAATAGTGTTTATTCTACTGATAGAAAATATTCTGTTTTTCAATGCTCACTTACAATTTACTACGCGAATTACTTTATTTGTTGGTGAAACGGCCAGATAGCTGTTTATTTTACAGAATACATTATGCTGACTCTCTAATGGCTTTGTAAAAAAATACATTTGATTATGTATACTTTATGGCACGGGGAGTTTTATTTCAGCGGAATTAAGTTGGCTTACACAAACTGATTAAGAGGCCTAAATAACCCTAAACCATTTATGAGTCGTACACACTTATTCGGTTGGCAGCTATTATTCGTATAACGTAATCGTTGAATAATCCTTAGTCTACATATATACTCGTACGTTACTAAGAAGAGCAGTAGGTCTCTTAAAACAATCACAAATACATATGTTTTATACTATTATAAACTCTGCTCTTACGAAGCTAAGCGACGACATACGAGTATGTATGTATGTACATTTGCGTACATTTCGAAAGCGCTACAAATTAAAAAAAAAATTACGTCCATCAGTTGCCCAAAACTTACGATGAGTTTTCAGTAAAATAAAAATCTTTGCACTTTGTTATCCTCAATATTGTTCTCGAATTTCAGAACGCTTTAAACAAAACCTGTCTGTTCAAAAGTACTAATGCCATCCTTTCACAATAACCGACTTCTATTCCCCTGTATAAAGCATGTTCTCTTACAACAAAACTTGTCTGTTCAAAAGTACTAATGCCATCCTTTCACAATAACCGACTTCTTCTTCTACCAGTAGCCCTGTATAAAGCATGTTATGAAATAAAGTGTAACTGGTACAACAATGCGCGTATATCGTACCGGAGTCGTGTGGAGCGAGTAGTGGGTAGCGGCGGGCGTGCCGCGCTATATTTATCGCGAGGGCCGCCCGCCGCCACCACGGCCGGCGCGAGCCATTCACCTACTGACTGCTACCGATCCTTGCTTACAACCGCCCTCTCATAATCCTATCATATCATATGCATGCAGTTCTTCGGACTATAGACCTTGCGAATACAATTTTTATTAGTCTTATTCTAAGTCGCCATGAACTCGTGTCTCAAATAATAAACCAATTTTTTTCATATTCCCAAAAAACAATTAAAAATTAGAATTGGACTACAGTTTTTAATTTTTTCTGTACTAAAATATGTTGGCTTTGTGTTTTTCGTCAATTTTTGGGCACATACTTACTTAATGGAAGTTTCGGGCACATACATACTTTCTCTTGGATGTAATTAGGATAACTGAACCAAATTAAAATGGGATTAAACGGGAAGCTTTCTAATAAAAAGGTCAACATAATCGGTTTGAAAGTAATATAAGATAATAAAGTTAGTACATTAACAATGAATACAGTTGAATTTAGAAACTCCTCTTATTATATTCACAGGGATCTTGTCACTTCAAGCAACGCTTGGTAAATTGTGAATTAGAGTGTTGCAAGTACTCGTATGTATGTTTTTTTCGTTGATATTTGTTACTTCATGCTTGGCCGTTGAAACAATTTGGGTTCTTGGATTGTATCTTGTTATAGTTAGTGTCAAGCGAACATCGTGGGCCGCCATCTCGAATATATTCTTTTAGCGACCCTCCCTTCTTCGGTTGGCTTCGCACCATTACAATTAAGAAACTTTTATTTTTACAACTTTGTCTTGAAATAATTTTACGAAGATTTAACAGGACTTAAATATAAAAAAAATCGAATAAATTATCTAAATTATAGTGAGAACCGCTTTAAAATACGTTGCGTAGGTCAAGAGGAGTTAGCGGAAATACAGACAGACAGACGCGTAGGACGTCCACATCTTTTACTATGTATTGATGAGTATTTTATCCAAACTGGCGTCTACGTAATTCGGATAAAAAACAGTAACATCGCGTATGACTTTCTTATTACGAAGGTCATGGTATCCTTGCAGAACTAACATATTTTTTTACCCAGTACAGTTTTTTACCCAGTTTTGACCAGCAGAGAGCATAACCACACGAGTTAGCGACGCTCTAACCTAAGGTGTAGCATGCCTAAACTGAAATAACTGTCTCTCAGGGCAGGCTGCCGGAACATACCGTTAGGAGTTCAGCGAAAGATTTTTCAACTTTAGGGTGGCTACCACTTTGTACACAATGCTCTACCACCTTGCTTTGGTTCCCCTACGATGTTTTCCTTTACCGAAAGTTCGGGCTCATTGGCAGAGATCGAACACATGGGTCGACGGGGCGTAAGGGAAGTCAAAAAAGCTCGTTCTTTGTAAAAAGTGAAACGAAGTTGAACGAGTTTGACAATAAATGAATCTGAATCTAGTATCTGCTTAGACAGGACCATTAAAATGGTGCTGTTGCCATTTTAATAAAATACGTTATCTCTGTATAGAAGATTTTTAATTCAGTGTTAATTAAGTTTAAAGAAGAATCAAACCACTAGTAATTGCTCGATAATAATAGTATACTCGTACTATGAAAAATAGTCATATTCTAACTAAATCTATCTTCTTGGTGCAGAGGTTGGCCATAGCTATTCAGTGCGGTAATGCAGAGAGAGCGAGGTTGGGTTATTTGATTGTCTTTTTAATATTGTGACGTATTTTGTATAATTTGAGAATCTTGTCTATTTGAATAATCTATATATAATTTACTATATGGGTTGTTGGAAACATTTTTGAAAGTATTAAATCTTAATACTATTTACATTTGGTGTATCTTCAGCAGTAATACAAAAAAACAAATCTTGCTTTTTTATTGGGATACGCCTTTAGTACACCTACGCATTCGCATGCGGCAGCGAAACGACGAAAAACCTGTTAGTTGTATGGCAACGTTTCGCGTGTGTTATGTCTCGCTCTGCTATATAGCTAGATGAAATAGTTGCGTCCTTGTCGGTATTGTTTCGTAAGTAACTGCGAAATGGCCGTTACACAGACGCAGCTGTTAAGCTAGTGGAGTTTCACATCGCATAGCGTCACCACGCGTTCTGTCAAAGATGACAGAATTTCGCAAAATGGAAGCCAAAAATATGAAATGTCAATGACGTTTCCTTGCGAAAGAACTGCAGTGTACTAACGTTCCGCAGATGTTTCGCTACCACAATTATTTCGCAAAAACTCGAGGCCGCATGCAAATGCGTAGGTGTACTAAAGGCGTTAATGATATAATCTGTTATGATATTCTGAAATAAATATTCTATTCTATTCTGTCATCTTTCGAGTTTATAATTTTCATTACAGCAGCCGTTCAAATTTAAATATGACCTCTGTGCACTCAAATCGCACATCCTGCGTTCCATTCCAGTCTTTCCGGAACTGCATTAGGCATCATCATCGTTTCATTCATAAAATCTTCGATGTGTCATTGGTTCATTTTAGATTCACTTTTGAGGTGACGTCACAACCGTATGCAATCAAGGTACATGTGTCATTTAACGTGTCAATTCAAGAGGAAAAGTTTGATATTTTTGTTTGATGCGAATAGGCCTCGAAACAACTAGAACGATTTGAAAAATTCTTTCACCGTTGGAAAGCTACATTATCCCAGAGTAACATAGGATATATTTTGTTTCTCTTAGCAACTTAGATCATTGTATAGCCCGTGAGAAGCCGGGACGATCTGCTGGTATTATATAAGGAAAGGTTTGCTTGTCCGTTTGTTTGAACTGAAATGGTTAAAATGCTCTGAAACTACTGGGCCGAAATAAAGGTCTGAAAAATTCTATCGTTATGGAATCGGATATTAGGGAACTCATATGTGATAGCATATCTACGGTGTGCTTACGATAATAAAAAAATTAAGTGTTTAAAGTTTTCATGTTCTTTTTATTTTATTCTTATATTAGCGTTTGTTCATGATATGTAAATAACGTTGTAAGCAATTGGAAACAATTATATTAAATACTTGTGACAGACTGACACTATAGGATGTAAAGTATATGGCCTTCACATATTATTATGTAGTTGCAAATTGTATGATAGCTAGTATGCATAAGACTGACCGCAGAGTTCTTTGTGTATATCCATACTTGGTTTAAAGTTTCACTTTATAATTAAATATAAAGTGTACCTGGTTCCAGAGAAGAAGTAAAAGAATAATCTTTAAACAAATAAATCAATCAGGAGCAATATGTAATACATAATGTTTATTTTATATTTAGAAGCTTTAAATTAAAATATGTAGATAAAAAATATATTTAAAGCTCTTGAATTTATTTTGTCTTACAGCTTCTAAAGTTATAATAAATTTGGTAGGTATAGATCATGATTACTTGATTGTTCTTAAGCGTACTAAAGAGATAAGTTAGACTGAAAATACTTCCTTGGATACAAAATACAAGAAACAATTTGAAATATAAAAAACTGGCAGCCTTATCGCTTGAAGCGATTTTCCTCGAATACTTAAGGGTACGGCGTCAAAATCCTCCCGCCCAAACGTGCCCATTATAAATTCTGATATCATGTTCGCATTTCTTACACATATAGGTCATATCATAAGACATTGCTAAAGGCCGTTTAAAATCAAATATATAACAAATACCGCCTGCAGTTTTCTTTCTAGAAAAGCTTGATGATGACAAGTCCCCGAGCAGAACATTATAAATTAGTGAATGACGAATCTTTATCTGGGTTATGAGTCAACACATTAATGTGTCGAGAAATGCGTGACGTTGTTACAAGGTCCTACGAGAACTCGCCGCCAGCGGTGTTACGACCACAGACTTGTTTCAAACAAAATGCTTTCCAATCTATTTCAAGGCTGAATAAGTCCCTAATTGATTCAGATTGTCATTTGGCACGATTCTGAATAATATAGTTCTCACATTGAGAGTTGATGCTCTAAACGAATAAATTTATGTACCTACTAGCTTATTCCGCGCTCATAAAAAAATAGGTATTCGACCGGAAAACTCAACTCCGTTACCTGGTACTCACGGTATTAAGAACCACTTTAAGTAGACAGTTAGGTACTGAAAATTGCGTGACTGAATATATTGGTATTCTTTGCAGATAGTTATTATTTTCCGACAGCAAACATTGCTCAAGGAAAGGGTTGCTTCCCAGATCACGCTACGGCTATCTGGGTCATTAGGTGAGCAGTCTACATTTAAGCGTAGCACTGGAATGCATCGGATCGCTTGCCAAATATGGGGCGCTTTAACTACTCTCTTAACTGATTTATACAGATAGCTTCGTACATTTCTACTCATTAATATAAAAAATTGCGTTGTTTATAACGCTTCGATATGGTTTACATTACTGGCGCGCTGCTTGCGTCAGCGAGGCGCAGCAACCGGTGTGTGTTAGTTATCGTATAATTAAAATACAATAACGTGTTCTTTCCCAGCGATCAGCCGCACGTAAGAATGCCACGGTCACGTAAACGTATGTATTTTTGTCTGGATGGAATCCAGTTTGGCAATGAAAGAAGTGAGACAATACTGACCGCCATCCGCGTAGGTCTCGGAGCCGTATCCGTCCTGCAGTCCGTTGGCCCAGGTGCCCTCGTACTTGGCGTTGCTGATGACGCTCTGGCGCACGCCGTAGCGGCCCTTGAAGCCCTGCGTCCACTCGCCGCGGTAGAGCCAGCGGTCGCGCGTCTCCACGCCCAGCCCGTGCCGCTTGCCATTCTGCCACTGCCCCTCGAACGAGCTCCCGCTGGAACACACATTACATCCGGTTCACAAGCTGCCCCCATTCGCGGCCCGGGCTCAGGGTCGATGACCTCACGCTACCAATAAGAGAAAACTACTAAGGAACATTATGAAACTGTACATACAGAAACTTACTGTGGTAAATACAGAAATGTACGACTGTAAAACGTATGCAGTGCAAAAGAATCTAAGGTTTAAACAAAGTCTTATATCTGGCGCTTTGTTTAGGCTAGAACTTGACATGGATTTCAGCTACCTCAGTTTTTAATTTAGCTAATACGCTCATTTTAATCAATTACGTGGTAAAGAATTGACCTCATTGTTTTTAAATAGAGTATTGTTAGTTGAAATCATTAATTTTGTTAGGTGCAACTAAATTTTTATAGCTATTATTTATAGACAGACAAATTGAAGTACGAGTGCCTTTCTAATTTTACCTTACAGAGGAAAGGTTTTGTTTTTCTCGTGTATGGTAATATATGTGTGTATGGGTATTTTTTATTGTCATATACATATATGGCCTTGAAAACCCAAATGTAGACGGGAAATGTCTTATCATTCAAACAAGTTTAAAAACCCCACATACAGCCACGCCTACGCTGTCAGTTTTACATCGAGGGTTAAAATCAAAATAATTTTAGGCGCGAAATAGTAAAAATTCATTTGTAAACTAAACCTATTAAATGAGGCATCAAATTGAAGGATGTTGCTCTCTGATATTTTATGTAATGTTGCTCTCTGATATTTTGTGTACTTACTATGTAATGAAAGGAATGTATTACATACTTACACATTTTTTGTTTTCTTTTTTACATTTTTACTTAAATTTATAGCTTCATCATGCAAATAACAAATAGTGCAGTGTTAATAGATTATGAATTCGTATATTAATTAAATTCTTGTAAAATTCCGACGCATTGAATAAAATCGATCGACAAGTAGATCACCGCAATCTAAACCATCGCTAACAACCGTATACCTTATAGCCGGTAGCAATGAAATTCCTTTCAGTTTTTATTAGTTGCGGCAAGATAATGGGCCGGTCTGTTCTTCAGATGGACGCGGATGGAACCAGCCCGCTATTTATAGCAGCTTACACACGTTTTCGCTGAATATTACAAGTAAAACTAACAGCGCTTGAGCCCAAGCCTGTGACCTTGCCACGGCAAATGAGGGCGACGCGTTACGGGTCATTTACACATTTACCTTGCCTTCTGTGACAAACGAACAATATGCCACCTCTAGGGCGCCACACTTCCACTTTCGTTTTAAGTTAGATATACTAGGTCAATTAAATAGGGTTTGTAAATTCCTATTTAATCCTTCTTGGATTCTGACGCTCTGTCTCTGTCTGAAGAGTCTACTACAACTATGTACATAAATAACTGCGTGGCATTCTGCATAATATTGAAAAAAATAAATTTATAGGTTTGACGACCTCGTTGGCCTTCAAACTTAATACGAGTCCGGCATGGTTACCTTTACAGTACCTAACCATGCCGGACTGCCAATTAGAAGGTTCCGGGTTCGATTCCCGGATTTGTTGGCTGTGGTATAAAATGTAGTATATCAGTTGTGTTCGCTACCATAACACAAACTAGAAATGGATCAGTATAAAGTTAACCAGCCGTGTGTGAAATGTGTCCTGGTATTTATTTATTTGTTAATGTCATCAGCAATGTAATTTGCACTCATTTGCATTGAAAACATTGTGAGGAAACCGGCATGTTTGAGGACCTGATGATGGCTGCTTGTGCAGCCATCTTAGTTCATCATATTCTACTCGTCGTTATTTTCCATCCCATTAATATTATAATGGTGAAAGTTTGAATGTTTGTTGCTCCTTCAAACTCAAACAGCTCAGTCAAATTTTAATGGAGGCTATCTTTGGTTAATTTTCATTATACATAGAACATCCCACTCCCGCACAATACAAATACACAGTTGGCGATTACGTATGCGGCATACTATCAAACATTACGTTGTGTAATAAAAATTGTCGTTACTAAGATTTGAATAAGATGGTCGTGCACCTAATCAAATCAAATCAAATCATTTATTCACTGAATACAGCATTAAAAAGATGTTACATATGTTAAAATATATAAAGTCGGCTATATTTAATAATATATGTTCTAGATATTCTTACTCGTCGGCTATATTATATTTATTCTAGATTATTCTTAGGCGCGTGAAATTCAAAATCAGATCCTAAGATCCAATATGTTTATAACTTCTGATTTTAGTGTACAACGAGTGTGCAGGAAAATGTAAAAATAATGCAGTTATGCATACAACAGATTTGTCAGTACCACCTACCCACTACCTACTCAAATGTATACAATATACATAATTATGTATAAGACAATGGGTTTTGTCCTTGTGACACAATTCGCAATCTGAGCAGCAGAGCGCATAACGAAACCTAGGTATAAAAATAAATTAAAAGTTCCAAAAAGTAGGTTAAAAATACATAGTTCTGGCCCTAACTCAATGGCAGTCAAAATATTTAATAAGATACCAGAAAAGTTAAAGTTAAAACTATTGTTGCATAAATGCTATTACACTATTGACGAATTTCTATACGATTAGGATTTATTTTTTTGCATGCAAATAAACCGGCTCACGCCTCTTGTGTTGAAATACCCGAACAGGGTCCATTATGAGATACCTACCTTTAAAATGTATAACATCCTAATTATGCCATAATGAAGCAATAAATGTATTTGACTTTGACTTTGACTTTGAAACGACAAAGCGACACTCTGACCTTAGGTAGTAAAATAAAGAAAATAAGTTTGCATGCCTAGTCTGGTATAACTGGCTCTCAAGGAGCTGTCAAAACTTACTGTTGGGCGACAGATTTTGCAACTTGAGGGTGGTAGCTAGCCAGGCGAGCACTAAAAACCCTATCACTTTGCAAAATTACTTTTGATCATTATTATATATCATCATTATGTAAAATATATTTATTTATTGACAAAACTAGATGTAATTATAAAAATAAGTTTTAACATAACTTAAGAATAATATTTACAAAGCATATTAAAACGAACTTATTTAATTTATTATAAAACCATTATTATAATTTTTCCAGCTAACTTTACTTCTAGTTTTGTGGATATAGCAGCATTTTAAATCTTCAAGGTACAATTACTAATATTTCTTCATAAATGTTACTAAGCTTTTCGCGAGTAGGTAGATAAAGTAAGGTAAATCGATTAAGAAACCCACGTGTTGTAGAGCCAATAATACACAAAATATGGCATCGATGAGGTGTTGGAAATACATAAATATTAAGTTAATAATATGTTCTTTGTCGAATTATAGTTTTTATACTAGCAGATCGTAAAAAATCGGCTTCGCTCGGGCTATAAAATAATCAAAGTTGCTAAGAGAAACAAAATATAGCCTACATTACTCAGGGACAATTTACCGTCGCAACGGTGGAAACATTTTTGCGTCAAACAAACAAAAAATCTAACTTTCCTCTTTATATATTGGTATAGATATAGACTAGTTGTGCCAAGTGGTGCTACCGACGCTAATTCGGGATAAAAAGAAGCCTATGTGTTAGATTCTAAAATCTTCATACCATATTACATCGAAACCGGTTCCATTCCAAACCGGTGCCATTTGAGCGTAAAGAAGTAACAAACGTGCATGCCAACACACTAGCTTTTGTATTTATTATATTAGTTAGTAAAAGTAAATGTAAAAAGCCATTTATTCAATTATATTATTCAGTTTCAAATTCACAATGTCACTCTTGTTTAATTTTTGTCATTTATTTTTTGTAAATAATAATAAAGTAAAGTAGTGAAGTAAAATTTCAAAATGACAAAATATTATATTAGTAGGATAGGATTACTTTTTCGTTTGATAGTAAAATATCTACTGTTTGTCAATTTTGTAAAGTAAAATAGTGATGTAAGAAGTATAGAAATTTCTAAACAATATTAACTACGAGTAAGTTTACAAAATAGAAAGAAATCAGATAGACGACATTACACAAAAAAAAAAACTATTTTAATTTGATGCAAGAGATCAAGAGAAGAAGTCAGGTGATCTTAAAAGTTTAACCAAACAAACCAAACAGAGAAATTTAAAGTGGATACATCGACTATGGTGATCTGAAAAATGCTACTTCTTGCAATACTGTTTTTCCACAGCATCGTAGCGTGGCCGTGGCCTCTACAAGTGCTACGAAGCTACGATTATTCTAAAAAGCAATACTTCACACAATATTTTTTGTTTTAGATTGCAATGGAGTTATTTATGTTTATTTTTATTTTGAACCTTTATGTACTTTATTGTATGAAAAATACTCCTAAGTCCTAAGTTGTTAAAGCCTCGTAGCCCTGGCCGCTATACGGGTTTCTTCCACTTCGTAGTAAGTAGGGTTGTCGAATGGTATAAAATAAATCAATTATTTTTAGCCAATTCATTCTATGAGCATTAGAATGCCAATAAATAGTACGATATTTTACGTGAGATTCTAATAAAATCAAGTTTTGGTTTTTAACAACCAATTAACTAAAACAAAGACGCCATTTGACATCATATACACATATTTATTCATAACAAAGACACCGTTTCGATCTACGAGTATTTCGTCACTAATCAGAATTGCATACAAAATGCGCGGAATGTCTTCCTTTGCACGATTGAATATGAAGTACCTACGTCAAAGAGTTAGAAACAACCCTATTGCTACGCCGAATTACCTTTCAAAAACACTCACAAAACTTGCTCGGTAAAGTAAACTCGAGAAATCAAAGCAGCTTTGGTTGCTAGGCGTGACGGGATATAAGAGTACCCACGGAGGATCAAGGAAAGATACCAAGGTTTTCTTGGAAGATAACAATAAGAATCTCTTGAGGCACGTTGTTTGATTTTTAGAGATCCGTACCTAAAAGGTAAAAACGGGGTCAAAAAAATGCCTCCGCTATCTGTCAAATGTTAAATTTTCATATGTATTTTCCGTACGGCTATAACAACATACACTAAAAATTTAAAAAAAAATATATTAAAGAGCGCTCCCATTCAACAAACTTGTCAAATGTCAAATTTTCATAACGCTATGTATTTTCCGTACGGCTATAACAACATACACCAAAAATTTAAAAAAATGCTAAAGAGCGCTCCCATTCAACAAACTTCATATGTGAGCCCGCCTCGCACGTGGGTAATTTTTTTATATTGTAACTTATTATGCGGCAAGGTATATGAGAGTAATTTTAACTATTAGTTTTTCGAATTACATGTACATCTCTGAGTGAGGATTACGAGCGAGGGAGTGAGATTGTCATCTCATTATCGTCATCATTCAATCACTATATACATACTATATACATACTATATAATACATATTAAAGTGAAATCGGAGTATGTGTAATTCTTACACATCACTAATAAATATTCTCTAGGCAGCCCTCCCGTGCGCTGTGAAAGACTCTCTGTATTCTTATCGAACGCACCAGGGCCCTCAACACTTAACATATACTCCTCTCTGTTTCTTCTTTTAAAAGACAGCGTGTGTCACGGCACTGGTCAACTACCTAAGTTGAAAATAGGTCGCTAAGCACCTAACGATGTGTTCCAGCAACCTCATTGAAAGCCAGTTATTAGGCATGTTTCACATTATGAATGTTGTAAATCAGGTAGTGTCACTAAAGTCTCAAATAAGTATGTATTCAAATCTTAATGTAACTTATTAGTACTATGATGAATAGTAATATAAACTAATGTTCTATTCTAAATTTTCAAAATTTTAATGTTTAACTTTACTAACTACTAGTAAATTAATTAATTATGTTTAAGTTTATAAAACTGATATATGTATAGGTATAGTTTTTTTTGTGAGAAGACATTGGATTCCAATATACAGTTTATACAAGTTGTTTGGAAGCCTTTGGATTCCATATAATTTTGTTGTTTTTTTATTTACTGTGTCAAATAAAGAAATTTAGTTTTTGTCAAAGAAGTTAAGGCCATCAAGCTCTTCTCGTGTTTGGGTGAAAATTCACCATCTTGATTGCAAAACAAATGTTTTTGTTGCTTGTCCAAAGCGTGAATAAACAAGGAAATATAAAAGAATCATCAACGATTCTCATTGTTTTGCAACGGAATCCCAAAAAATATCAAGTTATTTTAATTAACTTCCCTTAGCCACAAAAGTTTTGCAATGTTTTTACTAACAACTCGAAATGAAGCTAAGAAAATGTTTAGGTTGAAATAATTGTTGGTCATTAATTATAATTAGTATTCCGGAATATATAATGAGGTAAGTAGCTTAGGCTGTAAGTAAATTCTTAGTAGCTACTATAACCATAGGTTATATACTTTATGATGAGGTCTTATGGTAAATTTTAACGTGTGTATTTACAAGATTTGTAACATTTTATATGATTGTATTAAATTTATTTTATTTAGCAATAAATTGTTATAATGAATTATCCAATTGTTATTGAGTATATGGGTGTAATAACAAATAATTACAACTTATTAAAAGCCTAATTTATTTAATCCAGATTTTTTATTTATATGCACACTACAGTTTACAAATAGGTGATACTAGAATAATTTATTTATTTAATATACACATTAATAAAATTTGAATTAAAACCAAATTATTGAAGTAAAACAAATGTTTATCACAATCTAAACCGATCCACGCGTTTTGGGCGTTGACACAAAAATATATGGCTAGAATCATTCTTAGCATTGTATGTTATTCTGAGTAAAAAAAACAGCAATCGCATTATTGGATAGTGAGATATGTAGCGCATCTACTCTAGAAAAACTCAAATCAACTGATAGCTTCTATTTGCATACACTGAATTAGAGACAGCATAAAATTGTTATATAGAACATCGTCGTTGTTCTTAGTATAGCGCATCCAATGAGATGGCAACTTGCCACGGGAGTCAATGGACTACGGGCACCAAAGAATTACTCCGGTTCTTTCGCCCAGTGCTAACTACGGACCGTGGCATAATTCTGACAATGTGGCGTGGCCTGCAGATAAATGGATTTAACTAAGTACCGGGGGATTTTACTGGAACTATTTAATATGTGTGTAAAATTGGTAGAATCGTACACGTGTTAACATGATTGGTGGATTGCGTTGGAATGTTTTTTACTCTTTCTAGCTTAGGAGTCTGACCGATATTAATAAAAAAATGATAAACTCATAATATAGATATTGATGTTATATGAATTTTATTTTCACTGAAATCTAAAAGCACCATTTGCTACCAAATCTAATCTATCTATCTATATCAGCCGTTAAGGAAACTGAAGTATATTTCTAACTGGTTTTCTAAAACATCCAATGATAATATTCCACTTACTCACAAGTATCATATGAAATCTTACTCACCCGTAAAAATGTGATAGTTCACATTCAACAACAGTGAGTCAATTATTATTGTTTCAGTATAGGTATAAAAACAAAACATATTTTGGTAGAGCCCATCATAGATTAGATTTTTTTATACTCAACCAATCAAGCTCTTTCATTTAATACCCATACTGAGAGAGTTGCAAGAAATATGTAAGCTGCTTTTTGTGGCGGTAGCCTTAAGCTATAGCTAAGAACACTTTTCGACTAACGCACCTATTAAACAAAAAAATATCTAAATTCGAATCCGTTCTTACGTTCGGGTGCCATGATGCCACAGACAGATAGACAGACACACACACACACACACACACACACACACACATACAAATTCAAACACATCAAACGTATAACACCCCGTTGTTGTTATGTCGTAATAATAATTTTCATATAAGCACATAGTTAGTTAGCAGCTTACTTACATAATTTCCACATACGTATGCTACAGTCTGTATTAAATTATGCAAATAGAGTAAGCAGATCGTATATGTAGTGGATTTTGTTCTAAGTTAGCGAGTACATAGTACCTAGATGTTGTGGAAAACATTTTCATTCGACAGCAGAGAATACAGAGAACTAAAACAACAAACCGCGTATCGGTTTATTTATGCAACTTAGACAATACAATATAAACTTGAACATGCAACTCAAGGATTTCGGATGTACAAAATGCTAGCTTTTATTTCGGTCGGCCATCCAACGTGACAATGATGTTAGCTAGCATTTTAGGCACTTTTACCTCTACCTCTGGTCTTTTTTAGGTTTATTTAGTTAGCAATGATTCATGTATTCTTATGTTTTTATTAAAATTTTGAACTTGAATTATACTAAATAACCCCCTAATATGATCATTGAATGTTTATAGAGCATGTACCACATTCAAGTTGAAAAATCGCCTCTAACCGAATTTTCCGACAGCCTTCGTCAGAGCTTTTCGACGACGACTATTTATCAAGTGAATTTTAGGTAATAGTGTTTTATTTAGAACTCTAACTATTCTTAAAACTAAATCAAAGATAATAAAAGTGAAGAAATCATACCCCTATCATTTAAGCAGGATTTTTTAAGAAGCGTTCCAAATGGAAGTTAAAGAAATGTTCTATAATTTTAGCAGATCTCTTGCAAAGTATTATATTATCCCATCTAAAACACCTCGTTGGCTCTCCTTATAATTTGAATAAGCTCTCGACCTTCGCTGTCATTTCTGAAGGACTTCTTCACGACTTATAAAAGATTTAAGGCCCGTGATAAACTCAAGTGAAAATGTTTCTGATTTTTATCCAACTAAGAAAACGAGGGTCAATTTTTCCACCAGTTTTTTCGGTTAAGCTCAGGATTGAATTTTATGTATGTAGGTACTAGTTGTTACCCGCGGCTTAGGGGTGGAATTTACAAAAATCCGTTCTTAGTGCGCGTCCATATACTAAAACAAATACACCTTCCAAATTTCATAACCCTAGGACCAGCCGTTTGGGCTCTGTGTTGCCTATAGATGAATAAATGAGTCAGGACAAAGAGTCTTATATACTCTAGTATAAGTCACAAGTTCGTGCTCGTTCGTGCAAAATTTTATCAGTGATTTAATAAATGGATTCAGTGTTTCCGTTTCAAGAATAAACCCATACCGGAGTTTCGAGTGGCAGATTTGACGTGCGTGTTAACGTGTTGAACCACGGGTAATTTACTTATCTGTGGTCCAACGTGTTGGTCATAGCTTTTGGACTACGGATCGGTAGCATATTCAGTTACGAATTCGACGTCTGAAAATAGGCTTTTATCGCTGTTTTATTTATTTTTATAGCTTTTATTTCTACCTAGACAATCAATTTTCGGCTAGATTGCACTAAAACGACATCAATGTCAAATTTACAGTAAGAATTGGCCAGTGCGAGTCGGACTCGGGCTCGAAGAGTTACGTAACAATACCTATAAATAAAACGGCAAATAATTACGTTTGTAGCCCCTTAAATATTAATGTGAATTTGTTTAGACCTAGCAATATAATTTGATTAAATAGAAGAAAGAAAGAAACATTTATTGTGACACGAACAACAAAGAAAAACAATACCGACCTCGTTGGCGCAAAAGGTTTGTGCTTACCTAAATTTGTTGGCTGTGGGTCTGGGTGTTAAATAGGTATCTATATAAAATATGTATGCATGTATATGTAGTATATCAGCTGTGTTAGCTACCATAACACGAAGTAGAAATGGTTCAGTATGGGGTTAACCAGCCGTGTGTGGAATTTTTATACACAAGAAAGATTAAAGAAAACATTTACGTGTCAAAAAACCAGCCCCAGCTCAGCATGCGCTGACTGCAAGCAAGCAGCGCTGGTCTTCCGCTGGAGCCGACCAGTGACGTCACATACGAAATTACAGGAAGTGTACTTATATAATTTTCGCAGGCGCCGTCTATTGTTAGGCTAGGTACATACATATCTTCTTTTTAAGGGATCGTTACATGTGTTGTATAGGAGCCTCGTTTAAATATTTATCGAATTCTGTTTTTAGTATTTGTTGTTATATAGGGAGCGCTTCGCAATTTATCCACCACCCACACATCTCGGCTAGCCTGCGAGGCTCCTCCTCAACGCAAGTCCTACCTGGACGAGGACTACACAAAATCGCCGCAGGTGCACATGCAGAGGGAGGCCTATGCCCAGCAGTGGAACAAAAAGGGCTGTGTCACAGTGTTAGTTACCGTACTCTTCCGAAACGGCTTGACCGATTATTACCAAATTTTATATGCGTATTCAGTAGGTCTGAGAATCGGCTACTATCTATTTTTCATACCCCTAAGTGAGGCAAAACAACGTTTGCCGGGTTAGCTAGTAATATATATAAAATAACTAGCTAACCCGGCAAACGTTGTTTTGCCTTATTTATTTCTATATAAATGATAAATTATTTCTAATAATACAAAAAAATTTGGTGAACCACACTTATCAGTTAGGGGTATGGAAACATATGAATGATATAAGTTTTTGTAAATTATTCCGAATTATAAAACATATTAATTTAATTACGTGTCAAGACATAATATACACAAGTTGAATTCAATGTAATATTATTAGGTTAAATAAAGATTATTTGAAATTTCATTGAGTTAGAATAAATGTATTTACCAGAATGGACCACATTCAGGATTCACCTTCAGTGCTTGTATTGTGTTGCACAATGCTTCTGACGCTCTATGTTGATTATATACATTTTATACAAGGTAACTCATTCTCAGTTACCTCTCGAGTAACGATTTTAAGTCTAGGGTCTTTATAGGTCTAGATAAATTTTATTTTACCGTAGGTATGGTAATATTTTTAGTAAAAGTCATCTAAGATAAACTACTACTTAAAGGAAAAGAGTATTCGTCGCTTATTGCCGAATACAGCAAACATCGTAGAGTGACACAAATAGCGATGTGAGGAGCCGCCATCGAACTAGTGCATAAATTCAAATTCACATTTATTAATGTCTTCATTAGCAACACAAATATTATAATACAAGAAATGTGCACCCTGTGCTAGATCTAGTTATTTACATTTATTAAATAGGCTGATGATCATTATGATTTACATTTAAATTATTATACCCAATATTTATTGGAACTCTGGCCTAAGGCCGAGCATGTCTCGTCTGGAGTTACTGGCTCATCCTATGTGATGTGTTCTGGTAGGGAGGTGACTGGCAACCTATATTTCAAGTTCAAGATGGTCATTAACTAGGCGAAATGGACAATGCTCTACCGCCGTGCTTACGTGTGTGTGTTTCGTTGGGATAGCAGTATAATTGTGTGCGTAGATGGATACAAATTCTTAGTGGCAATTGTATGGAGTTACTCTTCCGTTTATTCTAGTTCGCTGGCCGGATTAAATCTACGCCTCATGGACGTAGGCAACCGAACGATAACGACCTAACTGAGCTGTCGTGGCTTCAAAGAGTCCCAAATTGAGCAAAACTTTCCAAAAGTTTTGAAAACTTAAAATGCCGAGGTACGAATAAGTATTCAAACTAAAACTGGACTCCACAAGATGGCTTCTGCCAAAGTAAAACACGCTTACACCTTGAGCAAGTAAGCTATAATTATTCCTAATTATCTCGCTAAAATTGCACTTTCCAATGGCAAACATCCAACAAGATTAGATTTTTGTTTTTCTGTTACAAAATATTACTACGGTTGATTAGTAAGTGAAACAGGTGATATTTCCTACAAACAAAATACTCATAATATTTATTAAGAGAACCTGCAAAACATATTTTTCATTATTTATCACACTGTTATTTTACATGTATGTATTGTATATACAAAAAAAACTGTGTGGTTCGGTGGTGTCACCCGTGTTAATGCGGGCCAAAAAGAAGTTGATCCGGGATAAAAACAAGCTTATCAAAGGTCTAACCTATCTTCATAGTAAATCTCATCAGAATCGGTCCAGCCGCTAGAGCGTGAAGGAGTAACATAATTTTGTAGTTATTTGCGTAGCTCAAGGGAACCACAATTGCCTTCGGGATAAAAAGTAGCTTATGTATTTATCATGGTTTAACCTATCTACACACCGAATTTCATCAAAATCAGCTCAGCCGTTTGAGCATGAAGAAGTAACAAACACAAAATTCTGTGGGGGTGCCCATCACGATTTACTTTATGGAGCGACGACGGTCTGCCTCCATATAGCAAAGGGATATCCCCCCGGACAGATGTTGTGTCCGGAGACGGCCGTCCGACGGTCATGCATTGTAGCTTGGACCAGTCGTACGCGCGTTGAAAATACTATTTGCGCGATTCAGAACAAGCACTCTGATTGGTAGCGGGCGATGAAGTGCGACAGAGACGCCACAACTTGTATAAGAAAACTCCCCTAATGGATATATTGTGGAGGAGTCACGACCCTCAATAATGAGGGATATTACTAAAGAGGATACAAACAATAATAAATAAAGAAGGGGAAATATCACGAATTGCTATACACCATACATTATTGTGAATAGAGAAGTGTGTTTTGCCTATGTTTGCCCTTCAATAAATAGATCGCTCATCCTTATGTCAAATACGCGTACATGCTTTTACTTAGATAGTGGAGGTTCAAAAGGCGCGTACTAAGCGGTTTACCTCCACCTTTATAGTGCGAAGGTGTGGAATTCTTTGCCTAGCTCCCTGTTCCCTGAGAGCTACAATCTGGCGGTTTTCAAAGCAAGAGTGAACCGGTTTTTGTCTGGGTAAGCATGCTCCACCTTAGATCATAATGTCGCTTGCCATCAGGTGAATTGTGATCAAGCGCAAGCCTATTTAATGTAAAAAAAAACTTAGAACCTATTTCGCTACATACACTCATCTAATCCACTTAGTAATACGTGTAATATAGTAAGTAAATAATAGACCCAAGAGTATTACAAAATGTTAGAAAATTACTACCCATTATTAGTAACTACTCTTTGCATTAGATTAATATGCACGGTATTTCATAATGATTAACTATGATAAGAGTTTTAAAGATGAATTTGTTTACCAGCTAGGCTGCTAATGTTTTCGCGTGTATCTTGCACCAATGTTCCTTAATTATAACGTATTTTTAAAACTACTGTATTTCGACAATCATAATAGTTATACTAATCATAATTAATTGCCAAAATATATCCAATAAAAATCAAAGAAGGAGGCATACATCATAAACAAAGCTAGTAACCGCATAGACAAATTATATATAAAGTTAACCTTTAGAATTCACTTTTCGAAGAAATTTATTAAATCCATAAGTAATGTACGAAAGCTTGCCAAGACCTAAATTCAGCTGTGGTTGGTGCTTGAATGAAATAATTAATAATTCTCTATATTCAAGTTCAGAAGTCTTTGGAAAAGTACTATAATTATAAGTATGAGGATAATATTTATATGCCAGAAACCGTTATATAATTGATACTGCTTGTTTGTGAAGCCCATAATCCCGATATACGAGTATTGTTACTCAGTTCTGGTTTGGGGCAGCTCAAACAAGCAGCGATATTTAGTAAGTAAGTTAGTCACTAGTTCCTACTTATTATTATTGTAACATCCTAGATATATTTCTAGAATAAATAAAATATTTAGTTTAGGTACTAAATTTAATATAACTCAAGGCAATAAAGTCAATATAAGCTTACCACAAAATACTGTAGGTATTTATGTACCTAATTAATTATGTATATTTGATTATATAGAAACCGCAAAACAAGTGAATAGTGACCAAGTGACTAACTAGAGCTTAAGATGCTGATGGTGGTAAATAAAATTATGAAAACTAAGCAAATAATCCGATGTTAAGTTTGTTAACAGCTTAGCTGTAGTCTAACTTCGACGAAGAATAATATTTGTATGTCTTTCCAAACGTAACAAACACTAGTTAACATAGATGTACGATCTCATATTAACTAATTGCCAAATTAGGTATACCTGTTTTACCTAATACCTATCAACAGGATCAGTAAAATACGCCGTTGCAAACTTTTCCCATTTTCGGGGAATCGCCAAAGCGAAAATTACCTAAAGAAAAATCCACTGTAAATACGAATAGTGGGTAGGTATACCTACCTGCATACCAAGTATCGAGAACATTTCAATATTTCTCTACACAAGTTTCAATAGCTAAAAACTCGATCAGATGTAAGATATTTTGGCCAGTGGATGCAGAAACATTTATCTCGCTTATGTCTCTCACTCAACGATTTTACTTTTTTTCTACCTACGAATATTACAAATCAACATAGATTCGTAGGAAAAATATTTATAAAAGAACTTGGTTCTAATTATTCAGTCTGTTCGTTGTTTCTAAGTTCGAATATCAGTATGCAAATTCAGAATTCTGTGTAATTTTGCCACTGAAACGACCTAGAAATGCCTTAAAGCTGTTTTTCGAAGTTAATGAGAGAGTAAAGCGAGTGTGGCTCGATGGGATAACATGTACTTTTCAATCTGACGATCCTGGTTTGATCCTGGACCAGAACTGTATATTTTTTTCAAATTATATATTATGATATTGCACTCGCTTTATGGCGAAGGAAAACATAGTGAGGAAACGGACATGTTTGAGGAATACAGCCTCTAAGAACATGGTAGAAAGGACCTGGACACCCACCTCGATGTACTTGCTCAAGAAAATGAAAATGAATAATTTCCGCAAAGGAGTCACGATTCTCAAAAATGAGGAATAAGGTAGAGAAGTCTGAGAATTTAGGACAGATTAATCCGACAATAGGTAGTTGGTTAGCTAATGAATATATTTAAAGTAATAAAATATTTAATATCTGACAAATGTTGAGCTATTTCTCAGTGCAACTATATAAAACACATAACTCTGTTTGTCTGCATCTATTATATTGTAATTATTAGATATATAGTATAACAAATAGTGAATTAAAAGAGCTGTTTGGTTCAGCATTGGATATTTTCCTATCGTTATTATAATTTATTGTAGGACTAGGGTAAGCCACTTGTTAACGCTGGTCTCAAAGCGTAAGTAAAAAGAAGAATAGATAAAAATTAGAAATTTTTTGCTTGCTCAGTTAATGAGCACAATAGGTAGGTACGTATTATTATTTACTATGCGATTTTGTAGAAACCACTATGTAAGCGATATAAGTTAGTAGGTTAATTAGTTTTATGGTAAACAAAACATGAAACAGCATCTTACATGCATCTAACACATACATACGTGTATATATATTGAAAATGAATGGTCGTTAAATGGAGAGAATGTATTGTATGGAATACAAGCTCAGTTTTGTGTGTGGAATGTTGTTGATGTGAAATAAAACTCCACAATAGCCTGCCTGCAGCCTATTTCATATCTACTATAGGCCAGGCTCATAGCAACGCGATAGCAAATTGCGTTCAATTGGCAACCAATTGAACATAAAATTTACGAATCCAGTAAGAACGACTTCCGTAACAGCTGGGCTCGTTTAATGGAGTCCTTGGTGCGAGTAGCGGTGCGACGAATAGAAGCGGTGACAGGTTACATGACATCAAGGCTAGTACGTGATACTGTTATCAAGAGCTGTTATCAGTGCCATGGATCGATACGAATATTTTCGCCGAGATTGGGCCATGAGGCACTTTCACCGCCGCTACACGCGTTTTCTAGCGAAACACCGAACTCAATTATTAATAGCAGCCTATTTTTGGAGCGGCTTCGGATGCGGATTCGCGCTCGGGCATGTGCGAGGCCCGGGCGAAGTGTCCGTCTCACCTGGGCCAGGTGTACACGCCGGACACCTCGAAGCCGAAGTGCCACGAGCCCGCGTACGCTCCCTGCGCCTTGGGCCCCGTGCACACTCCGTGGCCGTGGGCCTTGCCGTCCTCCCAGCCACCACAATATGTACCACCATCGTCAAAGTCGAACCGGCCACCGTTGAGGCCACGCTGCGGGGGGTTTCCGCTAGCGGCGTGCGCGGCGTCGGCTAGCTCGCTCGGCTGCATCACGCGGAACCGTGGAGCCGCGGAGGGGAGGGCCTCCCGCGCGCGCCCTCCGCCGAGCTCGCGGTATAAATAAACATCAGCTGGGCATGTCGCGCCGTGGCGCGGCGCCGAGTGAACACCACCGCGATGATGCGCGAGCAGCACTGCGCGGCCCGAGCGCGCCGCCGCCCGCCCGCCGCCCCGCCCGCCCTGCGCACCGACAGCCTGCCGTCAGCCGCCCGCCCGACCTGCCGACGCCACAACACAATATTGCCTAATCGTTTTGCACCACAGAGCCTTCCTATTGTTTAAAGAACTACATGATTTTTTTTTTCAAATGTATCACATAGATTAGCCTTACTTTCCTAGTATTAAAAAGGAAGTGAAACACTTATATTTACATTGCTAATAATTCCTACTTAATGAGAGAAAGATGCACACGTATCATATTATTATTAATTTTAAATATGTATCCCCGTACTGCAGCATCTCTTCTAAAGTAGGTATTTGCTTATGTAAAAAAAAAAACTTTTTATATAGCTAAATGCACGATTCGTTGTAAGCTACAAAATAAAGCAAAATATTACTGACATTCTAAATTTAATATCAAAGTCATTATCAAAGTTTTCCTTATGTTTATGTCAAATACCAGTATTACCAAATTAGAGGATTTTCCCTAAATCTAGGGAGATAATAAGTTCGTTGGGATTATACTTTGGGGTATTCTATTTAGGAGGTATTCCTATTGGCTTTCTA
Source organism: Mellilla xanthometata (assembly GCA_035578125.1). Classification (NCBI taxonomy): domain Eukaryota; kingdom Metazoa; phylum Arthropoda; class Insecta; order Lepidoptera; family Geometridae; genus Mellilla; species Mellilla xanthometata. Next base: position 6,764,037 of record JAPUBQ010000024.1, read on the forward strand.
ATATTTATCAACGCAAAATATACAATACATGTCCTTTAATTATGTTTTGACTAGAATCTAATCTAAAATCTAAAAATCGAAACTAAAAAACGCCATAATTTTTAAAATAAAGGATTTCATATAATTATATTTTTATGTTATAAATATGAGTCACAAAAGTCTTGTAAAATTGTGAGTTAATATATAAAAGGAGGTTCTCATACAATTAATATATCTATCTTTCACCCATATCAAAATGTTTTATTTATTTTTTCCTTTATCTTATTAACGTCAGGCGGAAAACCTTTAAATTATGTACCCAATATTTAGTAAAAGAATCCACTTTAATAATAAACAATGAAATTGATACAAATATTTATTATACCATACAGTAAATGTGACACAGTCCCATGTGATGAAACCTTTCGTACGCGATCTTAAGTCGCATTTACCCAATTAATTATTAAGAATCCGATTCTCAACAAATAATGTTATTAAAAAATATAAATACAATGTATTTTTAAATTTGTTTCGGGAATAAATTTTCCAGACCTGGCAGCCCTGTAATGCACAAAACAATCGATTCAGATTGCTTGCTGTGCTTGCAGTTTGCAATTTTAAATGTTATTTTAGACAAGACAGAATATATGTTATATACATTTTAGAGATTCCAATATATATTTGTTTCACGCCAACCCCATTTCATCCACGATGGTGCGTCCATAGCACGAGGAGTATCATAAATGCACGGTGCAGCAGACAGTGTACAAGGGTAACGAGATCTCACCATAATAAATAGGTATGTTAGTCAACAGAACTACGTAATTTCATCCTCAGATAATTATGATAAGTCATGGAGCTAGCGCTCGGGTGGGTGTTTCCGCAACGACCTCGCAAAAATAACATTAAATGCCATTAAATACTAACATTGTTTTCTTTGTTTAGAAACATGGAAAATCCTGGGACGAGTGGGAGTAGCAGAGGCACTTCGGTGGCTCCTACATCATGGTGCCATCCTGCAAATAAAATACATCGATTTTTTGCTTTGATCTTGATGTGCTTCCTTTGTTTTGGTAAGCTCATAATTATCTGTCAATTTACAATGCCTTCAAGGACAAAAGAAAGTAAAAGAAGGTAGTTAGAAGTGATACATTTTATCTAATCTTTTGAAACTTCAGTTTAAATTATAAACATATTTCCATGTCATAAATAACACTGATCAACAAAAAAACATTTTTTCTGTGTAACAAGAAAAAATTTGGCTGATTCTGTTAGGAATAAGGTCAAGTAGAGTAGAATTAGTAGTCTAGTATTTCAGATACGAATAGTTTTATTGTAATATGATTTAGAAAAAAATGTCGTGTGGTGGAATCGTTCCCCGTGTTCATCACTAACAGCACCCGAGTTTGGAGGAAAAAAGTATAAATGCGAATCTAAAAAATGCATTTTTAAGGACATATTGCAGCCTAAGGCTTTATAATTCTCTAAAAGTTCCTCGACAATAGTTTGATAGCCATTTGATCGGTGATTTCAAAAAAAAAATTCAGTGATTTTTATAAATGATTCCCAAGGTGGTTTTTCCAAAATCATCGAGTTGTTCTTTAAATATATCGTCTTTTATCACTTGCCTGATTTGAGGACCTTCAAACACACCCTCTTTAATTTTGGTGTCACTGATTTCAGGGATTTTTCTTTTAGGTATTGTAATCCAGCGCCATTTTTATTCATTGCTTTCACAAAATTTTTCATAAGGCCAAATTTTATATGGAGAGGTGGTAAAATATATCTCTAGATTGTACTAATGGAGCATGTTTTACATATTTTATTTCTGGAGTAAGAGATTGTCTTTCGCACCAATTTTTCTTAACATAATGGTTCTTCCTATCCCTGCCCCATTCGCAAAGAAAACAACAAAATTTTGTTTACCCAAGTTGCAATCCTAATAAAAGGGCAACAACTTTTAAATCTCCGCAAATGTTCCATATTATAATATGTTCGTCATATTTAATCTTTTCTAAAAGAAATTTCATTGTTTCATAGGATTCTTTCAAGTTAGCACCATAACCTACCAGTACGGAGGGACTACTAGTCCTAAGGGACTACTAGTTCTACTAGGCCTAATCAAATTAATATACATATGATTTTGTGGAGAGAATAGGTAAATATTTCGAAATTACTGCTTACTTTTCTTGTTACAAAATTTTGTTGATCAGTGTAATTTATAGTTTAGTCATTTTACCTAATTAATATAGAAATAAATAAATTAGAATTACTTGAGCTAATGAATTAGAAATCTGCTTATAAATAAGTATATATGAATCTGGGAACCAGTATATTGCTGAAAAACTCAAAATTTTCACATAAAAGAATATACACAAACTCTTACTGAAAAACTATACCAATATGAAAAATGCTAACTTCTGTTTTTCAGGTTCCTATTTTTGCTACGATACCCCAGGAGCATTAGCTGATAATTTTAAGGATGATGTCCATTTAAATACATCGCAGTTTGCGCTGCTGTATTCTATATATTCATGGCCAAATGTAATCCTGTGCTTTATTGGAGGCTATTTAATAGACAGGTATATTTTATTATTATTCCTTTTATGATTATTTTCTCTATCATAAAAAAGTAATTAACATCTTTCATATCTCTCTTTTATAGTAATAGCTATAAACTCATTATTGTCTTCTCTGTAATGATTGTTTTATCTATAATGTGAATATTATTACATAGATGGTCAATGTAATAACAATACACAAAGTTTAATATGATTCCACCCATCTATACCAATATACACCCATCTACACCTCCAGTTTCCTATGACTCATGAACTCTAAAGTCCAATAAACAGATAACATTAATGCACACATTGCTAACTAGTAACTATGTCGCTGGGAATCAAATTACTAATTGCTTGCAGATAATATTGTGTGACCTTATTTGCATTTGATTTATTTAGTTAAAGAAAATAATAACATGATACTCTTGCTTGAATTTTTCAAATATCTATTTACAAACTATAATAAATAATTTTCCTATTTAGTTATTAATAATATTTTTGATTAGTAATTTATTATTTACGAAAATAATTTCATATTTATTTAAATTATTATTATTTTATATAAAGCTTTCTTTTGTTATTGTATATTTTGCTTACTTATTTTATCATACTTCATTTTTCATCATGTAACATTGTATGTAGATTATCTCTTGTTTTTGGTCTGATTAGTTTCTCTCTTATTATTCTTTAAAGCTATTTAATTTGTAAGTATAAAGTTTATATTACAATTAGAAAAGAAAATTGTTTATACATAATAACATATCCTAGTTATTACAAATTAAGGCTTATTATAAGTTCTTGTTATATACTCAACATATTATTACAAACACATATAACACATAAAGTAAATTTTTAACCTACCAATGTAATATCTATTATTTATTTTTCAGATATTTTGGTGTAAGACTCGGGACTATAATATACATGTCCATAGTTCTTATCGGTGCAGTAATATTTGCTTTAGGTGTTTATATCAATGCATTCTGGGTTATGATACTTGGCCGATTTGTGTTCGGGTGAGTAGTTATCAATACGGATAAAATAAATTAGAAGGCCTAGAATCATACTGAGATAGAGTTAAAACTGTAGTTAAATAAAATCTTTGTTAATCTAAAATATTAGAAATAAACTTGGCAGTACCAAAGAGCCAGTACTGCACAAAAATCAATTCATTGCTGGTAGCTTATGTTGTTGGCTTCCAAAGCAGATTACTGAGCTATGGACTGACAAGGCAAGCAGATTTTTAGCCAAATAGTAAGGATCCTGCAAGTCCAGTCCAATAGCAATAGTATTTATTTCGGCATACAAATTAAATATTCTCTCATCTAATATGACAGATAATAGTAAATTCCAATTTTGTAGTGCCTAGAGCTTGGCTAGCTAAGGTGATCTGAAGCGATCATCGAAGCTAAGCATCAGTTGATGGGGACGGTGTTTGCTTGGGTGACCATGCACAAGACTGTAAAGTGACAATTTCATCTGGGAGCTACCGTGACTCGGATGACTCGTTAAATTGTAGGTCCCGGCTGTTAGTCTTAGTACAAGCAGTCTTTAAGCCAAGTCAGTGGCCTTCGGGCGGCTCTCGACCAGACCTGAGCTTACCCACTTAGCTCATAGGAAGACGAAGAATTTCAATTTTGACTATTTCTTTATTTATACCTTTATTTCAAGCAACTATGGCCCATAACATAGAATACATACAATTAAAATAATAATTATAAATAAACTAATCCATAATTAATCACCTACAAACTATTGCATATGAAGAGGCGGCGTCGTGTTTCGCTGGCTGGTGCCGCGCAGCTGGCTACGAAAATGCCGGTACACGACACCTTTCGGCCAGAACTCATCCTATGTACACTGTTGCCTTTATATAAAGCTGAATGCTATTTCCCAGAATTGGCGGCGAGTCCTTACAAGTGGCTGTGAACAACTATGTCGTGCTGTGGTTTAAAGGCAAAGAGCTCAACATGGTGTTTGGGCTACAGTTATCATTCTCCAGATTCGGCAGCACTGTCAATTTCTGGGTGATGGAACCCGTGTATAGATGGGTGGCCACTTACTATGGAGGCTACGAGAGGTTGGGTGTCACACTCTTTGCAGGTTTGTATATTTTATGTCCTTCTATTTCTTAAAAACTGCATGATACGTTTTGGTATCAAATTATCCAGTGTCTTTATTTAATTGTTTATCAACAATTGTTGTATATGATAATAATTTAGGTTTAAATCAATGTGTATGGAAACAATGTAGACTTACATAGTGTAGTTCAGTAGAGGATTTAGCAAAATTAAATGACTTACTGCTGGAACTTTTTTAAATCCACCTTTGGCGTAGATAGTGACTTACAAATGTAATACCTACAAACCTACAGAAACAAGCGACAACCTCGATGGTGTAATGGTCACCATGCCGGACGGTCAACCAAAGGGTCTAGGGTTCGATTTCCGTCGCTCCAACATCTTTGTTGGACTAAATTTGTTGGTTGTCAGTCTGGGTGTTAAATCTTCTTCTTCTTCTTCTTCCTTGCCTTATCCCACTAGGTGGGGTCGGCACAGCAAATTTTCCTCTTCCACTCTCATCTATCAGCCGTCGTCTCTACACTCACTCCTTTCACTCTCATGTCCTCATTCACACACTCCATCCATGTCTTCTTCGGTCGGCCTCTTGCCCTTCTTCCTTGCACTTCCATTTCCATACATCTTCTGGGTGTTAAATATGTATCGATATTAAGTATTTATGTATGTGTATGTAGTATATAAGTTGTGTTAGCAACCAGCCATGTGTGAAATGTGAAAAAGTTACACGATGATTGACATTCTTTCTATAACATGTAATATACATGGTACTAGTTATTATTCTGTGGTAATATGTAGGTACATTAATTATTTTATTTTGTTATTAGAAATATCGTAACACTTCACTAAGAAAAACATTTTCAGAGTTATATTCTCCATTTTTTTTTTTGAAAGTGCTAAATTATTTTAATTGTAGCTTCTATTTGCAGCGTCCCTAACCTGTCTCGGTTCGCTGATATGCGGCCTGGCTCTAGGCTGGATGGATCATAGAGCCGAGAAGATCCTAGGGCGGCAGGAAGAGGGCGCCAACGATGAGCCATTCCATCTGTCAGACATACGACACTTCAAGCCGGTGTTCTGGCTTGTGACTGTAATATGCGTCGCGTATTACTTGGCCATATTCCCGTTCATCGCGCTAGGAAAGTAAGTGATTTGGGTCGGCAATTGACGGAATTGATAGCTTTGAGTCTGAACATGTTTTTTTACACAGTACTAGGTACTAAATAGGCATTTGACCTGCATGGCACCTAACCACTTGAGTTTGCGACACACTGACCTAAGATGGAGAATGTGTGGTCTGGTATAACTGCCTCTCAAGGAGTCTGCTGGAACATACATGTTGGTCCTCAACAACAGTTTTTTTTGAACTTGGAGGTGGTTGCTAGCCAGCCGAGCATTAGAAAATGCTCTACAACCATGAACCAACCATTCTGATTGAGAAGCAAACGTTTTCCCACCGAGCCACACTTGCATTAAAAAAACTCTTCACAAAAATAAAGTGGTACTTGAAAAGTCAAAGTAACTCCTAAATATTTTCTATTTATTTGCATAAGTCTCGTAACTGCGTTTTTTTTTCCAAGTACCACCTTCATTGAAAGACTGCAGTCACCTTTGAGACCCAATATACTATTTTAAATATTATATGCGTAAGTTTATGAATTTTCAAAGTATGTTAATGTGTGAAGTTTAAAAAGTATTGAAACTAATTAATAAAACTATTTTAATATAATGTCAACATTACACTTAGACATTTTCGCTTTCATATTTATAATTCTAATATAATTAATTTTATTTCATTTCAGATTATTCTACGAAAGAAAATTCGACTTTAACCCACAAGAAGCCAATAATGTAAATTCTATGGTTTACTTACTATCGGCGGCACTCAGTCCCTTCTTTGGCATCTTAATTGATAAAACCGGAAGGAATGTTATGTGGGTTATTATAAGCATTGTGACTACAATTGGCTCTCATTTTATGCTCGCTTTCACATTCTACAATCCTTATATTGGCGTGGTAAGTATATTTGATCATTGAATGAAACTGTATACAAATAATGTGTGTTTTCTGCGGGTATCAATTTTGTGACCACTCGGTTGCAAAAAAGTCCGACTAATTTATTTATAGTAGAGTAACTAAACTACGGCCAATCGCTATCCCGTTTTCTGGCTGCCTCGTATTCGTGTAGTCTATAAACCCAGCTGCAAAGGGGAAGGTCCCAGTTCAGTTCCCGCGGCTAGACAGATTTTCAGAATTGTGAACTCGAACGCCTGTCTCGAGTTTGGATTATACGTATTGTGTGTGGTATCCACGATACAGGATGTAACTAAGTTATACTACAAATAGTCCTAAGTGAGGTGAGAATTATCGCCGAATATGAGATTTTAAAAGTGGTGGGCTAGAGTGGAGATATGAGCTAGTAAAAGTACCAACTTCTCCTTTTATAAAATCTGGTATTCACGTGTTTTATAGGGAGAGGCGTAAAAAGCTACCGCCTGACAACCTACCTAGTCCAGTTCCTTATTCCTTTAATACCTCAAATCTACAAAACCCACCAACTTAAAATCTCATAGTTTGTGTCGCATGCACCACCTCACTCGAAACTATGAATAATATAAACTATTCGATTTTATTTCATTGAGTAAGTCAAGTGACCGTTGGATTTGGGTCTATTTCTACAAACTAAATGTTAGCTAACCCTATATTTCTATATATTTATCTGCCATAAACGTACGAGCTGGCACTGTCGTAGTACGTAATTACTAATTACATTTAGTTAACTAGAATACTAGTAGCTACTTGTTATTTATAATAAGATTTAATAAGAAATAGTTTATAACCTAGAGTACCTAGACGTAAGTTTTTAAAAGGTGCTGTTAGCCTAGTAAAAACCTAGTATATTAAGTTAATGTTGTGTAGAATAAGAACGCTGTACATACATTTTATAATAATTATGACAATAAAGTACTTACAAAATCAAAATCAATTCTATATTTACTTAATTCCAGATGTCCCTGGGTATATCTTACTCCCTGCTAGCCAGTGGACTATGGCCGCTTGTGGCGCTGATTGTACCAGAAAATCAACTTGGAACTGCTTATGGGATGTAAGTTATTTTTGCTATATTTTTCTTTATCTATACCAATATTATAAAGAGAAAAAGTTTGATTGTTTGTTTGTTTGACGCGAAAATTCTTACACTGTTGGGAAGCTACATTATTCCCAAGTAACACAGGCTATATTTTAGTTCTCCTTGCAACTTAGAGCCCGTGCGAAGCCGGGACGGGATGCTAGTTCAAAATAGAGTACAGTAGATAATAAAACAATAATAATATGATACATTTCATGAATAAAATTTAGGACTTGCCCTGCCCCGTTACATGCGCTAATCCAGGATAAAAATTAGCCTTTATGTTATGCCAGGTTCCTCACTACCTTTATACCGATGAAACTGTATACAACGCTGTGAATCTTAATTTTCAAATAATTTGATGATATTAATTTCATAGTGCTTATATTCGCATGGTAAATATTATAGACTAATAAATATAATAGACGCTCAACCTCTTGTTGATAATCTTACTACGTGTATCGAATGATAAAGCATATTAGTATTTAGCGCCATCTATTCGTATTTTCTTGAAACAACTTCACTCGGGTCACGCAATCTCTATGCGACTAATATCACTATGCGACTGCAGCGCGTTGCGAAATTTGGTGGCAGCTAGGCTGCACGCTAGATTTGCATCGCCATCCAGGTTTCATCAGCAATGAAACATCATGGCAAACTTCCGCGCCACTATTTAATGTGTGGGAATCAGCAATCTTCTCTAGTATTCTGATTCTTTTTTATTTGCAGATGCCAAGCGGTGCAGAACCTGGGTTTGGCAACGGTTATAATATTCGCCGGGATGATCGTCGACAGATTCGGATACTTAATGCTGGAGATGTTTTTCTTGGCGTGTCTTTTCAGTGAGTTTTTGATACTTTTATTATTTTACTCTATTTTTGCGTAGGATGTTAAAAGAACACGCTCGAAGCGTTTTCTAATACCGCTGTTAGCATAAGCAGCCCACTATACGTTCCCGGTTGCAGGAACTTCTCACGAAGAGAGAGATATAGACTATAATTCACCACGCTGGCCAAGTGCGGATTGGCAGATGACACACGTCTTCGGTTAGTGTGGTCCTCAAACATGTCGGTTTCCTCACGATGTTTTCCTTCAAGTGCACATCTACATGTAACTTGAAAAACAAGCTGTTACCGCTGTTAACTTACTTTTTCTTTTCCAGTATCACTGGTCGCGGCGATATTGATTTATGTGATGGATTCAGTAGACGACGGTATACTAAATATGTCGCCAAGCAAGAGGGACTCCATGAAACTGTAAGTATTTTTTTTTATCTTGGCAAGCGAAGCGAGTATTCATCAACTGTCCAAACTTGCTTTCGTCTGCCGGCACGTATAACTCGCGTCGCTTCCTTAACTAAATGAGCGCGATTTGTCGACAAGCACCTAAAAGTGTTTCGACTGCCTCCTTTGAAAGTCAGTAAGAAACCATAACATGGAGATAGGGTATTTATCGGTGCTCGCCTGGCTAGCAACCACCCTCAACTAGAAATATATTTCGACAACAACCTAACAGTGTGTTTTGGCAACCTTCTCGGGCCAGTTACTCCAGACTAGGCATGCTCTAACGGTAGTGTAAGGTAAGTGTTGCTTTCCCGTGTGGTTACACAACCTGCTGGTCATGGAATGTAGTTAAAAAAAAGTGCGAGCGAGAGTGTTTATAAAATGTTTTCTGTATGAAAAATCTAGCTATAAAGGATTGAAGAATTGTGACTCTAATGATAGTTGAATTAAATTATAAAACTTAGAATATTTGACTTTTAAAGGATTATTGCTTATGTTGCTAAAATCCATTACTCTACCTAAAGATTAGACCTTGAAAACAATGTGCAAGTAAGTTATAGTTATGCTTTACAATTCCAGGCACAACAGCATGATACAACAAGACGAAACTGCGAATCTTCTGGACCATGAAGACTTTACGGACCAAGAAGATGTTGACGGAAGGAACCTGACAGACTCCGTAGTAGACCAAAGTCCTCGAGACCACGCTCTTGAGCAGTCCGAGAGGATCCGCAGCAGATACTTAGCACAAATACTACCGAACAATAACATTCCATAGACAATGCATGTGTAAAGAACAGGACTATATATTTTTTCTGATTTGTAAATAGATTTTTAATGTATAATATTAGAGAAGAATTTTATTATTAGACATTTTTATTTTAATCTAAAAAATACAATATTGACTTTGAGTTTGGCTTGTTTTATTATTATAGTGAAAAAGTATTATTTTAATTTTCAAGTAAGTTTTTTTATCGAACATCTGTCCTAAAAAAGAAAGATGTTCTTGAGTAAACTTGATGGGTATATCTATGGGTATAGTTAAGAAGTTCCTATGGCCACATTCCTGTTCCATTATCAGAATATCAGTACTCTAAGACATAAGCAGGATTCGTAACCACACAAGTCAGCGACACTCCGGCTTAAAGTATAGTAAAGCATGCCTAGTCTGGAATAATTGAGACTCAAGGACCGGAGCACTGTTAGGTGCTGAGCGACAGATTCTTTTACATGAGGGTGGTTGCTAGCCAGGCGATCAGTAGAAAATACCCTAACACCATCCTATAGTTTCCTCGCGATGTTTTCCTTCACCGAAATCTTGAGGGGAAAGGTTAAAAAAAGATTAATCACGCTCATTTTCTGAAACCAGTCATGAGCTATACTCTTTTTCTTTCGATTTTTCCAGTGACTTTGGTGGTACTAGTAAGCAGTGGCAAGGTCACGAACGACTATGTCGTAAACCATCACAGCCATTCGGTTTCGACTGTTGTTATTACTATAAATAGTAGTAAATAGCGTTCTTTAGCTAATTTATAGTCCATACACACTAGCGACACAGTCTTTACATAATACATAATATTCGTCTGAGGGCTGCTCATTCAGGATTTGAGCATGAATAACCTAGGTTAAACCGATAGGATTGAAAACTTTATCACGAAATTTGGTATTACATTTGTTAGGGTACATTTACGCAGACTAATCTCCTAGAGTGATGTCATACAGGCGACCTTTACATAGAGATAGATTTAACCTTGGATAAATGTGGGTAGCATATAGAGGCATAACTAGTGTTTGAGGACACGGAATAAGCTAAAAAAGAAAGATGAAATTGAACACATATTTTTATATTTTTGCATTATAACTAACATTTATAAATAAACTGGGTTATTTTATTTAAATAAACATAACTTTACATAATACTTATCTCTGTCTGAATCTTATTGGATTAGAAATATGACATGACATCTTTACCTATCTATGAATGTATTGGTCAACAAGAGAACTATATTATCAGTATCACACATTTAGTTGTGATTAAGGTATATTAATATTACATCTATATAAGTATCCATAGATCACAGTCAAAAATATGAGTGTAAATAGATTAATTAGAAAATAGAATCATCCTTCCTATTTAGAGCTTTTAGTCATAAGTACATACAACAATAACATTACATTAATTCACACATTTGGGACAATGACTACACAATGTTAACAATAATAGGTCATTTCTTAATTGACTATTAAGTACATTGTAACATTCAACACTTAGCACATTTAACACTTTTAAGATTAACAGGCACAACATTTTCAATTGATTTACATTTGCTTATTATGGTTAGGCCACTCCATACCATCTCCGGGCAAGGGACTCTTGATGAAGGGTGATATCCAAGTTAGATACCAATGCTCTCCAAACACTTCTATTATATTGAGTTTCCATCCATTGTCATATGAACATTCAACATTCTCATTATTTTTCTCATAAACTATTCTACCTTTCAAAATGTTATTAAAATGATAAATGCACAAGAATCCAGTGAAAATACCAACAAAGAAATTTATAACTACCAACAACACATAAACTGTCTCATCTCCAAGATCGAAAGCAAAACTGGCGAGCGGGAACAAGAATTTTATGAGAACAAGTCCACTGTTCCAGGTAATGAATAGAGCTAAAAATTTGACATTGAAGTAGAATGCGTATATCATTGCTATAAATATGTAAAAGGTGAACATCATAAAATATCTTTGATTGTAGTAGCCGACACAGCAAGCGAAGAAAGTGCAGTGATGGTCCCGTTTCAAGATGCAGATGTCACAGGTGGAGCAGTGCCAGGCTCGAGGAGGTCGGTAGCATTCACACACTGGACACACACTCCAATCTGACTTACCATAGCTATCTAACACCCTCCCTTTTATACTGGTATTTGTAAACATACCATATATCATATTACTTACAATATTCAGTAAAAGAAAATGTCCAAGAGACAAATGTATAACATATGGCACAGTCCACTCTTCAACAACAGCAGGCAAAACAATGCCCAGTTCAAAGTAGTAAAATGATGGTATTAACACAAATACAATCAATAAATAAATGCAATGTTCTGCTATTCTCTTCAATCCCTTGTGACGGATTCCTTCTACTTTTAAAAGCATTATTGTAGCTAATATTTTCTTGTTATGTATCTGAGGATGAAACCATAATATGCCAAGCTAAAAGTGTGGTAGTCTTAAACCTGAAAAGGAAAGATATACGTAATGAGTTACAAATCTGAAAATATATTGTTATAATACATATTGTTTAATTAAACAACACTAACCGGACGAATTGTATGTATCCTCATTTTTAATTAGCTTGATGAATTATTGGAACAGAACAACATAACCTTGTTTATTTTATTTCCTATTTAGTTGTTACCATAAATCAATTGTAAAAATTATCAACCTCACTAAATTGGTAAATGGAACCAAACATATAATAGGTATTTTGTAATACTATTTTATTAGATTATTTGTTTTCTCAAGCTTTGTTTTGCTTACATTTTTCGAAATGTTTTTTTTTTGCGGCAATGTGCAGGGCATAGACAGTGCTGCCATGGTTGAGTGCTAATTAATATCTCAAATTAGTGCTACAAATTTCCAAATCCTACTATCATAATAAATGCGAATGCTTGTGTGTGTGTGTATGTTTGTTACTTCTTCACGCTCAAACGTTTGAACCGATTTTGATGAAATTTGGTGTGAAGGTTAGATCTTGGATTAACACATAAATGCTACTTTTTATCCCGAAAACAAATGTGGTTCCCATGGGATACGCAAATAACTACAAAATCTATGTTACTCCTTCACGCTCCAACGGCTGGGCCGATTGTGATGAGATTTGCTATGAAAATAGGTTAGATCTTCGATAAACACATAAGCTATTTTTTCATCCCGGATTAACGCGGGCAACACCACGGGGCGCAACAAGTAAATAATAATTTCTTAGTAAATTACTAGAAAATATTATGTCAATATGCCAAAAGTAAGATTTATTAATTTAAATTACGTATGTACACAAAACCAATACTAAAAAGCCTAATATATGAAATTATTAAAAAAAATACGGAATTTATATCTGAGCTAGGCACGTGAAAATCAGGTAAAAATATATTGAAAATCAAAATCACGCATTTTCAGTGCTAGATCTAGCATCGAAAATGCTGAGATGGCAGCCCTGGCCATAGATAAATTCTACTCTACGATAGTACAGTGCTGCCAAACCATACAGAAAATTTTCCCAAACCAACTTCATATCTTATATATGATCAAAAATGCCGTAAGTATGCATAAAATGCTATACAATGTTAAAATCCCTTAAACACATGGTTTTGAGAAGGAGGTAATGTCAACCAAACAATAATTAAAAACATAGTATATAAATTTGCCACTCTATTAATAAAATGTTAAATTAAATAAGGAGCTAGTTCTTTTGAAAAAACAGGCATACTGAAATTCGTTGTTTCTTCCACTTAGATCTCAGTGACTGACAGAACTTTGCGTAACACAGCGTTATGATCTTCTTCTTCGTATGAACTAAGTGGCCAAACTCTGATGTCAAGAGTTTTCAAGCCGGCCGAAGGTCTCGCAACGACTGTTTATATTAAGACGGACATCCGACTCAAGGTAGCACCCAGATGAAAATGCCAATTTCATAGGCATGGTCTTACTCATCCAAAGACTCGACCTCACTCGACACTACGATCGCGTCAGATCACCTTAGTTAGCCGAGCAACAGGCGCTACAGCGCGTATAGCGTTATGGTTGTAGTATGCGAAATGAAACTGATCAGATAATTCAGATACTTCGTTTGCTGGGTCAAATATAGAAACAAAGAAAAAACAAATTATAAAATAAATATGTATTCATAAAGTACTATGATTTCAATATTCATACAAATCATACATGAAGGGTAATATAATTTAGTAAACCAATCTCTGAAACACTTAATATAATCATATCTTTACTCGCATTCGAAATAACTAACAGCTAATCCTATACAAGGTTAATATCTGATTCACTTATGCTTACAACTAGAATAAATGTAGGGTTTTGTGTTGGCACATTTTTAGCGCCAACACAGAGAAAACTAACAGACTTCAATCAGTAAGGCATTTCGACAATGTTCAGTTCTTGTGGAATTTTTTGCTGGAGTCCTTGGCCATATCGACGAGGGTTTGGGCTGGCTTGAAGGGTGCTCCGTACAGGCCTTGGTACTCCTCCATCTTCCTCACTAGATTGGCTGCACCGAATTGGTCCACCCATCTGTAAAAAAGTTGGAATTTTTTACCATTGTGGATTGGAGGATTCACTTAGTAATTTAATAATATAAAAAAATGCCACGAAATAAAAATTTAAGCCCTTATAATTCAGGCAGTAATAACTGACGTTGTGTAGGGTACAAAGCACAAACGGCTACATTTAGCAGTCCGGCATGGTAACCATTATGCCAATGAGGTAGTCAATAATAATTTGCAAGCAATTCTACTATTCATTTTGTAGAAAGCAATTTGTGTTAATGTTTGATACTTTGCCATGCTCTACAGCTGAACAGATTTTATTTTTCACTTATCACACATGGCTGGTTAACCCCATACTGTATCATTTCTAGTTTTGTGTTATGGTAGCTAACACAACTGATATACTACATATACATCATACATACATATTTTATACAGATATACATATTTTAGACCCACAGCCAACAAAAGACGGCCGTGCCGGGAATCGAACCCGGAACCTTCTGATTGGCAGTCCGAAATGGTATGTCCTTTACGCCATCGAGGTCGTCAAAATCATCGAGTCAAGGTTGGCAGGAATGTTTGTACATATATTGCTTGGTCTCTGAGTAAGAGGTGCTTTTAATCCATTGATAGATTTTAGATGAACATTAGATGGATTAACGCGGAACACCGCAGGTCTCAGCTAGGTGTAAATATATCGAACCTGAAAGGTCCACCGGTGAATGGAGGGAAGCCAAGACCAAACACTGCTCCCACATCTCCTTCCAGGGGGCTGTGTAGGATCTTCTCTTCCAGAGACAGAACTGCCTCGTTCACGAACCTGGAATTAATTACATATTGAGTTATTTGTTTTTTAAACAGATTTTAAACACAGTTTGATTAAGAGTACACTAAAACAAAGTCTACTGTTTTATACTACTAGTTTTTGTTTAAAGTATAGATCATGCGAACACGTTTTAGCACCATTTTTCATTCTGTTATGATATTGATTTACTTAAAAAAATATTGTTTTTATATACAATACTAGTTGACAAAGCAAACGTTGTTTTGCCTTATCACTTAAGGGTATGAAAAATAGATAGTAAACGAATCTCAGACCTACTGAATAAGCATATAAAATTTGGTAAAAATCGGTCATGCCGTTTCGGAGGAGTACAGTAACTAACATAACTATAATACGAAATAAATTTGATCTAATATCTATATTTAATCTAATTTGTGGGCACACGTAGTGTAAAGCGGGCAGTGGATGGAGACGATATGCTCAGGATAGGGTCGCGTGGCGTGCCTTGGAAGAGGCCTATGTCCAGCAATGGACGCAGTCTGGCTGATGATGATGGTGATGAATCTAATTTGTCATGTCTAACTAAGCCAAATCTTTCGGGTGGCCTGAAAACGCAGCTCGGGCTAGCAACCACCCTCATAAATCTGTCACCTAACAGTGTGTTCCAGCAAACTTTATTAGAGCTAGCATTTCCAGACTAGGCATCACCGTAGGCCATATTCTGGCTATCGCTAACTAGTAATGTGTAAAAAAACTAAAAATTGTGTACCTGGACACCATCCTCAACTGTTTATCTTCAACTGTATTAGCTCCTTTGGGTTCAAGCGAGTATTTCTCCTTCAAGATCTTGATAGCGTCCTGATTTACATCACGGTTCTTCGTTCCCTTCTCGTAGACATAGAAGCCCTTGCCAGACTTCCTGCCCATGAATCCGGCTTGCACCAGGTCCTGCATGATGCCGAGGTTACCTCCGCTGATGCGTTCACCGAAGGCCTAATAAAGAAAAATAAATCAATAAGGTATCTTTGTGAAATTAATTTCAAAAAGACTGTGTTGGACTTGTACTTCTTACCAACAGATTTTTTCATTTTGAAAATTACCTATACTAAGGTTTCCTTACAATGCTTTTTTTCTTCACAAAAGCGTAAACCTACGATTTGTGGTACGTAAGGCGGACCTTAAGCATGGCTGAGCTGTCATCAACTTTGATCTTGAAATTCTTCCAATTTATAAGTAAAAACGATTCCACATATTTAATGAAAATTATCAAGTTCAAAAAATAAACAAAAAAAAAACAGTTATTATTATAAGTTACCTTGGACAAACAACCTTTGTGTAGCTCTACTTAAAAAGAAGTGGACAAATTAAGGTAAATAAGCTAGTTATAAGTTTTTTCCGTTATTGTATTGTACTTTACCTCCGTTGCAATAAAGAGTTTATCTATCTATCTGACAATACGACATCAATACCACAGAGAAGGAAATTGAGATTCAAGCGCAGGATTAGGGCTGATTTTATTTTGATTGTATTGACATTGTAGGTATATTGGTAAATTAAGTTTTTCTATTATGTACGAGTCTTTGTTGCTTGAAATAAAGTATTTGAAATTAACTGAAAATTTGTGTGATAAATTACCTTGGACAAACAACAGAAGACTTTTGTGTAGCTCTACTTACAAAGGAGTGAATAAATTTAGGAAAATAGGTAGCAAAAGTTATACGTTTTTTTGTTATTGTATTGTTCTTTACCTCTAAATATAATAATAATAATATACAAATAGATAGATAAAGAGTTTATCTATCTATTTGTCATTACGACATGAATACCACAGAGAAGGGAATTGAGATTCGAGCGCCGGATTAGTTAGGGCTGCTTGATAAGTTACCTTGGACAAATCGACAGCGATGTGCGAGCCGACGTCGATGCCGACCTCGTCAGCGAGCGTGGCGGCGCCCACCGGGAACCCGAACTGCTTCGTCATGTCGTCCAGCTCCTTGGGGTCCACGCCTTCTTGCAGGAGCCTGCAATGGGGATGATAACACTTCGTGCGTTCAACTGTTTTTTTGGTATACAGAGATCAACCGGGCCATACATAATTTGAGCGAAACGGCTAAAAGCGCAGTAGATTTTCATGAACAAAAAATCATATAAAAACAATATCGAAATTATTAGTTCTAACGATTCTAGATAATAATATCATTATGTATAATAAGTACGATTTATTTTATTTTTTCACTAATTTCAGAAGTATAGCATTTGTTCATTAATTATTTTTTTAAAGAATAAAACTATTTTGCGTAATTGTGTTATGAAAATCTAACAATCACTAACATCTAATCGAAGACAATAAAACCGATGAAATAGTTATATTACAGCGCTTTCATTGTGGCATCTTTATTTACTTGTGTCTAATAATTCTAAGTTGTAACTAACTAATGACAATAATAATATTGAGAACTAGACAGGTGTCTATCAAGTATCGTCCAGATTGATTCCAAACTATGTCTTCTTCGCGAGAACCAACATATACTAACACACATACGGACAGACAAAAGTAAATATGGCCAGTAAAAACGGAGTCTTCGCTCGTTCGGTTGACTTCGGATTTCGGTTTCGGAATAATATACACATTTAGTTTTCCAATATCTTACCTGACAGCTTCACTGAGCATGGTGGACAAGATGCGTGTGGTGTAGAAGCCAGGTCCGTCTCCCACTGTGACCACCACCTTGCCCTGCTTGAGGCCGATGGCGACCGCCGCGGCGGCCGTGTCGTCGCTCGTGCCCGGGTGCCGGATGATCTCCAGTAGCTGCATCTTGTCCACGGGGGAGAAGTAGTGCATACCTGGAAAAGAAGAGAGGAAGAGAATGTAATCAGATTGCTATCATTAAATATGCCATGATATTAGAGACACCCATTCACTGTCGAGATTCCGAGGATTCGCACAAAGCGTTTTGCTTCGACCTTCATTGTGAGAACTGCGAAGCATTGAAACTCTCTTCCTGAGTCTCTTTTTCCCGAGAAGTACAATAGAGTAAATAGGTCCCTTCTAGGCAAGCGTGTTACATCTTAGACCACAGTCAAGCTTAAAATCAGGCTAGCTGCGGTCAAACGTAAGCCTATTCATAAACAAAAAATATGAAATTACTGAAGATAAAACATTTCTGTAATAGTTTCAAGTACCAACTTGAAAGAAACTATTAAGTGTAGCGAGAAGAAGAGGAATATCAAGAAGGGCGTTTACAGAACATATTAAGGAGAAGGTAAACGTCACGAAGCAAGTCACACTGTGGCAGAGAACGGAAATGGTTGGCGAGTAGGGAAACACCAAGACGGCAACGTTATACAGTGAAGGTGCCAAAGTCGCGTACCATTGTGCGAACTTCCAAGGTGTGTGATTCTTTGCCAAATACCCTGTTCCCCGATAACTATAATCTAGCGGTTTTCAAGGCAAGAGTGAAGGTTTCTTCCGGGTAGGTGTGTTCCTTAGATCTCAATAGCGCTTACCATCAGGTGAATTGCGATCAAGCGCAAGCCCATTAAAGGTAAAAAGTAATACGTCGACAAAAGCCTAATTCATAAGGAGAAGAATTATTTTTATATAATCATACAATATTGACACAACCTATAAGAAAATGTGTTCGCGAGTTTGTGACAAAACTACACTTTTTCACAGCATTCGAGACTAGGAGGTCGCTCTAGACGAGACGACAACAATTCGGCCGATGATGAAACACGTTTTTTCTGTAATAAATAGTTCGCAGTACCACTACTTAATACGCGAAGATCTGACGCAACAGGGGTGGAACAGGTACGCCAGCGACCCAAGGCTGTGCTTCGTTATTTCGGTTGGCTTGGGTAGGCTGGTAAGGGGGGAATGCACAATACGTCCCTAGTGAGATGTCAGTGGTCAGTGCAGGTCTCATCACCCCCACTTCAAATTAGAATTAGGACTACTTAATAAATGGAATGAGGAAATAAGTCTACTTACCAATAACCTTATCCGGGCGGCTGCTTCCGGCTGCGATCTTCGTGATCGGTATAGCGCTTGTGTTAGTGGCGATGATGCAGTGTTTGGGGACCACAGCCTCCATCTCCTTGATCACCTTGTGCTTGATGTTGATGTCCTCGAAGACAGCCTCGATGACGCAGTCTGCGTTCTTGAACTTCGCGTAGTCTAGTGTGGGCAGGAGATTCGATAGGAACTTGTCCTTCTGTAGGCTGGAATTGAGAGGAATTGGAATGTGATAAGTTACATTACATTTACTTAATACTAGAGAGATATAGGAATAATTTATATAAATAAAATTTTACTACAAAGGTAACTATAGGTATTCTTGAATTGATAAGTTAGCAGCTGTTAGATATAGGTATTCAATAAGTGACCAAACTATAGTTGGTAATACGGAACTCCAGTAAGCACAAAAATTTACTCCAATTTAACAACAACGAAAAAAAAACGTAACAGAAAATAAACCTTTTTTATTTGTATTTATCATAATAAAAGGCCTTTATAGGCATGGTACATCAACATTTTAAATCTTCTAAGTAGACTGTTCGATATTAATGGGATTGAGAAAATATCTTCGCGTTTGGCCTATTAATTTCCCTAATAGAACTCCATTATTACTCACGCAGAGATTCTCTTCCTCTTAACAGCATTGACGAGCCCATTCTGTATCTGACCAACTCCTCGGTACAGGCCAGCGTTGGTAGCATCTTTCATCACAACATGGTAGCCCTTGTCAATGGACACTTGGACGATACCGGCGCCCATCAGACCTGCTCCCAAAACTCCAATCTGAAATATTTCAATGATTGAAATCATAAGAATTGCGGCTTATTTTAAATCTAGAATTAAATATTCTCTACATTCAGATGTTTAATTTAAAAAATGTTGCCTCAAAAATAACAGCAGCAGTAAAAGAACGGTGACTTGTAGAAAGAAACAATGTAGCAGATTTTGATTGTTACAACTTTTCTTAGTTTTTATATATTTTGCTACTTCCTGTGGAGCTATCCACGTTTAATCCGGGATAAAATGTCGCCTATAGGTCTAAACTATGTAAATTTAAATTGGTGATAGTGCTAGTTTCCGAGGCCAGGTTTTCTTCTGAAATCTCATTCTGAGTCATCGCCTAGCTGACAATGTTAATTGAGCCAGCTGATCACGCCGAGGCCTGGCAGCGAGTCGCTTACGCTTTCGCATGCGACCTGCAGCATCTTCGGTGAATGTCGCTTTTTATTAATCAAACTTTCTCAATTACACATAGGAAAGCTAAATACTCACAGTTTTCACATCTACTTGAGACTTGCCGAATCTGTTCTTCTTGCACTCAGTTTGTCCCCTGAACAGGCCAATAAGTCCTTTGCTTTGAGGTGTCATGGCGAGCTCTCCAAACCCATCTGCTTCTGCCTCGTAGCCAGCCTTGGGGCCCTTGTCCACACCGGTCCTAACTACATCCAGAATCTAGGGGCAAAAATAACAATTATCATCTACGAGTATGACATTACAATATAAAATTATTCCTATATTGCAGAGGTATATAAGTAGCTAATATGTAAAAATAAATTGCAACAATATATATGTTATCATTTTATTTTTTCACATTCAAGTGTCATTCATGCTGATTTGCATACAAATCGCTTTAAAACTTATTTTTATGCACTTAAAATTTTGTTCAGATACTTATTAAATGCTTAAGATTATGCAGGTATATCATAGACTAAATGTTCATTAAAATAGAAATACTCTATTTATTAAAATACTTGGATGTCAAATATATACTAATAGAGTGTCTGAAGAAAAACAAATGACAATCCAAGCCCCCCACAATCGTACATACCTGGTGCAAAGATGATATATTAGTAATAAACCTACCTTCAAAGGTGCAGGGTACAAGCCTCTGGAAGCCTTCATAACTTGTTCTCTCGCTTTCTTAAATATCATGTTCTTTACAAATTCTAATCCCATAACAGTCTCTGTTACTTTAGGGATGAGGCCCTTCTTTGTTCTGTTAACAGTCATCTTGCCAGCTGCTATGTCCTTGGCAATCTGGATAGCAGTGTTTTCAAGGTATCTGGCAGTGTTTTGCTCTGGTTGGCCCGCACCTTTAGAATATACAATTAATATCAGCAAAAAACCTAAATATACTATAAATATTTTTTACAATTATGTCAGAAATTTACATCCATGTACAGTAAACTTACTTGCAAAGAAAAAATATTCTAAGCAATCTGAAATAAGTTCAGAAACTTACCAGGTCCTAGAGGGGCCACCAACAAGTCTACAATACCAAGTTTCTTAGCTTTATCAGCCTTCACAGTCTTTCCAGTCAGAGCTAGGTCCAAAGTCGTGGGTATTGATGTCAGAACTGGCATCCTGAAAGATATAACAAAGTTATATTTTTTTTTATAACTTATATTGTCATCCCATTACTTGGCATTGGATACCACACTTCTCTGTCTAGATCCAGCTCAATCCAGTTGATGCATGAAGTTGACCCTCTATGCTCTACTATATTAGAAAAACATTCAAAATGTTATTACACCACCTAAAGCACTTAACAAATTTTTATGTGGTTTTCACCATCAAGTAGATAATTTACCCTTAGTTATAAATTTTCATAGATTTCATTTAAATAAAGACAAAATTTCGAGGACACCTTTATTTTTTTTCTAGCTTAAGCACCCATGCAAAGTGTTCTAGAAATAAATAAATGAAGACCTTATAAGAGTGTTTGTTTACCTCTGAGTACCACCTCCACCAGGTAAAAGACCCAACATAACTTCTGGCAGTCCAAATCCAGTCTTTGAGTCCTTCACAGCTATACGGTAACGACAGGCGAGGGCAGTCTCTAGACCTCCACCAAGGCAGCTTCCTTGGATTGCTGCTACATATGGTTTCCTTGATGATTCTATTCTCCGGAATATGTCATGGCCTGACAAAGTAACACAAAGTAGATTAATTTTAAAGCTGATAAATTGAATGTTATGGCTAAAGATGCCTAGACTAGACTAGAATAGCTTACCAATAGCGACCAATGGTTTCACTTTTGTAAAAGAAAAAATCTTGATAATATTATATTTATTGTTTGCTGTTTTACGAAATTGTGTATGTTGTAATATGATGTGAACTTGATGGAAACATACTGTATCCTTTTATTAATAAGTCATAATTTTTAATAAAGGATAATCTATTTTATTCAGAAGGGACAAAATATGAGCTTCTTATGCCAGAATTAGAAAGCCAGGGTGAGAGCAGTGTACCCTATTACTAGAGCTCAGAGTACATAGGACTTGAAATCTGGAGACTTGAAGCTCGATCCTACATAACTTAAGTATTTGTTTTTATTTCTCACCTCTCTTGGATAATGAGACAACTTCCTCTTTAGTTTTGCATGCCTCCAGCATAGTAATATCTGCTCCGGCGATGAAACATCCTGGCTTTCCAGAAATTATTACAGCCGCTTCAATTGATGGGTTTGATTCCACTTCATTTACTATTTTGTTAACTTCTTCCATTACCTCGGTGTTGAGGGAATTCACCTAAAAGACAAAAAATAAGAGCATACATTTTGGATGAGATACTTGACAGGGCCCTGTTACTTCCATAATTCTATATTCAATTGAATATTTAGAACAGTTATTACATCAAAGCGCGCCTATGGTGCTGGCCTTCTTCAGCAAGATTGGCTGGCTGAATTAGCGACCACAAGTCGGGCCCAATGCACAGAGGAAGCTGGAGGACTTCTAGTTGCAGAAAGGAGCCTGCCCATCAACGTATCAACGTAATGTACACCAAAGTGCTAACTCAAAGTGAATGCACACACAATGTTAGTGAAAGCACCACAAAAGACATCAATATCTTGAATTTAATATAAAGCAATTATTATATTTCGGATTTCCATCTATCTGACCATCTGTCATCACTTCATCAGGCTGGTATCTCATGAACCATGATAGCTAGACAGTTGAAATTTTCAGGCGATGTACTTCTGTTTTCGTCATAACAATAAATACTAAGATTAGAATAAAATATGCATTTTTTGGCTTCTCTATTTAATGGTGTCTCCCATACAACAAACGTGATTTTCGTATAAACGGTATGGATCCCTTTGTATGCGAGTCCGACTCACATTTAGCCAATTATTAAATTTAGTTGTTAAGTTGGATATGTGATGGCGACTGTAATTTTTATAATTTAAAACTTTCTATTATTAATTTTGAATGTAAAATACTGCATTTCTTTAAATCGGTTAAAATGTTTCTAATTTGGTACTGACCTTAGCATTAGGAGAGTCCAAAGTAATAACATACACGCCATTGACGATTTTGCATTTTGTATGGACCTGAGTTGCTGCCGCCGCTGCATAGTTCCTGCTCGGTACTCCTGAAACAACATGAACATTTCATGTAGTTTCTTTACAAAAGTTAGTCGGTAGACCGACAACTTTCAAGTGCAAGGTAGATCTTACCGCTTAAAAGCAAATCTTTTCGGTTCCTCAAGATCTTGAGGGCGTGTAATATCCTATTGTTAGCCATTATTGTATAATATTACACTCAAATATTACTAGAAGCCAATTTATCAAATAAATATTATAAAAACCAGACTTTGAACCTAAACTTTCGACGTGATCTAGGATGTGAAAGGGGGTGAAGGTAGAAGCCCGGGAGGCAGGGAACGTCAAAAACAGCCAAAGGTCGATGTGTCATTTTTTTACTCTTTTGTCTATGGTTTAGTTTGCAGTTCCACGGCGGAGTACTACTTGTTTTGTTTGTTTGTATACAAAGAATTCCAGCGACATCTGTTATCTACTACAGAACTATTTACCTAAATAAAAGCGCGAAAATTCAAACCAAAATGGAACGAATTCTGATGACGTAATCTACATCTACACATCTTCATACGAAAGATTTGTATTTTTGTATGTGACAAATAAACATAACAATGGCCATGGCCGTGCCATAATCATAAAAATATGGCGAAAAAAAAGGTTTTGTTGTAGGGAAATTCAAATAAAAAATAAATAAATAATATTTAAATAGATAATTAGCTGAATTTTATCAATAACAGTAAAAGGTAGACGCTTACATTTTCACTGAATATACATATAGGTAATAAAAATAAAAAAATCTTTTAAGGGAGACTCCTTTATTCGTTCTTTATTTTTAGATAATGGTACAGATCCCTTCATGCGCGGGCGCGACTCGCACTTGGCCAATTATTTTGGTTTCTGATACTCTTCTTGAATCGGTTCCGATCAGTTTTTTGGAAAAATATTTAATGTTACTTTCTTATTATAGTAATGTATTGATGCGAGGGTTTGTGATAATGCATGGAAATATAATGTATTAATGTTTGTTCATCTTTTACATTGTACTAGATGAATCGATCGAAATGTAATTTAGTAGGGCTTTAGTATATAATGTGAATGAATAGAGGCTATTTTCCTAGTTAACTAATGTACCGAGCAAGCGAAGCCGCTGAATTAACTGGCCAATTTTCCTTTCGTATGTATGTGTGTTGGTCCTCGTTCTCACGCAGATCCCGTAATTTTGAACCGATCTCTACACAGTTCAGGTATTTCTACTCCCTAGGTTCCCATAAAAAAGAAATAAATTTGTTGGCGCTGGTCGATTTGAAATATATTTTTGCAGGCGATTAAATAGTATGTTCTATAAATACGAATAAAATTTATCAAGCTATTATCTTCTTCTTCTTCTAATATTAGGTCCTTACATATGAAATTGGCGTTTTTCGTACTGGCCACTTTAATCACAAATTTCTCCTCTTTGGTAAGGAATTCCAAATTCAAATTTGTACAGCTATAGACTCATGTATTTGTGCTTCGATGATCGTCATTCATTTGTTTTTTTTCTTCTGTTTTTTTTTCTGTTTGCGTCACTCATTTTACAAAATGGAAAACTTAAAATATCGCATTATTTACGAGTACGAGTTCCGCCGTGGCACTAGTGCTGCGGAAACAACTCGAAGGGTGAATGATGAGTATGGCGTCGTGTTGCAAAAGAAAACACACCCTTAAGTGTTAAGGGTTTGGATCCTAGTTAAGATATAAAGTTTATGTAATTACAAACATTGCTTTAAGAAATTGAATTTGCGAGAATTGAATTCTGCTGTTTTGAAAACTTCAGCTACTAATATGTAGGTAGTCTTATTATTGAAATAAAATACAAAATTCACGATGCGTCAAAAAAGGAGAAGTAGGCCAGCCAAAAATATATATTTTAATAAAATAAAGCATACATCACAAATCCTTTTACATCGTTATCCAGAAGAAAAGAAAAGGTTAAAGTAAAGTATCTCATTTCCACTTGTTGCAACCGTCATCGCCCCTCTGTGCCGTATCCTTGGAGATGGCGCGATCTGCCACCCTCAGGCCTCCCCCAACCCGCTTCGCTCTAACTTCTCCCTGTTGACACCGACCCCCTTCCAGTGTTGCTAGATGCTTAGTCAAGTTTTTTTTAAATAATCTTTTCTCAGAGTAACCATGGATAGTATGAACAATCGATCAAATTCAGATAAACTGGCAATGAAACCACCTGAATTAAAGACCTTTGTTTACGAAGGTAGTGAAAACATGACGTGATTATGATTTTTTAAATTAGGTATTGGTAAATGTTTCCTATTTAGTGCTAATGTGTTCATTTTAAGAATGTAGCGCTTTAGAGGTCCTGTTATGTTAGATATATTTTGAGTAATAAAAGAATTTAAATTTGTAGGATTTATTTATGTCCGATTTTTATTAAATAAAAATCGATCTAAACCAAAGCGCCTGTAAAAAAGCCGATGTCAAAGCAAAAAGCAGCCCAAAGCAGCGATTGCACTAAAAATGGCCTATTTGACTGCGTGTGAGACCAAATGGCAGGAGGATATTTGTATTTTATATTTATAACAAGAGTTTATTTAAGCACACTATAACCCCACCGCACAGGCACCGTTCAAATACAGCAAATAAGTTGTGCTATAAGAATTACTATGTATCAGCCCCATAAATATAGTTTGTTTTTATTCTAGGTAAATGTTTTTTTTTTTCAAGCGTTACTTTACGGAAATCCATTGTAGACAGAATAATAATATGAAAATAATTTTTATCAAACAGATCATTCTTTATTTATCCTCCATTGAGGTGTAGTAATATAGTATGTATATAAGTAATGTTTACGACATCAAATTCAGGTATAAAAACAAAACTTTGTTTGTGAGTTTACCAGTTTATATTTCTTTTTATCAAACCATTTTTAATACTCAAAGACTGCACCAATATCTATAAAATTTGGGAAGTAGAGAGCGTTCTTATAGATAGTCTATTTTATACTTAGCATGTAGGTAGTCGTGCTCCGCATTATTATGTAGTACACTTTTTTTTTGACCGAATACCTGTCTGTATACTACTATATTCGCAATAAATTGATTTAAATTTGAATTAAACCGATACCGAACCGGTGAAAATAATAATGCGTATTTTATATTCACCCACCTGGCATCCCTATACCGCCCACTCCACTTGCGAGCTCTACAGCCGAGAGTGGGTCCGCGTCACTCGGGTAATTACACATCTAAAGCTTTTGATGGTGCGGCTTTGGTTCGCAGTACGGTCAGGAAAACGATAAATCATTTCCGGAACCGCAACTTCTGTTGAGACCTCGAAGGAAATTGAATTGTTAACTCTCATGTCTAGCTTTTGACGTTGAGCTTGAAGATTTTACGACCAATAATAATGTAACTGAGTTCTTCGCAAAAGAAAATCGGCTGATCGTGTATTCAACGCTGGTTCTCCAGTACGAATATGGTTAAGATTGAAATTAACGGTAGCTTTTACTCAGGAGACCCTTTTGAATTTACATTGAATTTATTTACTAACGCATTTCTACAATTTAAAGAACATTTCCAGCTTGAAGGTTCATAGGTATGTTCTTAACACTCTGAATTCTTTTCCCGATTTTTAAGTAATATATATCCTATTTTTTTACTCTGAATAGGTCAGCGCTTGACCACAATTCACTTGATGGTAAGTGATATTGAGGTCTACGGTGGAACGCGCTTACCTATAAATAATCGGTTCACTCTCGTCTTGAAAATCGCTAGATTGTAGTCATTGGGGTACAAGGTATTCTAAAGTTTGCAGTTCGGATAACAAAGGTGGAGGCAAAACGCTTTGTGCGTGCCTTGGGCACCTCAACCGTAAACCGCCTGATATGTATAATCTAGCTGATCTCCTTTATAGATATTGTACTTACGAAGTTTTCAATTCCTTTGTGCTAAAAATGAATAAATCATTTTCTATAGAACGGACTGATACTTTCAAGTGGAGTGGAGGACAGGGATTTTCAAACTATACGCCGCGTCGCACTAGGGTGCCGGCAGCGGCGTCACTAGTCGATTCTTACGTTTCTGCGTAGTGATATGTCATCATCCGAAATTATAAATACTCGTATTTGCGTCGGTAAGTGCCTACATGCTTGATCTTTATCTTAAACCGACGATGAACGAAAGTTTAATACGTCCCTGAGTTACGAGCTTGAAATGCATCGGGGTGAGACACTTGGTCCCACGAACTGACGGAAGGTGGAACAGAACCAAATAGATACTGGTCGATACAAGGAAGTCGCAATCTTCAATCGGAAGAAGAATCCGAGACATAAATATTTTTGGTTTATTGAAATTAGAATAAAACTAAACTTATACTAAATTAAATTAAATTGTAGCTTAACCTATTTGTCTCCAACTATTTATGTAGTTTTGTTTTGATTCTTTGTTTCTTTCTAATTTATATTTGTTCATGTTATGTACACATAGTTAGGAAAATTATCTAATTTTGATCCTGGTTAATTGATCTTTTTTAGTTATAGTTTTGATTATTTTCTGTTTTGTGAACCATAATAAATAAATAAAATAAATATAAGACTTCAAATTCTAATTCATTTGTTCCTTAAAAATATAGCATAACAGAGGTATAGTCTCCAAAGCGCTACATTTCTTAAAAATAACATATAAACACTAAAAGTAAACATTTGTACAATACTTAATTAAATAAAAAAACAATTAATACGACTTAGACTTTAGCGAGCCAAATTTAGACTAGACTAGCAGAGGACTGCTTAGTAGTAGAAAGGCTTAATCCCAACAGTGGTAGAGAACTAATTGTGGATGATGATGATGATGACAAAGGCACGGCGCCATGAAAAAATACTAAACTTGTAAGTGCGCCGCACACTGAAAAAGATTGGAAGCCCCTGAGTTAGGGGGTTTGAACGAATTGAATCAATTCCCAATCCCACCTCGGGGGGTGGGTGCGGGTAGGATGCTAGGACCCACTCAATCGCTTACGCCCGCTCGAGTACTTATATTGTACCTATGTAGGTATCCTATGTCTAGCTAGATTAAGAGGCATCAGACAGAATAATGAATCTTTCCCCCTTACGTATAGAACCTACCTATGATTCTTATCAATGGGAACTTCCTGTGTTTAAGCAGAGTTTATGCTGTGTGATGTACGATCAGTACGATGTTTCAATAACTTATTTAATTAGTTATTATTAAATTAAAGTTACTAGAAACAAATGCTACTAAAATTTGCAAAACATCAACCTTAGAATATTAACGCAGTAGTTTTCAAAATATTTTGTCGAGGTCTATTAGAAGGTCTTAGAAACTTTCAAAAACAAACATATTATTTGGTTTTATAAACTACCTTTTGCCCGCGACTTCTGTTGTGTGTTCTTTAATTATTGGGTCATAGGTATGTTTTGGTAAGGGCAGTACCCCTTTAAGGCAGTACCCATTTCTTTTTTAATTAAAATTGAGAACTTGAAAGTCTATTTTCATAATATCGAGAAAATTCCATGCGAATTTAGGAATTCATTTGTAAAAAAACATTCTTAGTCCTCGCGAACATAATGAAGTAGTAGAAGTAATCCTATACCAAGCTTTAAAGTTCAGGCACAGTAGTTTCGGTGTGCGTTGAAACACTTAGGGCAATGTCTGATATAGGTTTTTTAAAACATGGCCCTTCTCATAATATGACATATCCTCGAAACAATACCGTGAACTAGGTTATAAAGAGACAGCCTAGTGTAAAGGTAAAAATAAATTTTCGAGTTATTTTAGTAATTACGAGTAATACCCAGCAACATATCCGAGTCTTCACTCACAATTTACTTACCTATAAGGAGTTTGTGAGTACTTACTATGATTTCCTGGACACTATTTACCGATCGTTTCGTTCTCAAACAATGACTCAAATATTAATAAAAAAAACAAGAGTACAAAGCAAAATCACGAGTAGATAAATAGGCCACAAAGTGCACTTAACAAATTTAGTGTTATAGCCTCTTTCGTCGTCCCTACTCCCTATTAGGATTCAAAGGACTGCTCATGCGCTGCGGCTAATCTTTTAAGTGGACACATATATATATGTATGTAGTCAAGTATCAGGAGTATCGTATAGGTCTGTAGGATTATAGCACGGTGGTATAAAGTCGGAGGAACGGGCGGTGGCCACCGTAGTCAGTACAGAGACAAGCTTCGGTCGGGCCGCGCTTGCATTTTACGCGACCTCGCAATACGAAAACGCAGCCATTCACTAGCACACGAGTACAGAATAACTTAATATCAACAGTTCACAGTGCGCCTTGGAGCAACGAAGCCGGATTTCGCTAATTTATTCACATCTAGGTGAGTATTAAAATTGTTTGCGTTTGTGCGAAATTGTATTGAAATCTTATTGAGTCTATTAAACTTTTTGGTGGTGCAATGATAAAATAATTAGAGCTAGTATGGACATTCATTGACATTTACCCATGCATTTAATCTACCTATCTATATTAGTAGATACTAAAACTGCAGGATATTTTATTACCTAAATTAGGTACTAACGATCTATACTTGCACTTTACACAATTTTCTATTTGAATGTCGCCTTAAATTGATATCGGTTGTGTATTTAAAAATATTACTAGGTACGTATTGATGAATGTTTATGATATGGTTTTAAATTTATATTTACGTAAGTACCAGTGTAGAATTAATAACATATGTCAGAGAATAGATAAAAAAAATTGCCATGTCTCGTACTGGCAAGGAATTTAGGGGCAGATTAAGTATGTA
This sequence comes from Mellilla xanthometata, assembly GCA_035578125.1. Classification (NCBI taxonomy): domain Eukaryota; kingdom Metazoa; phylum Arthropoda; class Insecta; order Lepidoptera; family Geometridae; genus Mellilla; species Mellilla xanthometata. The sequence continues at coordinate 6,794,273 of JAPUBQ010000024.1, forward strand.
GGTACCTAATCAAGGGTATTTTTCATACACAACAAACCAATCATTCCTTCATAAGAAACTAGAAGAAGAATGAAATAACTTCTATCTGTCAGAAGTCGCGGATAAGATCATAAGAACTTGTTTAACTAAATGGTGAATAAACATTATTAAATTGAACAAGTTTTTTACAATTATGAATTAAGTATTAATTGGAATAGTAACTTAATATTCAGATTTATTTAACAATGTTACGTTTAACCCTGAGTTTATTGTAGGTAGGTAACTACTTTCTCTAATCGCCTGACCCAGATCCAGCCCGATCATGTCATTCAATTGATTTAGTGTCGAGATAATTACTGAATAAGATAATAAGCTTTTATAGGTTACATTACTTTTGAATAAAAATTACATCTAAATGTTTATTAAAGTAATTCTAGAAGTGCTGAAAAAAGCTATCGGGTGGACGGACAGGCAGCGGGCAGTGGATGGAGACGATATGCTCAGGATAGGGTCGCATGGCGTACCTTGGGAGAGGCCTATGTCCAGCAGTGGACGCAGACGGGCTCATGATGATGATGATGATGGACGGACAGACGGAAGAACTGATGGACAGAAAATAATTGTGTGTATGGAAACACAAAGTATTTTTTTCGCTTTCCCAATATTCCATATTATTATTATTTTTTTAGGTTTCCCTAAAAGGTAAAAATGGGACCGCTACGCTGTCTGTCTGTCTATCTCCATGCGGTATCTCAGAAACCGTAATAGCTAGAAAGCTCAAATTTTCACAAGATATTTATTTACCGTGCCGCTATAATAAAAAATACTAAAAATAATAAATATATTAATTGGGGTTCCCACACAATTTCTTTCCAAAACAAAGTTTTTTTTTTGCTATATCAATAACGGTAGGTGCCAGGCACTTCAAATTTACACAAAATATTTTAATGTGTATTTCCTATCAAATAAAATTATAAAATTTAAATAATATAAATATTGGAGTGGGGCTGCCATACAACTAACGCCATTTTTAAGCATTTTTTACTCGATCTTTATCATCAATGTTTAATTTTACATTACATTTACATTATTAAAAAAAATATTTACTTAAGGGGTAAATCCCATACAAAAATGGTACGGAACCCTTCATGAGCGATCCAGACACGCACTTGACCAATTTTTTTTTAATATTCAATATACATACATATAAAATTCTAACATTTCAATCTCATCAGTCTCGGCTGTGTATTGAACATAGTAGATTTTATATCTTATATAAAATTTCCGTGTCACAATGTTAGTTACCGTACTCCTCCGAAACGGCTTGACCGATTAAATCACCAAATTTTATATGCGTATTCAGTAGGTCTGAGAATCGGCTACTATCTATTTTTCATGCACCCAAGTGAGGCAAAACAACGTTTGCCGGGTCAGCTAGTAGTAGATAAAAGTAACATCCCTATAGTGTGAATGAATATGAATCAGGGACATTGGTGAATAATGCATAGGCACTGAGCATACGGGTTCTAGATATATGGAGCTACTGAGCCCAAGGGGTATGTACATATACATATACACTATACACATATATACTACATATGTATATATGTTTGAATCGCCTAGGTACTTACTTACCTTATGAGAGGCGAGTACTGTTTAACAAGTGAAACAAGTGAGTGAAGTAAGTGGTACTTTTCTCAAACTTCTTCTTCCTCAACCTTTTCCCACTAGGTGGGGTCGGCACAGCAAGTTTTCCTCTTCCACACGATTCTGTCAGCTGTCATATCCACATTCACTCCCTTTTCTCCAACATGCTACATTATTGATTGATGATGAGATGGTTAGATTAATATTTTTTATGAATTTTTCTCTTTTACGTTAGGTTTAGTCTCTGTATGTCTCTGTCCGCAATTACTTCACTGTAAGTATTGTATAATATTATTTTTCCCAAGTTTTTAAAGAAATATATTTTATCTGATAGCACACACATTCTAATGTAAATAATAGTGAGGTTTTTGGTAAAAATGTTTATATGTCTATTATTACGTATTCTTATAATTTTTAATTGTTATCGGAAGTCTGGTTGATAAAGTTTTGTTTGATCGTTACATAAGAGATAAAAAACCTTCATTCAGGTATGGTACCTAATCAAATTAGTGGCTCATCAAAATAACACACGAGTAGTGGCAGTGATAAAAAAAAAAGTAAGTGTTTAAAAGAGTTTTGTTTCTCATTTTATCTATTAACTCCGTTTTGTATCCAATTACGATGAATAGTTATAGAATATTCGTTTTACTGGTGTGAGTTGTAGTGGTGTGGTAGTCGGCCGGAGGAACATACCCAATTTTTTTAAAATATTTTAATTATTCATTGGTTATCTTAACTTGGGTTTCAAATCACAGTGGAAGTACACTAAATATTTAATTTTGTCTTCTATTTACGATGAATAGCGTTTTGATAAAGATACTTGATAAACGGGTTATCAGGAAAGGGTATGGTAAGCCGAAAATCCCTAAAAGTACTCGTTATAAAGAATGTGTTCTGAAAGTTTCAGCGGGAAACCAGCAAATTTTTGTTTCCATACAAAAGTTGAAAATTATTTTTTATAAAAAAAATAGCACAACCCTAAATTACTACGATCACCCATTCATTCAAAACAATCAAAGAAACAAGATGGCCTCTCGGCTACACGTTAACTCTGCGCGTGGCATCTGTGCGCCTAGTAGATTCATTCACATTTTTCGTTCTGTACCTACGCGCCGCCTCGGACTGGCGCGCGCCGAAATCAAGACACGTTTATTTTACCTATTTTACTTTTGGCAAGAAGACAATCGGGTGCCAGGGCTAAATTATTGAATTACAAAACTGGTTTTACCTTATTTAAAACAAAATATTTAGGCAATAATAATTTACACACCACAAATCAAATTAATTTCTGTATCTGTGCGATGAATAAATAAATGATAGGAGGAACATACCTGCCCAAGTTTCATAGTAGCGGTTCAAAGTGGGTCCCTTGCACCTCAATACAGAGCGCAGCACGGCGTCGAACGGCACCTGTGGCGCGGGCTAACATGTCCGGCGACGCTCGCAATTGATCAAATGTTGCGCTTATTCGAGCTCGCATGTCTTCTTGTGTACTGCAATCGTCTGCGTAAACTTTATTTTTGACGTAGCCCCACAAGAAGAAGTCAAGGGGCGTGAGGTCGGGCGAGCGGGCTGGCCAAGCTACGGGTCCACCTCGGCCAATCCACAGCGGGAAGCGTTCGTCAAGGTGAGCCCTGCAAGAGCGGGCGTAGTGAGCTGGCGCGCCGTCGTGCTGGAATATGACATTCCTGTACTCAGACAGCGGCAGCTCGTCTAGCGCGTCCTCTAGCTCTGTCTGCAGCAGCTCCAGATACTGAGCAGCACCCATACTGCTGGGAAGAAATATTGGGCCAATAAGGCGCGACCCAATCATCCCAGCCCACACATTAATCCGCCACTTGAACTGGAATGCATCTTCCTTCGATACATGAGGATTCTCGTGCGCCCAGTAGTGTTCGTTATGGATGTTGCCAATCCCGCCCCTGGTAAAGGAGGATTCATCCGACCACAATATTTTGCTGCCGAAATGTTCGTCCTCACTGACTTGGGCCAAGTACCACTCACAGAAAGTAATTCACTGAGGGTAATCTGGCGCCACAAGTTCCTGTGTAGGCTGGAAGTGGTACGGATACTGGTCGTCATTGTGAACGATAGCCCACGCTGCGCTCTGACTTAAATTAAAAGCTAGACCGGCTTGGGTAGTGCTGCGCCTCGGGTCCTCTCTGAAGTATTCCAGCACTTGCTCTTCCAAATCAGTTCGGCTCCGACTAGCCGGAACTGGCCGCCCTTCAGATTGCGATGAACGCACGCTCCCCGTCGAATAAAGACGGCTCGTCAAACTACGAAAACAATTGTATGACGGTAGGGGCAAGTTGGGATACCGTTCCGCGTACAGTTCTCGCGCACTCGTAAGAACACCGTCACATTTACCTACGCACATTATCATGTGATAATACTCTGCATTCGAGTACATCACCATTCTCACTCACAACAATAACACACAAAACGAACTAAATAACAAGTAACAACAAATAAACTAAGTAACAAAACAATACAACTAACGGAAACAAAACAAAAATATCCGGGAGCTTTCAAAATTCGTAATCCGCACGAACTGATAGCTAATAGCAGACTAACAAGTTGAAAAAATAAAATGTATTAAATATAAAACCGAATAAAGAAAGCAGTGGAGTAATAATGATGATTAATTTTGATAACATTTGGTATGCGAGAAATTGACCCGAGCCTAAACCGCAGTATTTACTTTTTATTAGTTTTAAACTAAATAATATTCTGAATCCGCATTTTAAAAACCTATAAATGAAATTAATATTTTTTTTTAAACAACTGTAGAAGTTTTTTTTTATATTTTTCTTTTACGGAAATTGCAAAAATATGTCAATTCTAATGAAAATATACAGTGTTTCCCAGCTAAATTGCAGTAAAAACATACTAAGTACATAAGAATTATTTGATTTCTCCGGCGAAATTGCAGTATTTTCACATATTTTGCAACAATTTAAGTGGTAAGTTTATCTAGGAGAATAAATAAAAAAACCTATTAAAGTGCAGTATTATTTGCCTCCATACAAGTTGATTTTACTGCAAATGTAGTTTTTATTTGTATCCCTAATTATAGTGCAGTATTAGTTCAGTACATTTGCTATTACTGCATTTTAACTTGTGTAGATTTTTTTGAACCTGTGAAAAACCAAATAGAATGAAGGTAAAAAAAGATTTGAAACGTATTAGGGTTTAATTTTTATACTGCTCTATGTAAGATGTTTCCATAAACTATTTTAGTATTATAAGTAGCATTTAAATTTAATAGTGGTTTTAATTAGTGGAGAAGCATAATTTTTATATTAAATTTAAAGGTAGTTTTCTTTCACTGTAAATAAAGAACTTCAGTATCTTATTTAAAAAATCTATTAAACAGCAGTTTTTTTTATATTAATACTGCACTTTAGTAAGTAAAATTAAAGGTATACTTTTAAAAGTGTAGTAATAGTAGAATTTAATACATTTTAACTAGTTTTTTTATATTTTTTTTGTTTTTTACTACTTGTAGTAAGAGAGACCAAAAAAACTTAATGGTTATAATTATTGTATTTTAAAACAAAAATAATGTAACAACACAAACAGTAATTCGTTTTTCCTATTACTGCACTTTATGTTTGGGAGGGCAGCATTAGTATCCTTTAAAACCGCGGGCAACACCGCGGAGCGCAGCTAGTATACTATATCGGTAAGTGGCGGCATATTATAATATTTTTAACCAAATAAAAAAAAAACATTGTTAACTTATCGATTTCGATTTACCTACTATAAAATATTTTATTATTTAATGATGATTATGTCAATATTACCATTAATATACCATTTGACAACAATCAGCCCTTATCCGAATAAAAAAGTACTAAATAATAAATTAACATTTTACCTAGTTCCGCAAACAATAAATTATTAGCGACTCCATTGCGCCCTGCGTCTTGTGTTTTAAGTTTTCTATGATAGCTACCGATTCTTTTGATATCGCATTGCCGCCACGGCGCAAAGGAGCCGACAAAAGAGAAGCCGCGCGAGCGCGGGCGTTCGTAGATACAGTACAGCAACTTACATGAAACTTTAATAAATTCACGGAAATTAATTTAATCACTAAAATAGGAGATCGGTACCTACCTAACTGGTTGTCATTATGTTACTAACGAAACAAAACATGTTTTATAACGAAAAACAAAAGACTGAAGAAAATAATGTTATTAAAAACAATACAAGCATTAAACAAAAATTGAAAAGTTTTATGTATCTTACTTTCAACACATAAATTCCTGATTATTCGTTAAAACTAGCAAAATAAATATTATTTTTTTATTATAACAATTTATTTGGTTGGTATTTTCATATCCTACTACTGTATGTGTGCTTTACTTTCTTCAGCCGTTTCTCTCACGGTACAACATATTTAGTTTTGTTACCTTAGTTACGTATGACAAGAAGTTAGGCTACTGCTTTCATTTCTGTACAGTCAGATTCTATTGATATAGCATTGCCGCCATGACACAAAGGAACCGACATAAGAGACGCCGCGCGCGCGGTCTTTTTGTAGTGATTTTTTTTGGTTTGTTTCGCGAAAGTTTGTAGGCAACTGGCCGCGATACCAGGGTTCCATAAGTTTTAAGTAGTAATAAAAGACTCCTCAGCTAAGCGAGCAGACGACAATTCTCATAATTTATTTTACGTGCTCGAGCGAAATACCAGGACTTCATAACTTACGAGATAGTTGTAAAAAATAAAGGCGAGTACACAATTTATTTGTACATGTTAGAATTAACATTAACTAGGTTGACAATTTTCATCAAACGAGTTGATGGCCTATTCCGTGAAAATCAACAATTTTATTTATGAGTACCGATTGTTAAAATTCTAAATTAAATTTCAAGTAAGTTGTTTGCCTCTTACACTTTATCTTAGTCATACTACGATAAGCTGTACTAATTTGAAAATGTAATTTCTGTTACTAAGCACGTTCTATCCTAGACCGTAATGATTGCTTACCATCAGGTGAATTACGGCCAAGTGCAAACCCATTCCTTGTAAAAAAAATATTATCATGTCTGTGTCATTATTTAATTATTTAGTTTAAGCATCAACATCTAATGCTTGCTTGCTTTCCGTTTGAGTAAATTTATTTTATCCAAAATGTTGTAACTCGTAATTATGTTACGTGAGTTATCTGACTCCAGTGTGTAGTCGGCTTAAAACCGTCCGGCAGGATTGTCCTATGTTTGTCTCCTTCTTTTCTGTCTGTCCCTCTCTCTCTCTCTAAAGTTTGTTGACTTATTGTTCATTGATAAATGCGCGAGCGCGGGCGTTCGTAGATACAGATCGCGCGGCGATCGCGCGAAGTTTGGCTATGACCTTCGGGTGGAGGGGATTACTGCGCATGGGTACTGTCACGCACACAATACTTTTCCTTTTTTATGTACCAGGTTGGATATTTGAGTGGGAGTGGTTCAAAATTCATGTACAGTGCTAATGCTAGAAAATAATACGAAATAGATTAAACTTCTTCATTTATTAAAACTATTTATTAAAATTGATTTTAAAATGCGTACTAAAAACATTGTTTTAAAAGGAAATAAACATTTTGTATAAAATGTTTAAGAATAATAATTAATTATTATTCTTAAACATTTTATACAAAATGTTTATTTCCTTTTAAAACAATGTTTTTACTACGCATTTTAAAATCAATTTTAAATATTACCAAAAAAAAAACTTAACTGACAAACTTAAACAAACAAACTCAACAAATAATAACAATCGACAACAATAAACAATTAACGAAAACAGCAATTCACTTGTGATCGTGATAGTACAACAGGAGTGCGCGGGACGTCGTATCGGTGCGAGAGGCAGGGAACGATTGGAGCGCCAATCAGAGCACCGCGTGCTATCCCACCCACACACCCACCCCGCACCCCGCTAACCGCGTTGTTCATTGATAAATGCGCGAGCGCGGGCGTTCGTAGATACAGTACAGCAACTTACATGAAACTTTAATAAATTCACGGAAATTAATTTAATCACTAAAATAGGAGATCGGTACCTACCTAACTGGTTGTCATTACGTTACTAACGAAACAAAACATGTGTTATAACGAAAAACAAAAGACTGAAGAAAATAATGTTATTAAAAACAATACAAGCATTAATAAACAAAAATTGAAAAGTACTACTACTGTATGTGTGCCTTACTCTCTTCAGCCGTACCACATATTTAGTTTTGTTACCTTAGTTACGTATGCCAAAAAGTTAGGCTACTGCTTTCATTTCTGTACGGTCACAATTAGCTGTGCGCGGGTGATTGACCGGAACATTAGGGGCGCAAATGACGTTTTTTTGTGAAAACTTTAGAAGGCTTTATTTCAAAAACTAAGAGGCTTTTCGGGAAACTGCTTGAACAAAAGATGTTCAGAATGATGTGTACTTTAGCGTGTTTTCGGCTTACCATACCCTTTCCTGATAACCCTGTAGAAGCCCAATTATAATTTTTGATTTCGAATTAAGTAATAAAAATGTTTCTTTCCTCTTAACTGAGGTGGTTATTCTATAATGACGCACACTCAGTCATCGCGAGTTTGCGGAAAATACGACAGAATTTACGAGTGGTTCGACCGCTCCTCGGTTCATACAACCAGACCAAATGAAGTGCATTGCGTATGTAGGGAATCCCGCATTTCCCATCATCGTGCGAATACATATTTACCTCATATTTAACACACGACATTTTACCTGTATATTAACTTCGTAAGACAATTATCAAACGTAGGAAATATTATGTTTTTAATGTTGCCTATTGGTTATGTAGTTGATTTTTACCTACTGAACAATTTTGGTAGAAATATAATTATCTTTGCTAATACTTTTGTAAAGGTGTTAGTGATTATTAGTTTGACTTTGTAATAGTTTTAAATGTCTTCGAAGAACGAAACATCAATCTCATTTAAAATTATTATTTGTACCTTGATGTAAAAAAGAAAAAACGATTGAAATCATGGAGGCGTGTCGATACTTCGTAATGCTTGGGTAATTAAATTAATGGACAAACTTATGGTAATAAAATAACAGTGAATGGTTCTTTAAATAAATAAATAAATAATTGGTGGAAATGCATTCATATAAGTTTTAAATAAATCAAAACAATTGAACAGAGTCTAAAGTTAAAAGAGTCGCTTATATTTGAAAGCTAGAATATTTGGTTAAATCATGGGTATAAAATAAATTTAAAAAAATCACGTATATCCATCCCCAAAATGCATCTTCATGTAAGTAATTGCTATAGAATACAATTAGTATTATTTAAGAATCTAATACGTTCTAATTATCTCTAGATTATGGGAACGTTTTTTTGTGATCGCGTGTTAAACTGGTTTCAGGTTACCTTGGCCCTACCTACTTAGTTGATATTACGATGTTTATGATAGTTGAATTTGATTAGAATTCAATAAATCTCTTACATAAAATTAATAATTTATCATTTGTTTCGTAAATATCTTTCTTCTTATGTACTTTTTAAATAAAATATAATAAATGAATATTTTTGTTAATACGGTCACAAAAGAAAATTATTATTTGCAAGCAGTTGCAAATTATTATTTATATGTGATTACTTGTACGAAAATACGGTCACAATTATAAAATGTTGAATAAAATCTAACAATTTATAAAATCTAAATAAACTAAAAACCGATATAATCTAACTTTCGATGCATTCAGAGCACTATCTTCCCCGGATATCACGCCTATTGAACGAATGACCGTTTTTATGTTCAAATAAATATGCCCTACGCTCTAAACCATATGAGTTATATACCTACAGTTGACGACCTCGTTGGTGTAATGTTTACCATGACGGGCTGCCAATCAGAAGGTTCCGGGTTCGATTCCCGGCACGGCCATCATCTACCTTTGTGCTAAACTAAATTTGTTGGCTGTCGGTCTGGGTGTTAAAGATGTATCTATATAAAGTAACTATGTATGTATATGTAGTGTATCAGTTGTGTTAACAACCATACTACAAACTAGAAATGGTTCAGTATGGGGCTAACCAGCCGGGTGTGAAATGTGTCAAAAAAATTGTTATACGGCACAAGGCCAAGGCTACAAGGTTTCAAGCACAGAAAACGTAGTTTCAAGCATACGTACGCTTGAAACCCATCACAGTTCACACAGTACCTACATGGTGGTTTATCAATCAGTAAGACTACTTTTTAGCTCAAACAAATTAATATACTTTGTCTATGCTCTTAGGATATAAGTTAATTAGTTTCCCTATCAGAGTTTGGTAGGCTAAGCTGTAGTACGTAGCTTAAGTATCCTTTTAAACATGAACCGTGGCTACTGGTCGCCGGCGGTATGGTAGCCGAGGTCCGTCAGTAACCTCGCACCACTTGCTCGGTGTCGACGACTTGCGCAAGCGCCGCTCTCTCGACATTGAACAAGGACTATTACTGTACTTACAGTACTATAGTAGGGAGGTACCTATCTCCCTACTCAGGGGCTGGGAGCCCATTGAAGTAACGTTTTATTTTAATTATTACGTTTAGACTTTTATGGTAGGTTTTAGTCTAATTGTATAACACTCATGTTAGTTTAAGGTAGTTCATAAGATTAGCAACACCCTAATGTTATCTACTTACTTACAAGTTACTGTATTAATTTAATTTGTACTGTGCATGTTATGCTGAATAAACGAAACTAAATAAGACATTGGTTGGATATGTTCAACCAATGTCTAAGTCCAACCAATGTCTTATTTAGTTTCGTTTATTCAGCATAACATGCACAGTACAAATTAAATTAATACAGCTGATTTAAAGTTACGCAAAACCAATGATGATGGTAATGATGATAATCTTACTTTGTCCGTTTGCCCATCTTTGTCCATTCTTCCTAAGACTAATAATAAAATTTGGCACACCTTTGATTTTAGTGCATTTAGATATAATTTTCAGGGCCATAAAATATTAGTACCCAACGTAAAATTTTATGGTTGCCTATCATACATGTGAAATGGGGATGAACAAAGAAAACAACGATTGTAACAGATGGCAGTACTAATATGGGCTTCTTCAATAAATATAAATAACAAAAAATAATAAAAGCTACATACATAGTTCTAACCAGTAAAAGTCGGTATCGGATTGACCCAAACAATGATCAGTACCGCTCGCGCTCTCTGACATTGAACCTGCTAAAGTTACAAAATAATTCAAATTCAAATTCAAATTCATTTATTCCTTAAAAATATAGCATTACAGAGACTTAGTCCCTAAAGCGCTACATTTCTTAAAAATAACATGTAGACACCAAAAGTAAACATTTGCACGATACTTAATTAAATAAAAAAGAAAAACAATTAATACGTAACTTATTAAACATACAAATTATATAACAATATACAAATACTTAAATTACTACAAGAAAGGAGACTAAAACTAGACTACTGTACATGAAAAGACTGAGATAAATAAAACACGTGAAAAAATAATAATAATAACTAAAAGATAGTAAGTTATTGTACACTAATATTGCTTTTAATAATGTCTTGATTTTCACAGTATGTTAGTGTACTTTTAGAGAACTGGTGCCAACTGTCCGCGAATATGTCTACATGTGGTTGTGAGCAAGCTAGAGTGTTAAGATGGTGATGCGCTCTCAGCAGCGGTGCCTGAGCACGCGCTTCCGTGCGCGGCGGCTCCGGGGAGAACAGCCGCACCCGCCCGCTCCGGAATCTCGCTCGGTGCTCTGGCACCGCCAGCCGAGTCACTTCAGAGACTAGTGAAGGACATTGTATGATGCCGTTTAAAATCTTGTATAGGGTCTGTAGTAGATCGTGTAATCGACGGGTTTCGAGAGAGTTAAAACCAAGTGCACCTAAAACATAGTTTGACGGATATAGGAAAGGGTAATATCCATATACCTTTTTGTAAAGATATCTCAGAAATCTACGCTGAACCTTTTCTAACATAAGGTAATCTTACAGCTGATTTATTGAGACCAAGTTCAGGGATAAATATTCAAGTCAGACCGACCTAGATATTGTGGGAAAGCGCTTATTGCTGAATTAGTATAGTAGCTAAATTAATCATACCTATTAACTACCACATTCATCACTAACTTCACAATGTCATTAACTAACACCAACTAAAAGTGTTTCTCTCTATTATAGCAAGACACGCGAAAATGTCACTCGAGGAGCACACCAAACTTAATTTCGGTTTGTGGACTACATTACTAACTTTCCTGTCGCTTTACCTACCTGTGTTATCTGTTACCTATGCCTTCACCATTGTGTATTCATGTTTGTATCTAAGTATATATCTATATGTATATAAGTATCTACAAGTATATTTATAGTACATCTTTTCATATCAAATTTTCGCCTCTTTTTCCCATTCTTTGCATCATTGTTTAATTTATGAAAGTATGCGTTCCTTTTCACTTAAAATGCTTATTTTGGTATCGTGATAGTAGTTGTACTTTAGATGCTGCAATTTTGGATAGCCGTTGTTATTTAAAATATTGGCAGTATTCATTGAGACTCATGCATAACTAATTTCTGTATTTTCAGACGCTATGGAAGCCGGAGACTTCAAAGACTTCGCTAAGGCGATGACAGATTACATCGCCGAGTACTTAGAAAACATTAGAGACAGGTGAGGAAAACATTACTTTTACCCCTAATAGGTAAACTACCTATCTACTCTAAGCTAACACCCAAAAGGAAATCTCTTGATTTCGTGGACTTCTGAATTCGCTAATATAGGGATGACTACTATAGCCATCCTTATCCTACTTTTCGTTAGTCTAGTAACTCTGCAAGAATGTAGTTTGGACATTTGGGCTAGCTATTCATAAATAATAGCGACCTCAAACAGTTTTGACAAAGTTAGATTTAAAACAAAGTGTCGGAACGTTACACTAACTGACCTCGATAGATGTTCGGTAAACAAGTAAAAAAATATTAAAGCAACATAGTCCTACGCATAAAAATAAAATACATACATTATTTAGCACACCTTTTTGCCTACAGTTACAAACGATAGTATTTTTGTATGGGTACTATGTAATTTAGCCAATCTATGAGATATTCTATAGAAACATATGAATGCACAATAGGATAAAAGTTAAGAAGTATGCAAATTATCTCGTATTAGGTGCCTAGCTACTAAAAATTTGCCAGTATGTGCCTTTACACACAACTTACACTGTTTTATTTATCTTAAATTTTAATCTAATAATAAGATGACTTGTGTTTAGAAAATAAACTGCCTTAACTAATTATAACAAATATCTAAATATATATATGTACTAGATATAAATGGTTTTGCGAATCTACAGTTTACTCCATAAACCAGGATATGTGCGGAGTCGACTTCACGAAGTTAAAATAAACGTAGATATACTGCTAGTGCCATATAAAGTAAGTGCAATGTTCGCGTTGACCCAATTACTTGCTGAACTTATGACATAACTGTTATTAAATATATGCAGTAGTAACATGTATCTTATAGATTGTACTTATAGGTACAAGTAAAGAATGCAACGTAATGTCTTTATATGTGGTTTTTCAAAATACAATGAATCGTAGCTAAGCACTCGTTTTTCCCAATGACGACCGCTTCAATCAAAAATCCATCGACGGACGGCAGAAACCTAAACTTATTCATACAGAACATGTTAATGAGATATGTCCACGTTGTGACGTCATCAGACAAGTGGTGCCGTCAGTGAAGCCGGGCTACCTGCGTCCGCTGGTGCCGGAACAGGCGCCGCAGCAGGCGGAGCCCTGGACGGCGGTCATGGCCGACATCGAGCGCGTGGTCATGTCGGGAGTGACCCACTGGCATTCTCCGCGGTTCCACGCTTACTTCCCCACCGCTAACTCCTACCCGGCCATAGTGGCTGACATGCTCAGCGGTGCTATCGCCTGCATTGGATTCACTTGGGTAAGTCCAATGAACTTCAATGCCAGACAAAGATAAGTGAACTTGCTCATCTGGGCAACGAGCGAAACTTCCTGCTTGAAAATAAACAATGATTTTCCGGAACCCGTATGAAAAATATGTTGCTTACTCATTCCAATCAAGGAAAAGCGAAACAGGTGATACGTTTTTTCTTAGTGTACTTATCTACTTTAGTATCCAAAAGAGGGATACTGAAGTGTAGCATTTTTAAAGTAATGCATTCTAATTATCAAAGAAAAAATTATAAGTGTATTTAAACTTGTAAAACTCCGTTTGCCTGCTTTTAACATTTGTAGGTTAAGGTTCTCGTAATAACTATACAATGTGAAGACGCCAACGACCTATAGGCCTGAGCAAACAGTATTAACAATTTAATGTTCAAGTTCAACTTATTAATATGTAAACCAGTGTCAATGTTAAGATCAACATGAAACTCGAACAAGGAAAACCAGTTGTAAACGACATTCGCATACGATACAGGCGTTATACCTACTGACCACTTTTATAAGCCAACTACAATAGCAATAGTATACGTATGTGATTGGACATAATATCCGACCGTAGAAGGCAAAACAGCAATCACAAGAGACGAAGGTGACCGCTATTAATAATAAAAACCTTGATTAAATGACCAAACGGCAACTGTTACTGTATCAATGGGTTGGGTAACTTTAACATCTGATTAAGATAATGATAAAACCCATAATCAAGGAAATATAATTAGAAATATATTATCAGGCAGACAGTAGGGATACTCCTATACTACTTAGTTTAAAAGAGGACATAATATTTTGAAATAGATAACCGTTTATGATTTTCTATGGTTTTATGATAGAACTAATAAGCCATAGGCTCGGTAGGTAACAGTTAAAAATAAGAGTAGATTAGGATTGAGGATGCACAATACGCCCCTAGCGGGATGTCAGTGCAGCTCTCATCACCCCCACTTCAAATTAGAATTAAGCACTTACCACGTCGCTGTAAACCTGTAACCGATGATCTATAATCCTTCTAGATTGCGAGTCCAGCGTGTACGGAGTTGGAGGTTGTGATGCTTGACTGGCTGGGCCAGATGCTGGGTCTTCCCGAGTGTTTCCTGGCTCGCTCGGGAGGCGAAGCTGGTGGAGTCATCCAGGGAACCGCCAGCGAGGCCACCCTTGTTGCTCTACTAGGAGCAAAGTCCAGGGCAATGCAGCGCATCAAAGAACAGCACCCGGAATGGACCGAAAATGACATTCTTGGGAAACTTGTGGGCTACTGCAATAGTAAGTTATGACTTTGTGGATAGATAAAGATAGTTGTCAACTGTAACGTTAAGCCTCAACTCTCAAGTTATGTATAGATACGAAAAGTAGCCGCTAACCGCTGAATGATATCGATAACATGGTTTGTAACGCCCGAACATGAAGAATATAGGGGAAATTCCTCTGATTTTCAATTAGGGAAACTTTATATATTTAAGCCTCTGATGGCTTAAATATACAAAATGGTATTCTTGGTCAATTAATTTTCCTTATATGAATGTACTTACATATATGAAATTTATGTAAAATGTACTAGTTAGGGTTGTCTGGCTTGAAAAATTCAGCGTTTGTTTTAAATAGGTTTTATAATTATTGTATTTTATAAGAGTTTTTTTTTTAAAGTTCCTATACAATATTTTTCAGAGCAAGCACACTCCTCGGTAGAGCGTGCGGGTTTACTCGGGGGTGTCAAGCTGCGGAGTCTACAGCCAGACAGCAAAAGGAGGCTCCGTGGAGATATCTTGCGTGAAGCTATCGAGGAAGACATTAGCAAGGGGCTCATCCCATTCTATGTAAGTCTGTAACTTACGCGAAACTATGCTATCTATATAAACAAACTAGAAATTCACCGAAAAGTACACATAGCTAACGAAATTTCTCGCTTGTATTTAATTAATTACTGAAACTTAATCATAATTTTACTAAAATTCATATAATCTTTTAACGGTATAGTTTTTTTATCAACCTGCCTAATATAATTATTATTAACATAAATATTTAAGGTCTCCCATACCTACAATAATCGTAATTTTAACCGACTTCAAAAAAGGAGGAGGTCATATTATTGACTGTATGTATTTTTTAAGCTATTTTTTTGCTCGATATTTATACTCGTACATTTGGTAGACCCTCTTTTCACAGAATATTTAATTACATATATGCATTAACTTTAAAAAACTAACAAATTTTACAAAATTAAATGATAATAGTTAATGATATAAATACAATAACCGACTTCCACTTAGGAAAATTATTTCTAAAAGGTGGCCGACTACAAAAATATAATGAGTAGTGGTAGAATTTTCTTTCACTCGGTCATAGATGGCCAAGAGATTAATTCAATTGCTTTGAAAGTTTAGTTAAAAAGATTACATATTTAAAAATGAATATAACTACTCACCTTAATATTTCTTTTTCCAGGCTGTAGCTACTCTGGGAACTACTTCATCGTGCACTTTCGACGATCTGGACGAGGTCGCTGATGTTTGCAACGAGCGCGGCGTGTGGCTTCACGTCGACGCCGCGTACGCCGGCTCGGCCTTCATCTGCCCCGAGTACCGCTACCTCATGAAGGGCATCGAGAAGGCGGACTCGTTCAACTTCAACCCCCACAAGTGGCTGCTCGTCAACTTCGACTGCTCGGCCATGTGGCTCAAGCAACCGAGGTGGATCGTAGACGCTTTCAACGTCGACCCTCTCTACTTGAAACACGACCAGCAAGGATCGGCTCCGGACTACCGCCACTGGCAAATCCCGCTCGGAAGGCGGTTCAGAGCTCTCAAGCTCTGGTTCGTTCTCAGACTGTACGGAGTAGAAAACCTTCAGAAGCATATTAGGAAGCATATTGCTCTGGCACATCTTTTCGAGAAGCTTTGCTCGGCCGATGAACGATTCGAAGTGGTCGAAGAAGTGACCATGGGGCTCGTCTGCTTCAGATTGAAAGGTTCGAATGAAATTAACGAGGAACTGTTGAGACGCATCAACGGACGTGGCAAGATTCACTTGGTTCCTTCCAAGATCGATGACACGTACTTCCTGAGATTGGCGGTTTGTTCTCGCTTTACTGAAGACAGCGATATTCAAATCTCATGGGAGGAGTGCAAGCTTGCGGCTGATGAAGTGCTCAAAAATTAACCGAGTATCAGCGTAAAATAACCGTTGAGAGCTTCATTATAGTATGTTGATATCTTGTTGGAAGTATATGCGAAAATATAAAAGTTGTATGCGTAGCATAGTAATTATATATGTACTTATATACCTAATTTATAGTTTTAGATAAAAGTCCTACCTAGTTCTTGCCAATAATAATTGTAATAATGGTGGTAAGCTTTTTAAGTCTTATTGAGATCTTGGTAGTTTAATTAACATACGTTGATTTTATTATTTTTATACCATTTTTATTAGGTAAGTATATTAAGTTGAGCACTAGAAAACTGTGATGGCTTTTTATTAGTACCTATACGTTTCATCATCTTAGACAATATTTTACACATGAAATGTGATTGAAGAAATAATCAATAAATAAATTAATATAAGAGTATACTGTATACATACCTATCTTTACTTCTATTTTGATAGGTTCTCGTGTTTGACTTGAATTAATAAATGTAACTTATTAAATGTTTTTGTGGTCCAAATGTTGTAGCCGCGTGTTGAAAGTAAAATAAATGTGACGTACACCCTAAAATAAATTTTTATAATTTGTACCCTTTTACTTTCCTTGCCTAATGCCTCCCTATTTACGTATCCACATAGAACTTACAAACAAAATCAGCAAATTAACACATGATGTATTACAAAAATATATGTATGTACTTATATTAAAACTAATAGCAATATAACTTTTTGAAGTCCGTAAGAAAATAATTACAATTGGCATTTATTCTATAGTTCTATTCTCTATGCTAAAGTACGTCTTCGTGACAAGATTGATTTTAATAGCTTTTATTTTATTCTAAATTTTATCGTGTCATGTGATATTCATCAATAGTTTTTATGGCACCCACCTAAATGTTTTAAAAATGAAATTATCTCGAATTAAAATAATATCGAAATGGAGCCCCTGGGCAAGGAAATTTATATGGACGGGGTTGGACAGAGGTTGCGAGTGGGATGGTATACAAAGAGGGCTGAGCAGCGCAGTGTGCACAGCGGGTCAGGAGCAGTGCATCCTGGACTCGTGTAGCATCAACCCCAGGATCCAGGAGCCGAGGGTTATCATCATCGGCGCCGGCATGGCGGGGCTCTCGGCCGCTCATCGACTTACACAGTGTGGAATACGCAACTTTGTCATCTTAGAAGCCAAGGAAAGGTTCGTTATAGCTATTGTTCTAATTATCAAATTCATTTGGTGGCTAAGCACTTTTATTTTCTCTCTAAGTGTTCATCTTTTTGTATATCTACAATTTAACACTGCAATAAAAATATAGTTTGTTTCTTTTATAGACCAGGCGGCAGAATTCATTCTTGCTGGCTTGGCGACGCTGTGATAGAAATGGGCGCTGAATGGATATTCGGGGCTTGCTTGCCAAATACGGTCTACACATTAGCATCACAAGACAGGCTTCTCCAGACACCTCTGCCACGTTTGGATTCATCGAAAGGCCTGTTTTGTACCAGCGAAGGAAGAGCCGTCGATCTGCCTGTTACGATAACTGCATACCACACATTCAGACAAATTGAACAACAAGCAGCTAATTTGTTTAGACTTGGTGGAGACAGAATGCACGGAACTTTATTAAATTTTCTAGGTCTTCGCATTCAACAAGAATTGCATAATTTTCCTGAAGATCAAAGATATGACGCCGCACGCGTGATGTTTGGATTGACAAATATTTTACGCAATAGATGTGGCGATGACTTGTCGTTAGTTAGCGCAGATCAGTACGGAAGTTACATCGAACTTCCTGGTGGTACAGTTCGTGTTCCGTTGGGTTATGTGGGAGTATTAGCTCCACTTTTGCGAGGACTGCCAGACAACTGTATCCGGTACAGTAAGCCGGTAAACGTAATACGTTGGGGTTCCGGTCAAACAGGATCAGGTCGATCCATGGTGAAATGTTGCGACGGCGAAGAACTGTACGCGGATTACATTATCATCACCTTGTCGCTTGGATGCCTAAAATGCCAGGCTGATAAGTTGTTTGCACCACCTCTGCCAGTATGCAAGTTAGATGCCATTTGTAACTTGGGTTTCGGCCTAAGCGATAAGGTATTTCTTGAATACGCTGAGCCGTTCTGGGTATGTCACGAAGGAAACTTGAAGCTGGCCTGGTCTGCGGAAGAATTACAGTGTAGATGCGATTGGTCTCGCGGTGTATGTTCCATAGATGAAATGCCGGGTAGTAAGCACGTCCTGTGTGCTTGGATATCGGGCCAGGAAGCTGCTATAATGGAATCTATGGCAGATAACGATGTCGCCGAGGGTTTAACACAGATTCTACGCCGATTCACCGGTAACCCTTGCTTGCCATATCCCCAGATGATGTTACGTTCAAGATGGGCATCAGATCCTCATTTCTGCGGAGCTTATTCGTACATGAGCTGTTGTTCGACAGTAAGTCATCAATGCGAGTTGGGTACTCCCGTGCCCGGTCCATGTGACCCGCAGCCGCCTATCTTATTATTCGCTGGCGAAGCGACGGTACCGGGTTACTTCGCCACAGTACACGGAGCGCGACTCAGCGGCATACGCGAGGCCGAAAGAATCATATTGCTGACAAAAAAATTTGAAGGTCCTCCGAAATAGTTAAGCATATTTTTGTTACTTTTTATGTCAGTCTTTTGTGATACTTTACAATTTGTGTTTTTTGGATATAATCTTGTAATTTAAATTGTTACACTTTGTTTAATTTGTAGAGCAGTATGTTTTTTTTTTATTTTGGAAATATCATTATCGGGGTGAATTTAAAGGGCAAGTCGTAGTAGGTTCCCAATTCCACAATATAGCTTGATAGCAGGTGCTAGCGATATTCAAGAATAACGACCTAGCTTTGTAAGCTTTTTCCATGAGTTTTACTTGTAGTAGGGTTTGTAATGTTGAAGAGGTAAAATTCCACTCTGATTTATAAAGTAAGTATACGTGACACTTGCTTGCTAACTTTGTATTCATAAAAATCTTATATCTGAGTTAAGGCCATCCGATGCGATCGTCGAAGTTGTAATGGTTCGTTCACACGGTCAGGTATAGATGGGTGACCAAAATGTAATTTATCCTGATAGAATGAAACGATTAAGGTGGATTGGAAATTATTAACACCATAGATTGTCTACTCAGCTCGCACGAAGATGACCATTACATTTATACTAGGTAAAATACCGTAGTAAGTTTACAAAAACCCACGAGGCCGATTCTGACAGCACCGCAATACTATAATGAGGCTTCTAAATTACACAAACACATTTAAGTTTGTTTCTATATGTAACAAATTAATAAAAAACCCGACACTACTTTTTGTGGCTGCGCCGGCGGCCACCTAGGACCGATTTTTAATCAAACAGCTAAAAATACTTTCAACTACTCCACCTTCCAAACAGGTTATCTGTAAATCGGTTTACGGATCAGATAACATCACAAAAAATATGAAAATCTGCACCTAAGATGAATATCTACGGATGAAAAATTGCATACTGTACTGTCTCTCTTCCATTCAGATGGATCCATTCATTTTGAATTTGAAAATGAGTGGAAGCTAAATAAATATATTTGCTAATCTTTCGAAACTTAATAAATTATATAATAAATCTAGTTTTTAAGCCACCCGAAGGCCTCTTATTTAATTAATTTATTACTGGCTGTGTCCCGCAGTGTTACACGCGTTAGTCCGGGATAATAAAATAAATAGTAGCCTATGTGTTTATCCAAGGTCTTACCTATCATAACGCCAAATTTTATCAAAATGTGTAGCCGTTTAAGCGTGAAGAAGTAACAAACATACACACACACGTCAAACAAACTTTCGCATTTATTATATTAGTAGGATCCTCAATGCGTTGGAACTCCTTAGCCGAGCTACAGGAACTAAGAAATAGCCACCACGGTAAAAAATAGTCACACCATTAACTATTTCCAATCATAACATAAAGAGCATTAAACGCAAATCAGTAAGGAGTAACACTGAGAAGTGACAAAAATGTAAGGATTTTCGGAACCGATTTCAGCCGCATATTTGAACGAAATGCCCTAACGGCGGTTGTAGAAATTTCACGCAATGAATTTATATATAATTATTCAACAATATTGAAATTTGAAGCTCTAACGATTCTAGATAGTATATTTATTACCTACATAACAAAGTAAGATTTGTTTTAATTTCTATTTTCGGAAGCACATTTTTTTTCTAAATTTTTAAAACGACTCTTTTAAAAAAAAAATAACAATACAGAAAATTTCACATAATCGTGTATTAAAACTTTAACGATTCCGAATTTACGCAAGATTTTGTAGGATTATGCTATTTTGCTCCAATAATAATTAGTTCTTATAACAAGAAGTATCCATCACTATATCCATACTTTCTTGAATTTAGAAGGAAGCCTTCTAAAATATATAAAGACTCAGTATTGTTTTAATAAATATTTTATTGTTCTAAGAGATTCATTACCCAAAATATGTATATATATATATCAATTATCTTATTATTAAACTACTACTATTTATAATAGTGTGTCAGTGTTATAAATATTGTGCTATGTATGTATGTTGTGAATGGAAATGAGAACTCTTTATTGCAAGAATATTCTACAGGCTATTTAGGTCAAACAGGTATTATTTTGCAAAATATGTTGAGGTAAATGAGTTGAGGCGAGCGAGGGTAACGGCCGAGACTCGTCCATCGCGCGACTGATCTCGTTCTACAACTAGACAGGTTATTGACACCATTCCATGTTTGCCGATCAACATCATATTCCTATAAATACGTCTTAAGCAGATGAATTTAGCACTGCAAATAATTACAAACAAAATTTTAACCCTCCAAGAAAACTCCCACTGTTCCCAGCACTGAAGGGCAAATCGTCAAATTCAAATGTAACTTTATGGCCAGAGTATTTTTTATCCCTATATTCCACAATGTAGGAATAAGACGGAAATCTATTCTGGGGCCAAATGAAGCTTATTTTATACCACTGGTCTTTTCTTATAAAACAAGGCTCATTTAATTCTATATTTACCACAGCATCATATTCAACTGTGTTCATAAAGTTGGTAAATTTTATAATACTGTTATCAGATTCACTTGAAATAGAGACGGACAACTCTTCAGAGTAAGCTTTGGCTGTGTTGTTGCGGAAATATACTGCAGGAGCCATCCTTGTCGGTACACACAGAGAATTTATAAATACTGACTTGTTTGATTTGATTCGAGATTGGATCACATAGTTATTGGAGTCTATCACTATAGGTGCCATCGACCGCAGCGGGCTGCGGTAACACAGATACCACTGTAGTTTGAGAGGATTCCTAGGTATAGTTAGTACACCTACCTCGTCTGTTGTGTCTTTGTAACCATTTGTTGGCAACAATTTGATCTTATTCTTTATAATTTCGTATTCTTGGGACAACAGCAGGTTACTTGAATCTGTAGTGATTTCCTCTAAGTCCTCTAATGTCAGCGAGAGAAACCTCAATAACTTAAATAAGCCCTTACTTTTAAGAACATTTCGCCTATTTTCAGTAGTCGGTGGGATGTTACTTTGTTGGCAGCTATGTGTGGTCCACTCAAACACATGTCTGATGAGATGTTTTTCCTCAATATTCATGTGATCGCTTTCAAGGATAGCTTGCATGCACGGATATGTGATAGAGTTTATCTTTTCCTCCAGTAAGTAGTTGGCATGTTCACATAAAAGTTTCAAGGAGTATTTAATCAGCTGCTCATCTTGCATGTAGTCGGGATAGTTCAAGATATCTATAACATTGTCTATACTGATGTTTGCCTGAATGTAAGCTATACATGTGTCAGTTAAATGTTCCAGCAAGTATTTCCTAGAAGCATACAATAGTTCAAATGCTTGTTCAATGCATTTTATCTCTACATTGTCAGTGTATATGTAATTCAATACTAGCTGGAATGTATCAGGCTGCAAGTCAGTAATAACTATATCACTGGTATTGGATAATGGACCATAAAACATTGCTTCAAATACAGGGCTGCTAATGCCTAGAATTAGTTTATGGGCCTTGAATTTTTCATCAGATACACTGAAGCTGCAGTCACTCCAATCGTATGATACGAGAAGTTTCTTCACACGATCGTACAAACTGGTCTGGTTATAGTTAGACTTGTCATTCAAATATCCCATCTGAAACAACAACCAGGTAGACTAAAAATATTTAGCTGCAGCATGTTTACGTAGGAAGTAAATAAGGTTTTGTAGAGTCGCGTAGAACATTAGTACGATTACATAGGAGAATATAAGCGAGGAGGATACTCAGAAAAGAAACGGCAGTAATGAAAACTGGCTATTCAACGGGTATTTTTAAACTCACTTTGTACTAGATCACCAGGGTCACTTCGCTTATCACGTTGATGTTACTACAGAACGGACCTTGAACTTGTTTAGCCCTATGTACCACGGACATGTGCAGGCTTTCAAAGATTATCACAGTTTGATAATTTTTCAAAGTTCAGTAGCAATTGATTTGCAGAAACCTTGAAATATAAGGAACTTTAGCTATCATGTAACTGCTAATAATCTCAAACAAACTAAAAATATTTGCAAACACGTAATGTAAACAAATTCAGCCCAGTGAAGAAAACCACAGACCAGTAACGAGAAGAAAACCAAAACATAATGTGATATAGTCTGTGGAATCAAGGTAAAATCGTGGAAACGTAGACGGAGAAACCAATGGACGTAGTCACATTTCCATCTCTTTTACTCAACAGCGAAACAGCCATATGTAAAAATAACATGCGTGAAAGAAAAAGGCTTATACTGTTTTTCTCTCTGTCGCTGTAACTGTTTGACACCAAGCATTTTTGACAAGTTTGGTGTCAAACATTACTGCAATTCAGAGATTGTTGTGTTTTTTCGTAAAACTATCGTTTAAAATTAAGTGTAAGTATTATCCTCGCGCGGTGAATAGTTTTGAACATCGACAGAATGGTGCAGTGTTGTTTTGGGTTATTAGAATATAACAGAACAAGGTTTATGTGATGTTACATTCCACAGGTTGTTACTGGCCTTTTTTATTTACAACATATCTTCTAAAATCAATCCAAATATTAATTAAAGTGGATTAATTCAGGTACTACTTATTTGGATGTAAAGTTCTACTTCAAAGTGGCAAAACATGCAAAAGCAAAATAAAAACCTAACCTACAAGAAATTGAATCAGGGCTGCCATAATCTAACTTTCAATTTTCCCCTAGTTTTTCAAAAACGGTTTGCACTGAACATGAGAATTGCTTAAGCAGTCCTTGGTTAACTAATTTAATCTAATTCGATCGAAATATTCGCTCGCTCGTCGGGCTTTTTTTTACACTAAATGGGTTAGCGCTTGGTCTCAATATTCCTCACGGTAAGCGATATTGTGATCTAAGGTGGACTGCGCTCGCCCAGTAAAGTTAAACCCAGTTATTTGACATGAAGTTACCATATTATATAATTACTAGCGACCCGCCCCGGCTTCGCACGGGTGCACAGCCAATACTAAATATATCTCCATTAGAACTAACTAAAGGACCGCCCGCAAAGCGCTAACTAAGTCTTGCTCCCGGCAAAAGTGTTCACTTCTGCCTGCAGTTCCGCAGTGCAACTAATCGTCACATTTTAATTTCACCACAACTTCAAAACCAAACATCCAATTTTGATCATTCAAAGACCAAATATTACCAACATAAACTGTACTTATTGATGAAATAATTTATTTTGATAAGGATTAATAGCGTGAGTAAAATAAATGCGTTTAAATGTAGTCCTAAAAAAATTCAAGATTTTTAAATAAAAATGTGGTTGTTGTGCCTCACTCGACATAGATAAGTGTAGTGTGTTGCGGACTTTTTTGTAGATATTTATAAGATCTACAATTAATTTCAACATTTTATGGTTCTAGCTTTTGTAGTTTAGGCAGCGTACACAAAATAAGTAACTTCTTTGGTTGATTTTTTTCAGTTTGTGTCTGAAAAATCCAAATATCTTACGGAACCCAATTTTTTTCCAAAAAAAAAATATAGTCTATGTTACTTGTGGATAATGTAGCTTTCGAAAAGTGAAAGAATTTTTAAAATCGGTCCAGTACTTTTTGAGCCTATTCATTACAACCAAACAAACAAAGTTTTCCTCTTTATAATATTAGCGTAGATAGTGTAGATATTTTATATTTCTTAATATTTTTTTACAGATTTCCATCGAATGCTGAACTTGTAGAGATTTGGATACAAGCCTATGGTAGATAATATTTTATGATTGGAAATCAACGCAAAATTCTAGGATTTGTTCCAACCATTTTATGGGTGACGTTTTTGTGAAGCGTGGAAATAAAGAGTAAGGAATGTGTACAATAAACTGATTTTGCTTAAAAATTAATAAAACATAGAAATATAATCTGAAGTCTTTTTCTTTATTATATGTATACCCTTACCCTAATTTCCCTATCTTCAATGAAATTCTACTAAAGTGGCAACATTGTCCGAAAATATCGCTATCTCATGTGCGGTCACACAGTACCTCAGTCTATTGTTTTCTCCGTGTATAATATGTGATAAATTAACGAAAATTTTTTTGAATCTCTGACTGTATAACAGCCAGACGAAAGTAATATGGTCCAGTTTGAGGTATTCTTTTTGCAGAACATAGGAATTTTACTTGTAGATATGTTAAATGTGTTATAGTGTAAAGCACGAAAAACGAAAAAAAATATTGGTTTCTTGATTGTCATCTAATAATACACGTCAAAGTCAGATATCAAAATTGTCATTTGTGTTGTAGCGCGCCGCCGCCGGCTTGTGATATTGAGTCTAGATACCTAGTTTTTGTTTAATGAAATATGTAGCTAGGTTGAAAGGCCGAGAATTGTGTAAATTTTTTAAATTCAACAGTGATGGAATCCTTTCAGAGTTCTGTTTCGGATTTTGACTTGAATTTCTTCGACCAGATTACAAATGCTACACGGGCGACTCCATCGGTGCGTAATTTTAGGTTATATTATTATCGATTCAATAATGGTTTCCCTGTCCTTGTGCAGGGCCTTACTTCAAGGTACTAATAAAAATATGAACCATGTAATAGGCTAGGCTATCTAACCCGGGCATACCATAAACACATCCAATTCGATAAATATCTAGAAATCTGCTTTAGGTTATTTATTTATATATTTTGCAGCAGGGCGTGATTGTTAAATTTTTTTAGCATTTGTACCAAAAAGCCTCTACCAAAAAAACAAGAGTCCTAAAAGAAGTGTAAAATTTTTCGAAAGATAATTTATTTTTGATAATGTATAATGTGATTGATCTGGATATCTGCCATGTTAGACGACTAAGTGAAGGCTGGAGTAGGACGAACAAGTCTTCTTTTGTCAAAACTAAACACAAAAATCACGACCAAGATGAATGGATAGAAGCCTTTACCCTCCAGTAGTTACTTTGCCTGGCAGCATTTCCTCGCTGAATCGCAAGAGAAATTTGCTGCCGCCAGTATTCTCTAGCCGATCGACATTCTCGCAGATCTCTCTCCCATCTCGTAACTGCTGTCGGAGATCTGCCACCAACTTCCTTGTATCAATTCCCCAACGCCCCGCCACCACAACAGCAAAAGGCATAAACTCATATGCTGCTTTCAAGGCAGAGTACTTCTGGTGCTTGCCAATGGCAGCTGTCTTCACACCCCTCCACCTTATCTCTGAGTGGCTGGAAGATGACAAGATGCGAAGGTGCTTATGCATGTGGCATCCTAGATTAGGCACTGTCCCTTCTGCCATGGAATAAGCGTCTGTCCATCATGTTCCTTACCATCAAAGTGTCACAAGCCTAGAGGCTGGTGAGGTCTTTGTCCCGGGCACCAGAAACAGCTCAAGGTATGAAGTCTGTCTGCTTCTACCATGCCACAGACACAGACACAATGATGAGGCTCACAGATCACACACCCGAGTTGGTATCTCGCAGCCACCCTAAGGGAGTCTTCATCCAGAGATGGCATTAGGGCAGGTTAACTCATACTCTGAGACTCTGTGAACCAGACAGGTTATCACAAATCTTTTGGGAACACGGTTATGTAGGTATACCTGCATTAGGATGAAGCACTGGGAGCTTTAGTTGAAAAGGGGGATGGAAAAAGAGCCACCAAGATTTGGCAATATTTGTTTAACCAACCTAGAAACACTAAAAGATGATGCTAGAGAAGCAATAATATAAGGCCATCCTCATGCACATGTCTTTTACCTGGGCCCCACTGGAACCCCACGAACGGGTTGACAGACTGAGCCTAAAAGTAAAGCATCTTCTTGATCACACGTTTAATGATATTGTCAAATTGGAAAACCTAATCTGGCAGTTTCCATGTTGCCACTATTCTCACATAACATATGTTAGCTTGGGCATTCTAAAACAGGTCCGCAACAGTAAGCAACATATATTGAATTGTTTCAGGTCCAATGTCCTGAAGGTCGGAAGCTTAGTATAACACGCCTCAAGGATCGTTTAAAGAGTGTTAGGTAAGTTTTGCTTATGGTTTACTTGTATTTGTGTTTATTAATTAGCTGAGTGAATAGTGTGAACCAAGTTTGCTTTCATGTTGGTTAGGCAATAAAAATATGGCCATCCTCCTAAAAAATTTTACTTTTTTGGCTATTTTTGATTGGGGTATAGTGCCCACAAAAAATATTATTTTTTGCAGTACTATATTTATCAATTTGTTTTATGGGTGAGCAGCATTATATTATGAATGAAATTTTGTATGTATTAAAATTTCATTTCTATTATAATCAATGAAATTTTATTTTCAACAGCTAGTTCACTAAATGTAGATTGCTCAATCGAAGATTTTAATAACATTTGGCACAGCAATCAAATACCATATTCTCAAAAGATTTCCTGAATATGAATTAAATTGGTTAACAGATTGTTGAGATATGAAGTGATAAAATTTTAAAAATTACAAAAGGATGTTTCAAGAAATTTGGTTTGTGAGATCTACTGTTTAGTGAAGTACTAGTTAGTTATGTTAGATGACTTCATACTTGGAGAACCTTAAGAAATATAGGATACTAGCTGACCCGGCAAACATTGTTTTGCCTCAGTTAGGGGTACAGCGCCATCTATTGATTACTTACTCAACCCAGTCGAAAGGTATCAACATCTGTTAGAATCATTTGGAGTTAACAGATAATTGTGACTGTCAAATAATAACTGACAATAATTAGCAATAAATTAAAATTGCAACTATAATTTGAGATTTAAACTATCCTATCTCTCAAGTTGGATCGAACTGCACATGGTGTGCGAATTTTATTATAATCAGTTAAGTGGTTTAGGAGTCCATTGAGGACAAACATTGTGACACGAGATTTATATGTATTAAGATTATATTTATATTAAGATTATTAAATTGAAATTCTTATTTTTTACAGTCAAGTTGTTCAGAAAGCCCAAAACACAAATAAAATCTTGATTGATGTACAAAATAAACTAGTGGAGACAAAACATGAGTTGGAAGAAACAAGGAATTTGCTGTTTAAGAAAAATGAACATGAGCAAACTATTTTTGAGGAGCGCAGTGTTTACTTCGAACAGGCAAAACAATATTTGAATGTAAGTATGACTAATTTATGTTTATGGTAAAATTATTTAGTGTATTTAAATATTAGTATAATTTATAACAACAGATTAATTTCACATGTATTTGTATGTATGTTTCTTCCTTCTTATTGACATCAGTATATTCCAATAACTTTATTAGATTTTGAAGATAAATTCATCATGGTATAATGGTCTTAAATTTTCATATAATTTATATTAAGTGTTTTAACAGTGTTAAATAAGGTAAAGCTAAATGGTGGATTTTTCGCACATAATGGTTATGTTATTATTGGGAATCCAAATTTAGCAAAATAAAATGGATTCATAAATATTGAAAAGTCCTTGGTAGGTTTGTTTAAGTGATGTATTTTTTCGTTTCAGGATATACAAGAATTAAAAGAACGATTGGCAAAATCAGAACAGTTAAATCATGATTCTGAAATGAAGGACCAAGTAATAAACAGCTATATCGAGCAAGTGAAGGTATTTTTCATCTATTCTTATATTAAACTAGCTGAACCGTTTTTAGCAAACATTGTTTTGCCTTATAAATTATTTCTAATAATAAGAAAAAAATAAGGGTCAACCACCCTCATCACTTAGGGTTTCTCATACCTACTGAAAATACATATAAAATTTGGTAAAAATCGGTCAAGCCGTTATGGAGAAGTATGGTAACTAACATTGTGACATGGAAATTTTATATATTAGAAGATTATTTAATTGCCTAGTGCTAGTCGGGCTAAGGCACTAAAGATTCGTACCATTATCCATATATGATTGGAAAATTTTAATTTTTAGGGTTCCATATCTAAAAGGTAAAAACGGGACCCTATTACTAAGCCTTGCTGTCAAGACTGTACTGTAGTACACAGACTGACAGCGACACTGTAGTACTGTCGCTGTCAGTCTGTCACCAGGCTGTGTCTCAGAAAATTTGATAGCTAGAAAGCTGTAACGTTCACAAGTTATACCCATACCACTATAACAAAAAATATAAAAAACTAAATATTAATGGGGGTCCCCATAATATTTAGTTTTGTAATGATATCATATTATTTGACTTGTAACTTTGGTGTTATAAATAAATTAATTGTATTTGCATACAACAAACATGATTTTTTCGTATTCTTTTGCTCATTATCAATAACGGTAACACAAAGACGTTTACTAATACAGTAGAACCTCTATAAGTCGAATATCAAGGGAGACGCCAAAAAGTTCGAGTCACAGAGTTTTCAACTTATGGAGGATTTCGACTTTTTTTTGCTTTAGATAATTTGGTTGTTCTGTTGTACTAATCGATGTGTATTGCATTAGAACCAAACTACTTCCGACAGTATTTAAGTCGAAAACAAATGACTTGCTTAGATAAATTTCAAAGGAAATCGAAGTCACCTGACACCAAGCTAGCAAACACGTGTTTACGTGAGTCATAAATTTATTATCCTATACTCCTAAAACGTTTTCTAAGAAACAATAGAGTACTCACAATGTCGGCAAGTTCTTAAAGTCGGTAACTTATTTTTGTTCAAACAATAGAGGTACTAAATTCCAAATGATCAAGTTGTAAAGGTTGTAAAATAAAACGTTGCTATGTTCGAGATGCAGAGGTCACATTTAATTTTTCAAGTTATAGAGTGAGAATATATACCAAAACGGCTTAGAGGGACTCTGTGATTATTTCGACTAACAGAGGGTCAATATTTCAAGTAATAGAGGTTTTGGTGTTTGAAGGGAAGGGAACAAAACATTTTTTTGACATTTGGAGGTTTTTGACATTTCGAGGTTCGACTTAACAAATACAAATCATTTATTGATAACACCAAAGTTACAAGTCAAATTATTATTATTAACGAGGTTCTACTGTATCTTTGGTTATATTTTTACAGGGCCTACAGAGTGAATTGGAAAACTCAGAAGAACAGAGGAAACAGGATGCCAGAGAATCATCATTAGCGATTAGACAAGTTACCATAAGTAAAATTCGCATGAGGAAACAACTTGAAAAACTTGTAAAATTCTATGTTGTCCCAACATCATCACCATTATCAATACCACCAAAAAGTAAGTAAATTGAATACATATGAAAATAATATTACGTAATAATTTACTGATTTAAAACCATACACCATAATGTGCATAAAGTTCCTTTTTTATTCATTAGAGCTAGGCAAGTTACCATTCAAACCGAACACCCTGTTAGTTGCTTGGCGACAGAATTTCAGTTTGACCAGGTAACCATTAGAAAATGTGCTACCATCAATCACTCTATCGTTTCTTCACAACTTCTTCCTTCACCGATAGGTTAAGCTTATTGGCTATGATCGAACCCGTGACCTTCGAGAAGCAAGTCAGCCGCACGCCCAACTGAGCTGTCATTGATTCTTCTTTTTTATGAAAGGCACTTGCCGGCTTAATGTAAACTAATTTACCCTAGAATATTCCAATTATTGATAAGTTTGTTTTGTTAAGTTGCTTAAGTCATTGCAGAATCTACAGCTTATTTGTGATTCTAGCTAATTGACTGACTGATTATACCACACTGCTTACGATTACCATAGGATTAATTATTTGCTTGTCATATACATATATGTATATGTCCTAGCAAGAAATCTATTGACATGTATTACTTTCTTTTACAGAAAATGATACCAAGTGGTTGGCTTCTTTGATTAGACAATATTTGCCAGAGGCGAACAAAAATGATGAAACTGAAAAGGTAATTAAAAATAAAGTGAATAACCTAATAATGGATTCTTGTCAACATAGAATATGCAATTATCCATAGGATGTCCTAAAGGATAAGCATAAGCAGCCTACTATATGTTTCCACCACTGGGAGATAGTTATAGGCCATAATCCACCACACTGGTCAAGTGTAGGTTGGCTGATGACACACGTCTTCGGATATTGCAGTCCTCAAACGCTATGCAGTGCTCAGTAGCTTTACGATGAAGGAAAACATCGTGAGGAAACTGACACCCTCACGATGTTTACCTTCCCCGTAAAGCGAGTGTAAATCCGCACATAACTTGAAAAAAAAGTGGTGTAGGGCCGGGATCGAACCGAGGCCATCTGATTGTAAAGCAGCTGTATTTTTGTCCGAGCTCATACCAAAAGGATACTAAGGTCTAAACAAGAAAATATATTTGCAGTATCTGATTTTTATTACATAGTTCTAATAGTCATAGAACAAGTCATTTATGTCGAGAACTATATTAATTCTTGAAAGATATTTTCATTCTCATTTTAAGCAAGTAGCATGTTGGTACAACATTTTCTAGAACTTGCCAGGCTAGCAACCCTCAAGCTGAAAAATCTAAACCACTCTTGTTTATTATGGCACACATCTCTAACATTAGTATATTTTATTATTTCAGTTAAAACTAATTGTATTTGTATTGTTTCCTTACAGATTGATAAGAAAAATAATGTCACCAACAATTCAGACGAAGCTGACTTAGATGAAGAAGAACCTTTAGTACGGATACTAACTCAACAAAATATCCGTACAGATTTGGATTATGTTGAAAGTGTAGACACAGGTCGTGGTTCATCGCTGGAGTTTTCCGATGGTGAAAAGAGTTTTCATAGTCCTGAGTATTATATAGAGGATAGCCATGATGCAGTCACCCATGTATGCAAAAAATGCAACATTCCCAAGTCTGATTCTTCTACTAGTCCAATGTCTCAAGATACATATATCTTAGACAATTCTGCACCCAAAACTTTATGTAAGAAATGTACTTCACAATCGAGAATAGACTCATGTACAAGTCCAATACCAACACTGTTACAAAATGTTGCAACTCAGACTTCATTTGTAATTACAACCCAGGGTAGACAGAATCATGAAATTATTGATAAAGTAAACTTCGACAACGTGAGACTTAATTCGTACACACAAAATACTGAATCTATTGACGGAATAGTTTCTCCATATCACAGAATAGAAGAAAAAACTAAGAAAAACATATTAATGTTACAAGACTTCACATTTGATTCAGATGATGACTCGATGGTAGAGGCTAACAGTAGGCCTGTGAGTCCTGTAGAAGACTTCAACACATGTCTATCTGCTTCTATAGATGAAGTTGATTTGGTTGCAAATCAAGACAAATCAAGCGAAACTACATCTACATTTAAAGAAAGTCAAAATGAAAGTCATATTGATATTAGCTTTGACAAGAGCCAAGAATTAAATGAGCTATATAAAGGTTCAAAAATGCACTCACCAACCCTAGTAAAGATACAAATCACTGCTACATCAGAGAGTGAAAATGAAGAACCAATGGAGATTGTGAATAGAACAAAGAGCCCTGTTCAAGATAAAAGTATATTAACGCCCATATTTGATGAAGAAATCTCTAACTGCTCTACTGTTATATTGGAAACTCAAAGTGTTAATGAAAGTAATAAGTCAAAAACAGAATGTCAGGATTTACATAATAGTAGTACGATTAATAGATATATCAGTGAAGATAGTATAGAGATAAAATCTATATTAGACGAAATGCGACTACATCAACTTATTACACCTATACCTAAGACACCTACAAGAAGTATCAACTCTCCTACAATGCCTCAAGAAGTTCTCGATATCATCCACAACCCTCAGGTGGAAATAATAGCACATGATCTCAATGAAAAGATTAATTTACTCAGGTCGAAAGTAACAGAGGTATTCACACCGTTTATAGAGATTTTGCCACACTGTTTAGAAAAAATCCCGTGTGTTTTTGGCATTGGTCAACAAAACCAAGAATTTTTATCTAATTTACTGATTAACCCAAAACACATGAATACAGATAAAAATTGTTTAAATACTTATGAGGAGAACTGCAATAATCAAATTCCACCTGATGTTCTGAATTTAAATTCTGACTCAATGCTATCTATAAATAATGAAGACGATATTTCTGACACTGAAGAGTTATCGATTCCAGTAGAAGAAGATACGTATGAAGAAATTGCGCAGATATCCACTTATTTACCGAGCAGTATGTCATCTAATACGCATCATGGAGATGTATGTGAAATTAATAAAGACAAATCTATGTATATGAAATATAATAAAAAGATCAATAACACTTTGATAGAGCCAGAAGCTTCAGATAGTACATCTTGTATTATTGTAAATCAGATGGACATAAATGGACCAAATACATACGAGAATACAAAGGAGACTGACAATACGATTACCAATGCTTCTCTTTCAAGTAAGGACACCACCATGAATATAATAGAGTCAAAGAAAAAAATTGTATATGAAACCGCTTCTGATTGTGACGATAATCTACAAGTGGATGAATTATCACAAAATGAAGATATTGATTCAGACCAAGTATCAACAAAAAAGAAAAGAAAAGCAAGAAAGTTAACTAAGCTAGATAAGCTCAGAAAAAAAATGGAACCCAAAGGAAAAATAAAGCCAGTTTTGGCCAAGTCTATTAAGAAACATTTTAAGCCTATTCCGATTGCACCACCACCTTACAAGAAGAGGGTCACAGAATCTGATACGGCAGCTACTTTGAACGAAAAGTCTGTGTACGAAAACGCCGTTAAAGTGATCGCGGCACAGAAAACACTCAGCGAACCTAAGGTAATCGTTGAAGACTGTGTACGATTTAAGCAATACATGCCTTTTAACATAATTCTTAAGAAGGACGATAAAAACAATAATTTGACTAATCCCCTGCCTACACTTACACCTAGTACACCTAATAAAAAGAGAAAATTATCAAAAAAAGTAACTCCACAGAAAAGTTATGATTCAAATTGTCAGTCACCAGATTTAGACGCAAGAGTAGAAAAAAGAAAAAGCATTCGTCAAGTAAGTAAAAGTCCCGAAAAAAATAGACGAAAGGCCAGTACTGATATTATTTGTGACAAAACCCCTAAAAAATTGAAAACTAAATCTCCTGATTGTGACAAAAAAATATGTGTGAACAAATCAGATACTACGAATAAAGATAGCGTCATCGGAGAAAATAATTCTCATAAAGCTGATCTATTTAACAATTCACCTGATGCAAAGAAAGCTGAGCGAAAGAGAACAACTAGCATTGTAGTTAATGACAGCCCTAAAAAAAGAAATAACCAAAATATGGTACCTGAAGTGCAAAGAACGTTACGCAGTGCCTCATTCATCAAAAATAAAGATTCTGTGTGCGTGACTACTGATGTGGCTGACAGAAGAGAATTGCGATCCAACACTTTGATTCATAAATCCGATAATAAAGATGCTCTGCAGCTATCACCAACAGTCAAAAGACAAAGGATTTCTACAATAAAGTCTACACACAACGATACACAAAAAGATCCTGGCAGTATGATATCTGAACAAAAGATTATTGCGAATGATGTAAAAAATAAAGAAATTGTATGTCCATTGAGAACAGAAACCGCTATTTCTGTACCAAAACAAGATACTTTACAGACCAACAATGCTAGAATTGTTTCTTATGCAGATCTTGATTTATCAACAAATGAAAATAATGAAACAGTAGAATTGCTGCAAACTGATGATACCCCAACATCAAAACTAAGCAGAGGAAGAAAAGACAGCTTATTATGCCTAATAATCATGAAATATGGTGTTAACAAAAAAAAGTTCGCCCCCAAAACACAACCAGGTAAGCTTACAACACTTTTAAACAATTTA
This sequence comes from Mellilla xanthometata, assembly GCA_035578125.1. Classification (NCBI taxonomy): domain Eukaryota; kingdom Metazoa; phylum Arthropoda; class Insecta; order Lepidoptera; family Geometridae; genus Mellilla; species Mellilla xanthometata. The sequence continues at coordinate 6,829,302 of JAPUBQ010000024.1, forward strand.
TCTGAAAGTTTTATGTTAAGGAAATTTAATTTATTAGTAAGTTTTATTAGTTTATAATATGGCATGTTGTCGAATGTTTTTTAAAAGTAAATATTTCCGTTGAAAATATTAGTGTCATAATATGTTGTATCATAAATAATTAAAAAAATAATACATTTCTTTTCTGATTTCAGAGTCCAAATTAAAGGAAATAAGTAACAAATTAGAGAAAAGTATTTCTGAAATAGTGGGAACTTCCTATGCAGAATGCAAGAGTTCTATGAAGAGACTTGTCGCAGAAATACGTACATGGGATTTAAAACTATTTATACTTGGAGTCATCAAGTATTTAAGGCAACCAGAGAGAAAAATTGAACTTTACAACAAAGTGATTTCGCCCCCTGCCCCTCCTATGACAAAAAACGAGCAGGTACTGCTTTATGTGATTGATGAACTACAAAAATCTATTGAGTACACAAATATTGTTGAGAAAATACTTACGAACATCGAGTATGCATTGTTTGCTTTGAATAAGACTGCTGAAGAGTATGATGTCATCGAAGCGATGTCGCATTTCTATGCTCTGCTGTGCCGCTCTCGTAACAATATCAGCAGGCTCAGAATGTTCATTGTAGACGCTATGTACTGCTTGCAAATGAAATCAATTCTACTGGTGCAGCAATGCTTGGATGTTTGGATGTTGGTTCTACCTTTAGGTCACACTGGACTTGGTAAGTTTATATTGGGATTAACTTGATAAATAATACAAAAATGAAATAATTTGGCAACTTTACTTTTCTACTACGTTGTCTTTTTCTATTTAAAAATACAGTCAAACCTGGATAAGTAAGAGTTCAAGGGAGTTCAATTTTATTCTCGCTTATAGAGGTTTCTCTCTAACCCGAGTTTCTCGCTAATGTATACTTAAGTAGCGTTTCTCTCTTATAGAGCTAGACAGCAATAACAAGTCAAAGCGAGGACATATTATAAGTATTATGTATATATAATTTTAATAGTATGTATGTTACGTTCATTCGATATCGACACTTAAGTACTTTATATGGGTACTTATCAAAATGCTTACGAAAACAAAACAATAATTCAACTTTCGTTCGCTATTCATTAACTATACACTGACAGTGTTTCTTGGTCAATGTCTCGACGATTGGATTAAGCTTCAACACATTTACGTCTGACGCATATTAAAAAAAACTATCCTAAAACTATAAAAGTATTCCACGAAATAGAATATGTTAAATAATGACGAAAAAACAATACATAAATAATGGTGGGAAGTTTCATGAACTAATTCCAAGATTAAGAATGAGTCATGAAACAGCAGATGTTAAATTTGTTCCTCCTAAATAATACAGAATACAGAACTTTATTAGCCATAAATAACATATGTTAAAAGCAAGTCATACTACAATAATCACTTAAATACTTAAAAGTACTAGTTAGATTAAATAAACTTACATATTTAATTAACTAAATATTCTACACCATCAAATACTACACACAGTAGCGCTTGTTTTTCATATCTATTAAAATTAATATACCTATTACTGATTTTCACACATGGATAACGATTCTGCAAGCCATATTCATATATTCGCTTACATTATAAAAGGGATTACTTTCATAAAAACTCTCTATTTTCTGTCTTAACATACTAATATAAGGTTTGTAATTTTTTTTTTGTACATTAATATTTTTGTATAACACCCCTGTTTATTTTTGCATGAAACAAACGGTCACACTTACTTAAGAAACTTTGGATATACATCCAACGGGTAACATCCCTGTACTTTAGCTAGTCTATTTGCTGGTAGAACTTTACCTACCTTCCTACATAAACAATATGAAATAGCATTTTTTATTTTGTAACATTTTATTGTCATGAATTTCTAGCAGGCTTTTATATGTACGAGGGCAGGTCAATAAGTGACTTTTTGGACTTCTGACCTCTTTCCTGAAAAAGCAACACTGCTTCTGTCAACAAGCATCTATTTGTTGACTCCTGTCAAAACTTGAACTTGCTGCATCAATTATTTTGTGTTTGACAGCTTTTTTTATCAGACTACCCAGTAATCTGATAAGAAAATGGAAAAGAGTGAATTTCGTGTGCTTATTAAGCATTATTTTTTGCGAAAAAAACATTACCGAGACCAAGGATAGGCTTGATAAATACTATGGGGAATCTGCACCATCAATTTCAATGGTAAAAAAGTGGTATACTGAATTTCGTTGTCTCCGCACAAGCACTGAAGATTAACATCCTGGACACCCTTTCTTTTCTTATTGAGTTACCATAGATAATTGACATTTAAATTGACAATTTGACATTTGATTCATATCATATACTTTTGTATTGATATTATATTAGATACTAGAATTAGTAGTGAAAATTGACATTATGATTAATATCATATACTATTGTAATGATATTATAGTACTAGAATATAATTGAAAATTGACATGGATACATATCATATACTTTTGTAATGATATCATATTATTTGACTTGTAACTTTGGTGTTATCAATAAATGATTTGTATTTGTATTTGTATTTGATACCTAATCTGGACTGGTATTCCATAACAATGCCTTTACTTGAATTTAATATAATAACATTGATATAAACCTATCTTCTAGTAATAATGTTATAACTTCATTTACTTTTTTATCTAATTTATTTTTACATTTATCTTTTATTCCTACATGTGTGTCGTCTGCAAATAAACTTATATGTGACCATTAAAAACTTATATGTTAAACTTATATTGGGCATAACATTTACAAGATTGTTAATATAGATTAAGAATAAAAGTGGCCCCAAAACTGATCTCTGTGGTACACCGATTGATAAGTTTCCTACAGTTGACGGTTTTTCTCCTACTGTAACAATTTGCATACAATTAAACATACATACTTTAATTACTCAAGTATGATTAAATAATACTTAGTTCAAAACCTTGAAAACCATAATGTTGTAACTTCATCATTAAATATCATGTAAGTGAGGTCCTGGATATTACTCTCACTTATCCAGGTTTGACTGTATTCTTATCTAACTTATACCATTATTTGTGATAAATGTGATAATACACATTATATTTTGATCAAATTTGAGTAGTAGCTATATGCATGTATGTTTAAGTAAAGTATTAATAACGTGTCAATATCTTCTTCCAGCTAAATGCCCTCTGGTGATCTGTCTAGTGTATTTGTTACATTTTTTCAAAGGCGAAGATAAGTGTAATAGGGTGAGGAATATCAGGCAGACGCTGCGTCAAAAGTATAACTATGATTGCGCTGATTGGTCTGAACCTCAAATACTGGAACTTTTCACAACAGCTATAACTGAAATCAAAGGTAAGTCCTGTTTTTATCTGTATGTGTTTTTAAAAGGTTGCTAAAATGTTGATTTTAATGATAAAAATAATATATTGAAAGTATTTAGTAATATGGAATGTATTTATTAAAGCTTAAGAAGCTGTTAAGTTACAGCATGGGACTAGTAAGCCTTTCAAAATATACTCTTACTCTATGGCGAGAATGTACCGGTTATAAGCAAACGCGCTCGATCGTAGACTGCATTGTAGCTTAGCATCGAGCGATGGTTGTTGTGACAACATTTTACTACCCGATTCTCTGTTTCCTGAGAGTTATCATCCAGGGGTCTTCAAAAGTATATAAGTACATAGTAGACTACAGTAGCATTACAACAAGCAATTTGTAGTCAAACGCAAACCTATCAAGAATAAAAAAGAAAATTACAAAAGTTTTTTTTACAGTAAGTACAAGACATACGTTATATTATCGTATGTCTTGTACTTACGGACATATCCAATATATTATATAACATTTTCGTCATATATTTCACAGAAAGTCCAATGGACAGAAAAATACTGCGGCTTGCTCTGCTGATCCTCGCTAAGCGTAATGGAGCAGTTTGGTGTCACAACAATATTGTCAAAAATATGCTGCAGCCTTTAATTGACAATGGTAAAGCAACGGACTCTGCGAAGAGATTCGCGGTTTCATTACTGGGTCCGTTGCTAAAGCCGTATCCATCTAATATGAAGGTACATTGCGAACTTGCTACAGACTACCTAATGACCATGTTGGAGCAAACAAGTGAGTACCACCGCTATGAGTTTTTTAGGGACATACTATATTATGACATAATAAATGAGTTTTTTAGGGACATAATAAATTAAATATAGCATATTTAATCTTGTATTATGTGCCTTACTCACATAATGGATAAGGCAGTATAGAAGAATCTTGTATAATGAGGACTGCCATGATGGATATTATCATAGTCAATAAAAAGACTAAATATATTCATTTCTGTAATTAGTGGTTTAAATGAGTAGTGCTTAGATATTTTTATTCTTCTGTTAACCCTTATATAAATATCCTTATGCTTTGAAATAATATTAGAGTAAAAATGCACATTAGGTAACTGCTAAGTACTTATGCTAAGTATGTGTTCTTTGCCTTTACAGATTCACAGAAAATGCAGGAGGCGATTGTGTCCAGTTTGATGTGCATAGATAAGAACAACAGCAACAATCGGCTACATCGATTCCTAGCCGGCTGGGCGCCGAAACAAGTGTCACCTGATTTCTTGGTCGCTTTCAGAGAATATGTCAGATCCAAAAAAGTGCATACTTGGAAGAACATCTTATCGTGGGAAATATAATAATCATGTATGTTGTCAGTATAAATATTAGTGTAGTTAATTAAATTTAAGGAAATTTGTAAATATAACTCTAATTTTAAAGTTAAAAAAACTTCTCTTAGAGAGATAGATAGTATGTAACCTCCACCAATAGAGTTAAGTGTAAATACGTAATATTGCTGTAAAGAAAATGTTTTAAAATATACTTCCTGTACAAGGCTGTGTCCGCCTTCTTGGTTTAATTTTATGTAATAAGTATTTCTTAGTACTGTAATATTCTTGTATTAGGCTATCAACGAAGTAATACACATTGTAGTTACTTATAATAGTATTCTTGCGAATTTAATGCAAATAAACTAGCACATTCTAGTGCCAAATTTTAATATGATTTAGTTAGTTTATTGTAATTTCCAAAACAGCTCAAACATAAGTAGATAAATCAACTCATGTTTAGTAATGATTCGTATTATAAATGCGATCATAAGTAGTATTCGTTTTCTGACAAGTAGAGGCCTAACTAAATTATTTTTTGTAATACTGTTAATTCTTAATCTGCCTATAATCGGGCTGTAAATTCTACCCGCTTTTGTTGCAGCAAACAAAAAGGCGCGTTTTATGCGGAATAATACACCCAAATAAAAGTTGCTGACGACCAAAAAACCCGGTATATCAAATATCGTTAAGATTGATTCAGAAACAAACATCTAAATCACTAGCATCCTGTCCCGGCTTCGCACTAAAATAGTGTGAGTAGCAAAGAGAAAAAAAAAATATAGCCTTTGTTACTCGGTGATAACGTAGCTTCCTAAATATGAAAGAATTTTTCAAATCGGCCCAGTAGTTCCGGGGCCTATTCGCGACAAACAAACAATCAAACTTTTCCTCTTTTTAATATTGCTATAGATACATGAGAATTCAAATTTGTTAGTTGATGCTGCAACGACTATGTATTTTTAGTCGTTGCAGCATCAACTAACAAATTAAAAATTGTAAAAATACAAAGTACCCGGCGTCAAAAATCAAGGCCAATCAGGAGCGAGCGAGCGATGTTATAATGAGATTTTACGATATCTACGTGGATATTATACCATCGTGTGAAATTGCTTAAATTGAGTGTTTTGTTGTCTGCGCTATAACAGTAGTAATTATAAGTCAAGTATTGCAAATACATATAAGTTGAATGTTACAACATTGGTGTAAATAAAAATAGTAAGGTAAATAAGTAAAGTTGTTTGCGTACTTGTGTATATAATTCAATGTGATCTGATAGGATAAGTAAAGAAGACTGTATGCAACACTAATGTTCGTAAAAGCATAGACAAAGTATACTAAAGATACTTTGTCTATGGTAAAAAGCCAGGGTTCTAGTTACGAAAGTTAGCCAACGTCTGCACAGACCTAGCAATCTTCCAACTTACCTCATGCGGCCGCCGCGTACCTTAGCTAGTCACAATAAGTGTGCCAGCCTGTGCGACGTACTCTAAGATATCCATAAATATATGTTTAGATATTGGTTATTCTAATTCAATGTTGAAAGTGTATAGAACTTAGTACTATATATGTATGTCTTATTGAACTTTAAGTTTGTATAAAAATTATATAGACCAGGGTTAAAATATGTAATAAAAAGTGAAAAAAATAATAATAGTAGGAAAAAACCCAATAGAAAAGGAGGGGAATATTATAAAAATGAAAGGAAAATTAATTTTTTTTTTCATTCTTCTATTATTTTTATGGTTTTAAAAATTATCGACCCTGGTCTATATAGCTACGGCTGTTTTGTCTTTTATGTCTCATTAAACCTATTTTTTTACATTTCATTAATTTCAGATATCGTTTAAGTAAAATTTACCATAAATGTCGTGCAATTGATGAAATGTGAATGTTATTTTTTATGAAATAGTAGATGGTGCTGTTTCAGCAACGTGGATGTCGTCCTTAAATGTAACATCTTTTATGAAATAAAACAGAAAATGTTATGAACATTATTTTATTTTAGATAATATTTATGATTTAAATAGCCAAGGGCCAAGTGGCGTGCCTTGGGAGAGGCCTATATCCAGCAGTGGACGAGCATAGGCTGATGATGATGATGAGAATCGGCTACTTTCTATAATTTTCCATATTATGTGCCATTAAAAATGCATAGGACCCTAAATTTTTATTTTTTATCAGCAACCTTTATTTTTTATGGCCATTTTAATCATTTTTCATCCCGCTCGATAACTGATCAATTATAGTGTTTTTAACTGTACTTAAAGGCAAAACAACGTTTGCCGGGTGAGCTAGTATTTATATAGATTTTTCTAATACACATTTACTCAACTTTCAGCGCTTAGTCCAAAGCATGCTATATTTTTTACACGAGTTAGCGATTCTCTGGCCTAAGATGGAGCATGAAATAACTGGCTCTCAAGGAGGCTGCCGGAACACTCAGTAAGGTGCTTGGTGATAGATTTTTGAACTTGATTGGTGGCCAGCTGGGCGAGCAAAAAAACATACATCTGCCATCAAGCAGTAATACTTGAAAGATAGATATAATTTATACACATTGCAGGTTTTCTATTTATTTTAATAATTAGTTTTGTATTTTTTAATTTCAACCATAATAACATGAATATTGACAAGTTGCGTTCGAGCGTTGGGCATCAAAAGTTTGACAAATTTATGATAATACTGGACGAAATTCGTAAGCGCCATTTGCAAGAGGCCGGACCCAGTAACCAGGTTTGGAAAAGAAACCAGGACTTCCCTGTGGATTTCTTCTAAGCTCTGTTTCCAGCCTGCACTGAACGACGCGACCAGAGATAGCGATTTTCTTTCCAAACCAGCTAACTCTGTCTTTTTGTCGCCTTCAAGCAAAAGCTCTCCCTCTTTGACAAACTGTATCATACCACCAAAGTGTGGACTTAGTATTTCTTCCACATACTCCGAGCTTCTTGCCTGTAATTGTTCTCTGAAGCTTTCTGCCTCTTTTGTGTTATCTCTAGTTCGTTCCATCAATATACTTAGCACCATGTCGTAGTTGTTGATTAAGAATATAAGTTGCTGAATTCGTTGCGGGAATTCGGCGGCCATTTTCAGTAGGAAACAGTGAACTTCGTCTTGTAACACTAGAAGGATGTTACTGAGTTCTTCCGACGGGAACTGTTCACTCAAGCTCAACATTGCAGCGGAGAACTCTGCATAGCGACGAGTTATCTGTAATATATTTAAAATTATAGGCATCAGCTACTCGGTGAGCAATCATAGACGGAGGAAATAGAATTATAAGTATTTTCTTACAAAAGTTTATTTTCCGCTATCTGGGAGCAAATTTATTCACATTTTAGAAGCGATGACAAGTTAGACGGCCGTAAAATCGTTTTACGTAGTGCAGGGGATAAGTTTCATCCCCAACAATAAGCTTGAGTATTATTTCGGTGAAGGAAAACCGGGCATGGTGAGATAGAGTATTTCCTAGTGCTCTAGTTTTAAATCTGTCGTCAAGCACAAGTGTGTTCAGATACCTCTTTGAGAGCCAGAAAATCAATATATAATATGTGTAAAAAAAAGTATTAAAGCCATAAGATTTGTGATAAAAAAATTAGTTATGAATACCTGTGGAAAAGTCAAAGAGGTTATATTGTAAAGCTTACATAGTGAGGTCCAAGTTCCTTATTTGATAGTTTGGCTGGATCACAGTCCCTTACACTTTGTATATTGAGCTTGAGTACATATTCAAGTCGTGGCCATAGTGTGCTATGCAGAGAGTCCCAATAACTGTAAACACATTTGTAGAATTTCAGCTGTTTGTTAAGTCATCAATTAGCAAATTCACCCTATTCAAATATTCCAAAGACATATGGCTTTTAGAAAAAGGAATTTTATACATTGATTCTCAAGAAAATATTGTTCTAAAAATGTCTAGTAGCTAACGTTATTGATATATATACAAAAATAACACGTTTATTGTATGGAGACCCCCTTTATATTTACTTTTTTATTTTTAGTACCTATTTGTTGTTATAGCGGCACAGGAAAAATATATCTTTTGAAAGTTTCAACTTTCTAGCTATTACGGTTTCTGAGATATAGCCTGGAGACAGACAGAAGAGTCTTCGTAATAGGGTCCCGTTTCATACCTTTTAGGTACGGGACCCTAAAAATGTCTCGCTCAAAAAAAAACGTTGAAGTTATTGTAAGAAACCCTTGGAAGAAGAAGACGCATCATACCTGTCTAAAGCACCAACAGCCCTTTTATGACACATCCATCTGTATCTGTTTATCAACTGAATGCAGAGGAACAGTGCCAAGCAATCGTAGCACTCAAGGACATAGCTTTCCACGTTTTTCTGGAAACATAGATATATATATTTATTATTATTTATTTTTCATTTGTTAAGTCATCATTCCAAAGCCGGAAAAAGTGGTTATGTAATAACAGGTTCGACAGATGTTAGGTTAGTTTTAGTTAAGTTTAATATAGTAATTAAAATTTGGCTAAAGCTCTGGTGAAGAGTTTTCAGGAAGCGCAATATACTAATCATGGCCAAAACTTTGACCTTTCCGATCAACGGTAATGCCCAGGTGTAACTTTTGCATGGTCACCCATCCAAAGATTGTCTGCATTGGCCGTTACTTAAATTTGAGAATCGCATCAAATCATCTTAGTTAACTGAGTTAAGGGTGCGAAAAGTCAAGTAAGTTAAAGTGATTTATGATTTGACGCATTGGCCAAGTGTCGCACTGCTAAATAATAATATAATCCACTCAACAAGTTTGCCTTTACGAGTATTTGTACTCCTCCATAACTTTTGGGACACCGGCGATTATTGAAGAAAAGCAATAGTCGATGCGGTCAGCTTTGCATGGGTGACAGAAAATATAAATATAAAAGTAATTAAATCAATCAGCAAACTTCCGAGTTTTATGTCACATTATAGTCCGGTCAAATTAGACCAAAAAATTAGGGTGAAATTACATAAATTCGCAACAAGCTGAATTTTGGTACAATTGTTCAAAACACGATTATAAACAATAGCTGAAAGTTCCCCATCATTCCCGTGTGTGGAAAAAAAAATATTCAAGGTCAAAGGTCAAAAAAATTAGTTTTTCGCGATTTTCAGCAAATCGGTAAGTTTTATCAAAAAATATTTCATACAAAAATTGTAGATCATAATGTTATCTACAAAAAGTTATTGGATACTTTTTTTTCTACGAGCCACCGTTTTTGAGATATAACGATTCAAAAAGTTGCACATTTTACTTCCACCTGCGCCGGAAAAACTGCTGAACTCGATTTTTTGCAACTGTAAAAAGGGATGCAGTGCTAAATGTGGTTGCAAAAACGGACTGTTCTGTTCTCCGGCATGTACACATTCTCAAGGCCGGTTGTGCTCTAATAATGAATCACCAACAGAAGAGGATCCGTTTGATTCCAACGAGGCAACATGCGATGATACATCGCTATTAACGCAGTTTACATGCACTCAGGATGAAGACGAACAAGAACAAGAACAAGAAGATCAATAAGAAGATTTTGAAAGTTACGACTCGGACGATTAAATTTCACTACTTTTTTTAACTTAAATTCCTTTATCTTTTCAATCTCTGCTAATATCCATTATTTTTCAATAGTTTTAAATTATAGTTAGTTATGTGCAACCACATTTAGCACTGCATCCCTTTTTACAGTTGCAAAAAATCGAGTTCAGCAGTTTTTTTCGGCGCAGGTGGAAGTAAAATGTGCAACTTTTTGAATCGTTATATCTCAAAAACGGTGGCTCGTAGAAAAAAAAGTATCCAATAACTTTTTGTAGATAACATTATTATCTACAATGTTTGTATGAAATATTTTTTGATAAAACTTACCGATTTGCTGAAAATCGCGAAAAACTCATTTTTTTTACCTTTGACCTTGAATAAAAAAAATTCCACACACGGGAATGATGGGGAACTTTCAGCTATTGTTTATAATCGTGTTTTGAACAATTGTACCAAAATTCAGCTTGTTGCGAATTTATGTAGCACCGAATATCTAATTTGACCGGACTATTATTATCAAACATGACTTGTAGATCTTGGTTACATCTCAATACAGTGATTACACCACCATAAATAGGCTTGAAAACCAACACCATAAGAACAAATAAAGCTTTTTGGAATGTGCACGAAAAAAATGTCAAACTAAACTATAGATAAAGTCCAACGGGTTTCGACACATTTAGAGTGTTTTCATTTCATTACATATAGAAACATAATTTTGCACATTCAAAAAAGCTTTTACTATTCCTACAGAGCTTTGCCAATATACTAGAAGAAGTAATTTTTTTACCACTAATAGTGACAATGTTTTTCCAAGAATGCGGTCGAACAATTCTTGAGCATGGCTTCCCTTTACGTGAAAGAACTCTGAGATGAACAGGTATTCTCTGCAACCATTATCTACCAAAGCATACTGCAAACTTCTGAATAGTGCTTCATATGAATACTGAAAATGATAAATGTGCAAAATTAGTTATACAAGTATAAATTTAAAAACTTCCAATTTTATATTATGTGATGGTGGCTATTTTATTTGAAATGTATTTTACTCAGTAAGCTTTTTCATTTGATACCCATTCATATCTATTTGAGAAGTTGCGAAAAATAAGTGGTCTTGGTCTGATTTCCGGTCAAACATAGCTACGTTCGAACAAAATTGGCTCATGCATTCGAGAGCTACAATGCCACAGACAGACAGACACACACACACAAACAACACAAATTTATTTTTTAAAATTTAAAATAATAATTATATACCCAAAACTACTATGTCTGTTACATAAGTTACTGGCTGAACCATAAAAGAGAAAGGATGCATAGAAGTCTGGTGTAGTGAAATATTACTGCAGTATAGATTTAAGACATATTTATAAATCGCTATAAAACATATTATTTGTTATGAAAACTGTGGAAATTTGGCATTCTCTTCCTGAGTCTCCTATATTCCAAATATAGTTAATAGGTTTTTTGAGCAAGGATGCATCATAGATAACACTATAGTTTTAACAGTAGGCAAGCAGTGGTAAAACAAACCATATTCAGCATAAATAAAGTTTTCACCTTGGTTTTTTGTTGAACATGAGGAACTATCATTGGTGCTTCCAGCTGTTGTGCTAGAACATCACCTCTGTTACCAATAGTAAATATGGTGCTTTTATTTTTGAGATTCGACTTTTGAAAGAATCCTCCTTTTGAGCCATCTTCAATACCCATAAGATCCTCTTTAGTAGGGGCTTCTTCATACTTTAGTTTGTCTAATCTAGAGGCATATGACTTAAAGTATGAATAGTAAACTTTGCTCAAAGTATCAATATACTCATTACAGATTTCCTGTGCTACATTCCTCTCATTTGTTAGCACAAACTCAAAAAAGAACTTGTATTTTAGCATAGCATTCTGAGGAATCTGGTAATTAGCCATTGGCTTTCTGAACTTGTATATTTGTTCTAAGATATATGTTCTAATCTTAGCTACTGATTTAATTTTTAATTTTTCAAGCACATCTTTGACATCATGGCATGCCTTAGTTTCCTTGAAATCTTGTTCTTTGACAAAATTAAGCTTCTGGTTCAAAATAGCCAACTGAACCATGAACTCCTTGTCAGTTACAGGAACATTGTTGATGCCACTGAAAGAGATTTTATTGAAATTATATTAACTAAATAAAAAACATAAACCTTAACAAAATAAAAAAAAACTTTTTATTTATTACACTTACAAAATTACAGTCTCGGACACCGCCATGTCTTCAATAAATGATGATAAGGGCCCCTTCAAGACCTGTCTGTTTGAAAGCTGTACGGACATATTAACTGAACGTTTTTGTAAACTTATTATTTCATTGCTGATGCTGCCTAGATCATTCTGAAAGTAATAATCATGTTTGTTGATCATTTATATGTTTTATTAATCAGGGACTTGTTAACAACCAGCAGTCGGCTTTCGGGGGATTGTTTGTGGACCTTGTCACCCATGATGTATTATTTCACTAAAAAATGGGAACACAGGAAAATTCTAGTCGCATCTTTGAGTATGCAGCTTGAGCTGGATATTAAATATGTAGGCTACTACAAGCGTATAAGCACTGGTTTAAATTATCGCATAAAATTACCTGGAAAACCAACAACATGCTCTCCATTTTTTCAAGGATTCCATCACAATCCTCTATCTGGTTATGTAGGGAAGCGATGTTTTCACTTTCTTTGATGTAATCAGCTACAGAATTCTTCTCGGCCTCGATAATGCTTTTATCAATTTGTAATGCATACTCCCTGAGATCAGTTCCATTCCTGAGAACCTCTTGAATCTCATAATCTTCCAAGTTTTTGTCAAGAACATCTTTTAGATCACTTGTTGTCTCCGCCATTGTGATTTACGAGCTACAGTAACTTTTTCCCTGTATCTCTATCCAAAAATTGTTTGTCAAGCTTATAATTTAATTGTAACTTGCGTCATTTAATACATACAACAATATTATATTCATGTTTTTTATTTCTCTTGCGATTTTTAATTTTCCAGCGATTTATTTGTTGTCAGTATAAATGCTAGAAATAACTGAATGTCAATGCCATTTTTAACATTGACAGATCAATGATTTTGATGATGTTGGCAAATCATAGACAAAAGAAAAAAAAGACGGAGGTACTGTGTGACCGCACATGAGATAGCGATATTTTCGGACAATGTTGCCACTTTAGTAGAACTTTAGCCACTTTAGGAAATTAGGGTTAGGGTATACACATAATAAAGAAAAAGACTTCAGATTATATTTCTACGTTTTATTAATTTTTAAACAAAATCAGTTTATTGTACACATTCCTTACTCTTTATTTCCACGCTTCACAAAAACGTCACCCATAAAATGGTTGGAACAAATCCTGGAATTTTGCGTTGATTTCCAATCATAAAATATTATCTACCATATGCTTCTATCCAAATCTCTACAAGTTCAGCATTTGATGGAAATCTGTAAAAAAAATATTAAGAAATATAAAATACGCTTTTCGGGTAACCTGTGGAAAAACTCTATGGTATCCTATTCCCGTGCCAATTTTATGTACACTTTCCTCATTCGATTCCTAAGATCTAGTTAACCTCTGTTTTTAGCTACTTTGGTGATGATGCGAGCGATTTCTCCAAGCCATTATTTAAATATGTAACTAGAATACGTAAACCGAACCACTAAGTGAACCATTTACTTAAATTCTAATTCAGAAGTATTTAATTTCAAAAACATAAAACTTTCCCTTTGAACTTTAAACCCCATTAGCATACCTAAATGCACTCCTGGCAAATATTTTTACGAATTTATTTTAACCATCAAAGAAACTACAAACATAACAACTTACAAGACTAACTAACTTAACTTGATAAATAAAGAATTTTCCATACAAACTTTCACCCCCATTACAAACCCTTAGTTCACCCCTGGCAAAAAAACTTGATACCATTATTTTTAATTTTACATAAACAATAAATATTCCAAATAAATAAAAAAAAATTCACAACCCTAAGACCAGCCGATTGGGCTCTGCGTTGTCTATAGATGAATAAATGAATGAATAAGTCAGGACAAAGAGTATTATAGTACAGATAATTATTATAATATGGTAACTTCATGTCAAATAACTGGGCTTAACTTCACTGGGCGAGCGCGGTCCACCTTAGATCACAATATCGCTTACCACGAGGAATATTGAGACTAAGCGCTAACCCATTTAGTGTAAAAAAAAGCCCGACTAGCGAGCGAATATTTCGATGGAAGTAGATTAAATTAGTAAAAGGACTGTTTAAGCAATTCTCAAGTACAGTGCAAACGGTTTTTGTAAAACTAGGGTTAAAATTGAAAGTCAGATTATGACAACCCTTATTCAATTTCTTGTAGGTTATGTTTTTATTTTGCATTTGCATGTTTTACCACTTTGAAGCAGAACTTTACATCCAAATCAATAGTACTTGAATTAATCCTATTTAATTAATATTTGGATTGATTTTAGAAGATATATTGTATATAAAAAAGGCCAGTACCAACCTGTGAAATGTAACATCACATAAACCAGGTTCTGTTCTATTCTAATAACTCAAAATACAACACTGCACCATTCTGTCGATGTCCAAAACTATTCACCGCGCGAGAATAACACTTACACTTGAATTTAAACGATATTTTTTCGAAAAAACACAAAATTCTCAGAATCGCAGTAATGTTTGACACCGAAACTGACAAATATGCTGGTGTCAAACAGTTACAGCGACAGAGAGAAAAACAGTATAAGCCTTTCTCTTTCACGCATGTTATTTTTACATATGGCTGTTTCGCTGTTGAGTAAAAGAGATGGAAATGTGACTCCGTCTATTGCCTTCTCTGTCTACGTGGCAAATACAGGTCTCTTCAAAGACACCATAATCAGCAACAAAAAAAAAAAATGGCGGGAACTAGAATAGTTAATTAATAGTATTTACGTTTTATTAGAATATTTTACTAGATTTCGTGAATTTAATAAAGAATTGTATGTGTAAGGGAATATTGCAATGAAATAAAATGAGTGGTACTTAAATGTAACTGTATAATAAAGAGAGAAGTGTGCTACTGTGATTGTAATTAATTCCTAATGATTTCTGCTTAACTACAGTAGGTACGTTCACGATTCTGTTCTACAATAAACTTCTTCTAGAGTTTTACGTAGAATCGGGAAAGGACTGTTTATTAGAAATTGCGCTTTGTTATCTTGGAATTAATACACATTTTAGCGCCAGTACGCCAGTAGCACGGCTAGCTAAAGTGATCTGACGCGGTCATCGAAGCTAAGCAACGGTCGATGCGGACGGTGTTTGGATGTGTGACCATGATCCACAAGACTGTTATTTTTCAAGTGGATTTTTAATCTAAGCGCTACCACGGGTCGGATGACACGTTAAATGTTAGGACTCGGCTGACAGTCGTTAAGCCAAGTCAGAGGCCTTCGGGCGGCATGAAAACTCTTGACACCAGAGCTCGGCCACTTAGTTCATACGAAGAAGAAAAAGACTAGTTAGATATTCCAATACGCTATTCTGGGTAAGACTGTAGAGGTAACATAAAAGTGTGCGGACTGTACGCTTTGATGATAGAAGTTGGTTTACTTTAATGCTTCACGTTTAGCAGAAACTTATCTTAATATATATAAATCTCGTGTCACAACGTTTGTCCTCAATGGACTCCTAAACCACTTAACCGATTATAATAAAATTCGCACACCATGTGCATTTCGATCCAACTTGAGAGATAGGATAGTTTAAATCTCAAATTATAGTCGCAATTTTAATTTATTGCTAATTATTGTCTGTTATTATTTGACAGTCACAATTATCTGTTAATTCCAAATGATTCTAACAGATGTCGATACCTTTCGACTGGGTTGAGTAAGTAATCAATAGATGGCGCTGCTATGGTAAATCTACGAACGTGTCATATAAGCTACACTATATATTTTTTATACCCCTAAGTGAGGCAAAACAACGTTTGCCGGGTCAGCTAGTATCTAATAAATAATTGACTTAGTGCGAGTTGGGCTCGCGCATGAATGGTTCCGTACTTGTTGTATGGGAGCCCCCCTCAAATAGTTATTTTATTTAAATTTTATAGCCAATATACTTTTATGTATTTTGTGGAAATTTTAAGTGTCTAGCATCTACCGTTATTGATATATAGCAAATAAATACGAAAAAAACACGTTTATTGTATGGGGACCCCCTTAATATTTAATTAGTTTTTTTTTAGTATTTGTTGTTATAGCGGCATGGGAAATACATATCTTGTGATACTTTCAGCTTTCTAGCTATTACGGTTTCTGTGATACAGTCTGGAGACAGATGGACGGCGGAGGCTTAGTAATAGGGTCTTTTTTTACCTTTTAGGTAAGGAACCCTAAAAATGACGTTGTGCACTTACGTCATACGCTTAGCGTATACCTACTATGAGATAGCAATGATTACCTACCATACATTACTAAGACTGATGAAATTCACAGAAACCTATCATACGATTGATATGTTTCCAGTGGGTGAAATTTCATCAAAACATCAACAAACTTGATCTTTAAATCCTATCATGAAAGATTCATAGGATAAGCATCAAGGTATTTCAGGATATAAAATAAAAAACAAGATTATATTATAACGCATCGGCGTCGATATTATTCTGACAAAATATTTACAAAGAAAACTTTAACATTTAACAAAAGCACAATTAAGTAAGTAATCTATGTGTAATGCGACATAAGAAATGCATCATAAGTTACATAGGAATAAGGAAAATTCTTTACCACAATGGACAAGTCCTTTTATTTAAAGAAGTGTTAATACACCTTTTAAAGTTTTATTTTGATGTTTTTTATTGTGTGGACTTTGTAGTGGTAGAGTACTTTTCTTGTCATACACATTTATTGTATCTAAAAGTAAAAAATAATTCCAGTTTGACGCAGTTACTTAAAATTACATATGTATTATAACACGTGGATCATATGAGTGAAGTCACAGGCTTATAATTTTACCAAACGCATAAGTGATTTTTTCGCCAATTTTTTTACACGTATTACCTACTATGGACGTAAAGGTTTCTTATGGTGAAAATATTTCTAGGTAATAAAATGTCTTTTTCAATAAATAAATGCTTTCATGTTATTCATGCTTAGTACATTTTATGATTTTTTGAGACAACCATTGAGGTTACTTGTAGTACTCATTGGGAATGTTGATGAGTAAAGGGGTTAATAAATAATTATAACATGGTGTTTTTCGGTAAAATAATAAATATAGGTAACATAAATTGTGTTGGTAGGTACTTAGGTACGTAATTGGATAAGCAAAATTGATTTTTAGGAAAAATTTGGTACGAAGCAGGTAGAATAGTAAGTTAAGGCAAGGAATATTTAAAACTTGCCTAACGTGATAATTGAAATAAATACATATTATTTTCATTATACAGGCGAGCTTAATTTTTATTGTAAAAGAAAAAGTCCAGCATTATTTATTACGCCTATCAAAGTTAAAAAATTAGAAAACGAGTCAAAACTGTCATAAGCAGTATATTTTGCGATCATATCGCCAACTGCTATAAAATTATACAAATACCTACTTGCACCACATCTTACGCTAATTTGCAATGATATTAGTTTATAGATTATGATACCAACAACAATGTTTAATACTAAAGTTATGGTATATATATAAACACTTAGTGTAATCATTCATGCCTACGACATAATCGACAATAATTATATTTAAATAATTATTTTCGTGATCTAACTCACGTTTAGGTTAAGACAGATTCGACCCTAATTTAAATTTATGACCTACCTAATTATACCACTTTATTCTTGTAGACAATACTTCTATTCACAGAATAGATATGGTTCAATAGTTTCTAGTAAATTTTAACCTCAAACAATTTGTCAAGGCAACTTTCAGAATCTCATATTAAGTAGTTCATAACTTTATAATCATAGGAATAGGCCTATCCCTGCGTTGGTATCAAATACTTGGTCCGATGGTGATTTGGATATATAAAATATATTATGGTCAAAACCTTTAGAAAATAGCATAGTCTAAGAAATACAGGTACGTTATACTCAGGCTTTTATTTATAATAATTTTAAAGTAAGTAATTGACAGCAAACTAGAAAATATTTTTATAAGTAAGTGCATAAGTAATATGCGGCTCGTTTAAATATAGCATTGAGGTTTTTCTAAGAAAATTTTGGTTAATTTATAGATAAAAAAGAGCTTGGTATAAATAAAGATCAGCTGAAAGCAGCGGAGATAAAATGCAGGCATTAATTTGTAGTGATATGTCTTTGAGTATATTATTCATGAAAAAACGTATGTACAAGACTACAACATACATATTTAAATATAAATACGCATAAACCTCACACACACAACAAAATATTATTTCTATCTACAAAGGTACATTTTAAGACACGATATTACAGGGAGTCAACATTTTAAACACTCATGTACTAGTAGGTATAGTAGGCGCAGGTACGTTTTGGCGAAGGGATGCTACCGGAAGATAGAATGCCAAAATAAAAATGTTATATCTACCTAAGTCGATGCTGAACTTTTTCTTTGACGGAATAGGTGTGTGTATAAAACAAAAACAAATAAGGTTTACATACTAGCGTCTAAAATTATTTAAAAATAATTTTATTTAAATTAAAGGTAACTTCCAACAATCGCTAGTAAAGACGCGCGTCCGTAGCGACGGAGGCACCAGTGCCTGTCTCCGCCGCCTCTCTCACATCACACTCGTACAAAAAGGTCATTAAATGCCTATCACTCTTTTAAAATTTACTTAATCTCTATAAAAGCCCGAATTTATCGAGCCTATTTTCATAACATTTCTAAGTCTCGTGACTAGATTTTTTCTTACTTAAATAATACATAGATAACATAGGAATATTTGTACGACAAGATGCTATCGATCACGAGCGGTAACTCAAATGCAGACTACTAAGTACACAACATTAATAACTTTAAACAAAATCACACCCAAAAATCTACCTATCTAAACGCGCTCAATAAATTAGACTTATTATAGGGCTTACATGATAAGATTGTTTCATTAGGTACTTAAAATTAAATATTACAAATTATATTAGCACGAACCGATTCCGGGGAGATCGCGTCCTATAGAATGTTCCGCTACACTCTAGAAAAATATTTCTTTAATCTAAACACTTATAAAAAATAACGGACTCGGCTCTAAGGATAGAAGGAGAATGTTCGAAGGCGGGAGTGGTCCACTAGGGTTGGCGCGGGGCCTAGAAGGGAAGGCTGGCGCGAAACATGTTCTCGATGAGCGGTGGCGGCGGCACCAGGTCTTCCAGCTTCAGGTAGAAGATGCGCTGCATGCCCTGCACCGACAGCGAGCGCAGCTCGGGCAGCGCGCCCAGCACGCGGCTGAAGTGCGGTGCGCCACCCGCGCCCGCGCACCCGCCTGGCATGTGTGCGCGCAGGCATCCGATCATCTTCATCTGCAGGTGCTCCACGCGATGCGGCTCTTTCAGCCCATGCCGGTCTGGTGACAATACAACCAGAACATAAGCACTTAGTCTACATGCATTCATTGTAACTTGTGTTATTTTTAACACTAAAAATAAAGGAAAATAAAAAGATTATGAATACGGAATTACAAATTACGAAATTACGAATAATAATAAATAGAAAGGTAATGAATACTTTACATACCCGTTATCAAAGTGAGAGCGCAGAGGCAGGCAAAGGTAGAGATATCGATATCCATGGAATGCAGCGTGTTGCTGAAGTCGAGCACGGCGTGCAGCCAGTCACCGAATGACCGCTGGCACTGGCGCTTGTCAAGCACGAGCCCGTTGCAGAAGGTGAGCTTTGTGTCTTCGGGCCTAGTGCGGTACGCAAGCCGCAGCACGAACAGCTCAAGCCGCGCTGAAGCAAAAAGCTGCTCGCGGTCCTCGGGGCATAGCTCGCCGTACCCCGGCACCTTCTCCGCAAACACTTTGATCATATCGATAGACGTCGTCAGCAGCGAGTAGAACTGTTGGATCACTTCCAAGTCCGACATCGGGGGTTCCAACGGATTCGGCTCCCGATACTGTGAGTAATCGAGATTGGCAAAATCAGGCGACGTGTCCACGTGAGCTCTCACAAGCGCGGTGATGAGCGAGATCGGCGGGCTTGGGGGTGATTCCTGAGGACATTTCGGCTTGGAGGGCAATCGGCCCCGTCTTCCCTTTAGTGAATCAGTTCTCACTACTTCCTTAACCATTCCGACAGTGAGACATTTCTGGAATCGACAAAATTGGCATCGGTTTCGTCTTCTTTTGTCGACGGGGCAAGATTTTTCTGCCAGGCAAACATATTTAGAACCTTTTTGTACGGTTCTTTTAAAGAATCCTTTGCAGCCCTCACAGGTTCGCACGCCATAGTGCTGGCAGGCGGCGGTGTCTCCGCACACGGCGCACAGCTGGCTGGGTGAGGATGGTGCGGCGCGTGGCGGAGCGCTCTCGGGTGGCGCAACGCCTGGTGAGCTCGATGCCGAGCTGGGCGCCGAGGCCTGCATACAGTGCACCCTGCTGCCGTGAACTTTTGGGCTGTCATTGGCACTGTTTGATTCAGATCTTTGCACGGGCAGCGAGGACCGTCGTTGTCTCTGTTCAGCCGAAATGTGCAGGTCCACAGTGTTAGAGAATGGCGGTAACGAGTACGAGTCTTGAGTCGGAGTTATAGCACCGGTTTCAAAAGTCGGACTGCACTGTTGAGGCGGCGCATAGTATGGAGATGGCACGTACGGGATAGACGGCTGGTGATATTGGTACAAGAGTTGCGTCGATGCATGCCCCTGATGTGAATATGCGCTGACGTTATAACAGTCCTCGTCCATCTTAATTCCAAATTCCGCCATCTCTTGTTTCGGGTAGCGAACCGAGTAGGTTTCTTCAAAACTGGGTAATGCGGGGCCGGGAGTCGGCGAAGACGATTCGCTGATAGGAGTCGAACGCTGAGCCTTGACTTCGAAGGGGACGGGAGCGTGGAACTCTACGTCAGGGAATGGATCGAGATTTTCTTCTAAAATTTCCGACGAGTCTTCTTGGTACTGCGGCGACAATAAATCAGTGAAGGACGAACCGTAGTTGCTCTGTAATAGAAATGACAATCGATAAATGAAGGCGTCGCATTAGCGGTAGGCGGTGGATCGCCGGCAGGGGCGGACATGACGCACCAATGGCGAACCTATTTCGATTGCGTGGTGGTCGTGAGCCGGTGCCCTGCGGACTGTCACCGCCACTTGCTATTGCACGTGTTCTAATGAGTGATTTATTTTTCATGAGTTGTTTGACTGCACTAGAGAATACGGAAATGCCGGTTCATTTTCTTCTGTTCAGAATTACAGATTTTCATAAAACGCGCAGAATATTTTATTTCATAATATTATGTTAGTGCACAACGATACTCACTTGTGTCTGCAGCAGTAGCATGCTGGAGGAGGTTGGTGAGAAGGCGCTTGGCGAGCGCGACCCTAAGGCGCTCGGCCCTGTAACAACAGAAAATTCCTATTAGTCTCATTATTTTTATCACATTTATCAAATCAAACAATTCTTAACATTATGATGAGTATGATAAAACGAATAGTGTATAAAGTAAACGTGCAAGCCTATCTTCAAAGAAGGACTGCCTTGAAATGGGTCCCTGGAACGGTGGACATGGATTGACGGCGTCGTGCTTTGAACTATCACGCTATACAAGCCATGCATCATTTATATTTACCCTCGGCGAACATACTTTGTTCCTTCTTTCACAAGCACTCGATATTGACGAAACGATTACAATTGCCGTTACTTTATTCAAATTATCATACTGCAAGTGTTGATCGGTAGCTTACTCTGGATAAAATGCCGAAGGCGGCTAAAGGTCTATCTATTTATACTGCAGTTTTACCAACCAAATATTCGCGCTTTGAATACATCGCGTCATGGTTCTTGATTCGCCACGCCCAGAAAATTGAATTCTATGTATACACCTTACCTAAATCTATCATTTAGAAGGTACTAATGTTGCAATGTAAGTTTCGAATTTTGTCCCTATTGCCTGAGCTTCAAGCGCCAAAATTGAATATCTGCAGAATCTGGAACTTTTTGGGGCGAAATGGCGATGGATCCCATGGGAGGTTATGAAATCAGTGGCATTTGCAGTGTCTATTATGTTAGGAACCATTAATTCCAGTTTCATTTAGCTACAAACAAAACAGTAGAGCTTTTGTTAGTGATTTATTGACTGCTAGTTTCTGTAAAAATAAATTTAATAATTCTCTACTCTTTATCACTCTAGTAAAATTTGTGTTTAAATTTTAATTTTTCAATCTTATTTTTTACTGTTTCTAGTAATGTAATTTTGCAAATTTGAAGTTATTTTTTAGATGATTGTGTGTTCAGTCAGTTTTATACCTATATATACGCTAACTCTGATTTTTTTTTCTCATAAAGCTAGTCTTTACATTTTCTCCAATGCAGAAAATTATAAATCGTAGCTGAATAATGAACTTTCTACGAAACGCGTCATCTAAGCAGAACGATGAAAAAAACATGATTATGATTACATTTGGGCCATAGGTAAAAACGATAAAATCAATACTCAAAAAGAAAGTATCAACCAAGAAAATAAAAAATCGCCTTCTGTGCCGCGTTTCCGGCACCGCTATTATTTCGATACGTAAATTGTACTTAATTTAATTATGTTCATGAGCATAAGTTCAAGAGAACACATAAGCATAAACCTTATATTTTCCCTTAATTATGGGTTAACGTGTCTGTATATTTTTGGACCAAAAATATTCGGATCAATGGTAAAGTAAGATACAATTTTAGTTATTTTATTAAGAAATAAGTATGTGTTCAAAAACCAACCTACTTAAAAAAATAGAACCATGTAGTTACATAGCAATACGTTCTTATGCTATTCCAGAAATTTACACGCAAAGATATGAGCAATATAAGAAATATGTTATTTATAAGTGTATCATACTGGACATACGTAAAAATTTAAGCCTACATATAAATTAATCGTAATAATTATATTAAATCTTATCTTCCTTCTTATACCCTGTGCAACTTGTAAATAATTTTCACTTTATTATTCTTAAGTTATGTTTAATTTTTTTTCATTACAACTTTTGTTTTGTTGCTGTATAGTAAAATTCAATCTTTAAATATTCAATCCGAAACTACAATAAATTACTTGATTAGAAAAACAACATAACATTGTACAAAGTCACTGGTAACTATTGAAAAACAAAATAACGCCGAAATTATTGTGAAAAGCCTACCACCAAATTACCATCGAACTAGTGTAGACTGTAGACTGATGATGATAATGAAAATCTTTTTGTATGAAACAGCTAATTATTTTCGCGAAATTACGTAATTCACTGTGTAATAGTTGTTTTATTTCTAGACGTCTGTAGGAACGAAATCCGCCCTTAAATTACTTATAGTTTTACATTAGTTACCAGTAATCCGTAAAAAAACATAAATCAGTATTTTTATGTTTAGCTTAAACAGCTTGTTCAAAGGAATAATCTATACCTAATGATAATAATTACATGATTGTAAAAAACAATTTTGTTATGATCTTCACATTTCAGGCGGGTAAAATAAGGTAGGACCTTCATAAAAGAATCCAATTTATGTAGTTATGTATAGATACATATCAAATGGTTAAAAGCCCGCGTTCAAAATACATGTATTGTAGTTCACCTAGATAGCGGCAATGTCTCTTCGCAAAATTTTGTTTTCTTGTGGCCACTAGCTATTGTGGTACATATCACATTCACACACTTTTTTTTAGGAAATTTCTTCCTCTTTATGGATCTTTTTTCAAATTTCGAAAATTTTGAATACTTTTTGAGATATTCGCAAAAAACAAAACCATCTTTTTTACTAAATTGTTTATAACTTTTGTAATTTTTGCAATCAAAACTCCAAATTTTTCAAAAAGTTTCTAAATGCGATGACGAATCGAATGACACCTCGATCATAATTTTCCGAGGCGAGCTAAAAACTTAGACCTAAAAGGCACATGTTGACTAGACTACACTCTTTCGTCTTGTATTTTATTTATGCTCAAGCAAATTAATTCTACCAACTTTTATATTTTTTAATTTGTCAATAATATTAATATTTAATAGTAATAGAACAATCAATAAGAAACACTGGCGCCATCTTCCGTTAAGCTCGTGATATAAGTCACGAATGACTCGCACAGTGAAGGTTTTCTACACCCCTCCGCAAGCTTTACTTTGGCCAACATCAAGCTTTATTTCAACGTGCTTTTACTCTAGCGCTTCTAATATAACATGCTAGATGTCTCTGAGGTCCACGGGGGCATACGACGTTTACTAAATATCACCTATGTTAATTCGTATAGTCAGTTTCAGACGTCAGAATTTTCATGAGCTTTCAGATAGCTGACGTCGTTCATTTGTTTTACGTAAACTGAAACTACGTAATCACTGCGGACGAAGATTATTTTGCGTAAATACGTAGCTGGCGTTAATTTTATTTGGTCACAGTGACAAACTGTGACCTATTTTACCTATAGAACGTTCGTGTGGGTATAAGTTTGAAATTATTTCTGAAAGTGAGAGGACAAGACATTTTCAAACAATACGAGTAGTTTTACCAATGCAATACGTTACAATGAGTAAATTTTAAGGCATACATTTTATTCAATACTTTGAAGTACACCTGCCAAATGAAGACGTTAGTTACTAAAGTGTTATTAAATTTAGATTAAGTATTAAAAATTAACTAAAGAAAATCTACTTCAACAATTTTCTGACTTCATACATATTTTTATATCAATTTATAATTCGAGCTTCGTCAAGTCAAATTTATGACATAACTTTTTTCAATACAATAAACATTGCAATTAATGACATAAGCTCGAACAGCGAGTAGGTAAGATAATCTCATCTAATATTTGCCAAGATGCCTACCGGTTTTCTCACGATGTTTTCCTGCTATGCCGTAAGCGTTAAATATTTTCCATAACTAGTCTGTTAGTTAATTATGTTCGTTTGCTTAAACCAAATTAAGTTTTGTGGAAGACTAAGATTAGTTTTTACTTTTCTAGTTAGC
The DNA here is from genome assembly GCA_035578125.1 of Mellilla xanthometata. Taxonomy (NCBI): domain Eukaryota; kingdom Metazoa; phylum Arthropoda; class Insecta; order Lepidoptera; family Geometridae; genus Mellilla; species Mellilla xanthometata. The sequence goes on from JAPUBQ010000024.1 coordinate 6,854,650, forward strand.
ACGTGTTCATGAGGCATCGAACATTGTACGAGTATGTATATTGGCATAGACTTACCTTGGTCTGTGATATTGATTCTCTCGGAATGTCATCTTGAGAAACATATAGATATACTGATACTGATTTTATTTTTTTTGACCAATGCCTAGAAATATACGTAAACTCGATAATATGTTAACAGTAAAACACAACATTTTATGTCAAGTATATAAAAATATAACCATATTTATCATTTATATATATTCTATATTTATGAAACAACTAATTATTTTTAAGTGTTTAAATAAAGAGCTTTTTTTAATTATTAAATTAAATAATAGTTATTAGTATTATAACGAATATACGCATATTATTTATTTATACTCCCTATAATGTACTAGAGACCTATAGATAGTTGAAAACAAGTTTCAAGTATTTGTTAGCGATTCTACACAGTTTAACTATTCATTTACCATTTATTTTACTAAAAGCTTTGTGCTTGTATTTGTCATTTCTATCGGTACAGAAAGACGCAAGCCTTTCTACGTCACTGTGTCCTATGACTAGACTACGCGCACGATGAATCGTGACTATATTGTCACAATAGCGGCAGTTCAGAATCGTCAATAGCTCGATAGTGGGAAATGTACGTATTTGGGCGAATTTATCAGCTGACGCGTTGGGCGGGCGGAGCGCGTGGGCGGGAAGGTGTGAGAGTGACGTCAGCTGCAATGACGTCATACCGTCCCGCACTGTCTGGCTGGTTATGGGCAATTTAAGGCTTTACACATGTACAATTGATGTTATATCAACTAAGTGTAAACGTTAAACGTATAATGTAAGAATGCTTGCAAATATTTATAACATAACTAGCTGACCCGGCAAACGTTGTTTCGCCTTATTAAATAAATAAATAAAAAACGAAATATACAGTAGCCGATTCTCAGACCTACTGAATACGCATATAAAATTTGGAAAAAATCGGTCAAGCCGTTTCGGAGGAGTACGGTGACAAACACTGTGACACGGAAATTTTATATATAAGAAGATGATATTTTTAGTCCAATCAATGTATGCAGAGTTATAAGACCAAGTTATAGTTGTCTATATATCATATTAGCATTAGCATTAGTGAATAGTGTAAAAACTATTCACTAATGCTAATAAATATAATATTATGACAAACAGTATATCTAATTATTTATGTTTGAAATGTAGCTCACATTTATCTTTTTCCATTTTGTAGTTAAACGTTAAAAGTTAAACACTATGTATATCTTTAAACAGCTTAAGTGAATGTAGCCAAATTGTATATTAGTTAAGTATATGATATATAAGTAACCTACATAAGTTAACTTATAAGTAAACTTATCTCGATAGCTATTACGTACTGAGTAAGCTGCATATTTTGGCACGTGCCACGACTTACGATAAAGTGTTGTAAAAAAATTAGCACCGGACTTACAATAAAAACTTTCTTTACTTACTTACATTGTTGTTGGATGTGCTTGATTGCTGTTATGAAATTTATCTTACAGCTGTATTTTATGTCTCTTCACAATATAGGCTTTATGTGTTGAAATATACATCAGATAATACCTATCTATAGCTTCTGTTATCGAGTAATGTATATTTTTACACGAATTGTGTACGTTTACTATACCTTATACGAGTATTATGAAAAACTCAAACTATATTTATAATTATACAAGAAGCTAAAACTTTATTTTAGAAAAAGCCTTAGCATTAATTAATGTGAATAAAAATTATAAGTCCGTGAATAGCGCTGCGTTAAGCTCTGTAGAATCACACCTTTGTTAGAAGTTAATGAAGATGACCTAAGCAAATGCATTTGTTGGCTTTCATATGCAGTAATGAGATCTTACGTAACTTATACAGAAATATTGCTGCTAGAACTTTTTTGGTGACAGTAACGTAACTGTAACCTGTTTCTAGTAGGTTATTGTGCCTTTTGTGTAGAATCAAGTAGTGAAATGTAAGTTTGCCGCAAAATAACTTCATCGAGCGAGTTTTCAGCGGCCAAGAGGTTTTGGTCGGTAGTGATTTGCATAAAGTGCAGGAAGTCGGCAGCCGGGCGGCGGCCAAGGGCGTCCTTGAAAGCGTGCACGGGTCGATGCGTGACGTCACGCGGATGACGACATTCGCAGGCTCGATTCAGAGGCGGAGACCGCCTGGAGCTCCGCCACCCTCAACTCGGCGCCGCTTTCAACCACCCTCATATTTTTAGACATGACGTAATAACGCTTCCGAACGAGACCGGCCATTTTCCGTTTAGGATTCACTGCAAAATCAACGTACTATAGCAATATACAAAAATAGTTTGATATACTACTCTAGTGTCAAACATTTATTGTATCACTTTAATACTCGTATTATGGCTGCTACAAACGTAATTAAAAATCATTATGGTAAGGGACGATTTTTGTACTGACCAGGCACGGACAAACTGTACAGTTTATCTGTAGAAACTATTTTTTAGAAAGTGTTTAGCAGCCCTTAGACCGGGAATTACAGTTTTTCAACACGACGCTGACGTAGATTAAATTAAGTGGTGTAAGGGTTGATGACAAAAGCCGAGATAAAATCTAATGCCATTATCATAATGTTGAAAATAAATCGTGACGATTGATTTTATCAGTTACTAAGTTAACGGGTTGGGTTCAGCTTAGCAACAGTTATAAGAGAACCCCGCTGAGGTGCCGGATCGGGGGATGGTTCAGGGGAGACTCGCGCCCGCCCCGCACCACCAGTGACGCGAGACCTGTGTGACGTCAGGACAGCTGAGCGATTATTACTATACTCCTTTAGCCTAATGCTAATACTAGACGCTACCGTCTGCCTCAAAATAGCCAACTCCTAGCCCATGCTATATTAGTACGTTTATGCCATTCGAATATCAATTTGCATTCAACACCCATAAAACTTAATGCTTCATTTAGCGTCAATGTCTTGTGTTTTTTATTATTTATTCCAATAAACACTTTGTGTTAGACGTTCGTATGATTGCCGCCGTAAAAAGTGAAAGGATGATGTTCTATTCTGAAATATAATTTGCGTTAAGTGTACTAATGTCCTAGCCGTGTCATTAGTGGGACGTAAAATATTGTAGGCAAAGCTGCAGGCGCAAGTGTATGGTCACTGCAACTACGATCCCATGTGATGCGGTGGGTAATTGGTTATTCTAATAACGCGTCCAAATCATAATATTATAATTGTGACTTATATTGGCCACATATAGAAAAGCATGGGTGAGCAGCAGTATTATTTAGTTCTACTTCTAATTCCTTACATCTAGCCTGTAAATAGTTCTAGAATATAAAACATCGAGCAAAATAAAAAAGGATATTAAGTATAACAGTTGACGTTTCTCTGTTGGAGCGGAATTTCTACGGCCCTGTAATACAGGCTCCTAGTAGTTCTAGAGCTGGGCTTAGTGCATCCTACAACGTATCGGTTAATATAAAATGTATGTTGATATAAGAACCCTATATACGAGCACTCTTTTTTTAACCATAATTAATTTATCTATTTAAAATATGTTATGTATGAGGCAGTATGATATCGCGTATAGGCCGATGGTCAGTAATTTGCAGAGCCGGTCATCTGGGCAGGTGCGACGTCTGCCGTTGCGACAGTGGATTGGGCAAGCGCGGAGCGGCAGAGGCCATCGGCTCCGGACGAGACATAAACATCCCACATTATATTAGCGGTTACCTAACCTGAGACAAATCCGCGGATAATTTAACAAACTTAATAATTTTCGCACGTCAAAGCCGATATTCACATTAAGATGCTTGTAACAGATCTCGGCGACTAGATTTTAATTTATGCTCGAGACAAGACATGTATCATCTTTGCCGGTGTTATGTTGAAACTAATATTACTCCACCGCATGTTTGTGTCTTACCTAAATTCAGAGACCGACCAGTTCGTGTGTTTGCAAACTTATTCGAATTCAATTTCTATTTGCTTAACAATTTAAAGTTAACCTGCGTATGCATTTGTCAACAATTTATCGCACAAAATTCAAGGAAGTATAATCGCACAACTAGTTTTCCATTTAGGTTTTATTGGACCGGTTTTGAATGTGTTGACCATTTTTTTGCAAATTATTAAGGAGTATCTGATTATTCTTAGTGAGAACGTCTACGTTCTTGCTAAGAATAAAGTCTTTATATTCGTTAAAATAAAAAGTATTTACCGAATGTATATAAGTAAACCAACTTTTTAGTTTTAAAACAACCAAAGAAAGTTAAAGTTATTATATTATGATCCCGGAATATTGTTGAAGCCTTTAGCGTATGTATAATTGAAACTAAAAGTAATTTCTTTTTCGTACTGGCCTGAATAAGTAGTAAACACAAAAAAATACAGAAAAGAACTAAGTAGGAAATGCTCAATTTCTAAGCACATGATTAAGAGTCAAGAAAATATTGCCAAAGATAACGATAAAGACAATTAATAATTAAATAGATTAAATATTTATTTTAAGCACATTTACGTAAAACTTTACGCATGTTAATGACAGATAACGCGTCACTAATGATTTATTTATTCCGCTTAGATCATAATTATTCTTAAGCTTCGAATCTTTGATCGATTTTATAATTGAAAAAATTAATCCGACTATAAATTAGTTTTTACTTTTTTATGAAAACTCGTTGATACAATTTATTGATGCATAGTACCTACCCAGGGTATGTTTACTTTAAAAATAATGCAATCGAGGTTACTGGAAAAAAATATAAGTATTTAAGGATTATAACTTAAAGTAAGATAAAAATAAATAAAATAATTAAAACTAAAATAAAATAAACAAAAAGGGGTACGTACGTTGGAAGTGTGTAAGGGCGCAGTGTCTTGTGGAGGGCGTTAGCAACGCACCTCGCATTCTAGCCGAGGGCCATCGTCACAACAGTTCACACAGTCTACTACACCCAGAGGTCTACACAACGAAAGCGAAAATAAACACAGAAGTGGAAGATCGCGTAAGGTCCTGCGGGCGCTGACCTGGCGCAGGCTTGTCGGGGTCCAGCGAGGAGGCGCGCGGCTCCAGGTTCAGACCGAAGCACGCGCCGGAAAGTCCCAGCTCACTCAGCAGGATCCTCATACGGCCGAGCACATTCCACTCACTGCACGCGCACTCACTCACTGTGTCGGGTCGCGGGAGCCGCGCGGAGGTACGCGCTGGTGAACGGCCGGTGCGTTACTGAGGCCGCCGCCGCCGAGGCCGGTGGCTATATCGCGTGTCCTGACGTCACTGTGGCGACGTCACGGTTGTGACGTCATTAACGGTACCTCCCACGGCCCGCCCGCCGCCGCGGCCCGCGCCGCCCGCCCGAGCCTGCGCTAACGGCACCGCTAGTACGCGCGCCCCGCACGGCACTCCGCCGCCGCGCGCCGCTCGCGACCCGGCTCCAGCCGCCAGGCTCCAGCCGCCAGGCCGCTACCTCGCTAGCTGCCACATCCTGGAACAAATATACCCAAAATACAGAGTGAATTAACGTTACATTATATCGACTTTATTTCTTTAGCCTTAGGATCAAAAGCTTTTATTGCCTTATGGGTAAAAGCTTCGAAATATTCAATGTCTTTGAAATCGGGTATATTCTTTTGAATTATTAAAGAAGTTCTTGTGTGAATGGAAATTTGGAATGCCTTTTTTCCGTGTAAATATAGCCGATTATGTGTTCGTAAAGTTCGCAAGTCATTAAATAGTAATTTGATTATTTTCAGACACGTAAACATGTCAACGATATTTGTTTCATGCTTTGTAATAATTAATAATCGATATAACGTGACCTACGAGTTAAAGCACAGCAATAATAATATGTAAAGAATTATTTGCTAAACTTGTCAATGCAAATATGTTTTATAATTATCTGAGAAATAGTATGATTATATAAAACAAAAATCAAACTTATTATTAAAGTAAAAAAAATATAATGTTATTTAATCTTATCCGTAGAAAACTGCAGAAAAACGTAACAGAACATAGCATCTTAATTTAATCTGATTTCTAAATAAATATCAATATTAGAACACATTTCACACACGGATGGTTAGCCCCATACTAAGCCATTGCTAGTTTATTGGTGGCTAACACAATTGATGCATAAGCATAAGCATAAGCAGCCCACTATGCGTTCCCACTGCTGGGACTCGGGGCCTTCTCTGACGAGGAGAGAAATATAGGCCATAATCCACCACGCTGGCCAAGTGCAGGTTGGCAGATCAACATACACACATACTTTTATGTAGATACATATTTAACACCCAGACCGACAGCCAACAAATTTAGTTTAACACAAAGATATTGGCCGCGCCGGGAATCGAACCCAGAACCTTCTGATTGGCAGTCCGGCATGGTAACCATTACGCCAACGAGGTCGGAAATTTGTATCACTTTAATGTGAAATTAGTCTGAAATACCTATAATTGCCTATTAAAATCATTTTGAGATCATTGATATAAAGTAGCAAGTCGCGTGGGCGGGCGGGCCCCGTGGGCGGATATCGTTACAGGGCGCTCGCACTAAGGCTTCGATATCTTGTTATTGATTAAAATTATTATATTTCTATTTTTAACGTGGTGTTTGGTGGCTCGCATATTAGCCTACCGCAGTGCAGCTCTTATTATACCTTACAGATTTGCTGACGAGTTAGTTGTAATGAGTTCAAATACCTTTACAATAAAAGTAACCTGAAATTTCGTACAATAAATATCATTTTTTTATCGTTTATTTTTCTTTTAAGTACGGAACCCTAAAAAGACCCAAATTACTAATGTCAAGCTTTTTCAATTTCACAGATTTCAATGATGAAAATAATTTATATATATCTATCTCAATAAGCATGTAGAACAGGCCGATTTTTTTAAGTTTAAATAATACTTGTATTATTCATTAGCAGGGACGTAAATTTTCTTTGGACCTAATTTTTGCTTTGCTTTGTAGCCCTGTGAAAGCCTATAATAATAATAAACTAAATTACATATTGATATTAACAATATTGCCTTGGATAATGTAATTTATCTGTTTTTCATTAAAATAATAATCCCTCTTGTCAATAACGGTTTTATCAGTTATCCTTCTGACCTTGCCACATTGCGCATTCGAAGACAAAAAATCGAAAGTAAAATATAAGTCAGTTTTAAAATATATTTCCCCAATAGCCTTATACATGTAATCGCGAATAAACTGTTGATATAGAAATTGTGTTTTATTTCTATTTATCAATAATTAGATGTTGCCCGCGGCTCTGTCCGTGTGTCTTAACTTGATAAATAAAGAACTTTCCATACAAACTTTTACCCCCATTACAAGCATTTAAGTCCCCTAGCAAAAAAAATGAAAATACAACACATATTCCAAATTTAATTGCCACAAGTTCAAAAAAAAAGAAAAGAAAGAGCTTGATTACCCCTTTCACCCCTATAGGGATGAAATTTCCAAAAATCCGTTTTTAGTACACACCTTCGTACTTCAACAAATACAACCTCCTAATTTCAAACCTTAGGACCAGCTATTTAGGCTCTGCGTTGCCTATAGATTAATGAGTCAGGACAAAGATTCTTATAGTATAGTTGAAGTAGGTAGATAGACAAGATTTTTCGACAGAAGTAGATAGTAAGATAATTGTGGTAAAAAAACTTGAAACAATATTTATACTACAAATTTTTACCACTCTTAGCACGTAGTTCTTGTACGTACACAACCTTAAAGTAAATAAAAAATGTGTTTGTATTTATTTGTATTTAGAGAAAGAGCTGCGGGAAACAAGGAGCCGGTATGTAGGTCGCTTGGATAAGGAAGGATAATTATAGGAAGTATTACAATAAGCAATTACGGCGTGTTTATTGAACGCGGAGACAAATGCAGCGGCGCTGGCACATGCACGGTGCGAGCCATCCCGGCCTCATTCGCGCAGACTCCGCTTCCGCATTGGTTCGGCTCGTCGTCACGCCGGGACAACTACAGAGCTGCTCGCGACACCCAACCTGAGGAAATACAAAGAGAAATCTGTTTCATAATAATTAATAAGTTATACTATATATTGAAAGAAAGGATATACTACTAAGGTATTCTAATTTGCAACATGGAAAGGACAAATAGATATAAAAGCAGTGCCGCAAATTATTTAAAAAGGGAAAAAAAGTTAGGGCGGGAAATTAAATGCTGTGTTGCAGCGTTCTCGAACTCTGAACCAGTTCTCGATTACATAATTCATAAGAAAAACAAATCATTGCCAATCGATAGGTAACGCCATTGCTCTTATGAGAAAAAATATGTGCATCAGAGTAAATAAATTGATAAAGTCTGTTTGTTAGCCTTTCTTTCAGGTTTTACATAGAATCTGCCTAATCATAATGTCAAAAACTTTTCAATTGAAGTCAAAACTACGTTTTTTCTATAATTTTTTCGAAAAAGTTACATTTAAAAGCCCTGGAGTTAGTTAGAAGTTTAGTTTACTTAGAGTTAGGACATTTAGATTTAATGAATGGAAAACTTCAGTGAGCTTAATAAAATTTGCGTTGGCGTAAAATTTCTAGTGCCATTGCAGGAATGTGAGATACTGACCTTAAAACTATGGTATCAAATGACCCGTGGCCTAAGTTTGAGCAGTTAATAAACCATGCTAAGTTGGTATGTGAACAATTTTATATCTATCAGAGCAGCATCTAATAAAACAAATGTATCTACAAAAACTTTATAGCTGGAAAAGCTCTTAGACAAAAAAAATAATGAATATCTTATAAGTATTAATAATATTTATATAAGTATAATATAATTATGTAATAATAGTTTATGCTAAAAATTATGATGCTTTTATATAAAAACTAGCTGACCCGGCAAACGTTGTTTTGCCTTAATAATAATAAAAAAAAAAAACTAAATATACAGTAGCCGATTCTCAGACCTACTGAATACGCATATAAAATTTGGGAAAAATCGGTCAAGCCGTTTCGGAGGAGTACGGTAACAAACACTGTGACACGGAATCTATACTATAAGACTCTTTGTCCTGACTCATTCATCTATAGACAACGCAGAGCCCAAACGGCTGGTCCTAGGGTTGTGAAATTTGGAGGGTGTATTTGTTTTAGTATGTAGACGCGTACTAAGAACGGATTTTTGGAAATTCCACCCCTTAGGGGGTGAAAGGGGGTAAAACAGTATGTATGAAACTTCTTTGTTTTTAAACGTATAGCAATGAAATTTAGAATATGTATAGTTTATGTAAAATTAAAAAAAAATGGTATGAAGTTTTTTTGCCAGGGATGAACTAAGGGTTTGTAATGGGGGTGAAAGTTTGTATGGAAAATCCTTTATTTATCAAGTTAAAGTCTTAAAAGTTGTTATGGTAGTAGTTTATTAAATGGTCAAATTAAAATTAAAAAAACTTTTGCCAGGGGTGCATTAAGGGGGATGCCATGGGGGTTTAAAGTTAAAAATGAAAGTTTTGTGTTATTGAGCTTAGAGGTGTACAATTTGGAGTGGGTATATATTTTAGTACTTAAACGTGTACTAAGAATAGATTTTTGGAAATTCTACCCTCAAGGGGGTGAAAGGAGGTAAAACAATTTGTGTGAAACTTCTATGTTTTTGAACTTCTAGCGATGGTATTTGGAATATGTATAGTTTATGTAAAATTAAAAATAATGGATAAATTTGCCAGGAATGAACTAAGGGTTTGTAGGGGGGGAGGGGGGAGGGTGAAAGTTTGTTTGGAAAATTCTTTATTTATCAAGTTAAAGTCTTGAATGTTGTTGTGGTAGTAGTTTATATGATGCTTAAAATAAATTTGTAAAATTATTTGCCAGGAGTGCATTAAGGTATGCCATTGGGGTTTAAAGTTCAAAGGGAAAGTTTTGTGTTTTTGAAATTAAAAACTTCTGAATTGGAATTTAAGTATGTGATCCACTTGGTGGTATGGTTCGCGTATTCTAATTATTTAAATTAAAAAAATGGCTTGGAGAACACAACCTAATCTTTCGCATCATCACCAAAGTAGCTAAAAACAGAGGTTAAGTAGATCGCAGGAATCAAATGCGGAAAGACAGATGCGACTCATTTTGATATCGTAGCAATGTAATGTAATGCAATGTAATGTTTATATAAAATTGGCACGGGAATGGGATACAATAGAATTTTTCCACAGGTTACGCGAAAAGCGACCTATACGCGGGCGGAGCCGCGGGCAACCTCTAGTTTTTATATATAAGTATAATTATTTATTATTTATTAAATAATATATTTGATTTTCAGGTGGATTCTAACACGTATGACATATTTATTTTATAATGTAAAATATTATTTAAAATGAGAGACTGTGTGACTGATATAAATGATAATGAAGGTTGCATGTATGATCTGGGTATCAAAATTTAAAAGGAAAAAGGTTTCCATTTTCTCTTACACCTAGCAATCGAATGAAGGCAGATAGTTTTTACTTTTTTATTCAAGATGGCTTTGCGGTTGATCACAATTTTCGTAATGGCAAGCGACATTGTGATCTAAGGTTAAGTCTAAGGCGCTTACCCAGAAGAAACCGGTTCAGATAAAGATACTGATTCTGATGGATTTGTAATAGTTATTCTACAGGTATTTTTTATCTGTATTTTACTTAATTTAGAAGTATTATAAGAAGGTTTTAGAGTTCCAGTGATGTCCGAGTACTCTCAGCGGTGCATGTATTTGCGGCTGTTACGATTGGTCGCATGCCCCAGTACTATTTGTTGCTCGCATCGCGGGCAGCCGTCCAGTTCTTCTAATTTTACACATAATCGATGCCGTCGCATAGTCGACTCATCGACAAAGGGCTGGCCGCTTCTTGGAGGTGATAATCGAAAACAGAGATCGAATAGAATAGTTGAGCTCAACGACAACGATTAAAGCATGAGTTTTTATACAATACTCATAGATGTACTCGTACATACGAAAATAAACACCACTGTACTTACTTACTAGAAGAAAATATCCAATGATCCATATGAAAAGTTCGTTAACCTATGAAATAAAATTGTTTTAAAAAACAAAGAACCGACTTCAAAACACAACTAAAAAGGGAAAAATAATTTTAAGCCTACATCAAATCAAGAATAGTTATATAAGTAGAATCGAAGAGTTTATTTCATGTACTTAAAAAAAACTATTTTAAATTTTTATGAATCCTGTTTTCTTGGAGTCGGTGCCAGCAAAGAAAGACAATTGAAAATAGTTTTTTTAACAAACATTAAATTGTTCTTCTTAGATGGCACCGACTTCAAGAAAACAGGATAAATAAAAATTTAAAATAGTTTTTTATAAGTACATGAAATAAACTCTTCGATTCTACTTATATAACTATTCTTGATTTGATGTAGGCTTAAAATTATTTTTCCCTTTTTAGTTGTGTTTTGAAGTCGGTTCTTTGTTTTTTAAAACAATTTTATTTTTACATTTTTAGTGGTTAGTCATGATATTTTTTAAGTTTTAGCTATAGAGAGCCAAATAAACTTCACGATCAAAAAACCTCTGGCGTATACCAGGCAGGCAACCAATTGGGTATTTGAAAAAAAAAATTTTTTGTGATAAATAGAAAGATTATATATTAGTTTTATAACAAAAATATTTTTTTATTTTTTTTTTTGCAATAATTCAAAAGTTATTTCAAAATAAAAATTAATTTTTGAATCCAGTACCGAAGATACGCCGACAACTCCCGAACAAACCCGAGCGCGTGTGACGTCATAATGTTAGTTTTCACACAGACACTCAATGCAGTTGATAGGAAAATAATGAATACAAAGTATAATAAAACTAACATTATGACGTCACACGCGCTCGGGTTTGTTCGGGAGTTGTCGGCGTATCTTCGGTACTGGATTCAAAAATTAATTTTTATTTTGAAATAACTTTTGAATTATTGCAAAAAAAAAATAATAAAAAAATATTTTTGTTATAAAACTAATATTTATAATCTTTCTATTTATCACAAATTTTTTTTTTTTCAAATACCCAATTGCGAGCAAATTGAGCTGTATGCTAGCGAAGCGAGCGCGAAAATATTCACCGTATTTGTTCGAACCGTTTGAGCATAAAGAAGTCCAAAGCAGCACAAATTACATAATGTTTGTTGTGTCAAAACGTAATAGAACCAATTGCGAGCGAAGCGAGCCGGATGCGAGCGAAGCGAGCGCGAAAATTTTCACCGTATTTGTTCGAACCGTTTGAGCATAAAGAAGTCCAAAGCAGCACAAATTACATAATGTTTGTTGTGTTAAAACGTAATAGAACCAATTGCGAGCGAAGCGAGCCGGATGCGAGCGAAGCGAGCGCGAAACTTTTCACCGTATTTGTTCGAACCGTTGGAGTATAAAGAAGTCCAAAGCAGCACAAATTACATAATGTTTGTTGTGTCAAAACGTAATAGAACCAATTGCGAGCGAAGCGAGCCGGATGCGAGCGAAGCGAGCCATGCGCGAGCGAAGCGAGCGCGAAAATTTTCACCGTATTTGTTCGAACCGTTTGAGCATAACGAAGTCCAAAACAGCACAAATTACATAATGTTTGTTGTGTTAAAACGTAATAGAACCAATTGCGAGCAAAGCGAGCCGGATGCGAGCGAAGCGAGCGCGAAACTTTTCACCGTATTTGTTCGAACCGTTTGAGTATAAAGAAGTCCAAAGCAGCACAAATTACATAATGTTTGTTGTGTCAAAACGTACTAGAACTAATTGCGAGCGAAGCGAGCTATGCGCGAGCGAAGCGAGCGCGAAAATTTTCACCGTATTTGTTCGAACCGCTTGAGCTTGCAGAAGTCCAAAGCAGCACGAATTACATAATGTTTGTTGTGTCAAAACGTACAAGAACCAATTGCGAGTGAAACGAGCTGGATGCGAGCGTAGCGAGCTATGCGCGAGCGAAGCGAGCGCGAAAATTTTCACCGTATTTGTTCCAACCGTTTGAGCATAAAGAAGTCCAAAGCAGCTCAAATTACATAATGTTTGTTGTGTCAAAACGTACAAGAACCAATTGCGAGCGAAGCGAGCTGGATGCAAGCGAAGCGAGCTATGCGCGAGCGCGAAAATTTTCGCCGTATTTGTTCCAACCGTTTGAGCATAAAGAAGTCCAAAGCAGCACAAATTACATAATGTTTGTTGTGTCAAAACGTACAAGAACCAATTGCGAGTGAAACGAGCTGGATGCGAGCGTAGCGAGCTATGCGCGAGCGAAGCGAGCGCGAAAATTTTCACCGTATTTGTTCCAACCGTTTGAGCATAAAGAAGTCCAAAGCAGCACAAATTACATAATGTTTGTTGTGTCAAAACGTACAAGAACCAATTGCGAGCGAAGCGAGCTGGATGCGAGCGAAGCGAGCTATGCGCGAGCGAAGCGAGCGCGAAAATTTTCACCGTATTTGTTCGAACCGTTTGAACATAAAGAAGTCCAATGCAGCACAAATTATATAATATTTGGAGTGTCATAAGCCCAGAACATCCTGGGAGAAATTCGAACGAAGCGGGATAACTCCTAGCGAAGCGAGCTCGTAAATATTTTCCTTATCCGTTCGAGGGTCTTGTCTATTAATATATCAAATTTTACAGTTCCTTCTTCCACTAAGTATGACCCAAGTGGCCAAGCTCTGGCGTCGAGAGTTTTTCAAGCCCTTGATTTAGTTTGACCCCTGCTTGTACTAAGAGTAGTGGTCCAGGCCCAACAAATTAACGTGTTATCCGAAGCACAGTAACGCCCAGATGAAAATATCATATTTTTTTATGGAAGTCTTGTGCATGGTTACCCATCCAAAGACTGGCCGCATGGGCCGTTGCTTAGCCTCGATGTTCGCGTCAGATTACTTTTGTTAGCCAGGCTGCTAATTTTATGAGCGAAATCTGTATTGCCGTATGAGCGCGAAGAAGTAAAATAGGTTATCCAGTTATTTGGGCTTCCCACGGGAATAGCAATGACTTTTAAGATAAAAAGTAACCTTCGTGTTATACAAGGTCTAGTCTACCCCCTATATCAAATTTTAGCGAAATCAGTGTGTCATGTGTTATTTGGTGCATCCCACGGGAACAATAATTATTTTCGGGATAAAAAGTAGCCTATGCGTAAACACATAGTCTAACCTATCTTCATTCCAAATTTCATCAATGTCAGTACAACCGTTCGAGCGTGAAGAAGTTAAAAAGATTTATATGTTATTTGGTGCATCCCACGGGAATAGTATTTATTTTCGGGATAAAAAGTAGCGTATGTGTTAACACATAGTCTTACCTATTTTCTTCTCAAATTTCATGAATATCAGTACAGCCAAACGAGCTAGAATCTCTCTTCATGCTTAAAAATAACCTAACTTTTTAGGTTTTTCTTCGATTTCCCTAGGAGTCCATCATCATAACCAGTTTTGGTGACAATGGGACCAATTCAGAACCATACTCTTTCAATTAAAAAAAGAATTTTGAGAATCGATCCACAAATGGCTGAGAAATCGGTGAACATACATAAAAAAAAAAAAAGGTTAAAAAGGCTGTAGTATTTTCTGTGATTTTCCAAAAGTTTTAGAAAAAAGTTTGATTGTATAAATGCATTGAAGCCACCCTGATAAGTGTTTGTAAGATTGTTAGATTAGTAAGCTAAAAGCTCAGACTACTGGAATAAAGGCAGACGCCGCGGTGTCGAACTTACGAGTGACTGTAAGTTCAGTAATACTAAATGCTCCAGTAATACGTTTCCGCTCGCAGTCGCTAGCAAGCAACTCTCGCGTCGGACGGCTCCGCAGTTGTCACTTCGCAGCGTATCTTTCTATTAAATTATGGCGTATTGCGTCTATCGTGATTGCAAAAATAGTTCCCAAAAACAAAAGAGCCACGATGGATTATATTTTCATAGCTAAGTTTGTTGTTTTCTTCAATGATTTGTAAGAAAATCGTAAAAATATTTTAATAAAACTACTTGGAACACAAAACCTAAACCAGCTTGGGCCAGTGTGACAAGTATGCGGCAATTATTTTATCCGTAATTGTGGGGTAATTTTCCCTATGTCGTCATGGATGAGGTCTCAAGATTTTCACTTTTTATAGGTACATTCAGTTTTATTGTCGGGGTCTTTTTATTTTGAAATATCATATTATTTTAGCTTGCGCCTATCTTATTCAAATTATAAAATAATCCAGTGGTAACAATGTTTTCACAAAGTATTTTGTGTGATAATGTGATTCATGTGGTGTATTAGATTAGTCCCACGTCAAATAATTATAGATTTTAAATCCGTGTCTTTAATGTCATTTAAATTTTCGTTATTATACTTAATTTATTTGATATAATAACAAATGCTAAAATACCAGTTTTTTTTTAGATTTCCCGTAGACTCTGACTTACGCCAAGATTGGGTCTCCATTGTTCGCCAAAATCGAAAAGACGAAACATGGCCATAAAAATTAGAGATGATTTTTTTTGAAATGTTTTATTGGAAACCAAATTTTATTTTAGCAAGGAATGGAGAATGCTCATGAGTGCCACGGAGCAGACCACAAGGTTAACCTTATTAAGTAAATTGTTTAGAAAATTTTGAATATACGGTTTCACCATATATCAAAACTAAAAATGACCGTGAAAAGTGTAAAATTAGACGCCAAATGGCAATATTTCAATAAATTGGTGCAAAACAAAGGTGTGTTAAATAATTAGCGTCACGTGTTTAAATTACTACGTCAATCTCAGTCACTAGAAATAGGTACTAATAAAGTACATAAAAAAATTAAAGGTATTTTGTTTGCTGATACTAGCAACATTACACGCACACGACGACGCGTGTCGCTACAGTGTAACAAGCACGTGTATATGTGTGCCACGCACAAATAAATAAGAATAAGAATAGTTTATTTATCTAAAACACATGTAAATTCACAATTAGTTGTACAAAAATCCGTCGTCTTATTAATCTTATTAATTTACGCTATAACATTTTTCTTGTGGCTTCTGCACTAGGAGAACCCTGTTTCGCAAAAGCCACAAAATTTAAATAACAATAAGATATCTTAAAATAAAAAGTAGTGATGATGAATCAAATATGTAGATGAGGTACATATATCTCGCGCATTTTAGACATCAAGTTAAATATACAGAATAAGAAAATAAGTCGGTTTATCCGTTCGAGGTCTTCGATGCCAGCACAGATACACACACACACACACACACACACACACACACACACACGCGCACACGGACACGTCAAACTTAGAACAATTTATGCGTCGGGGATCAAAACAAGTGATCCGATACGATAAGTGTGTCAGATTTGTGAAAAAAAATTACAGTTTATATTGAATAAATATCAGTAGACCTTAAAAATTTGTGTATACTCTATTTTGATAAATACGACTGAGAACTAGTATGGATCGTTGAGAGAAAGATGGACTGCATTCGTTTTACACCCCGGATCGAATCCGGGCCCTACACCAGTGACCTGTTCTGATGATATTATGAGTGGAATTTATGCGCTTTCGCGTGCACGGGAAAACTCAGAGGAAAACCATATGCTTCATCAGAAGACGTGGTCATCAGCTAACGCACTTGGCCAGTGTGGTGGCTCTGGTATATCTTCTTGTGAGAGAGACGTGGTGTGTTGTGGGACCGTATAATTCTTATGCTAACTGGCTGGCTGCTTATGCTAACTTGTTACTTGTTAGGGTCAGTTAAATCGACTGCTTGCGTGGACTTCTGCGACCAACCGGGAAGGATGCCCTCACCACCACTCGGCGTCCTCCAGGAAAGCCAGCTGCTCGCTGACTCCTAAGCAGCCTCAGAGGTTCCTCCAAGACCCGAGGATGTGTCTTCGTCGTTCTATCAAGACAATGCACTTGAATAAGTAGTGCTTGACTGTCTTCAATCCCTATGCATGATAGCCCCTTGTCTATTTGTAATCAAAATGGTATTATTTTAAAACCGACTGTCGTACGATTTGTCTTTCTCTTTCTACACAGACTGATAAACGTTTTGTAACATGTAAATATACTTGCAAGCTTTTAATCACATAAAACTATTTAGCAATCACCAGAAGGATTGGTCCAAAATAGCACTAGATAAAGACAAATAAAAAGAAGGTAAGAAGGCATTTGTTCAACAATGGGACCTTACAGGCTTTTAATATTATTTAAAATTCGTTTACTCTCTCTCTCTCTCTCTCTCTCTCTTTGGTAGACAAAAAGAAAAATCAAAATACCATCCGTCATGATATTTAAATTAAAACATAATTATATCTTTAAATATCTGAAGACAGCTTACAGACAGCTTAATCCTCGAGCTTCGGCATTTATCGATCGCAGCCACCGATACGAAACCTCCGGTTGATCGAAGCGGCACACTGATAAGTTGACGTAAATCTTACCTTGCACATACTTACTTTGAAACCTCATTATGCGATAATACCACCGGTGATCCTGTATCTATTGCTACCTATACAACTTACACTATCGACACGCAGAGACGGCAAACGCCGGAAAGCGATAGCGTTTCGGGTGTTTTTTTAGGGATCCGTACCTAAAAGGTAAAATCGGAACCCTATTACTATGCCTCCGCTGTCTATCTCCAGACTGTATCACAGAAACCGTTATATCTAGAAAGCTGAAACTTTCACAAGATATGTATTTTCCGTACCGCTATAACAACAAATACTAAAAATAAATAAAATAAAGATATTAAGGTGGTCCTCATGCAATGAAAGTGTTTTTTTCCTATTTGTATGCTGTATATTACGATTATAGACAATTAAATTTTACACAAAATATATAAATGCATATTAGCTAACAAACTAAATTATAATATTTGAATAAAATAAATATTTAGGGAGCCCTCCCTTACAACAATGGTACGGAACCCTTCATGCGCGAGCCCAACCCGCACTTAGCCAACTTGTTTTTATAATAAGAATATGAATGCAATCTGACACACTTATCGCATCGGATCACTTGTTTTGATCCCCGACGCAAAAATTGTTCTAAGTTTGACGTGTCCGTGTGCGCGCGTATGTGTGTGTGTACCTATCTGTGCTGGCATCGAAGATCTCGAACGGATAAACCGACTAATTTTCTTATTCTGTATATTTAATTCCATGTCTAAAACGCGCGAGATGTATGTACCTTATCTACATAGTTGATTCATATTATGGACCATCCAAGAATACCATCATCACTACTTATTGTTTAAAAATATTTGTATCTTATCTTTATTATTATTGTGCCTCTTTTGTAACTATGATTTTCTATCAATAACTCATCATCAGTCGCTATTTAGTTTTAAGCCGGTAAATCGCACAGGGTGCAGCTCAAGCCGAGTTACATCTATAAATAATGTTACCTTTATCGACTCGAGGTATATCTATTTACTTATAGGTAAAAAGCGAGTATGGCTCGGTGGTTAAACGTCTGCTTTTCAATCAGACCGCCCCTGGTTCGATCCCAGCCGTACCAATGAATTGTTTTCTAAGCTATGATTTGCACTCCCTTTACGGTGAAGAAAAGCTTCGTGAGGAAACCGACATGTACATAGAGGACAACAATATCCGAAGACATGTGTCATCCGCCAACCCGCACTTGGCCAGCTTGGTTGATTATGGTCGATATCTCTCTCCTCGAGAGAGAAGGCCCCGAGTCCCACCAGTGGGAACGTATAGCGGGCTGCTTAAGCTAAAGCTTAAATTGTTTCGGGAAATCGGATTTATCTGAGAGAGAATTGCCTTTAAGGCTAATCAACGCCAGCCGATACGATCTAAAGTAACGCCATAAACAAGAAATTCGATCTGGGACACATGTTCATAAGAGCAAATATTTGCACTCTAGTATACATATATTACGTTAAGTTTGTTTGTTTAGAATCTTCGATCAAATATATACCAGATTCAGTGTTGCATATAAACACAGCACAAAAAATAGCATGAGTTTACTGTACTATTGTATCTATTACGATATACAGAGAAATACAAAATATGACCACGTCACGAAATTTTTCAATTCAAGTCAATCTTACCACTATATCTTAAGGTTGAGTTTCAACTAGTGCTATGTAATAAACATAAGCTATCTTGCTCCGGGATAGCAGCTATTTCTCGTAAAATTTTTGACCGTACGCAGTGAGCGTTAAAAAATTCAACTGTATTACTATACTAATAACGCTTAAATTCCTCAAACTCAAGTAAGACCACACTCTTACTTGTGGTCTTATTTTCCTTACCATTTTAGAGACATCACCTATGTCTAGTACATTTTTGATCGAAGTTTAGTAGTATTATTGTATAAAATATAAAATACAATAGAAGGTAAAGGTAAAAAAATAAAGGGTGAAATATATTTAATTCTATAATATTATCATAATACCAAACTATTTAATGTGTTAATTATGTTTATTTGTTGGGTGTATCATTATCAAATATTACAGAATATAGGTTAATATAGGTTTTTTTATTATTAATGGGCTTGCGCTTGATCGCAATTCACCTGATGGTAAGCGATATTGCGATCTATGAATAAAATACGAGCGCCCTTGAAAACCGTTAGATAATAGTTATCGGGGAACAGGGAATTAGGCAAAGAATTCCACACCTTGGCGGTACGCACAATGAAGGTGGACGCAAATCGCTTATTTACAATAATACAACTAAGTACTACAAAAACTAAGCACTTTTAATTAGCTTTAGATGTTTCCTCATGTTAATACGACGTAAACAGCATACTATTTACTTACTTCGACAAATAAATTAGAATTAGTAGATGAAATGTTACAATTCATTAGCGACAATGTTAGTTAACTTGCGGTATGTTATTACGCTAGGAAAATACTCGTAGTACTTAACTGTTGCCCATGTACATTATTAATTAAATTGTTGTAATTAAAACGGGTCAATAAACTAACCTACTCTAACAAGTAGGCAACAAAACAGACTAAAGGCGCCGGCGCCGTAGTCCTGAGCTTAGCTGTGCCTTACATATATGAGCAAAATGCCTGAACCGCGGTAGTGTATATTTTTATTTTATTTATTTAGTACCTAGTATATGAATTTATTTCATCTAATATCTAAACGAAATAAATTCATATAAAGTCAAAAATAAATACTTAATATTGATATTATAAGCTCTAACGATTCTAGATAATATTATCATTACCAACAAAAAGTAAGATTTGTTTTCTATACTTATTACTTTAAAAAGTACAACCTTTGTAAATTTTCGTAACGGCTCGTTTATGAAAGATAAACTAGTCTAGTACTAGGCATCGAATACCAAAATCCGTGTTTATGAAAAATATAATTATTTAATTTTTACGATAAATATCTATAGATAATTATGTATGTCTGTTAATTGGATAGATGTTAGTCACTTATACCCATTTCACCACCAATCCCAAAGTTGTATGGTTTGTTAGTCCTCAAGTTCAGTGAATATAAACGCACCTTCTCTCGTATGTACGAAATAATTATGATCACATCATTGTGCGTAATCAGGCTAAATTCTTTGTTTGCACTGCGCGCCGAGTCATCTTCGTGTATGTTATACTCTCAATTATGTTTGTATATAAATACTTACTTATTCTACAGAACATCAACTAAATAAGAACGATAATCATGCGATGATAATTAGAGTTTTACTTTACCTTTTTGTACCTTTTTATTTTTGTGCAAGTTGGTACCTATACACTTTGCTATATAGCTCATAGGTTAGTAAGTTCAGGTCAGGAAAAGTAGGCACTGCTATCAATGCAATCATTCATACGTTCATACACACGTGATTAAAAACGTAAACACATACATAACCTAGGTCACCAAAAACGTAAATGAGTAGGAATATACATATGCTCAATAACTTTCCATCATTATTATTAGTACATATTATTATTAGAGTATATTTAGGTCATTTGTTATAATACTATTACTTTATAATTTATCAGGCTATAATAACCAAAATTTCCATCAGATTGAAAAGATAAGTAACGCAAGAATCAGCGGTGTTAGTCTGGACTAAAGTGCGCGCGCGTCATGTTTTCGTACATTTAGATAGCGTATTGCGTATGTGTGGCGATAGCGTGCGTGTGTGCGTGATAGCCATATCGGCGCGAGCGCAGCGTCTCGGGCCGCGACGGCGCGCGCGCAGAGAAACAATTCCGTAGCGTGAACGCGACTCACTTGTTTCGATGCCGTCAGCGCGTTGTTGGAACACTCTGTGGCACGATTGTAAATTGTACTAATTGGGCATGGCGGTCTCCGCTGACAAAACAGTAGCTTCATCAATCCCCGTCCCGGTGCTCATATTGTACATGTAATCCAACCAGTGAACCGCCTTTCGTACCGTCGCGAGCGCCGTGAAGCTAGCCGAGTTGGATGCATAATGCAGATTGCGAGAGTGTGTGTGAAGTGTTCATAAATACTCAGTGCTAGAGGGTTCACGTACTTAATGATCTCCGTTGTGAGTATACCATCTATATCGGTAATTAAACCTAAATAACGTTGCGAAGCTTGTAAAGGTTCATATGTTTCGTTTTGAGGTTATGTTTGAGGGCGCTGAGTATTAAAATACATGTCGGTCGCTCTCCTCTGCGCTCGAGAGAAATCTTTATCACATGGCCCTTCGTACGGACAGTCATGGGATGATTTGGCTCATTACCAAGTATTTGTGTAGGTCGACGCATATGTACAAATGTTTGGTACAGAGATTCGTTTCAGTTTCACGGTTGTTCGGTTAATTTCAGCATAATAAAAAAGACAATAGGGTATAGGCTTTTGATCATAATGGTCCCGATGTAATTACTGATAAGAAATGCTAATATTCACATGACACTGATTGACATATTGCAACTTTTTATACTACATATTTATAAATACGTAACATACCTATTAAATTATTATGGAACATTTTTTATTATGGAAAATATTAGAACACAGACTACTTGCTTGAGTTACTAGTACCTTATTCCCAATTGATTAATCCATACATGTATTCAGATAATGATTTTTATACCTTTTTTCTGTTCTTTATCTACCTATCTAGTTATTAGTTAGCAAATGATACTTAATTCATACTGCAGAGAATTATTTCATACATTTACTACCAAATAATTATATCACAGTCCATGACCGTGTTTACGAATGAAGGAAGAATAGGTACCTAGTTATGATAAGTTGATTTAAATCGATTTATCACGAGTAATTCAATTGATATGAATAGACGTTTATCAGTAAGGACACGTTCAAGTACGAAGATCGCAAAATCAACAAAATAACTACTTGAAGATGTTGGATTAACTGAGATTTAAGAAATGATAAAACGATATGAACGGCGAATAATGATATAAGATAATAGGTATTGACGTACCCTTTTTTTTTTTTTTTTTTTTTTTTTTTTTTTTCATGAGGAAATGCATTTACGCATCTCCCGCTACAAGCCTGGGGGAGGCGAGCGGGGTATGTCGGACTCGACGGCCAGAAGGGCCGTCACTACCGACTAAAACCTCACGGTGTCCCATCTCACGGCGGGGACAGGGAAGCAGGACCGCTTCGCGCATTGCCGCTGCTCTCCCCGCCCAAAGTATTGACGTACCCTTTGACTTCGAACAATTACCTTGACAGAACGCTAAAAAAAAAAAAAAAAATTGGCCAAGTGCGAGTTAGGCTCACGCATGAAGGGTTCCCTACCATTGTTGAATGGGAACCGCCGTAAATGTTATTTTTTATTTTATAATTTAACTTAAAAGTTAATAAATAAATATTCTGTGAATGTATTGAAGGCATACCAAATGTCGTTATAAAGATGAAGTAAAATATTAAAAAAAAATTACGTTTGTTGTATTATAGCCCCCCTTAAGTATTTATTTTATTATTGATATACTTATAGCAAAAAATGCGAAAAATAATAGAAATAGGGTCCCGTTTTTACCTTTTAGATAAATATGAATACCTATATCCCTATCTCCCTTGCTCACGCCATCACGCGTGATCAGCTGGACTGATTTTTATATGTTATACTAGAGGTTGCCCGCGGCTCCGCCCGCGTGTAGGTCGCTTTTCGCCCCTGGCAAAAAAACTTGAAACCATTATTTTTAATTTTACATAAACTATACAAATTTCAAATTTCATTGCTAGAGAAGTTCAAAAACGTAGAAGTTTCATACAAACTGTTTTACCCCCTTTCACCCCCTTAAGGGTAGAATTTCCAAAAATCTATTCTTTGTACATGTTTAAGTACTAAAATATATACACACTCCAAATTTTACACCTCTAAGTTCAAAAACACAAAACTTTTATTTTTAACTTTCAACCCCAATAGCATCCCGCTTAATGCACCCCTGGCAAAAAAAAATATAATTTTAATTTAACCATTTAATAATCTACTACCATAACAACTTTCAAGACTTTAACTTGATAAATAAAGAATTTTCCATACAAACTTTCATCCCCCATTACAAACCCTTAGTTCACTCCTGGCAAAAAAACTTGATACCATTATTTTTAATTTTACATAAACTATACATATTCCAAATTTCATTGCTGGAAGTTCAAAAACAAAGAAGTTTCATACAAACTGTTTTACCCCTTTTCACCCAAAAATCCGTTAATTTCCAAAAATCCGTTCTTAGTACGCGTCTACATACTAAAACAAATACACCCTCCAAATTTCATAACCCTAGGACCAGCCGTTTGGGCTGTGCGTTGTCTATAGATGAATGAGTCAGGACAAAGAGTCTTATAGTATAGATTGTCATAAGAACCTTCTCTTCTCAATAACAAACACAAAGAACTAAAAAAAGTTAAATCGGTCCAGCCGTTCACATAAACAAACATGTTTTTTTTCTCGATTTAATAACGACAACTTGGTACCTAGTTGAAAAAAACGAAACGCTTGAAACATTCTCAGAATATGTAGTTATAAATATACTTAATAAACATTATAATGAAGTAATCGTATTGCTTATCTGTTTTTAAAGCGAAAACTAGTAGGTAACTAGACGCTTGTAATAAATTCACTATAAATATTAAAGTTGGGCTCCCATATCACATACTTTTCCTATATTTTTTTGCCATTCATTTTACATATTGGTGCGGAACCCTTCGGGTGCAAGTTTGACTCGTATTTGGCCTGTCATTCTCTCATGTCTTCATTGTCCTATCCTTGTCAAACATAATACAATATTGGTTAAAAAAATTAAATATCTAATTCCTAAGGTACGTACAACTTGTATTAGACTATACCAAGTCAAAATAGATATTATCTGATAGCCAACTATCACCTGACATAACTATGTGACGCTTACGTTCAAAACGCGCCTATTTCAAGGTCGTTTATAAATACATACATAAATGGCATAGTATATGTAAATAATAGTTAACAACTCATGTTATGCTAATAGCATATTAAACATAATGATGTTATGATTACATATCCTATGCCATCAACGTAACATAATATATGTCAAGATGTTTTTAGAATCAAACCATTTTATAACACTCTTTAGGGTTCTGTCTCCAAAGGGTACCAGCGTAAACCTACGAGGGTCCCGTCGGTATTACTAAATTTCGTTGTCCGTTTGTCATGAACATAGCTGGAGAGTTGAATTATTCATAGTTAATATACTCTTATTTCTTTTGTCATTATTACAACAGGTTCTAAAATTTAAATAAAATAGAAATTTCAAGAATGCTTCCATAAAGTACCTGATATTTTTTTAATATTTTATTGGTCTTTGAAAAAAAGAAATCCTTACAACAAATATTATCATTACGCTGTTTTTATACTTAACAGTACGAATTTATTCGTGCTAGAATCTGACTCACACTAAGCCAATCATTTTGTATTTTGAACGAAATAGTTAGGTACAAATTGCACTAAAGCGTATTTTTTTATTTTAAATCATATCTAGAATGATTCCACAGTGTGTACATATGTGAGACGTACGCTTGTGATCGCTCGGCTTGATATTATTTTAACATTATGAATAATTAAATTTCCAACCCGTCTATCTAGTTTGTTATTGAAAACGCGAGCTACGAATAAATAAACCGTAATATATAGCCAGAAATTGGATAGCAACCGGATGGTACTCAGTACTTTCTGTAGAAGCCAATCTAGCCAAACGTACGTCTATGATATAATCTATGGTTTGCACTCGGAAAGGAAAGTCCTTTTATCCAATTACGAAGTGTTTAAGTTAAAATTAGCAAAGCGTTAATTCATGAAACGAGCTAGTTAGGTTTCCGTACCTAAAAGGTAAAAACGGTACCCTATTACTAAGCCTCCGCTGTCTGTCTGTCTGTCTCCAGACTGAATCTCAGAAACCGTAATAGCTAGAAAGCTGAAACTTTCAAAAGATATGTATTTTCCGTGCCGCTATAGCAACAAATACTAAAAATAATAAAAAAATATTAAAGGTGGTCTCCATACAATAAACGTGTTTTTTCGTATTTTTTTGCTATATATAAATAATGATAGCTACTAGACACTTAAAATTTTCACAAAATATATTAGCTATCAAATTAAATTTAATATTTTGTATAAAATACATATTTAAGGGGGACCCCCCTTAAATATGGCTCTCAACAATGGTACGAAACCCTACATGTACGTGCCCAACTCGCACTTGGCCAAATATTTTATTAGTCAAAACTATAAGTCGTTTGGGAAGACATGTATACTGACTATCTTATTCCGGATATCAACTTCTATCCATTTATGAAATAAGTCACGAAAATTGGATTTACTGCAAAAAAAAAAGAAAATTTGAGGATTGTTTTCGTCATTATTCTGGGATCCCGTAACCAAATTTTGGCATGGTGCCAATAGCCAATACCTATCCTGTCAAATAAAAATGCTATCTCTAATCGGTCCAGGATTTCGTACAAATCGTTATGTGTCAACCTTTATAATTGTGAAGACAACGAAGTTTTACAAATGTCTATCTGAGTCTCTGTTTTCTGACAAGTATTACCCTCGGTCTTAAAAAGTAGAGTAAATAAGTATCTTCTAGGCAAACGTGGCACACTGCAGACTACAGCGTAGCTTTCGTAGCTTTCCGTTAGTTAAGCATTAGTACTTTAAAAAAACGTGTCTTAGCACCTATTGAAGTATTCACTTCTCAATACACTATGAGTAGGACAACTCATTTAAAACTACCTATTTGCTTTGTCGGCTGTAAATGATATGCTGCTGTTAACAATTTGCAACATTTAATTTCCTAGCTTGCAACGGATGCTAGCAGTATATCTATGTATATATATATATAGCTTCTATACCATATATTATATTAGTTAGTTCATAATCATGATAACTATCACATCACACTTTTAACACAGAGTCCAAAAAGTAGGAATTTCTCAATTCCCTGTAATGGAGTTTCGTGTTTTTTACCTCACAACTCCGTCACTTTTTTGAAGTCTAACTTAATATCGTTAGATTAAGAGTTTTTTATTTAGTTAAAACATTTTTTGTATTAATTTAATAGGTCGAGTATGATAAAAGTAATATCGTTAATACTCTATCAAAATTAAAAGTCTTCCTTAAATTACATTTCATTCTTTCCCTATACACGAACTAAGAAATAAACTTAGTCAGCCTAATCCAGGTTCAGTGTAGAGCAATCAATTATATCACTCTGTATCTAAACAACTAATAATAAATCTTACTTTATGTAACCGAACTATAATGTATGTGAATATAGCGGAATGCCGCATCAGCAAGGTTCATTGATAAGTCAGCTGACCCGAGCGACAAGCCGTGCGGCAGACTTGGCACGTGAGCCGGCGACCCGTGCCTTATTGGAAAATAGTTTGCTTGTACTCCTCAACTTTATGACGCCCTGGTTTACCATTTCAAAGTAGACAATCGATTCAGCCTGTCTTTTAAACAGGAACAATATTTATTGGTTTACCTAAACTATAATAAAAACACAACTGATTAAGATAGCGACAACAAATATGTTCCATTATCCGACCTGGCTAAAATTCACAATAGCAGTAACATGATATTGAAATTGCTGTCTAAAAAACGTTTCCTACCTAATTTTTCCAAAGCTATTAAACGTAACAGAAAATATTGAACACGTTTCATAGAAGGCTCGTTTTCTTAACGATGACGTCACATAAATCTACGGTAATAACGCACGTAATTTTATCGCTGTGAGTGAAGCAAGTGGCTACGACTGACGTCACTGAAGCAGAGGGAAGAGAAATATTGCCACGTGTATCGATTTTCTACCCTTCCGCTCGCTACCCGCAGCGCTACGTCATCGTTTACCGCGAACGCCTGCTGTAGTGTCGTCACTGATTCATGAAACCATGTGACGTTATCGTTCCGCGCAAGCGTGTTATCATGTTGAAAAATCCCTAAATATAGAACGAAGGTTCTACCGTCTCCACTTGGGTTTTAATTTCTTCGTTGCTATACCGTGCTTTGATCTTTTGGGGAATTTCGGGAATTTAATAAGGTGTGTATAAAAATATACGCGCTTTTTGTTAAACGACACGTGCCATAAGTTATACGTATTTATAGCTGAGTTAAAGTCTATACCATTTTTACAAGCACAGAAAGCAGATATAATTTGCATTTGGTATAAGTTGATATGTTTGAACTTTTATTTTTAGGGTAATTAATCAACTTGGAATAGGAATCGTTAATCGACTTCAAAATAGAAGGTTCTTAATTCGACTATAGTTTTTATCATATATAAACCAATTTTAGGATAGGATAGTTCGATATTAATTTTATTGAAATTGGTTCAGTACTTTTAAACTGAAGTCGTTTTTCAAAGTTTGAAATTTTCACTTATTGTGTTTCATTTTTTTTACACTGTTTTGATCCCTTTTATTATAAAAGAAATTAGTAGTTGGTGTTTTTCCTTCGACGCGTGTATTTAATAGACGTAAGCTATTTTGATTTTAGTTACTCGTACCTACGGCGTACCACATCAAATATGTTTAAGTATGATATTCTCAGTTCAATGTATGATATTCTACATAAATTCCATGAATACCACACTAAAATCAACCTTCTCTTCAATCAATCTTCATCTGACGCTTAAAAATCATAAAGGTCATATCAAAATATTTAAATTACCAATTTGTAAACGCAATATTCTACTAGCTTGCATCAAACCAACTCCTATATTTATTCGCACTTCATGACATCTAACGAGGAACTTCATGTTTGAATAGTAGGGGATTTAACAAAAAATAAGCAACCCTTCGGCACCGACGCGCTTACAAGTTTGCACCCGTATCTTCGTTCCCCTCCGTTAGCTTTCATCGGCCGTCCATAGATGTCGTATGAATAGGTGCGGTTTTGTTTTGACAGATAACCTAAGCTCTCAAACTTTCCTTGTGACCACGTACTTTTATTAAAATAGTGTCTCGTGTCCGTGCAATTTTATACAAAATTTATAATGGCAGGCCTATTTTATCATTGTGTGCTGTGAATATTTTTTGAAGATGTTTATTTTCCGTAATAAGGTACGAATCATATTTGCCGCATACGTCATGCTTTTGCTTCACAAAAAGTATTGATTAACATCGAAATGGTGTCAATAGATACGCAACTCCGACTTCGAATGCCGAATGCCGGCTTGTATTGTTAGATTATATTTAGAAATTTTATGGTTTATTATGCAAAAACGAGCTTATTGTTGCATATGTAATGGTTATAACAAAAATATGATTATGCAATTTTACATCTGCATCGTGAAGTTTGTGCATTTTGTTGCTAGGAAACAAGTCAAACATATCATGCATGACTATTTTACAAATAAATATAGAGTGATTTAACTTGAGAAAAGAGTTAAAAATTAGGTATATTTGTAATTGTATTTTTAAAAACGAATTGATATTATGCCAATAGGTTGTTCTGAGTATTAATACATGGGTATTTTAATAGATTAATGTGTAGTTATTTACATACATACCTACATTCTTTATCCATTTAGACATTATTTATTTTGTAAACAATAACTTTTAAAATTGAATGATGTATTTTACCATGTCAATTCGGATAAGAATTATATAAAGATAGGTACTAATTAATTGCGAGTAGATTCATAAAAAAATACCATCATTGGCAGTCAAGTAAGGGTCCGTCACGATATTGCGAAAATTTTTGTTCGAAAAACGTAAGATCGACTGAACGTTAGTTCGAATTAACTTTGGTGCGAAACAACTTTATAAAAAGTAAAACGATAATTGTAAGTATTAGAAATCTAAATACCGTTCCAAAAAGCTGCAAATGTTTTCATATAAGGTAGTGTAGGTACTTTTATATCAAGAAAATTATATTTAATACATCCAGATATTAGATACAAGAATTAAAATATTAATATGTTGGAATCGGTACTTTAGTAACGAGTATTTTTCTTTTTATTTCAGGTATCGGAGATATAAGAGTATGTTCTGCGATAGAGGTATAGCTCTACTCATTCATAGTATTATATAATTTGGATATGGATCCAATATTGGAAAATGACTCGGCGACTACAGAGTCTCCCAAACATGGAAAAGCAAAACATAAACACAAGAAGAAGAAGAATCAATATGATGGACAGAAAGAAGGTCAAACGGTTGTTGGAGAAAAGAAAAGATTTGTCGTCACAACTCTACCCACATCTGAAGATAAAGTTCCTTCGACTAGTGTAGCTGATGGTAATGTTCATACTGTCCATTTTGGTACTCGCGGTGTCGAGTCACACAGACCACACGTTAGATCAATATTTAAGGAGAAAACGAATGACTCATCGAGGCCTTCTAGTTCAGAAAGAGATCCTGCTACTGGAAAAGAATATGAAACGTTTCATGGCACATCGTCCAGCCCTAGAAGTTCCATTTTTGACATATTTCGGTTAAGAAGAAAAAGTGATGCCAAAAAGTATCAACCGAAGGCACCAATAAAATCGAGTGAAGCTCCCGAAGCATCCAATGAAGATCCAGGACCATCGGATACGAAGGATTCTCACAAGAAATATTACCACACTGTGACAGGAGCATCTTCGCGCAAGTATAGTCCAATCACTAGGGTAATGGATATTTTCCGAACAAAGCCTCATTCAGATACTAATCAAGCAGCAGCCGAACTCGCCAAGAAGAAGAGCAATAAACAAATTCGCCGATCATCTATTGAGACGACATCTCCAACATACCATAAAAATTCTTACGCGTCTTTAGATCCTACACACGCAAAACAACTGTTTAGAGAAATCAGGGGTCTCCCTAAATATGACCCATATTTATCTATTGTGCAGATATCAATAGGCGGCCGAGATAAAACACGACTTCTGCTGAACTTTTTCAAGTATCACAAATGTGATGAGATCCTACCTAAATCTGCTAAAGTTATTATCTTCGATACCCAATTTTCTGTGAAGAAGACGTTTCCTACGCTAATATCACACGGCATTCGTTCGGCGCCGCTTTGGGATCCAAATAAAAAATTGCTGGTGGGTATGATAACTGTAACAGATTTTATACGGATTTTGTTACATCTCGATGCTGAAAATTTATCAGTAGAAGAATTAGAACGTCACACTTTGCACACTTGGAGAAAAATATTAAGACCAACTCGGAAACCTTTATGCAGCGTAGAACCTTGGCAATCATTGCATGATGCTATTAATTTGTTACACAAACACAGAGTTCATCGCCTTTTGATGTTAGATCCTGAATCTGGAGATGTTCTGTATATTTTGTCCCACAAAAGAATTCTACGATTTCTATTTGTTTATTTGAATGAATTTCCGGAACTTACTTTTTTCCATAAAACTCTAGTCGAATTAAAAATTGGTACGTTTGATGATATCGCATCTGTTACTGACGAGACATCGATAAAAACTGCATTTCAGATGTTATTAGAAAAAAATATATCAGCTTTGCCAGTGATTGATGAAAACGGAACGTTACTAGACGTGTATGCGAAATACGAAGTACTAAACCTAGTAAGCGAAAAGTTATATTCTAATTTGTCGCTGACCATAGGTGAGCTAAGAAACAAAAAGAAAGACTGGGAAGAAAAATTACAGAAGTGTCGTTCAAGTATTACTTTATACGAGGCCTTAGAAGTTATAGTAAGAACTGAGAGTCATCGATTATTATTAGTTAATAATGAGGACAAATTAATAGGAATCGTATCCTTGTCGGATATATTAGTATATTTAAATAGGATAATTCCTTCAGAAAAGAAAGTTTCGTCCTTGCAAGAAATATTTAAGCCACTCGAAGAGAACAAGTTTCCAGAATCGTCAAAAGAAAGCGAGAATGATGTTATATCTATAGAAGTACCTAATTTAACTACTAAAGACGTACCTGAAGCTGTTGAGACTATAGTAGATTCTACCGATGCAAATGCGATGTCAAAGAGTTTAGAAGCAACTGAAACAGAATGTTGTTCCGATGATGTGGTGACTGCACTTGACAATCGTGATAACTCTAACAGCAGCCGCAACGAGTTAGATGATGACTCTGCTAAGGCTTTAAACACAGATGGAGCCTTAGCAGACTCCGCAGAGTAATACTACAGATTAAATTATTGGTTACGATTTTTATTAATTCCAAAGATATTGTGATAGGTCAAACCGCCGCATCGGTATATTAATCTCAGCTTTTGCTTGTATTATTAATATATGTAATATAACTCATTAATAGTTGCATTAAATACCACGTGATTGCCTTATCATTATTTAATTCATTAAAACGTTTGCTAAATCTAAATAAACTATTTTAGCATTATACTGGATTTTATTTGTACGTGCCAATTTTTCATTCGGTTTCTACGAGTAAAATGTTAGTAAAGAAACTAAAAACTTTGGCAAGCTTTAAATAGCACTCAATACTACCTGTCCTAGTATTTTGCAGAAAATCTTTAAGGTTTTTATTTCATAGTCAGTTTTACAAATAATAACTTTGTTACATTTGATTATTTAGTTTAAAATAATAATAAGTAGATTGGTAACCTCATTTCACTCTCAGTTATTTATAATATAAAATCAGCAGGTACTTATTGGTACTTTACTAATTTGTTATTATATTATAGTAAGTATTTATGTGCATCAGTGCAAATCGGTGCAACGACGCTAGTTCAGCTTAGTCAGTTTCATTACTTTGTATTTTTTCCAACGTATGCAGTAAGTATGAAGGTAAAGCGAGGAGTGGTATGGCGATGCAGCGCAGTGCAGTGGCGCGGCGTCCAAGCGAAGGATCGCGAGGACCGGTCCACGCCCGCGTCCGACCCGGAACAGCCGCCAAGGTCGCTATATCTCTTACTTTTAGCGAATCCATCGCCAGCTATACAGAATTATGCAAATGGCGTCTAGATGTGCAAATAGTATTTGATATAAATATTTTATTGGACACAATATTTATAGCCAATTAGAATTGGCCAGCCAGTTCCTTTTGATTGAAAAAACTTTGAAACCGTGGGCCATAAAACAAAAATCGATCTTGTTTGTCGAGTAGATATTGGCTATTATATAGTACTACTCGATATACCTATTTAGGTTTGATTTATTCGTGCTCTACAAATTAATTGGAAATAAGATGTGTCAAACATTACTTATGTCTAATATAATATTTTCTGGTTCACGAGTGAAGTAAATTCGTTATATAATGCACATGTTTTGACACAGTCCTTATGTTTTGCTGATATAGGAATTACCTTCGCGTGACTGTTTGAAAGTTGCAATCACAAATTAATATTAGATCTAACCGATCTCTTAAATAACTTTAAAGCCATGTGCAAGCATAGATTTAAAAAATAAATACTCAACACAATAGCGTGATAGTATGTGGGTAAATAGATACTGGTCAAATTATCATAAGAAAAAAGAACCAGTAGCGGCCCACTCACAAACCGGTGTGGCTGCGGTGATATGGAAGCCGCTCTCTGCCTACACAATACCTACTGAGACTGCAAAGCACTGACTACAAGGATGAAATTAATACTTTTTATTTTTTTCCTGTTGTGCAAGAATACTACGTAGCTTCATAAAAGAACCTAGTATATTTTTAATACATTTATAAAAATGTCGTACTTTCCTTTAAACATTTCCTTACAAAGTGACTCATATAGCACCGTAATTAGAGTCTTAATGCCGCATATTTTACTTTTCATTTCTGTACTAGTCCGATTTTATTAATCAACTGTTAGTTTTCATTTTAAAACTAAGATTTATATACACACAAAAAACAATCACTACGAGTATAAATATATTATTAATAATGATAAACAAGATTGTAGATGTTATTGTAATTATAATATCTCCGCTCTGCATAGGAATAAATCTTGTCAGAAGGAGTACACGGAATAGATTTTTAAAGTAGACAAGTACAAATACGTCTGTGATTTCCTGCATGTTTTTAGTTTGAATGCGTGGTGGTTAGGTCATCTCTGTACAGATGACCTGTGTAGCTCAGAAGCCGTCTCAGACACGCGTGCCTTGCTTTACAAATACCTACTTACGCACATAAGTAGACGAGATTTTATACACATTTTTTTATATGCTAGATATATTTGTTCTTCTACGTTTGAGGCTACTACGCTCTGGTTTCAAATCTTTTCAAACTACGCAATGACTTCTGACATGGCTTAATGATTGCTTGTACTACTATAGTACAGTAGCTGATTGTATTTATTGCCACTGATTACAGTGACCATTATCATTGGCAGTGGTGACAGGAACTAGTGTCTTATATACTTGGAGGGAAGGTTTTGTTCAGACCACATAGCAAACAGTTTGAAACAAAGCATTCGAACATAATTATACGCAATTTAATTAAAAAGCGCGCGCTATCTCAGCCACGCGTAAAAACAATTTGGCACTATTTTGGGAGCTTTATATTTGCTATTAATTTACACTATCATTGTAAATTCTAGGGATCTGTACCCAAAGAGTATAAACGAGTATAAACGCTGTCCGTCCCGCTGTCTCTGTCTCTGGCACATTGTAACTCATAAACAAACCGGGATAGCTCAAAGTTATATTAGTTATATCATATATGATGTTTTATATGATATATGATATTTTCTTTTTTTTAATAATTGTACGGAATCTTACGTACGCGAGTCCGACACGCACTTGGCTGGTTCTATGACTGTGATTTCGTAAATTTTTAATTTAATAACTTGTTTGTTATCTATGATGATTTATTACACTCGTAACAACATTTATATATTTATTTAATTTGTTTCATTAAACCGGTATAAAGTCTCGTTATAAAATAAAGTTAACCTGATGTAACCTAGACTTCAAGTTTTTGTTTCCTGAAGTAAATGATTTTATTATTATTTAAAAGTATAAATGATTAATGTACGTATTGTATTCATTATCGTATGTCGAAAATGCTTATTTTTTGCAATACTTTATTAAAACTATTTAAATGGAAATAATTAAAAATAACAAAAAGGTCTTTTTTTAATTGTCATAAAGTGATGTTTAATAAGAACCTAAAGAAATAAGCCTCTTTGATAATTAATTAATGGTAAAATGCTCTATTTGTAGGTACATTTACACGACGTGTTTCGAATCCAACTTTTCGTATTTTTACAAACTATTCTAATATGTACTTATTTGGACTTGTTTAATGAAGTGGGCACAAAAACAATACACATCTATTTGCTTGCTAATATTGTCTATCAGCTCTATTGATTTCCTAGAACGGTATTCCAAGTACATTATATCTATACTATAAGACTCTTTGTCCTGACTCATCTATAGACAACGTAGAGCCCAAACGGGTGGTCCTAGGGTTATGAAATTTGGAGGGTGTATTTGTTTTAGTATGTAGACGCGTACTAAGAACGGATTTTTGGAAATTCCACCCCTAAGGGGGTGAAAGGGGGTAAAACAGTTTGTATGAAACTTCTTTGTTTTTGAACTTATAGCAATGAAATTTGGAATATATATAGTTTAAGTAAAATTAAAAATATTGGTATCAAGTTTTTTTGCCAGGGGTGAACTAAGGGTTTGTAATGGGGGGTGAAAGATTGTATGGAAAAATCTTTATTTATTAAGTTAAAGTCTTGAAAGTTGTTATGGTAGTAGTTTATTAAATGATTAAATTAAAATTATAAAAACTTTTAGCAGGGGTGCATTAAGGGGGATGCCATGGGGGTTTAAAGTTTAAAATAAAAGTTTTGTGTTTTTGAACTTAGAGGTGTAAAATTTGGAGTGTGTATATATTTTAGTACTTAAATATGTACTAAGAATAGATTTTGGAAATTCTATCCTTAAGGGGGGTGAAAGGGGGTAAAACAGTTTGTATGAAACTTCTTTGTTTTTGAACTTCCAGCAATGAAATTTAGAATATGAATAGTTTATGTAAAATTAAAAATAATAGTATCAAGTTTTTTGCCAGGGGTGAACTAAGGGTTTGTAATGGGGGGTGAAAGTTTGTATGGAAAATAATTTATTTATCAAGTTAAAGTCTTGAAAGTTGTCATGGTAATAGATTATTAAATGGTTAAATTAAAATTATATTTTTTTGCCAGGGGTGCATTAAGGGGGATGCCATTGGGGTTGAAAGTTAAAAATGAAAGTTTTGTGTTTTTGAACTTAGAGGTGTAAAATTTGGAGTGTGTGAAAAGCGACCTACACGCGGGCGGAGCCGCGGGCAACCTCTAGTGGTTAATAATTATTTGCATAACAATACACTGCCGTATAGCATTGTTTGCTTTCATAGACATGCCGCTTCTTAGCACTCAGAACAAACATTTTTTTTACTAACAAAGTCGCATAAAAACTTTAAGCGAATGGTAATAATAAAGCTAAGAACTGTTATAAAATTTATTTTAATATTTCTTTTTTTTAATAAGGCGTAATGCAGTGTAGGGTAGGAAAATTCTAATTTGAAACATGTTAGTAGTTAATTTTTTTTTATGGTATATCATTTATTTGGGAGATAACTAATTACTACAAATTCAATATTACTTTTTGTAAATCTTATCTAAAATTTATTAAATTAAAAGTATATCTAATTACATTTCCGATTTTTAAGACCATTACGACAATACCTAATAGCAAATATTATCTACTAATTTTTTTTATAACCTTACCGCACTTTTTCAAAATGTTTCATATAATTATCATAATTGCAAACATTAGTAGTTGTTTACTATTCTATTATTCTAAAAAAAAGTAATTGACAGTTTAAAATTGGAATTTCCCGCTCCTCAATCAGCCTTAATATACTTAATTATCTACACAAAATTACTTGGTTAAGATTTATGACAGAGTATGATCAAAGTAGCTCATTTATGCGTGGATTATATTTTATGGTCTGATATCAGAATAACAAAGTGATAAAGCATTTTAACCAAAGAATTTTAAACTAAGGTGTGACTACACATTTGTTACATGTTTATGGAGAGACAGACGTCAGACAGACAAACGACTTAGTTTTTTTATCGCGAGGACTCGGAGTCCTTGCCTAATAAATAAAATATATGTAAATTTACATATTAATAGGTACAGGTATAGTTAGAGGTCGAATAGTGGACAGTCGCGATTAAATTATTTCTAGATTAGGTGCTATATTCGTTGCAAAATTAACAATTCAAGGATATCAGTCCTTTTCATTCTCTAGATCACCTGAGAGCTAAGATGAGCTTTAAATTCTTACTGATTCCATATTAATGTGTTATAGCGACTAACTTATTTAGTCTAGAATTATATTGCTTTCATTTATTAGTGAGCGAACTTAACGACAGTCCGGTTTTGCAGGTTCAATAGGCGTTTGGCAGAAAAGGTAATATTAGCACTGGAGCGTCAGAAGCTAAAACAAACTCGAGGTCTGTGTGTCAGTAAACAAAGAAGGTTCACGACCGTCCTCCGCAGCGCTAATAATCGCTTGAAAGTAAGCGTAAGCGCACTATGAACGGTTGGACAACGCTTAATATGTTTCACAATATTGTGTCGAGTGAGAGTCGTGAGACTTTACGAGTCATTGAAGACACAAACTCTAAACGTTGCCAAAGAGAATGGATTGATTACTTTTTAACTTCCATGATTATGTTGGCTGTACACAAATGCCTTACGGCGACGCTGTACGAATTAACGCATCTTCTTATTTATGTTTTGTAATAATTTTCATGTCAGGCTCATAACCAACTCTGAGCTTTGTTAGAAAGATTTCACTAACATAGATTAATCTTTGTATTTTTTGGCGTTTCGTATATGCAGCGCCTAACGAGTAAGTGGTAAATAATTGATGAAACGGGTGAGTATTTTGCATGTACGATATATTTTGCTCAGTAAGTAGTAGCACTCATCTCCACTGCATACATTAGGTAATAATGTGGCCTACGCTATGTGTACTGTGAGCTTATGCGTATAAGTTTTTGTTGTTCAGATATGATCCGACTTTTCAAATCTGAAAGCATATAGGTACATATA
The DNA here is from genome assembly GCA_035578125.1 of Mellilla xanthometata. Classification (NCBI taxonomy): domain Eukaryota; kingdom Metazoa; phylum Arthropoda; class Insecta; order Lepidoptera; family Geometridae; genus Mellilla; species Mellilla xanthometata. The sequence goes on from JAPUBQ010000024.1 coordinate 6,892,029, forward strand.
TAAATACATAGATGTACTATTCAAACACTATAGCTACTTATAACCACACCACACCTCCTTTGACGAACTCGTAGGCGTAGATAATTGTTACCATACCGGACTGCCAACCAGAAGGTCTCAGGTTCGATTCCCGGCATGGCCAACATCTTTGTGATGAACTAAATTTGTTGGCTGTCAGTCTGAGTGTTAAATATGTATCAATATAAAATATTTATGCAGTATATCAGTTAAGTTAGCAACCATAAAACAAACTGTATGTTGGTTTAGTTTAGGGCTAACCAACCTTGTGTGAAGTGTCGTAATATTTATTATTATTATTTATACATACCAAGTGTTACTACTGTGCTTACTTAAGTTAAATAAGGCTTTATTGTAGCTGTGTGTGATTATTATACCATATGATGTAGTTGCCTCTAATAAAGTCTCCAGCTTGCTCTGCAGGGCCTAAAGGAACCATATAGGAGTTAGTTACCCGAGGTAATTATTCGGCACTTTCAATAAGCAAGTATAGAGTTATTATTCTGTGGCATGGGTAAGGCATGTACCAGTGACACTCATTTACAAATATATGGGACTTTCTACTACTAATGCGTGCCACGTTATTGACATAATTTTCTAGAAAATTCGACAACGTTTGTATGAAAATGTAAACTAAATTTCGGTTAAATTTAGTTTGGGGATAACGTACCTAATGATGTCTCCCTTTATTTTTTTTCTCTATGGCAAGTACGGCCTCGAAAGTGTCAACTTCAAACATTATATTCAAATTTACTTGCCAGCAGTCCGCGCCCACATTGATTAGACGCTACATTGTTAACAACGTCCAAACGAAAGTAGGTTGCACAATCACAAGTATCAAATACATAAGTATGTGCGAGGGTTTCTTAGATATTCTTTATTGTAATTGTCGTTAAAAAGATGGCTAAACTTTTAAGAAGCTCCCATAATGTTTCCAACTGAAATTATCCGACTTCAAGCACTAGTCCTCAGTCCTCGTGACTTAAGCAATGCCTTTGTTTTTTTTTTGCAAAATCTCTTGATGATTTTCAACTACAACTTTGTATAAACTAATTTTGAACATTTGTGTATATTATTGTAAAGGCTATATTTTGTTGTCTGAAATAAAACAGTTATTTGTTAATATCCCTGTACTGGCTACATACATAAAAAGCCCCGACAGATGCCTTGTATCTTGACCTCTTCAAAACTATCAGACCAGAGCTTATCCACGTAACTAAAGAACAAAGAAGTTAGTTTTTAGTTTTAACATTGTCTAGAATTTGTGACATGTTGTGCGAAATGAAAGGATGAACACTTATTTTGATAGCTACATATTATACTTGCAGATCGATATTCGTGTTCAACATATAACATATTTAGAATTGACTAGACAGATAATAAGGCTAACCCATTTTAAGCTAAAACGTAATAAGCTCTTATGTTTAACTTTTGCCAGAATGCAGCTTAGTCATTCTAAAAAGCGCTTCACGTAACTTCTTGACAAGCGGCACTTTGATTACACAGGATAGTCTCGGGTCAAAAGGGCAACGTGTGTTTGTGCTGAACTCAAGTACTTAATCGTTTTATTTCAATAAAAAATAAATAGGTATACCTATTTTTTTTCCAAACACATCATCAAATAGTAACGTGTATTTTTTTTTACACGTCAATAAGTTAAGTACATAGAACTATAAGGCAGTTTTATACTATTTGTTAATATAATTTGAAGATTCAGATTTCTTTAACTCTAAGGTCCGGTAAGGTTTATTCACCATGGCGCTAAATTATACATGAATCACCATATATTAATACAAAATTGGTTAAATTTAAATAAAAAGTCAAACCTCAGACAGTTCTATAGTTGTCCAATGAATCACCAAAATTGCCTATTAGAATAGTTATAATAGATATTATGCTGTAATGACATAACTCTAACCTCCAAGCGCTGTCATAAACCGCAAAATTCACCATTGAATAAGAAAGTTACGTATCATCACTCAACAATTTTTATAAAGAGACTACCAAAGTTAAGGAAAACTGTAGACTTATGAAGAAGAGTTCACAAAGGAGTACTACTTACATACTCTTTTGATTTATCAAAAAAGTTCTTTAGCATACAAAAAAGAGTATTGATATAAGAGTATTTCCTTGAAAGCTTAAAAGCTTTTTTGTCTGCTAAAGAACTTTTTCCAATTTATAGGTAAAGTCTTGAATTTAAAAAGAACCAAGACAGATTTGAATAAAATTTAAATCCGCTATACTTGCGCACGAGTATGTAGGTACTCTATATTAGAATATTTTACCATTATTGTTTTTAATTTAGGCGCCGCTGTGCCAAAAGTATGTTGATAACTTTTTGGTTCGGCGTTATTTTTGTTATGTGCTATTATTGTAAGTGAGCGCACTGCCTTACCTACTTAGCTAGGCAAAGTTACGTGAGCGAGAGTAAGTAAGCATTTTGTAATAGCAAGTAGTGAGTTGATGTCTATACCGATTGGGTGCCAGTCAGTGACCTCCTGACACACCTATTGCTTTTCGGACATTGCCCGGTAGAGTTCAAAACTTGTACATATAACTAAGTACATGTAAAGCTGAGTTACTTTTATTATTAGTTATCGTTTTTTAGGGTTTGGTTATAGTTTTATTCTTAGTAAACATAAATAGTTGAGTTTTAGTAATAAAATAGATCAAGTTACTTACTGCTAACAACTAAATCGAATTAAACTACACAAGTATATATAAAAAACCCTAATAGTTTTTTTGCTTGGTGGCTCCGTCGCTTTGAAATTTATTATAATTAGTCTACTAGCCTTTTATTTATACCTCACCTTAAAGTGGGTATATTGAGATAGTTGTGAAAAAATGTAATTTTCCACCCTGTCGCGATTACCATCTTTTGAACTATTTTCTAATATTATCATATTTTCTATAAAATCGCTAAGAACACTCCCGACTAAAACACACTTAAAACAAAGAAGAAACTACTTAATCAAATCGAGAGGTACCAAAAAGACACACACGTATAATTTATTTATTTATATTTAAGGTAAAGATACTCGTAATACACATTATATCCCGCATGATAAACCGTAACTGTACTTGTAAAATTATTTCTATATATGTAGTTTTTTATCAACCCATTGCAGTGTAGGTGAGTGTTCCGTTGAACATCTTCAAATAAATCAAATATACAACATTTGCAACTAACTACATTGAGGAAGCATCGTGGGCATCATATAAAGTGAATAGGCAATGCCTATTGATTTGCGCCATGTAATTTTATTTAACAATAAAGAGAAATCTCTTCCGATGACATAATGCATACATTTTTATACTGACACAATCTTTGTAATCGCAGTGTATTTTATACTTATCTATAAATAGTATCGTGACCGTTTCTGACTCAGCTTGTTGAGTCTAGACTCTTGAGATTTGGAGGACACGATCTTCAAGTTAACAACTACTTAAAACTGTTTCCGATTTTAATTGCATTTTGTTTTTAAAACATTGAGTTTAAAAATTTAATAAAGTGTTATGCCATTATTAGAAGTAGGTATTTTGGAGTGAGTCAATATAAGAAATGCGTTCTTATTCATACGTTATCTCTAGTGTTTACGTACGTATAACTATATGTATGTAATCTACCTATATAAGACCTACCTATATATGTAGGTGTAGTAGATAAAACAAGTTTTGTACCATATACCTCAAGTTCCTAAGATCACACTCATGATAATGAAATGTTAGTTTATTCTTAAGAACAAAAAACAAAAGCTTTTGTTGAACACGTGGTGAACTTTGCTTAGAAGTCATTTATCATAGCTGCTATCATGACATAATGATTTGTAATACGACTTTAACATACAGTATATTATTTTATACAAAAAAGAAAGAAATAGAATTAATAAACAATAAAATAATTTTTCATGTTGCGTACTAATTACTAATTAAGAATCGTAGCACTGCTACGACGCGTAGTGATTCTACGAAATTAAACACAAAATAATACAATTTGATTGTTCGTCAATTTTGGTCTCCAAAAAAACAAGCTGGTTATGAGACAGCGACATCGTATAGGCTTGAACAGACAATACATACAAGTAGAGAAATCCATTTTCATTAATTATCAAACGTACATCTATAGAATAGATGCATATAAGATATATAGATTGTCATGCAACAATTAATTTTATTATTATGTTCAAGACCATATATGTTTCCTTTAATGGCGGATAGACATATTTTCTCACAAATGTATCGTCCACTTGTTCGTACTTGGTGGACATTACAGAATTATTGCGGAATTCTCACGCATTGTCAATTCACGTACTGCTCATACGATTGGAATTATATGATGGTGTATTCAATTCGTTATACAGGTTGCGTAGTTTTTTTATTGCGCGATGACTATGTGTCAGCTTTATTTATGAGATTGATAATATAAAAGGAGAGTTAAAAATAATATATCTAATGTGTTTTTAGTGAACGCGGATATTGAAGGTCGATTGTTTAGGCACCTATTTTGATAGGGATTCAAACGTTGATGAATATGAGTTACCTAATTGTCATCTATAGTGGCTGTTACTAGCAGAATTTGATTGCTGCTTGTACCGAATAAATATTTTGAAGCGTTGATAGCTTAGTCGGGCGAGCGCCCGTCTAACGTCCAGCAGGTTGGGGGTTCAATTCCCGACAGTGAGATTGAGCTTTTGCTAAACATGTCGTGATATGTGAAGGTATTTTAAATGCTTAACTGATTAGCAACCACTCTCATGTTGGAAAATCTGTCGCTAAGCATCTAATGATAAAAGTGTATTATAGTACTTCCTTGAGAGCCAGTTCAGACTACGCATGCTCCACTTTAGACCAGAGTGTCGCTAACTTTTGTTTAGTTGCGTGCCCTGCAGGACGAATACCAAGCTGAAAATGTTTAAAAAAATATGATTTAAAATAAGTACTAAAAAGAAAGTTTGGAAAATTTCCTAAATGCATCTAGTTAAAATACATATAAATCACAAATATAAAATGACATGAAATAAAAATGAAATCAAATGAATGAATGAAATTGAAAGTGGTGTTAAGAAATCAGCAAGCCTCTTATCAAGTCTCTTTTAATTTAAAAAAAAAAAAATAACAAACAGAGGGAAACGAAACTAATGATGTTCGAAGTATTTATTGTCTATTTTAATTAAGTGGATATATCAAAAACTTTGATGAAGTTGCTATATTAAAATAGAGAGGACATGTTTGATTTATGGCAACTAAATCTATCTTGTTTAGCCTGCGGCATTGCCACTTTGTGAATACTGCCTCGACGTGATTTTACGACTATACGAAATATTTATAAGACTATAACCAATGTACGAAAACTGATTTTCATGCCTATGCTCATACATACTTGTGTATCAGATTTTTGTAGTGATATTTTCGAATCAAAATCAGTATCTAAGAAAAATTTGGAAGCCGATTTGCTACGTGAAATAATTTGATAAACACATGGTGTATGTATTATATGTAGTATATCAGTTTTGTTAGCAACCGTAATTCGAACTAGAAATGGTTCAGTAAGGAGTTAATCAGCCGTGTGTGAAATGTGTCCTAATATTATTTATCTATTTATTAGTTTTTTGCTATCAAAAAAGGTTTATTTATATTTCTTCTAATCTATAATATAAAAATAAGTCGGGTTTTCTTTCCTGACGCTATAAATCCAGAATGCACGAACCAATTTCTACCGTTTATGCATTCGTTGGAAAGGTCCGGGATCCGTGAGGTTTTTAGCAGGGAACAGGGAAAATGATTCACACAAAAATTGTCCTACACGCGGGTGGAGCCGCGGGCCAGCTAGATTGTTTTAATTATGTCTAGATTGGCACAGGACCGAGACAAATGGCATGACAAGAGAGACGCCTATACCCAGCAGTGGGATAGAATCGGCTGTGGATGATGATGATGAAGATCATGTCAATAACTACTTTTTAATTTAAATTTGTAACTAGTTTCATTTTCTGCTTGTTTTAGATGAATAAACAGAAAACCACTTATCTCCTATTATAACGTTTATCAGCCCGTGTATATCATTTGCATAAATTGTCAAACAGCAGTTACCAATTTATCAACGTACTTATGTTTGACATAAATGAAATGCTACGTCTATTACAGATAACTTGGGGCCACTGTCGAGATTGATTTTATCGGGCCCATAGTTTTAATACAAATTGTCTCGGCCAACACTTCCCGTGACAGCTGAATGTTAATTAATGATGTATCGAAACGGTAGGCGCGGTAGCCACCATCACGCCTGCTTACTTTGAACACCTAGCTTTGCTTCGGTTACGTTTGTTGATTAAACTAAATTGAAAGGTGAGCTCATAGAAAAGTTGTCATCAAGTGATGTGCGTGAATGTTATATTATATTTTTCTGATGAATGTTATATTATCGTTTCGGAGCCTATTCGCGTCAAACAAACAAACAATCAAACTTTTCCTCTTTATAATATTCGTATAGATTTGTAAAAAGTGCGTGCGTAAAGAGTAACGTGATTATCACTTAAAAAGTATATTTTATGACTTAACTCGATGTGATCTAGATATAAGTTTTTTCCGTGCTATATATATCATTTCTCTACATATACGAGCGTTATGTGTTGCTGTTAAATTTGTGGTAAGATCGCCATTAATTTAACTCGACCCGTCCTTACTTTATTGGATGTGTTCGTTGTTTCATAGATCTTGATTAAGTATTGCAATATTTAATGTTATTAATAAATTATGTTTTAATTTGATAACTAAAAACCCAACCTAAGTAATCACAATAAAAAATTTAAACAAAAACAAAATAAACACAAATTGTAAATCAATCGCGCTTTTATTGTTAACTACAATTCACTGAAGTTATGCCTCACTTCACAACATGTAGTTGTGATTTGAATGGCCTAGAAGCGCGTAGCTCGGCTAGCTAAGGTGATCTGTCGCGATCATGAAGCTAAGCAACGGGTGGATGTTATTTGGACGGGTAACCATGTACGAAGACGAAGACTGCCCTTTTCCAAGTGGCATTTTCATCTGGGCACTACCGTGGGTCGAATGACACGTTAAATTGTAGGTCCCGGCTGTTAGTCTTAGTAGAAGCAGTCGTTAAGCCAAGTCAGAGGCATTCGGGAGGCTTGAAAGCTCTCGACATCAGAGCTTGGCCACTTAGCTCTCATACGAAGAAGAAGAAGAATGGCCTATTATAATAACCAATACCTTTGGTAATATTGCGTCGGCTTCAAGTTGTTTGTTTAGATCTCATAAAATTATAGCTCCTTGCTGAATCACAGTTCTGTCCTATAGAATGGTTTTACTGTCTGTACCTACCTTTACAACGAATAATAACAGCGTCTTTTGTTGTACAACTAAAAACGAAACAAAGAGCAAAACAATGTCTATCCCGTAATATTGTGGTCAAACAGTAACCTGCACTTGTTGTATTTATTAACTTTGGCGTTTAAACATTATGATTTTAGTGCTTGTGTAGTACATATGAAAATGAATTTTGAAATAACTTGTAAACATATGATTATATGTAACTACTTGTTTTAATTTTAGTGGCTTGTTAAATATAATTTAATATACGTAACTTGATAAATATTTCTTTTGAAATTTCAAAATACAACACCTTACCTAGTTATATAACCCCCTCGTCCTTCTGTATTAGACTAGAGGGGGCTTACTCAGCACATCCTACGAGTATGTAACACTAAGAACCTTAAGCGCTGAGTAAGATTCCCTGTGCTTCGATATTTAAGTTGAGTAAAGTATTACTTAATTTAAATATGGGTGGTATAAGCTTTCATTTCATGTAATCAAATCGTTAGAGCCTCCAAATCGGCTACACCTAGTTTTAATTTTATTTTAAATAATAATAAAGCAAACAAAGTCGGCTAAGTGTATTGAATTTAAGTAGTTTTTAACAAGAAGAAAGGAGGTAGCCTTTACAACAATTTACAAAGAATAAAAAATGGCGAAAACAAAACGAGAATTTAGACAAAAAAATAAAAAATAACGAGAATTTAGAAAAATGTGGTATAAAGCCATCAAGAACGTTGGCAGCTTTCCCGCGATGTATCGCAAGCATTTCGATATTCCGTTGCGCAAGGAACAAGCCAACAAACACTCTGTCAACTGTGTCCAGTGAAGTCAAACCAACAATCAAAATATCGATTTAATCTACAACATCAAAATATCGATTTAATCTACAATACTATCACTGACTCATCTGAGTCAGTCATAGTATTTATTGTATTACATTGTAATTAGTAGGCCTCTTTTTTCTGGGGCCGTGCGGGGAAGTACGTATTACACTGTTTCTAGTTGTTTTGCTGCCATGTAGTAAGCCGCAGGCAGTGCCGTATTCCAAGTGGAAGGGTAAATTTATAATAATAAAACATTGTTTCCACTAAATTAACTATAAGTTGATTATTCAAATATTACTTTAATTTATTAACTTACTTTATTTACTAATTTATTTAATTTATATTAAATTAGAGGAAACAATGTTTCCACTAAATTTACTGGCCAATGCGTTTTAAGACCTAAATTAAACCTTGGCATCGATTGTCTATTAAAATTCTTTATGCTTTTCATCAGGCTAGTAACAAGATTACATTTAAACACTCTTTATTATTAATAAAATATTAACACCTGTAACAGTATATAGATAAGTTTTCTTAGGGTGCTTTTGTGTGCTATGTATGTTTTTTACTAACATATTTTTTGACATAAGTGCATTATGCATTAAAGAAACACTTGAGTGATTTTATTAAAAGTAAAATGATTTATAGATTAGTGGTTAACAAACCGTAAGCACTGAACTCTTCGATTGAATAGAGTTTAGCTCGTGGGAGCAAAGAAATCTAAGATGGTTGACATAAATATGTATAATAATGATAAAATTCATGCATGTTATTCAAGTTTCAGAATACGTTGATATTCTAGTAAGTTATATATTTAACAACATAATAATATTCGTAATACTTATACAGATATGGACTAGATGCGGCCCGCGGTGCGTAAATATGGTATAAAAAGTAATCCTGGAAGAGATCGCTTTCAGCGATAAGGTCGCCAGTTAAGGCTCTGGCGCTTAAGTTCTTCGTTAGATTTTTGTTTATTTACTATTTAGGAGTGTTTATTTAGAAAATAATATAATAGAATAGAATATTACTTTATTGTAAAACCACATAAGAAAACAGCTTAAATTAAGGAAATGCAATATTTACACATGGAGTACAAAGGCGGCCTTATCACGGTTGCCTAGTAGAGATCACCATAGGTGATAATTTACTTGTCTATGTGTTAATCGAGGGTCTAATCTATCTCTATACAGAGTTTAATTCCAATCAATTCATGTGTTTGAGTAAAAGAGTTATATTTATACACACGCACACATACGTTTTCGACTTTATACTATTAGTAAGATAAGATGACACTATAATATTTACTCTTTCAAATTCGAAATGTCCTTTTTAGAGCCCCAGCAATAGGTTGTAGTGCAGGCAGCAAGTGGGCGGCATTGACCATTAGCGGTGACAACCATCCGCCCATTGTTCGCTTATTTACGGAGCCTACAATATGACAGCTTTTTTACAGCTTTGCGTAACCTTTATCTCTAGTTTATGAAATCTACATTATCAAATAGACTTAAAATTGCGAAAATATAAAATATAAAACACTTATACACTAAGACTAGCTGACCCGGCAAACGTTGTTTTGCCTTAAGTACAGTTAAAAACACTATAATTGATCAGTTATCGAGCGGGATCAAAAATGATTAAAAAACTAAAATGGTCATAAAAAATTGGGATTGGTGATAAGAGTGAACAACCCTTATTATTACTTAGGGGTCCACACCCCTAAGTAATAAGGGTTGCTCACTCTAGAAAGAGATAGTAGCCGATTCACGGACCTACTGAATACGCATATAAGATTTATTAAAAATCGGTCAAGCCGTTTCGGAGGAGTACGGTAACTACCATTGTGACATGGAAATTTTATATATAAGAAAAAAGATACTTTACTAACACATATACATAAGATGTCTTTTCAATAGTAAATATTACGCTACATCGCAGATAATACAAATTTATAGTGGGTACTTACATCAGGTATCTAAGTATAATATGTTTAAGTAAAGTACCAATTTAGTTAAAACCTACGTAGAATTTTAGTCGTCATCAAGTGAATGTGTAATAATTGAGGCTATACCTACGTAGTAGAGGCGATGATCTAAAAGATTGAGGCGAGCAGTCGGATCACCGCTCAAGGAGGACCGGACCATTCTGAAGCCGGAACACGGCGCATGGAAACTCCAAGCCGAACTGTTCTTTACATTTAAATTTAATCGAAAGTATACCGGTCGCCGATGAATGCACAATAAGAAAAAAAATGCAGACATACCTATTTGTCGCACCTATTTTCGGATGTTTTATGTCCCACTCGTTTTTTGCTCGCAGAGGACAGGTAAGCTTTAATGAGGGTTATAAAAACTGTGAATTATTTTATAAAGTAAAATCGCGTTTGGTTGACTTTACAATCTGTTGATATGCGAGCGGTAAGCTTTAATGTGACTCGGCTTTATTTGTCCAGGTAATTATATTATAATTATGCTGTAGGCCATAGAAACAAGTTCATAGCCCGTATGAAGGCCATTGGCATAAAACTAGGTTTCTAAACTATAATTATGTGTTCAAACAATTTAAGTAGGCTGTAGCCTAGTAGCGGAAGACAAATCATTCTTTTGTCTCATGTGTGATCGTTATTGCCGCTCACAGTAAACAAATATTATAGTTATTGCAAAGAACCTTGTGTCGGACACACAAATTTTAATTATAGATAGGCACTAAATTGTAGAGCTGTTATGCAAATTCGACTTGATTATTCCATTCAATTCGTACACTCAATCTAATCATATTCAGTTTTCCCGCCATCTTTTATGCATAAAGACTGACGAAAACACATTTATTTGTATGCACGTGCTAAAATCGTGATATAAGTTTTAGCGAGGTCTCGCCGGGTTAAGAAATCACAGGTTTGAGTGATAATGACTACAATGCGTAGGTATTTTTTGTCTATTATTAGTGCGGGTATGGTTCGCTTTCACTATTGTCCATCAAGTGACGATGTGACAGCATAATTAAGCGCGTCGGACATAATCACGCGTAGGTCTCGTGTACCTCGGCCGCGGCCCGAGGCTGCGCCGGCGCCGGACAAAAAGCGCGGTCGTGACCCCGCGCACTGCCGGATGTATGAAAGTACGCGTCACATGCAATCTGCTGACTAGCCGTCCCCTGGCCTGTGCTGTAACTCATCAACGCCAAACCCAAAAAACACGCTTCTAACAAGCTCATTTATTTTCTTGTGCTCCTCGAAACAAGTAAAAGGGGTTCTACCATAGGTACGAGTATATAATATTTATTATGCATCTATCTCTGCAATCACAAAGACTCGGAAGTGATTACCTAAAGAATAACCTGCATTTCCTACTGACCGCGAGAAGGTAGAGGTTGACGGGTAGAAATTGAAGCTTGCGATAATAACGGACAGGTCGAGGACACGCCGAGAAGTGTGAAATTGTGAAAGACTTCCTTCATTCGCTGCATCGAAATGCGCCGGTAATTTTCCACCGCTCAGACTGCGAATGCGCAATCTGGAGTCGGGGTAACTAAGTAGAGGTTTAATGTTAAATGACAAATTGAATAAATGTAAATACAAATCGGCGAGTATTCCGTTACGTGAGTGTGCGGTACTGGATGTGCATCGTGTAGCGGCGCGGGCGCAGTGGGCGAGGTTAAGCGATTGCTTAGATCCGCGTTCACCTCGCATTGTGTAACCGCCGGCGGGAGGGGCGCCGTGGGAACCGCCGAAAGCTCGCAGCGCGCAGCTTCCGCCGCCGCCGCCAGCCTCGGCGACGCTAACGACGCTCTTCGCACGACACATCTCACCAACGACTGCGCGTAATCAACGCCGAATCGATTCACTCTGAACTAACAGGAAATTATCGCGTCAGCGGCGAAACATCGACACCCGTGTTTTACACCGTAATTGACACTCAACTTTCTACCGGTAGGCATTAAAAACCGTGACTTTTGTGATTTTAACAAGGAATTAGTTTCGCAGTAGTAAAGCTCACGAAGAGGTTTGTTAGCGGTATCGGATCTTATTGTTTTGTAATTGTCGGTGGGTCGGAATAATTCATGAGTGTCTTTTGGAGCGTTCTAGTAAGGACAGCTGAATAGGGCGGGGAGTGAGGTGCGCGGGGCCGGGGGCGGAGCACCTGAGCGCGCCCTGACCTGTGACCCGCGGTGAAAGGCGCCCGCGCCGCCCGCGCGCCTCCGCCGGCGACATGCCAGCGCGCCGATTCGCATGCACTCGGTCACCGTATTCCCAATTCGAAACAATGATTGCTTTACTTATTTTATTTTGAATAAATAAGGACAAACTTACTCTCGCTTTGACTTACTCACACCGGTACGTAAAGAACATCGCAACGTACATTAGAAGTTTCCATTTATTCTAACCTATAGGTTTTATATATTTAGTATGTTTTCTGGGTTACTCATAAATATTGAGTGACAGACAAGTTAAGATGCAAGGAAATAATTATTCAGTAGACTAGATATATTTTTTCTACTCGACGTAGTCTGGAGTTCACTCGGAAAACGTATGCGATTCTATTGGCTAATATTTTTCCTTTACTCCACTTTGCTGCTTCGCCCCTCACCAAGGGACATGCATCCATAAAATTGACAATTTATCTACACTATGTTAAAAAAAATGTGCAAAAACATATGCACGAGGGGAAATCATTGAGATGACCTAGATATTATATTAATAACTGAACATTTAACGATTTCAAAATTGTAAATAAATCACGAGGTTGATATGAAATGACCGATAATGACGCAACTTTCTCGTACATTACATGACTTCAGAAAAATTATGTTAAGGCTCACTCGGGTGATGAAGATTGATGGCAAGAAAAATTGACAACGATTAGCAAACGTGTAAACATATTTGTCATACCTACAAACACACTCGTAGTATATCCGCCTATTAAATTTAGGGTAACCGTTAGAACCAAATATGTATGCATTTAGTAGTAGTTTTCAGTTATTATAACAATTAATAGAAACAGGTCTATATGATAAATTGTGATATTATTTACTGACATATCACATATACAAACCTAGTATCGTTTATTTAACTATGTATAGGTACGAAATCACCTACAATTTTTATCTTATAAGTATTTTAAAATTTTAGGTTAATTATTTTTGCTTATCTCAACACACCCAGACAATGACAAAAATGTATCCAACACCTTTCCAAAACTAATGAGACAACCGATTAACCGTGTCGTTAATCAATTAGATTTAATCTCTTTTAATTAATGAAAGGCTTTAATTGGTATTTGCCTTAAACGCTTATTAATTATCTTGTAAACGGCGAGATACACGCGAAACCTGCGCGCTGCGACCTCTGCCATAGATTTCCCTGCAAGTATTGGAGTTGACAACATAAATTAAACTAAAATTGTAGCTTGTGCAAAATACGGCTGTAAAATTACGCACATAGTAAATTTACTTTTTTATTCTTGACTGTAGATTTTTTATTCTTGACTTGAGATACTTTGTTCTTGACTATTAATAGATACCTGATTCGAGCAACGAATTCCCATTCGTTTCATTTCCATTTCCCTACCACGAAATAAAAACGCCATATATTTTCCAAGCTACAAAAACGACTTATATAGAAATGCCGTAATTCGATCAAATGTTTTACCGTGAATCATTACGGATAAGTAGCCCACCACACGTTTCCACTGCTGGAACTCGGAGCTTTCTCATAGGGTGAGAAAGATATAGGCCATTATACACTAAACTGGCCAAATGCGATGCGATGGCGGATGACACACGTATTCGGATTTTATAGTCTTCAGAACGTGTGTTTCCTCACGACGTTTTCATTCTGTATGAGCGAGTGCAAATCCCACACGTATTGACTTAAAAAAGAAGTCATTGGCGTAGAGCTGGATCCAATCCGGGTTGGTCTAGACTAGGCAGCGGGGCGAGCACAGGACGAAGACTTATAGTCTTTCTACCATTATTTACACCCAGACAAAGAATACAAATCCACTTTATTACTATGGCAACAAGGAACAATTTCTCGTATAAAATATTTCCAATTAACGTTAATCATGGAGATTTTATCATGTTTGCTGTTTGCGCTGTTTCCAAGTAAAATGATGATAATTACTCTTCGATTGTCATGTTTACTCTTCGATTGGCAGGGACTGACTATGGTATAATTTGGAGGTGGGGAAAAAAGGAATATACGTTATCTTTTTGAGTTTTCATTTTTATATTAAATTGAGTAATATTTGTTTTGGAAAGATTTTGAAGAAATTTAATAAAATTTAACTTCAAACGCAGCAAAAAAACTTAAAAATTGAGTAAAAGTAATAAAAACTAACAGATTATTGCACACAATTACAAGTGTTTCGTCAACTAAATTTATCGTTACCATAAGCGGATCTCTAGTAAGTTAAACACTTAAAATGTTTTGCTTATGTTATTATTGAAACTTTTAAGTATTTCATACTATGTGACTCATTATGGAGTGGTAAAATTGTTCCAGTGGAGAAATTGTTTACTACCCGTGCTTGCCCCGCAGGCCAACGTTCTACGAGACACACTCGCTGCCATCATAATGGGTTTACTTATAATATACTCATATCGAGGACAGTGGACTCCTTACATACAGTACATTATTACTATCAGTCAATAGTAAACATAACTCGTTATTTCGAAAGCTTATTTTACACTACAAATGGCCGCGGGCATAGTTTACTGTATTCTACGCGTTTGGCTCTCGTCAATCTACGAAATAGAACTTAATGGTAATGTAGATAACTATTGGATAGGAATTCGGTATTTACCACGTTGATTGCGATCGTTATGCTGTTTACAGCTCGTGTAAACCTAATTTATTTTAATAAGCACAGAATATATATGTAGTTTAGATTGTTTGTCTTCATATCTAAGTAGTTAGCCTAATATGAAGTGCAACCTAGGCTCATACATATGTAAGGACAGATTCTGAACATTTTTCAAATTATTTATAATAATATGAAAAATTTTGTTTTGATCCATAGTAAGAAGAAGAGATTCTAACATCATTCAAATATGATATCTCTATAAATCAATAGTTTTCTAGGCTCATATAGATAAATAGATGTGTGCACCCTTTTGTTCACCCTTTTGTCAATATTTTAGTATGTAATTTCGATTTCAAAAGAAGCATTCATCAAACTTCAACATAATAAAATCCGTCCATATTTTTATCGTTGACACCTGACTCTTATAAAATATTGTGGCCAATAAATACAGAAGTCATGTCTATGCGAGAGTTATTAATCATTTGAGGTTTTATAGATAACTTTTCCATACAAGTAATCCGCTAATACCTAAAAGTAAGTAAATTGCAATAGTGAACAGATAACCTTCGCTTATGGAACACCCGTACGAATACATTTATAGTATTTATAAAGAAAGACATGTCGAAAAGGCAGTAAAATTAGTAAAGGTTGAAATGTAATAATGAAATGGTAAAATTCCTACCTGTGATGAAATATTGAAGAATCTATGATCAGACAAAAATATTACAAATTATTGAATAAACTTAACTAGCTCTCCCTGCCCAGCAACATAAATTAACTAGCTAACTGTCCATCACCTGACAAGCTTGCATATGAATTACCATATAAAAATCTAAAATAGAAATTCACACGCTCCTTTTAATTTTAATTTATTTAAGCCGAGTTGAGCAAGCCAAAAATTAGATATTCAAAATTTCACAAGCGACGCAGCATCGAGTGATTGTTGTTTCAAAATTGTATCCAAACAACATCCGCAATATCGAGATGTGAATCAAATTTCAAGAAGCGTTCAATGTCGCCGGAACGGAACCATGGTGCCCGTTCCAATCGAAGCACAATAGAGCACGGCCCACGTACTCGGCTAGTTACTTACTTGACGCGTATTTAACCACATGCCTGACCGATCCGGCCATCAATTGTCTAAACATTTCCCGGCGAAACAATGGGCGATAACCTCACGAGGGAGAGAGTTTTTTTCCGCAGTTTTAATATAAATAATTGTGGTCCGCTATGGAGGAAGGCCGCGCTGGTCACGACCGTATGTCGTCTATTTTATGGTCTTATTCTTCGGTAAATGGAGTTGACAGCGTGGGTATTAAACTCGTTGAATGTGCCATGATTTCGGTGTGAGGGTTGCCTGAGTTATGAAGTTAAAAAGAAGCAATATTTAACAGGAAAGATAAGAACGATCTTGTTTTAAAAATTTACCATCCACGGTCGGTTGCCTTATAGGTCGTTACTTATAACCGTTGTAGGTACCGGAGCTATTATAGCATTCTTGGAACGGCTCCTTGTACAAACCGCATATCAACTACATATAGATGCACATGCGCGAGTAAAAGTAAGAGAGAACTATGTTAAATGCTAATGTTTGTCACCTTGGCACAATACGGCGGCGAGCACTGCTCCATTACAGCGAACACGCCCGACAAAGAAGTGTCTCGTGATTTCCAGGAAATAATCTTATTATACGACGCTTTAAACCGTCTTAAAAGCAAAAGGCTCGCATTTTAAAATTGTGATGCAATTATTTTAAACGCTGACATTGAAAAAGACAAGTTAAAATAATCCGAGAATTCCGAGTGCCCTTCACTCGGCTGCTCTGATGCATTGTGATGGCCGGTGTATTTAGACCGTAAGATCGCGGCTGCTTATGCCAGCTTATATGGCATCACTTGGCCAATAGTCAAATTAGTGCGGACGGCTTTCGGTTTTAACGTCTGTATTATTAATAATGCTGCTTTTGAATTATAAGGGAGGGCTGGTACGTGATTTGAACGTTCTCAATCTATTTTAAGTTAAAAAAAAAATAATTGATAGGAAAATAAATATAGAATAATATAATAATTTTTGAGGAGTTTGGCTATAATTAATTTACCTACTTAAAAAAATACCAATACTCCGTTAGCATCTCCGTATGACACATTATTCTTAATCCTCTAACATTTGAAAGTTGTGTACTTTGCTAACTTCAACTACCGCCTTGCCTTAAAAATCATTTCTTGTACAACTATAATTATATGTAAATACCTATTAGTAACCGCAATTTTACTTCATTTACAAGCATATTTAATATTTTTGTATAAAACAATTATGAAAAACAAATAATGTAATCGATTTAGTTCTTTAATGGTTTCAACACACCTCACGTTTAAGCCATTAAAATAATAATCGAATGCATGACAGTTTAATGCAGTCGCAGAACTGTTGTATGTAAATAAACAGCTTTAGATGTTCGAAATGTGACCAGACGAGTTCGTATTATTGTTATCAACCTAGTTGACGTGCATTAACCGTTGAAAGTAGTTACTTAATGTAAATGTAAACTTATTAAAAATGTCGACAAGTACATAGCATAATAGAGTATTTTTCATAGTTATTAATAATAATTAGTGCATCGCGTTCATCATTGAGGATAATAAAGGTATATTTTCCACTATAATTTCAATTAATTTGACCATAAGATCTCAATGAAATTTCATAATTCTAAATTCGTTAAAAGTTTTAATCCTTTTTTGTGACTCCGTTCCACGTAATGTTCTGACCGATACATTTACTTCTCCGAGGCGAAGTTGTTCCGGTTGGTTTATTAAACAGTTGCAAATTAAAACTTTGACAAGCCTAATGGCCGCCTATGTCAAATTGAGCACAAGCAAGTTAACACGGACGCTTGAATACTAAGTAAGTACCACTTTATGATCATCAAGAAAAAATATTCAGTCAAGTTCATTAATTATTCGTCAATTCTGGTTGTCAACCAAAACACAATATATATATTGTTAGTAATAAATATTATTTTCTTTGCAGCGCAAGCGCAGCACCAAACAATGGAAAGCTTAGATTGTCTGCTCTAATAGAACAGGATCCAGGTCCCGCCGAAATGCACTAGACAGACAAAAAACGATATTGAATTAGGATTAGACTAATAAAACCTTTCAATCTAGATGTTACTGCTTGACTGATCAGCCTAGATTGGTGCAATTTAAATGCCAGATTCCCAGTGACTAACCCCGATATAAATTAAGCAATTCGGCTTATGCGGCTTGTTAGCGGAATCTTTTTGTTGCTTTGCTATTTACTTTCAATACGCTTGGTTTATTTTAATTAAAAATAACATATCTAGCTTCAACTTGTGCGTCACTAAAAAAACGTCTGTCAGATAAGTGCTGAAATAACAGATACCATTTATGTGTACTATTGTGTACTTGGAATCTTTGCGTCATCACCAAAGGCCGGTTCTTTCCCAATTCCCAAAATTGGGAAAGAACTTTTCTTTTTTGTAGCATTTACTTCACTTTCGTGCTTGTTAACTAGACACAAACAGAGTCTACGACAAGAGTCTGCAGACAAATTATGGTTTGGTTTAAAGACGTTCCCAAAAATATTAGAATAAAAAACATATTATTTTTTTTTTCTATCCTATACTATCCCACTGCTGGGCAAAGGTCTCCCTCAACTCCCTCCACAAATCCCGGTTGCAGACTCCTTTCGCCAGGCATTCGAAAACTTGTCAAGATCGTCACGTGAGTGGGTCCTCGGTCAACTACAACATAATTAATATATTTTTTTAAAACATAAGCATCAATCGCTTCAGGATTCATTTCAAATTGCTACCGTCAAATGAGATTTCATGTACAGCGTTGAAATATGGTTTTAAAAGCTTATATTGGTGATACATATGTAAAACTTCCCACATTTCATGTCATCTGACGATAGCAAATATGAGCGATTCTTAAGTAAATGCAAATTGTCTTAAGGCGTAGAATAAGTGCAAGAAATTGAAACAGACGAGGGGCTAACCCACCCGTTGTAAAGTACGACAATAAAAACACGAAGAGGTTAGCACGCGGCTGTCACTCGTAAATTCCCTACAAGGAGGAATGAGGTCGGAAGGGCATCGACATTCGGTTTAGTGGGTAAGTTCGTGTAATAGATGAGTGGTGCGATTGCAGGCGATAAAGCATCGGGCGGCGCGGAGGCGGCAAGAGGTGAGAAGCGTGGCGTCGGGCCGTGAGATACCTCCCTCGATACACAACGACGCAGCTGAAGTAAGTTTACAATTTTCTGAAAAATTGCAACGTAAAGCTCTACTAAATACATTTTATATTTAGATCCATTTTACATGCGGCTGGTAAGCCGCACACTAATTAATTTAAAATAACTAATTCTAGTTTGTATTATGGGTGCTATTACAACAGATATATACTACATATACATACATAAATACTTTATATTTATACATATTTAACACCCAGACCTACAGCTAATAAATTAAGTTCGTCACAAAAAAAATTGGCCGAGCCGGGAATCGAACTCGGGACCCTCTGGATTGTAGTCTCGCATAGAAACTATTACGCAAACGAGGTTGTCAGATGACATGTATACACAAATTAAGTTGTTACTTAATAACGCCAAGCGTTTCATAAATATAGTTGAATTAGTTAATAACACATAGTTAATACATAGTTTGTGATTAAAACTATGATTATGATGGTATCAGGTAGTTAAATATTCTAGTGTGAGGTGAATAATGTTAAATTAAAATCTGACTACAAACTTCCACTGTTTAATCGAAAAACTGTACTGATAAAAATGGCGCACGAAAATGTTATATACAAGTACGTTGGCAGTATAAAATACGCTGTCAATTTTAAAATGTGGTGTTTACTCTGTATGGCAGTAATAGGCTCGGTAGTTTAAATAAAAAGTAACGAAAGTGTGGTTTCCACTTATCACCAGCCGTAATAACAATGATTTGTTTCGCGAACTTGTTCTCGGCATGTCGATTTTCGTATCGACACCTTTTGGTAATTAAGGCTCGTCACGCGATCGCAAGTACTGTACGGATTTACACCAGGGTCAATTTACAAGAAGGCAGAGAGAGAGCAGAGGAGGTTACAATAAGCTTTAACTAACCCCATGATGGTTATTGCTTTAAAGCTACGTGTGCTTTACGCTCTTATTGTACGGCCAAACGCTACGCATATACTACATTACCCATTGTATCAAGCTAATTGGTTTATAAAAGCGAAATTAAAAACTAAGGTAACGTATAATATTATAAAAAAAAGACAAAAAAATATTTGTGCTCACAAAAATACATATATACAATTGCTTAATAAAAACTAAAGTATTTCTTTTCTTTGGAACACATTTTTTTTTTTCACTTTTATTATTCATTAATAAACTGTTATAGTAATAAAAATATAGCAAATCAGCCCTACATTTAATTTTAAGCCAAGAATTAAGTTATTACGTAAGTTTGCTGTGAGTTTCCCATAAAAGCTAAAATAACATGAGAATTTTAGCTAAAGTAAACCTAAATAAATTAATATCAAAATCATGATGGTTATTAATCTCACATTAACTCAGGTTTGCGCAATCCGTGTCATTTCTCTTTGCCCTCGGCGACATTTCAACCTTCGTTGACGTTCCATTTCGCTCAAGTTGTTCTCTCGACGGTATTTTTATTGCTTTCGGCTTATCGTACCTTCGGCTTAATTTTTCAGTGACGTAGAATAATTACTATAGGCATATCTGAGGTTTTCGTAACCGCTGGTTCATATAATCCAGTATATTGCTCTACAGTAGAGTATGCATCTGCTCCGCATTGTAAAAGTTTCCAACAAGGAGGTACCTTGATCATAGAATACCTATAACTTATATATTTGTGTGGTAAGTGACTCGCATTGTCTGAGACCATTTACATGATAATGTTAGAGGATTGCCTTAAGATGACATTATGCTCGAATTTTAATTGTATTTATTTGCAATTAATTTTATTTAATAATATTTATACATTTTTATTATAATGTGAATATTATTCATCGTGCATAAAAATGATGTAAATTATATCGTTAAATCTATCAAATGTAGATACTGTTCTTGAAAAAAATATGGTAATACTTACTGCTATTCACAACGAACCCATATACATACAACTCAAGCTTCATTTGAAATAGTGAACTGTTTGCAATCGTTGTCTTATAATACAACAGAAGATTTGTTAAAAATTGTTAAATAAGTTAAATGTAGGATATTAGATAAATAGTAAAGTTAGTATAATGTGTGTTGTCTTGTTTCGAGGATAAGTTATATTGGTAACTGGAGAAGGTTGCTTCGATACAGGCCAACCGCCTAGTGAAGCAACCACTAGATATACTATAGGTTATACTAAGTTTTTGGTAAATAAATATTTTTCATTTCATACACAGAGTAGAATCGTTTATATTATGTGCTGATTATTCTCTCTCAATATTATACTTTATTTAAAAGAAAATAAATTTCACAAACAAGATCGAATCCGCAAAGGGCATATAATCAAGGCATTTTTGAAGAAACCGACCAAAGTGTCGGAGCTTATCGGTCACATAAAAACAATCAATCAATCCTTTAATCTTCGGGTAGCTGATAGCTGGAGCGTACTACTTTTAAAAAACTGTTGCACCGACTCGATGGAGTAATTGCAGGCTTGAACCCGAGTAATGATACGCTTAGCACGCAGTGGCGAGAGAAAACGTACGAGGACTTTGATAAGGTCCAAAAATTAAATTCACAAAATGATTTCCAAGTGCGATGTGGAGTAAAATCACGCGCGGCGATTACACGGGGCGGGCATCTGTCATTACGCTGTCAAGCGCCCGTAACGAGCTGTAACTCGATCCAATTTAACGAATATGTCTAATATTTAATTTTACGATGTGACACGACTTCGTGTCGTGGTCGACGACCATGTTCGGGAGTTCCCAATTTTACATGATTACAGCAGCTTATTTGGCTCTACACATCAAAATAAAATTCCATGCGAGATAGTACTGCTGTACGAAAAAATTACGTTTGTACTTATGTTAATACAATAAATTAGTTGAAATATGAAATTTGAACCAAACCTTGTACGAAATGATCAGGTAAACAAAATACGAGGTCTTTTGTTTTAATTCGCGTTTTTTAGAGTTGGCAGAGCGAAAGAACTCAACGCGCGCTCATCGCAGTTCAAACGAGCTTTTTGTGATACTATTCTGTATTGATAGTTAATGTGTAGTATAATATTAATGTTTTATATTTAAAATATTTATAATTAACTTGCATTGTATTTATATGTTAATTGGGATGAAATATGCCAGCTAAATCAGATTCACTTATCGTTCTCCTATTGCATTCAAATTTGGTTCTGATATTTATAATAATTAATAATATGTTTATTTGGCCAAATGAAATGGTGTACAATAATGTAGTAGACATTATGAAATTAACTTATAAAATTAACTTAAGCATATCGTACAACTATAAGGCATACCCTGTGCTTCACTGTAGGACAAGTCCTGTGTTGTGTCTTCTCTTCTTGAACCTAGGTAAAAAAAAACCGACGAGGAAATAACATAGATAATACGAGTAGGTACTATAGTAACTAACTAATCTGTTGATGAGTTCTGATGAAGCTAGAATATGGCCATAGGGCTCTTTAACTAACCAGATAGATCTATCGTACTTAGTCTCATCTAAAAGAGTTTGATAATACCATGGTGGTGGTTTGTTAAAAAAATATTTATTTATTTTTTAACTTGTTGTGGTTTGTGATTGCATGATTGCTTGTGGATCTGTGGCATACCATATTTGGATCGATACGGCTGACATTATACAATCTGCTGGAAATATTAAAACGGTAAACAGTTTAATGACTTTCGAGTCAAAGTTCAGTTATTCGATCTTGCCGTGTCACACGTCGTTCTTGATTTTTATTGTAATTCGTTCGCTACAATCTGTTGATATTAACTTTGTAAATGTCATTTATGTTGTTTACGCCAAATTATATATCGGCGTGCAAGTAATTACGAACGACACCTTGAAGCGAGAGGTCAGAAAGAAATTCACTTAAAACTGTAACAGACCCTTCACGAGAGCCTCGCTCGGATATGTATGAAGCCGGGTCATTTTCGAAAACCAGTGTCGGAAAGTGAAACTACCCGCGCATTTATTACCGGGTAAAATATGTAGATTGCCAGAGAGATAATAATGATATGTGCTCGTGGTAATGAAATTTCCCGCCGTCAAACGGTGCCAAAGTAATTTGCGTGGCTTGTCTCTGGCAACGAGAGCCCAAGGGCCGCTTTCGAGCTTGCGCAAGGCGTTAATGAGACTCACTCGGCTTTTTATTGGGAGTAACGCACGTGCAAGGGTGACCGCTCATCGCGCTGTCTAATCACTGTTTCTTCAGTCAATGTATGTGTGGGAAGGCTCAACTTTTATCCGGTTCCGGGAGCCAAACTTGTACGTTGATACATTTCCTCATAATAGCGTTAGCTGGCTACCGAAATATCAATGTTCCCACGTCAGTAGCCGCACGAGTTGAAATCAATTGTTGCTTCAAATAATCCTCATTCGACATCACAATCGCTCAATCCTTCATTTTAAGCTCCAACGACCTGTGAAAACAAATGTAACTGTTACCACACGAACTCAGATCGGCCGTTTAACATGCCATGATTGCATTGTTATAAACGTGCTTTACAATGATAATTTTATTTTGTCGAGTGGTAGTTTCGATGCGATGGAAGTCATTAACCCTGATCGTGTGCACATACTCCTCGATAATTACACCTCTGCCGCAATCAGAATAGCCTCGTAAACTCCATTTGCAAATAAAGATTCTTATGTTTAATTAAGTGACTCCAACGGCTCAATTCGGTGGGTAATTAAAGAAATTGGTGCAGCTTTCGTGGACGAGGTAAATTATTGTTGAGAGCCATAACATTACTGTTTCATGGAAGAGGTTCGCGGCCACCCGAGCGCTCTACGCATGCGATCCGGGTATATTTGTTAAATCATCGGAACCCTGTAATTTTGATCGATATCTTTATTGACTGCTCAAATTTATTGATCATTTCTCTGCAAACGCAAGTTCCTGTGAATACAATATGGAGGCCCTGCAGTGTCGCAAGCGGCCGCGTGAGCCGACCTTTTTACCGCGCACTCATTACTGCTATGGTTTCGTTTTTCAATAGCCACTTATATCAGATCGACCCACTTCACTTTGTTTGAGAAAATTGAATTTGCCCAGCGTACAAATATATCTTAACTGATCTTTACGGAAATCAAAACTAGGTAGATAGTTTTACGAATGAAGTGACTGTCTTTTTCGCGTAGAAAAAACGGTCACACTTACTTATTATTAAAAGTGAGGTGTCTTACGTACTATTATGAGAAGTGGCTGTCACAATCGTTTCGAATAATCAGAGTAAAAAACATATAAATTTGCATTATTATACTAGTAATTATTCAAAGAAAACTTATTAATTCATTTATAATTATATTATAATATTATATGTCTATAAGTATATAGAGGAACATAAATATTGATAAACCAATTGACCATAGGCATTGAGTGGCCGTGTGTACGCGCAGCAGGCGCTGACCCATCACACGACTTACGACCGCTTGCACACTCGCAGATCACACAAACTCAGACACACATTTGTTATATTGCATTCTGGACCTGGCATTGTTTATATAATGTTTCACGGGCTTTATCTTATATCTTTAAATCCTCAGAATACAGAAAGAACCAGAAACCGTGAGCGCGCCTAAAACTGAGGCTACTAAAACTACTCCAAAATGGAGTAGTTTGACGCGCGACCGATCAGTCACTCTGTGACCGTCGGGACGTACGACGCTGTACCAATTTAATTAAATTATGCAGTCTTATGTCGTTCCTACCTATAAAATGCAGCGGGTCTATAAAAGAAACAGGATGGGATTACATTTCACGTGTAAGTATCGTATTTAGGTATCAACTTTGAATAAATTTCTATGTTTTCAATTGTCATAGATAATGAGGCATCCATCTTGTTAGTGTTGCCAGTATAAGAGTTTTGATTTACCCTTCTTTTTATTACCTCTTGAGGGCTTTTATTCATTGTAGAATATTAATAATTAATTTAATATAAAATAACCGACTTGAAAAAAGAAAGTATAAAACATCAGAGCAGCCTGTGTGTACATAACCAAATAGTCCTATTAAATAGTATGTTAGTATCTATGAAAAATACCTAGACATAAGATTTCATCATTTATCTAAATTTAAATTTTTGTTACTAAGTTCAAATTCTAAGAGACAATATTATAAAAAGCTTACTAAGCAAAAAGGAAATTAAATGTATTTTTTTCTAAAGCGTTATTTTTTTCTAAAGCGTTTTATTAAATTCAATAAATCTATCAATTTCTTGAAACAATTAGGTAGGTACATAATTATAATAAAGATTAGGACAATTTTTATTCTATTAGTATCTCACCTCCTGGACTCCCAAATTTTACCCTAAAAACGGGCACATAATGCCTGAGCTAGAACATTACGCGGGTGGGAAGTGACGCGGGCGGGGGGCATTGTTTTGATTTTTGGACACAGCGTGTAGCTCGCAAATACAGATGAACGCGGCTTCTGGTACTTTCTGTATTCTGAGTTTAAATCTTTAAATGAGCAATTCTTGTATATATATAATTGGAATCTCGGAATCGGCTCCAACGATTTTCATGAAATTTGGTAAATAAGGTGTTACGGGGGCGAAAATCGATCTAGCTAGGAATCATTTGTAGAAAATGTCATATTATTTATAAAAAAAAATACCTAAGCTCGGTCATCCAGGTACTAAAAGGAATTAAACTCGACTGCTGTTGGATATATGTACTACTGAAACAACTGGAATTTTCGGTTTATTTTTTTGTCTTTTTATCGGGTTATATGAGTAACGCTTGAAAAACCACAAGTCTTGGTTGCTTTAGTAAAAAAACACTGTGAAATAGTATATATAGTACTGTAAATATGTATATTACATAAATATTTGGCTTTTATTCAACATTCATAATTTATGATTGTGTTTTTTTTCCCACAGGGATTTATTTAAAACTGAATTAGAATGGAAAAGAATAGAATTTCTTTATTATACATACATTTTTTTATGATACATAATTATTAGATTTATTTATTAGGCACTCAGACAGATTACAAACATTCATTTTAACATTACTAAACTACAAAGAACATAAACCAGTCTGCAATCCAAAATAGAGTACACAGCATGTTAGTGTAAACTTAATAAGAAAGAAGGTTCAATAATAATCTTATATATAAAATTTCCGTGTTACAGTGTTTGTTACCGTACTCCTCCGTAACGGCTTGACTGATCTTTACCAAATTTTATATGCGTATTCAGTAGGTCTGAGAATCGGCTACTGTATATTTAGAAATAATTATTAAGGCAAAACAACGTTTGCCGGGTCAGCTAGGATACATATAAAAAGTGATAATCTTAAGTACTAAGCAATTTAACCTATAACTTATATTATTTCTAAATTGACTAAGGCTGTTACTAAATACATCCAGTTCATTATATTTATTCCATTCCATTAAATTTACATCATCATAACTATCATCAATATGGATTCGTGTACTATCGGACTGGGTACTATCTCCCTAATTATCACAAGTCTTCAGAATAATACCACATCTAACAAAATTCTATGATCCGTGTTTGCACCGTGTCACACATTGCAAGCCGCGTGTTCCTCTCACGAAACACACTATTTCTCCGTCCTCTTATCTCAGCCGTGTACCTGTCGATGATTTATTCATATTTTGTTTACTTTCACCATACGAGGAAGCATTGTCATCAGAATTTGTGACGGCCATAACCATCAAAATAATTGCCGCGATCCTTTATGAGCCGTTAACAGACCGTAAAAATCACAAATGATAGTCTTTCAATAAATATACACTGTTGACTTTTACGTCATAATTATTTTAACTACTGGATTTGATTTCCAATCGGTTTTTTTTTAATTACAAGTAATTTTAGTTAAGAGTTAACTAATGACAATTGTGATTTACAAAAAATAAAAAGCCACTACAGACTATTTCTTCTATACAACATATTTCACACATAAGCAGCCCATTATACGTTTTCATTGCTGGGACTCGGGGCCTTATCTCACGAGGAGAGAGATATAAACAATAATCCACCACGCTGTTCAAGTGCGGGTTGGCAGATGACACACGTCTTTGGATATTGTGGTCCTCAAACATGCCGGTTTCCTCACGATGTTTTCCTTCACCGTAAAGCGATTGCAAATCCACACATAACTTGAAAAACTAGTTATTGGTATAGGGCCGGGATCGAACCATCTGATTGAAAAGCAGACGTTATTACCACCGAGCCACACTCGCTTTTAACACGTATAATGCAAAAGTACATAAATTCTTTATATAACATTTCCCTATAACTTTCATATTGTCATTATTTAACTAGCTTTAGCTAGTCTTGAACTTACTTATTTTTGTGATCTACAAAAAGTCTTGAACTGCAACAGTTTGCTATTCAACAAGTATAAAATAAACGGTTTTCATATAAGTATGGTCGTGTAGGCGCGGTGCGGCGACAAATAAAGAAACTAAAAGTGATTTCGTGCGAGGTCGCCTTTGTGCGAAGCTGCAGCCGATAACTGACCATATCCATGCTGCATGTGGGAATTAATGCTACCTCTGCTGAGATAGCATCACAGATTAAGATAAAAATCATTATGATATTTTATTCATTCATTATATATATTATAACTTCCAACGAATATCATTTTTTATTCTCGGCTCGCAGATAGTACCAACTTTTCAGAGAACCTGGAAGTGTAAACTTTAATTACTGAAGCAAAAGAACTTGTTTACAAAACTATGCAATAAATCAAGTCAAGGAAACTGCAGCGGTCGCCGTAAGCGTAGAAATTGATTATTGAAAATAAAATGCAGAATCGTGGTCCAGTTACAGTACAGCAATTATTCTTAGCCAGAGAAAATACAATGACCGTTTTATATAAACGCAGATTTAAATCAGTAAAGACTTTCAATGTTCTGTTCTAAGTAGTCTCATAAATAATGCTTATAAATATGTATGAAGTGACTGGCATTGATGCCATTACAGAAAAATAAATGAATCCGACTAGAAACACATCCCAAAACAAGTATTTTGTAACATTATTCTCGTGTCTGCGATTAAATCACTAAATAATCTGAATAAATAGCACATTTAAATTAACGCGATCGAGAAGACTTGAAGCAAATGGTAAGACCGCGTTCCGCAACCACGATTAAAACTTAATAAACGTGGCCCGTTGGTATTATTTTTTTGGTGCAATTGAATGGAAGAAAAATGTCAGTTGAATTATGAAAGCGATCGATAATGAAAATGTTGGTGCATGCAGGCCAGTAGAAAGTGTCTCGAGCCGAGCTTTCGTTAATTTGGCAACAGGGCCGGGTCAGGCGCTCGGGTCACATAAACTTGTCCGCACGCCGCCCCTGCCACTACTTTATTTGTTAAAATATTGCCAATTATAATCAAAGTACGCGCACTTGTCCTGCCACCGCTTCGATTTCTTAATCTTTCACGTCGAACAGATATCCTCGTTTCCGTATTTCTGAGGATGTAATTGCACTTGAAGGCCTTGAGTTTGTTTTGGTTTCGCATGATTGGTTGATTCTTTTGTTTTGATCTCGGGTACTATTCGAACGTTTTTATTTTTATTTTTTTACGGTTTTTATAATGACAACACCCGATTTATGCGTAAAATATTGTACAACTGGTTACAAACAAAGGAACTGTTGATAATTCTTATGTAGCCAATACTGTTCTTAATATTATTATACAAACGATTGCAAAACGTAGATCGTAGAGCCGAAATTTATTCCCACGGTGCGCGCGCGCCGCCGCCGGCTGCGTGTCTTCCATCAACATCATTATCTATTAAAAATATCACGTCATATTGTTCGCTATTCTGTATTTTTACTTTCTTGCTATCGGGAACTTATCTTGATGCGTTTATAAATCACAAAAATAGTAATTATAAAACGCGTTGTTCTCACCTTTTCGGTAAAATTATGATCAGCTCGTCATTTATATGGTCATTCTAGATTCTGAACATATCCGCTGCTTTACAAATTACAAATTTAGTAAATATTCTAAGAATTACAAAGTAAGACTTTAAGCTATGAAACAATCTTAGGACCTTGGAATCATTTCTCATCGCACAGTTAGGTACATACATATAAGGTTTACGTTATGAATCTTTAATAAAGTAGTCTTGTTATGTTAATGTTATTATATCAACTTATGGTCTAATAGATGATAAAGCTTTCCAAAAAGACCTATTGACTAAGTTGCGGAGGTACAGTGTAGAACAACACTTGCGGGTAATTGCGATCCCTTGCGCTGTCCTAGAAAGCTCTGACAACGCTTCGTACGGCCCTTAGCACTGATTTATGTTCGCAATAAATAATTTTTGAAAGTTCCAGTGCGATAATAACTCCATTAATTTTGATTAATGACAATTTATTAAAAGTGAATTTTGACTTAACAACTACACAGCTCGTCTGACCATCGGCGACGGAAACCTGAAACGTTTCAATTAATTTTACATGGCGATCGATTGTTCGTACTTTGATTGTGATTTAGTGGACAGTCGACATTAATAACGTCCATTTCGAGTGACCGAATAACATATTTAATTAATTAATGAATTCGATTCGAATCACCAACGGGTCATGTCAAGACAGCCGCAAATTCATATAAAAAGTTTCACAATACAGATTTATAAGATGTACTTTACTTTCATGAAGTAGGTACACCAAAAACTTAAAATAAAAAATAAAACTCGAAATTTAGTAACTTGCAACACAGTTTCACGGTAAATATAAAGTTTATTCGGAGTTGTGTTTATCGCGGGCGAACCGCTTCGGGTGGCGACACATTCAGCGCATTTGCAATGCGAGATATCCCGTATTACCATAAACAGTACGAGGCGGAGGGCACGCCGTCTATCGCGGCAAGACATATAAATTATTCAAAATAAAGTATCGCTTAACCCTCGACCCGCGGGCGTGCGCGGCCCGGGAGCGCTGCCCGCTCCGCCTCATGTCGCACCGCGCCGCGCCGCAGCCGCGCCGCACCGCAGCCGCGCCGCACCGCGACACTTGTCGTCTGTCGCTAGCTACTTTTCTCTTTATCACTATCATCCCGACACATCTTATCCAGTTCCTAAATAACCTAATCGAGACGCAAAGATTTATCGCGCGCTACTTGTTACACAAGGACGTTAAACACGTTTGGACAAAATGAACAAAAACATTTTATCAAATAGATAACGCAGGAATGGTAGAATGCGAATTTTAATGGCTAGTTTTGACCCGACCAGAAATAGTTAGCCAAAAAACAGGCGACCTAACTTGTTTTGAACATGAATAAAAAATTTTTTTGTCATTAATTTGGAAATGAAATTAGCTTTAGGAATAAAACTTAGATAACCGAAAATCATTTTGTTAGTATTATTACTAGACGTGGATTTGGATAATATATAATCTTATTTGTGGAAACTATCTCCCAAATAAATTCGTTAACGAAAAAAGCTCTTAAATTCCCCAAAGCTCTAACGAAGCCCACATGTTTGGATAGATGGATAAAAGAAAATTAGTCCAGTTTGGAAAATGCTTCGATCACTCAGTAAAGAATTAATTAATGCAGTAGACTTTGAGCCGCCACTAAAACAAATAAGCGTGTAAAATTTATATTTTTATTTTCCGTGTAATAATTTTGAATGTATGTGTTGAAACAAATCATAGTCACTTATATACGAGCCCTGTGTACGTACCATTGAAAAAGCAAAGAAAATGTTCAATTACTTATATTTTCATTAACGGTACACAAACAGTTCTCGAAACAACTTAATCACATTGTCGTTAATGACATAGAAAATTAATGACCACAAGTTCAACGCAGGTATGTGCGGTTAATTAAATTGAAACCGCTTATCCTGCGGAGTAGCTATAGCGAGGTTTGTACGGTAGTTTTTATGCACACGCTAGGCTGCGGGGCGGGAGCAGCCGGCTGGACGCGCAGGACGCTGCTTATTTACTTAACAGCTTTCGCAAAACGGCCATTACGGGTAACTGTACTAAATAATTACTGCAATGTGCCTTTCTATTTCTATGCGCGCGTGCCCATCCACCTGCCCTGATCAGTGTAATTATTTACTATGCATGAATGCGGCCGGCGCGGGCGGCTGGGCGGCTGTCTCCGACGGCCGGACAAAGGACGGTGTCTGCGGACAGGTTCCGACCTCCACATGGGTGAGCTGCATAGCAATTTTTTAAATGCGCTCATTAATTCGCATTTGCACGAAACGACTCCTAGACGCAGCGTGAGTCAATGTGGCTATTTTTGTCAGCACTAAACTTTTGTTTGGACGCATCTGGCTTGAATACGGTTAAACATTTAAAAGTAATTATGCTGTTGGTATCATAGACATATAACATAAAAATATTCAGCATATTTTTTTAGGCATTTGACCTGCCAGGTGAGTCAAATGCCTAACAAGAGGACACAAGTCAGCAACACTCTGGCCAAAAGTGGACCATGCTTAGTCTGGAATAACTGGCTCTCTGATAGGTTGCTGGAACTAATCGTTAGGTGCTTGGCTAAAATCTCTATTTTCAACTTGATAGATTTAACGATCAATTTACATTATTATATAGATATTTTATACTACAGTTTAATCTTACATCCAACTGATTAAAACTATAACGAAAGCTTATAAAAGAAATCAACGCGTTACCGTTTTATTTTGTTCTGTGAGTAATATTTTAGTCTTACTGAAAAGAACTAAACAATTTGAATCTTAGACAGATATTGATTCTTATTATTCGATTTAAAAGCTTTATGCTAATGATTCGAAATAATAAAAGTATAACAACATTGACTTTTATGATTAGAACGGAAACAAATCCTTCGCGGTAATCTAATAGTTCTACATTCAAACTGAATTAACACAATATTTTATCGTTTAACTTTTCCTTTTAAAAACATACATAAAAATAAAAAAGATAAATGTGAAAAACTCATGTTAGATTGGTGTTTTCTACAAATACAACAAAAAATATCTAATTGTTAAAACATAAAAAGCGCAATATACCACGTTCTCAAAAAAATCTCATGTAAAGTCAAAGACAAAACCTAAGTGTTTAATTCACTTGCATATGTGTCTGTCAAATATGACATTTATGACAAATATTGTAATAAATATCATTATATTATTATTATATATTATTACCAATATCACTATTCCCTGAAAGGGATATTCGTAAAACATTTAGATGGTACAATATACGTGTACAACAAACAAAATCTTAAACAAAACATTGGCAAAATAATGAGCATGTCTAAATAGATCTAACAAATCAATTCATATCCAAAGCTATTTGATTTGAAACCTTCCATTCCGGCCTTGTCATAGAGATGTATGAAACCGTCGCGGATGAGAGCCTTGGATTTAACGAACTGCATAGTTTTTTGTTCTATAAAATTTTATACTCGTTATATAGATTCTTTGTTTGTAGTGCTTTGTATTTGCAAACGTCAAAACATTGTACAATTATAAGAACAACTTTATTTTAGGTATTATTTTACTACTAGATTTATTAGCCATTCTCCAATATTTTGCGCTAACTAGGTGACTTATAAATATATAATGGAGAATCTGAAAAACATTGAGTTTTTTTTCCTTTTCTATAAATCCGGATTTTTTTGTAACATAAGCGAAACGCTTGCATGCAATGATGATAACAAATGCCTATATTATTTAAAAGCTCTACCTTATAATCATTCGTTTTAAAATTTGATTGTTTGGTTGTTTGTTTACCCTCGTACCGAGAAAATCACTAGACCAATTAGACCATTCGGAAATTACACTATGTCCAAGCATATCATTAACTCTAACATGAATCCTTAAACAGAAATACTATGGATCCTTTCTAAAACCGTAGCTAAAACCTATAAATTACATTGCATACAGGCAAAATTAAGTTCCGTTTGGTGTCGTTTAATAATTTTTTTAGAAACACTCAAAAATTTATTAAACGACAATTTTTATTTATTTATCGAATTAGTTATAATAGTCTTAGTATTAATATCATCTTCTAACCTATTTTACAGTGTGTATGATCTTTTTTGTGTATGGCTTTTTGGTCTAGTCGGGGGACAGTGTTAATTACCAAATCTGTATCAGCTTCTTACATTTCTGAATGTTTATATTTCCAATTTTAAAATTCGTTTACATACGAGTACCTAGTTATTAAGAAAATAGTTTTCCAAAGTATATACATATTTTGGGAATAGGGCGGCAAACTAATTCCTAAATGTTTCCGTTTAGAGTTTGCCACAGATCAAGCAGATGTTAAAGTTTTATTGAAAAAAAAAAAAGATGGAAGTATGGTATTTAGCTTCTAAGCACCTCAGGCGTGGCTCAGACAATTGGATTGATAAAACACTTTCTAGAATAGCCACGCTGAGTTGATATACTTAGAGTCTAGCAAACGACAGTAGAGACTGAAAAAATGCTTACTAATACATAAGGTATATATACAATTTATAATAACTTTTAAATTTAGTTAGCTAGGTAAACTATAATCAATTAGATTTTTGTTATTAAAAAAAAAAAACTGGTATAAACATTATCCTTGGTTTTTTTATTGTTACTCAAATATTTGGTACGCTTCGGAACAGGGGGTCCCAAGGCTTTTTATCTATTATATATATGACATTGCGAAACATTCGTGTAAACGCTTGAATCAAAAGTTAATTGAGATGCTCCTCCTTTTAGGGGAAGTCTGTTATAAACTTGTCACTTATGTAAATTTAGATAGCCATAATAAACAATACGCTCGTAAAAATGAAAGTTGATTGTTTAACGACAGATGATTGATGGTGGATATATATAAAATGTACCTATAAGCCACCGCGCGTTCACGCAATATCTTTCCCACCATAATTATATTTTGAAAACTACAACCGAGACATGACGATTATTCGTTTGTGGTCAGTTTCTCTTTTACAGTGACTTATCATTTACGCAATTGATTTTTCAGTTTATTTAGCACGACCGTTTAAAATCACAAGCTTTTGACGACGATGCAGGTAATTTAGCTTCGTGCGTGCAACACTTTTATTGTTCGACTTATTTTGTAGCCGTATGCTATAATAACATTTCATGTTTTTGCGTGTGCAGACAATATTTGCATTTATATGTATAATTTAAATGGAAGTCAGTGAGCATGTTCAGTTCGGTAATTAAACGAGATGTCGTCGCCTGCGCCGCAGCAAGGCGAGCGTGTCCACTGAAACATTAATAAGTAATCTCGATGTTCGCCCAACACCGCGCGCCGGCCTTGTCTCACTGACAGACGCGTGACGGCCACTAAATAACGTTCAAAAACATGCAACGAACCGACAATGCTATAAAGCGCTTCATCATACATATTCATCGGCTTACTCACTGAATAAAAGTAAAAGTTACTCTGCTATCGATGAGGTCTTCTGATTGATTGACCCGCTACCATATTGCCCATTTAAGAAGCTCACGATTGAAAACTTATTTGTACCGAGAAGAAGGCCCAGCGCCAGATCGTCGCATTAATGGCGCCAATTTATCACACTTCGTTTTTTAGTAACTGTGTATCGGATTCAGTAAAACTTCACTGCAAGGTCGTCTGGTAAAAAACGGGCGACGCGTTTTTTTGCTCTATTTTTATTCTTTATAGAAAAAGAATATCTGAACACCTATTGGAAGTGCGGCACCGAGCTCACCGCGACCGGTCGATACAGGAAGTCGAACCAATTGAACAACAATAAGATTTATGTATTTTGCCAGTGCAAAAGTTCTCAGACGACTTTTTATCAGAGAACGAAACCTACACTTAATTAGCACTGTAGGTTCAGTTTTATTTTTTATTTGGACGTGACAAAACAAGGCTTATTTATACGTTAACTGTCCCATGATATTTATCATTCTCTCGTTTTAACTTACTTCTTTAATTTTCGATGAAGGAAAACATCGCGAGGAAACCA
This sequence comes from Mellilla xanthometata, assembly GCA_035578125.1. Lineage (NCBI taxonomy): Eukaryota > Metazoa > Arthropoda > Insecta > Lepidoptera > Geometridae > Mellilla > Mellilla xanthometata. The sequence goes on from JAPUBQ010000024.1 coordinate 6,927,159, forward strand.
TATCATGATGATAGGGCACTTTCTAGTGTTGTTCTGGCTAGGGCAACCACTCTCAAGTTAAAAAAATCGAATTGAAAAATTTTAATTGAAAGCTCTGGCAGACTTCTTGATAGCCAGTATTCCTAACTAGGCATGTTCCACCTCAGGCCAAAGTGTCTCGGTTGCGTGCTGTCTAGGGTGGTTACGCGCCCTTCTGGTCAAGTGCCTGTGCGAAAAGACTGTAAAACTGACCAGATGTACTGAGAAAAAAGACTAGCATAACCAATTTAGTATTGAATGCACGAAAAGCTTTGTTTATGTCCTTCGAATAGAATAAGTTGGAACATTCCGCCGACCTACGAGTCCAATAGATTGTCCATCGTGCCAGATCCGTTGTAGGTCATGGGGCATTGTGCTTACAAGTTATAGTGAAGCGTTATGCAAAATACGAAGCGCCTTTCAATTCTGCGATATCTATAAATCGAGAAGAGCGATCGTGGGATAGCGCGCCGCGTGCGCAAGTGAGCGGCGATTTTGATGTTTGATGTGTTACTTTACTTTAACGGACCCGTTCAAAATAAAACGTTCGGTTTAATTATAATTCAAAAAGATATTGCTAGATTATTAAATCAATAGCAGGTAATTGCTATTAGTACTAGTTTTACTTATGGAGTAATATTTTTTTTGTACGCCTAGAGCAATGTAATTTGAAGCTTACGGTTAATTAAAAATGGAAGCCAGCGAGTTTTAAGATATTACCAAATAAAATATGAATTTTAACTTCATGATCACTAAATACTCCAAGTTGCTCCTATATGTTGGTATAGTAATTTAAAAAAAAATGTGTTAATTTATATTGCGTACAATAGATTAAAAATAAAAAGTTAAATTTAGATAATGCTTTCAAAAAGCCATTTGGAGTGTTATAAAAATAGAAGATAACAATCGAGAAACATTAAACGTTTAACAGTTGCTTTATGTTATGGAGCTTCTGTATCTTTATGTTGCATCTCTCACTCTGACCCGCTATTGATCCCCAAAATTTAATTGTGATTTGGTGATTGTTTGGGTCGGAAACTATTGCAGCAAAGAATAAAGAGATAGCTACTCGTACAATGTGGCGATTTGAACTGTTATTTTTTTCTGGGTAAGCGCGCTCCACATTAGATCATAATACCATCCGGTGAATTTAATATTGTTGATATGTATTTGAGCTATCAACTGCATTTAATATCATTAAAATGCTAATAGAATTCTTTTAAAATTTTTTGGACATTTAATCGATTTTATTAATTATCATTCTACTCCCAAGGTTGTTTTTGGGGATCCTAGTCTACGTTATTTCTCATTTAATCTCGTATTTGGAATAGTCATTATGTTAAAGTGTATATGGGTATGGGGTGAAAGGATGTTTGTATGTGTTTTGCAAGCCAATGTTGCCATTCATCTCAAAAACGACTAGTTTTGATGCAGCTTTGATTGGCGCATGTTTTTAGATCGGTGTTACTGGGACTATTGACAAATAGGCGCTGTAATAAATTTTGTTACAAGTAGTTATAAATTTAAAAAATAATAACGTGTCTCGCGTTTTTTAATTTTTCATTTTAGTACTTGTAGTTATTTTTAACTGCGTATTATGTATGTGGGAATGTACTCGTATTATGTATAATTGACGAATATGTGTGTTACTGAAGTGTGTTTGCAAGCAACTGAGGTACAAATAGAAGCAACTGAGATACAAATAGAAGCAACTGAGGTACAAATAGAAGCAACTGAGGTACAAATAGAAGCAACTGAGGTAAAAATAGAAGCAACTGAGGTACAAATAGAAGCAACTGAGGTACACATAGAAGCAACTGTGGTACAAATAGAAGCAACTGAGGTACACATTTTTGAGGTAATTTTGAAGCAATGAGAGCTCAGTCGGGTGTGTGGCCACTTTAAGTCCCGTAGATCGTGGATCCGATTCCCGTCAATGAGGTCAAGTAATCGGTGCAGGGAGGAAATTATAGTATGGTGGTTTCTAGTGTCGCCTGGCTAACAACCACCCTTAAGTTGTAAAATCTGTCTACCTGTCTAACATGCATCTAACAGGGTGTTTTAGCAGCCTCCTTGAAAGCCAGTTGTTTCAGATTGGGAATGCTCCGGCTTAAGCCAGAGTGTCGCTTGCTTGAGTGGTTACGCGCCCTGTGTGTAAAAAGCCTAGTCGTACGAAAAAAAAATATCATTGTTTTTACTTGTTCAAAAAGCGAGTGTGGCTCAGAGGTAATAATGTCTGCTTTCCAATCAGATAGCCCCTGGTTCAATCCCGGCCTTACACCAATGACTTGTTTTTCAAGTTTTGTGTGGATTTGCACTCGCTTAACGGTGAAGGAAAACATCGTGAGAAAACTGGCATGTTTGAGGACCACAATATCCGAAGGCGTGGGTCATCCGTCAACACGCACTTGGCCAGCGTGGTGGATTATGGCCTATATCTCTTTCCTCGTGAGAGAAGGCCCCGAGTCCCAGCAGTGGGAACGCATAGTGGGCTGCTTACGCTAATGCTTACTTATTCAAATAATTATTTTTTTGCGTCTGATACTCGTAGTGTTACTGAGCGTGTAAGTATTTAGCATGGTGAGGCAATTTATTTTATTACCTCTGTGTAACAACTTTGCTTTATTGCACCGACTAGAAGGAAACTACAAAGCACAAATTTGGCATCAAAAGCCATGTTCGTCCAATCACGCCGTCGTAAAATGGTAATTGCCTACCCAGATAACCTGTTTGGAAAATATACTTTCAAGTGTAAATCAAAGTCAATTTATTTTGAGCTATTCTGTTACTGAGATAACGATACTAGTTGTGGTTTTGTTTTGTTTTGCATTTGTTATACTTTGCTTAATTGTTTTTGCTTCTTTTATCAACACTAAAACCCCTGTAGTGCTAAGGTTAGATATAATAAGGTAATTTTCTCATCTAACTTATATGTATTATTCTAATTACACTATAATTATCATTAATATAAAAAGCAAAACTGACTGCCATAGATTTCAAAACTACTGTACCTAGAAACTTTAAATTTGTTTCAAAGATTCCTATTCTCATATTAGTGGGCTTAGTAAGAAAGAAAAAAACGAAGAAAAGTTTTTTACTTATTAGTAGGAGGTTTCTGAATTCTCCTTAAATTATAGATTTATAATATCAATTAAACATAATATAACTAAAGTTATACGTGGACGAAGTTGCAGGCAAAAACTAGTACTTAAATACGAGTATAATATGAGCGAAAGTTTGTTGTTAGAATAGCAGTGTGTGCCTGAGAATGGGTTTTTTTGGTTAGTCCATCTTCAGGCTCAAGCCTTGTTGGGTCAGGCTTAGGTTTTTTATTGGCCTCTAGTTGCCTGAAATAAAGCATTAAATAAAAAAAATTAAATTAACCTACTGATATAGGCTACTATTTCAACAATAACTGCAGATACAGTATAATTATGTATGTAACAAATATGACTGTAAACCGTTATTTATTTAATTTCACATTTAAATGGAAAGTCACAGCTAACTTACTAAAGAACTAAATGATTGACTGGAACTAGGGCTATCTACAAATTTCCGCATATATTAAAAAAGTTTTGTTTATTCTTTTCAGTTAACAGTTTTATAGAGTCTAGTTTAAGAGGGTGAATAATGTATGTTTTGAAATCAATTCACAATACGTTTATGGCAGAGACAATATTGTTCGCGAGACGCGGTGGGGAGCCAAGATGACATCTCGCAGCGTGCAGCCTTGTCTCTACTAAACCACTCTAAACGCTGCTTGACAGTTGACCTTCAGCCTCCGTCAATAGAATTCAAATTCCCTCGCCGTCCCCTTCCGCCGTTGAAGTCGTAGCACTTGGAGTTTATTTCGGCTACAGTTATTGAAAATAAAAGCATAGATAAAAAATGTAGATAGAGGTACTCGGTTACGAAATTAAGCAAATGGATCTCGATACCGGGGTTCATTGTTTGATTCACGAGTGGGTTTCGAGGAATCGGTGACGGTGCGGTGGTAGAGCGAACGGTTCAGCGCGGGGTTATCTCGCGAGCGCCCGTCACGGTTCCCACGCCAAACGGTATTTTAAATACCTATTTATATGTACGGCGACAGGACCGAGATGCATTCTGAGTAGCCTCTTCTGGATGGGTCAAGGATCCGCAGGTGAGTGTAGATCCGTGCTCGATGCGAGCGACCTGACCTCGCTCCGTGTCACATCTTGCCATGTTTCATTATTCGATTGTAAATTATGTTCCACGTGAACTGATTCGGATCTTAGATGCCTATTGTTGCCCATTATCTATTCTAGGCCTGCACGCAGAATTTGAATTCGGATCTTTGTTGATTTTAACGAGTTTGTACTTACAATGTGTACCTTACAGGGTTACTGGTAACTAACACAAAAATTTTGGGTGAGTTACGTACGTGTGGGCAAATAACTTTTGTTCTACGACTGTGTTTTATTTTTGCATACATTTGGCTGCACATCGGTGTTTTTTTTATGGGGACAGCTGATTCTATTGTAATTTCCAAAATCGTAAAACAAATGTTGTCTTGACTTAGAAAACCCGCTCTTAGAAGATTTTGCGTTATTTCCCAGTAATATGTCGAGCTTCTTATAACTGCGAGTATATGAAGTATGGTATCATGGTGTAAGGCCTGCTTCTAGAAGTAAAACATTATACCAAGATCTACCAAAATGCATTAAAACTTGTCTGTGAATAAATAATTATTTAATTCGAATTAGAATGTACAATGCACCTGTGCATAAATGACATTATTATTGCACTAATAAATATGTAAATGGAAAAGTATAACGAGATTCAGGAAATTGTTAAGATTTGACCTCACTGAGAGTACATCATCACAAAATAAGCTTATCGTAAAAATTATGTGCGCTACCTCGTTACAGTTTTATTACCATATAATAGTAGATAAAACGAAATGAAATTCGGTAAATAAATATTGTTGTTTATTGCATTGTATTTATACGGAAGAAGGTAGATTTAAGTAACTCGACGATTAAGTGGGTTGCCGACGTCGAGTGTTGAATATGTTTCTTATCTTCCTTTTTTAAAATATGATTCACATAAATGTACTTGGATTGCGTGGAAAAACAAAAGCAACCTTGTTTTCTGATACTAAGGTTCAATCTTCTCTATCTTCTTAAGTTTATATACTTACTAGTAATTAGAAACTCTGTAACTCTAGATTTTGTTTACTAGTTACAGTTCTAATCCAATAACATACGCTTTTGTAGTCTACGCCCAGTACATATATTGTGTTGATCAAGCCACGCTTGGCGCTCTTCTAGTGTCAACTTCAACTCCTGATACACCTAATTTGACGGAGCATTAAATAGAAACACACAATACAGAGTCTGTAAAATCTGTATTTTTTCCTCTTTCATGAAAATTCCGTCTTTCTAGCTATCACGGTTTATGAGATACGGCCTGGTGACCGACAGACAGACAGCGGAGGCTTAGTAATAGGGTCCCGTTTTAACCTTTTAGGTACGTAACCTTAAAAAGAAGTCATTGGTGTAGGACTAGATTTGATCCTGATTGGTGCGGACTGCAGCAGGACGAGCACTTATAGTTTTTTCCACCGTTACTTCCACCTCACAATTTAAATCCACTTTATCACCACGGCAGCAAGGAATAAATTCATCAGAGGCTAAGTAATAGGGTCACGTTTTTACCTTTTAGGTATGGAACCCTAAAAATCTGCGATTATATCCAGGGCAACAAAGTATGTTTTGTTTGTAAAGCATTGTAATGTAACAATTTATCGATATTGTGAAAGAGAGGCGTAGTTTTATTTTGGTAGTTTATACCCCACCACTAGAGTTTATTTATGCAAGTGTTACATAAGCCATTTAATTGATGTATAACGCACCATTATAACTAATAACTCATTTAAATGTCTACTAAATTAGTCTATCGATCATATTTAACATAATTAAGTTAGAGGCTTATATTTTTTCTGCGTTAATTAACGTTTATGTGAGCAATTATAATTGTTATTGCCATAATAAATGTTTCGGAACATAATTTTAATTTAAAATTTGCAATTATGTGAAAACGTTGTTATGCGTATCCTATGCAGCATAGTATGTGTGTATTGCACCTGAATGTACATTTAGTTAAGTAACCTTTTACTATTTATATACCATAAAAACTTCTTGCTCATTTTACACTAACTACATACAGACAATGTTATAAAAGTAAAAGAAAAAAATAAAAATGGTTGCCAACAAGAAGGAGAAGAAGAAGAAGAAGATGATGCTGATGATAACCTAACCTAACATAACCCAACCTGACGACGACGACGATGATGATAATACAGAAGAAGATGAATGAAGAGAGATAATGATCATGATGACAGGAAAGAAGAAGAAGGAAAATATGAAAATGTGGAAGTTATAACCTAACCTAACTCAACCTGACGACGACGATAATGATGAATAGAAAAACAAGAAGGAGAAGAAGAAGAAGAAGAAGAAAAATAAGAAAATGAAGAAGTTTATAACCTAACCTAACTTAACCTTTCCTTACCTAACTTAACCCAACCTCACGACGACGGCGATGACAACGATGATTATAAAGAAGAAGAAGAAAAAGAAGAAGAAAAAGAAGAAGAAAAAGAAGAAAAAGAAGAAGAAGATGATGATGATGATAAAGAAGAATAAGAAGAAGAAGAAGAAAAATAAGAAAATGAAGAAGTTTATAACCTAACCTAACCTAACCTTTCCTTACCTAACTTAACCCAACCTGACGACGACGACGACGATGACAACGATGATTATAAAGAAGAAGAAGAAGAAAAAGAAGAAGAAGATGATGATGATTATTATGATGAAGAAGAAGAAGGAAAATAAGAAAATGAAGAAGTTACTAACATAACCTAATATAACGATACCTAACCTAACCCAATCTAAAACCTTACCTAACCTAACCTAACCCAACCTGAAGACGACAATTATTATAAAGAAGAAGAAGTTGAAGAAGAAGAAATTCTGTTTGTATTTGTATATGCCAAATTAATTTAGTTTAAAAAGATCCATGGGTCGGATGACATGTTGAATTTTTGGTCCCGGCTGTTAGTCTTGAAACAAGTAGTCGTTAAGCCAATTCAGAAGCCAGGGGGCGGCTAGAAAACTCTCGACATCAGAGCTTTGCCTATTAGCTCATTCGAAGAAAAAGTAAAAACAATCGGTATTAGAAAGGATTGGTCCTTATAACAGTGTTTACTCAAAATATCGTGCCCATAATAATACAGAGGTTCCTATTGTTCATCGCCAGACAGTAATGGCGTAGTGATTTGAGCTGCCTTCTCCATAAACGTCGACATCCCATCCGATGCTTAATTTAATTTTCTATTCAATTTCTTATCTGTAAGTGGATTGTATGGTTATAGTCGAAGAGCTAGCAAATACTTTCATTTTACTGCTTACCCAGTCCAATAATACGCTTGTTCCTGTAATTATTTGGGTAAGACCTAAAGCTACATTTTAATTTTGTTAAGTTTTACAGTTGACATATGCTGAGCTTTGAGATTGCAGCGCGTTGATATGCTACAATTTGCTTGCATCGTTCGATCTTTTGTACTTTTTGTCTTCTATTATAATTTCAACTTAGACAATTTTGTTATATCTTCCTAAGCACAATGGCAGTTTTGCTATATATATATATTATCGTCAGCGTAGCTATACTTGTCCTTAAATTACATAGTCAATTTTTTGTTGTAGGCAAGTAGCTAGTATTTAGTTCAGTTATATCACGAGATATATTAAAATTTTATTTAAACAATCTACATGATATCCACCAATGTATGTACATAATATATAGGCAAAAATTATGGATGAATAGTTCTTTCGGAAGTATGTATGGAACTTGAAATCTTTCCTTGATAATATGAGCCTTGCTCACTGGCTAAGTATTCGCATGTAGGCTCGTACATTCGTTTTTAGATTTTCTCGGACCCTAACAATATTGACCATCAACTTCTACCCCGTCCCATCTGTAACGTGGGAATCGTCATGGTTCCGGATTACGCGATGACTATCTCCGACAATAATGAATTAATAATAGCATCGATAGTGTTCGATCTGATCACGGCTGCTCCCAAAATGTTTTTGCCTCGGCACAAATAGAAGAATACTAATCGTAATGGACAGCCGCCTGTTTCGCGGTCTCTTTGAGGTTTACAGTTCTCTGGTCACGAAGGATTCAGTGCAACTGAAGTGTTTTTGCATCGACTTGAATTAGAAACTTCGATTGTTTTTTTATGTCAATTTAGCTGTTAAGTAATTATTATATAGCATAAGAATGTATTTATGTTGTTTTTTTTACATTAGCTAACGGTTGTCGATTCCCTTAAACTGCGAGTGAAAAGGTATACTTTGATAATAATCTGAGGAAGATTTACGTCCATTACCAGTAAATTGCAATAAAAAAACCTAAACGCAATTAATTTCGTTTTTAAGTCAAGTTTTCATTTGTTAATTGCTTTGGCAAAACGACATAAGTTTGTACAAACTATTGTTGACGTATTACTTTACCGATGTCCATCAAACAGTTCTGTTATATTGAATCTGAAGAAGAAACGTATACAATGTTGTGGCTTTCGCTATCATTGAGGATGCAATAAAATTAATAATTTACGATTTGCGGAGAGTTCGAACACAAAAATCACACCTTACGGTGATTGCTTGCAAGGATATGTGGGGCTGTACCGTTGTAATATGTACCACCACTAAACCTACCATTTTACGATCACTTGTCTAATAAAACAATCAAATAATTCGGTTACTGCAGCTTTTAAAAGTTGATCGCTTTTTTATCTCCATTTTAAGTGTCGATTAAATTAATATTGCAATTTTGAAATTATTACGAATATAATAATAACATTTTATTTAATATTTGGAATAATATCGCTAGTTTTACGTACCTCGTATAGTCTCCTAGGTATTTTCTCGTAGAACATCGGTTAAAACCAATTTGTACTTGAATCCCAGCATAGTAGGCAAAGTTTTAACGAAGCTATTTATAATTTATTGCGTCCGTAATTATCCGTAATTACGAAGAAATGATTGAGGACTGGTATTTAATTGTTTTTGCGGAAAAATATCTAGGTACACGGAAAAGCTTTTATTTTCTTTTAAGTTCATTGCCGTAAGCGAGCGAGCGGCCAACAGGCGTGTTAATGTGCCGGACCAAGATAGAGTGCGGCCTCGGACTGAAATAAATGCCGTAATTAAGTGAAATTATTATAATTCTGTTTTGTGAATTAAATGGATGTCACAATATCACGCCCTTAAGTAATCGTAAATTCGTTAAATGTTTGTTAAGTATCTTGATTGTCAGTAAAAACGGTGTCGAATGCTTTTTATCCATGCCTTTATAAGTGAGTCTGGTGTTAACACCATAAAAATTATCAGAAATGATACTGAATTACTTGAAATACGCTCTTTTTACTACAGTGTAAAATTATCCCATCCGTTAAGAAATAAATTGGTGTAATATTTTTGAATAAAAAGTGATTTGCCTTTAAGTTCCTTATAAGCTTGCGTCACCCCTATACTTACGTTTCATTTTCTTCCAATAAAAATTCTTATAGTCTATGAAGGATAGCCAGAAACGTATTAACCTTGGACACTCCGAATGGGTAGAGGAGGAAAAATGGCAATCGTATCGTTATCAGTCCATTATGAGAGCAACAAATGACGCAGCTTTAAACCTTTTTAAACGAGAGAGAGTCGTGAGCCCCGTCCGAGTAATTAGCCCGGAGTTGTTTGTGCAGAATGAATGTGCCAAAGTTTATTTAAACTGATAATTTACAGATGGGAAACAAATATGTCAATGTTATTTTATTATATTTCTAAGGATATTAAGATGACACTAGTCGGAACCTTAGCCGCAATATCTATATATAGCTTAAATAAAGTTTACACACCTAAACTAGAATAAAGAGTATTTTTATCGAGTGATGATGAAGATGTTCAGACATAAGACACACAGATTTTAATTTATTTGTCATTAATCAAGCTCAATAAGGCAATAGTTAACATGCAACAAAAGTTGAATGAATCGTACATAGTATTACTAGTAGCTAGCGAAAATATTTCCCCCTCCTTGAAAATTAAGTTCTGTCTTTTAACTACTCTTTGTCGATTTTAACCAAAATGAGTCCCGCGTGTCTCTTGACAAATTGTACGATAAAAGTGTCTCAGTAGCGATAAATAATTATTTATTTAGTTGAATCGCCGAGCGTTCCTTGTCGTCTGCCGCCTCGGCGCGACAAAATAACAGTTGCGACTTCTGTACTCCATTTTATTTATTGGTACAGTTGTGAAATGGCAAAAAGTTATTGCATATACCTTATTTATAACTGAATGCTTATCTTATCATACCAAAATACATACAAACAATGATCCATTTCTATTGTCATGAGCTTTAAATAAATATTTTTTTTATTTAAATGTTGGAAATAAAAGTTTGTTAAAGTTGGGTTCTACATTTTTCTATGCCGATCGATTTTAACCGTTAAATTTAAAATCTACATTCTATTTTCAGGAATAATAAATGTCATCAAACTAATGCATTTCAGCCTAAGTTATTCAACCCCTATGTAAATATAGATCATTCATCTTTCTATTAAATAATTTCATAATACTAATAATAATAGCTTTTAATAAAATATTAAAAAAAAACAATAACAGTAACAATCAATTGTGATAAAAATACAAATTTATTTGAATTCAATAATTACTTCATTAGATTTAATTGATTTAATTAAAATTAAGCACTTAAATTTGTCTATCAATTGATGAGAACTATTTTATCAATGAAAATAAAAGACTTACGTTTTTCTTTTATTTTAAAATTCATAACCAAATATATAAATCAAATTATAATACACAATAAAAACGTAATACGAAACCGCGTTAACTTGGTATGATAAAAAAAACTAGGAATATATAAAACTACATACCACATTAAGCTTACAAGGTATAAGCTTCCTAATTATGTAAGTTAGCGTGTATCTCCTCACTTGATACTTAAGCACGGCTAGGAATTACTTGTTTTTCAGACAGCAGGTGAATATTACCTACAAAGTTGGTTTCTTGCTGCATTAAGCTATGTGAGTGGTGTAATCTACCTTCTAATTTAAAATAAATATTACGCTGGGGCTTATCTTCCATTCAGAATTACTATAAAGCTACCAAGTTTCTATTTTTAGCTATTATGGTTAATGATATCGTAAAAATAATACCGCACTAATTAATTAATAGTGAGTTAATGCCGATTGGCAAACAGATCTGTAAAATATTACTAAACAGCAGATAGTAAAATAGTTTTAACTTTTATTTATTTTTTGTTTGTTAAGATCTGAGTAAATGGCTATATTATAATATAAATTAATTAATAGTATGTAGTTCGTCTAACTAAGGTGATCTGATGTTTGTTGTTGCGAGCGACGATCGATGTGGAAGTTCTTTGGATGTGAGACCAAGCACAAGTTTATCGTTAAAAATTAAGTAGCATTTTTTATAGATTCGGCTGTTAGTTTTAGCACAAGTAGTCGTTAATCCAAGTCAGAGGCTTTCGGGCTACTTGGAATCCCTCGATACTAGCCAAAGCTTGGCTTCTAAGCTCATTCACACGAAGAACAAGAAGAAGAATAATTCGAAGTATAAATTTTTAGGCATAGAACTAAAATAAAAAATGATCGTTGTTTTTTATTGCTTAACCTGTTTACACTAAAAGACACAAAGAGTAATGCAAAAGCCAATTTTAAGCATAAGAGTTGATACCTATAAGAACTGATAACTACTGTTCTTTCATAATATGTGTTCTCAACTCAACAATTTTTTTCTGACATACCTATATACCTACATGAACAACGATTTTCTTTAATTTGACATTGTGAATGAATAATTCATTGTATATTTTTATAATTCGTTTTAATTTGAATGTAACTTAACCGTACAACTACATTTATTTCAATTAACAGGGACTTATATAAACACATAATAATCAAATCAATCAATTAAAGTAAGTATATCTAATCTAAAAAACCAGTGCCAGTGTGAAGAGTACCTAAAATGCCAGCAAGTTGCCTCTTTGTATATAGTTACATACTAGTGAATCTACAAAAACGAATGTAAACCTAACCTTTACTCGGCAACTTATATTGGAAACATTTGCACAAACAAACAGCCGTCTAATTAAGCCAAAATCTAAGAGCGAAATAATTTCCATTTATCTGTGGGTAAGGAGATTGTGGGTAATGCTCGGGCGCAGCACGAGTCGACGGCCGATGAACGTGTGCGATACCATTCATTAGCCGGCGGGCCGCGTCAAATTACTAGAAGCGCGGCTAATTAGACAGCGCTGTGCTGTTAGGCTGCATTCACCGCCTACGACACATCCAGCATTCAATACGGATATCGCTTAGCATGAGCAGCCTATACATAACAGGATCATATGATACTTAGCGCTGGGCCCAGTGCATACACCAAGATAAGATAAAGCTTTAGTATATTAGGTAATGGTTTTTTTTCGCAAGAAATAATGCTTAATAAGCACACTAAATTCACTTTTTCTCCATTTTCTCCTCAAATTAGTGAGTAGTCTGATAAAAATAGCTGTCAAACACAAACTAACTGATGCAGCAAGTTTAAATTTTGACAGGAGTCAACTGACAGATGCCTGTTGACAGGAGCAGTGTTGCTGTTTCAGTAAAGAGGTCAGAAATTCAAAAAGTCACGGACTCATTGACCCGCCCTCGTATACGTTACACCTCTGTAAATAATTTTCCAAATATACTATTTGTATTCGTTTCCACTGCTGGTATTAGGGGCCTTCTCTCACGAGGAGAGAGATATTGGGCCTAATCCACTAAGCTGAGTATGGGTTGGCGGATGACACACGTCCTGTTCTGTAATTAAACAGCCGAGATTTCGATCGTTCTATAAATTTATTTTTACCCTTACAGGTAGGCATTTGACTAGCAGGGCGCGTACCCACACGAGTTAGCGACACCCTGGCCCAAGGTGGATCATGCCTAGTCTGGAATAACTAGCTCTCAAGGAGTCTGCCGGAACACACTGCTAGATCCTTGGCGACAGATTTTTAACATAAGGGTGGTTGCTAGGTGGGTGAGCTCAAGAAGATATTACCACCGTGCTATGGTTTCCTTACGATCTTTTCCTTCACCGAAAGCTCGAGGTCATTGGCGGGGATCGAAACTACGACCTCTGGGATATGAGGCGGCCGCACGTCCGGCTGAGCTGTCATCGTTTCATCATATTGATTATATTTTAAGAAATTAGCTGAGTCCTTGCATCTATTAGCGATGTGTCGGAGCCCAACACAGAAAACTACCTCTAAACATATAAATGTCGAAGCTAGCTGAAAATCCAGGATAATTTAAATTTTAAATAGCTTAGTGTGTAAAGCGTCCGGCCTAGTTTCCTGAAGACGCGGGTTCAAATCCTTTTGGTAGTGATATTTTAGTTTGCTTTACTGAAATCTAAAATCAGAATTAAAAATCCCATGGTACGGTCTGAACGCGGCTCTACTCCGCTGATGCCCCTTGCTGGCCCGCTATACATTACACTGGGTAGAGCACGTACCAGCGCCGCCGCTTTGCATGTTGCCTAACATGATTATCGCGATTGATAAATTGCTATTGGTTAGTCAACAGACTTGGCCAAATGTGTTTTGTCAACTATGTGGAAGTTTGTAATTAGATTGGCAGGTATCCAACAGGTACACTATGCGTTTCATTTCAATTCTACGAAGTCGAATACCTTACTGGTGGGTATACCTATTTATACAAATATACATAAGTCTTTGAAAGTAATATTTATTCATTAATATTTTATGTTATGTTGTTTTATTTATATCTTTATTTAAATATTATTTAAAAACTCTTAAGCTTGACAATAATAATCGCGCTGTATTATTGAATTTATACAGTGCCTTTATTCCAGGAATAACAGAAAAAGTTTTTATTAATTGTTATTATGTATGTAACTTCAAAATTGTATATTTTAATTAACTCTTTAGTCTCAATTTTACAAAATGCAACTATAATGTTTTTTAAAGTTAATTTTGATGCAATGTGTTACAATAATTTAAATATAAAGATGGAAAATGAAGATTACAGAAATATGCAGTTAATTCCGAACTAGACCTCTTTATCTTAATTATTCGCCCTTAATACGTTGGCTATTTTTTGTTACGAGTATTACTGAAATGAATTAAACGACAATAGCTAGGATCAGCTGCTAAGGACCGTTACAGACGGCACGCGAGGCTCGCGCGGCGCCTGCAGCCTGCCGGACAAAGCACCGCAATGGGGTTACCACACTCAAATGGGCCTGAAAATGTTGGAAAATTCCGGGACATAAATTACAAGTAATGAGTCAATAAATCGCGCTCTTCTATCTTTTACACATATTCCAACTTGAGCGCCCAAACACGTGTACGAAGAGCAAGTCAACAAATAAGTAATTTCAATTAGGTTTAACCATACAACTAACCAATAAAAACAACGTTAGTATATTTTATATAAACATACAAGTATATAAAAATAATAGTAGTCGACAGTAGGTATTGTAAATCTTTGGAATTCCGTATCGAATTCCCTGTTCCCCAATGACTACTACAATCTAGCGATTTTCAAGGCGAGAGTGAACCGGTTCCTTCTAGGTAAGCGCGATCCACCGTAGACCTCAATATCACTTACCATCAGGTGAATTGTGGTCAAGCGCTGGCCTATTCAGGGTTAAAAAAAAACAGATATTTTATGTAGGTATATAAAACATGTGCTTACATTTTATACTTACCTATCAACGCATTAGAAATATTATAGTAAGGAAAAGTATTCTCCCTCACGAGTGGCAACACATCTCACGTTGGTGTGCCGAGTCTATAACCTAGTGTGCTAGGTCAAGATCGTTCCCGATCGTGCCAATTATGATGACTGATACACAATAACAATTGTAACACATCGTACGCCGTCAATTAGTCACCGCTACTCGACAACTTCTTCTATTACAGTGAATTATATATAGTGAAACTGTACGCATTATGTGATTCTGTATATTTGTTAATCTTTAGCGATAAAAATACTAAAACAATTTGGATGAAATATAGAATGAAACGTTGAAAACCTTGAAAACGTTGCCCACATTTTGCTAATAAGTAGCAAAATGTGACTTCTAGTTAATGCAAGACACACCGTAAGGCACTGCTAGTTACATTTTATTAGGAAACCAGTCGGGCAAGACACACGCGATAAACAAGCCATTTATAGATGAATATCATAATTACGTCGATGATGTATGTTACATTTTCAAAGAAAATAACTAAGTTGGATCAACCGGTAAATTATAAAATAAGAATGTGTTTTTGTCATGACTAGAATAACATCTATTACAGGTAAGTTAATACATATGTCATATAATTGAACTCAAAATAAGACACATATTTTAGTAAAAAAAAAGTTGGGTATTTAATAATAATATTGGATACGATGTATACTAAAAAGAATATGTATGCAAAAATACTAATATTTGCCAGTAATTTAAGGTAATTGGTACATATGGTTAATATAATATATTATATTGGTTAGGACAATTTTGACAAACCAAAAATTAATTCTTACTCATGATTTGTTTTTACTTTTAATTAAAAACATCTCCTTAATTATATTTACATTATCTCATTAGGTTTCAGTGCGGTCGGATGCAGATGTGAAAACTTCACAATTATGATGTCTTTTTGCACGAAGTTTAATTAACAAGTCGGACCCTAAAAGTTATTTTTTCGCTATTCAGACATATCTAGGGACGATTATAGTTGAACGAATGTATAGTAGAACAATTAACGTAATTACGAACGGTTTCCATGGGCAGGTGTGAGACACCGCGGCCACTCATACTCGTAATTTCTAGCTAAGGAATTGGCTTACGGCGGTACTAGGGAAACGTGCCAGTGGGCTGTGAAATTACTGGCTCGCTATAATAGAACCCTGTGCAATTCTAAGCACCTTTGCCCGACGATTTTGCAGCACAAAAATTATACATCGTTTAGAAAAAGCCACCGATCGAGCTGCGATGATTGTCGACGCAGGTGTAAAAGCATGTAACAGCATTAACTAGGTTCACTGTCAAGAAAAATATTTTTATCGCAAGCTCAGTCATACTTTCAAGGCACTTGTACTTAAAAACATTTATTATTCTCATTCCAACGTGTCACTGGCGATGGTTTTATCAAGAATCTAATAAAATATAGTAAAACAAGTTTTTTTAAATACAAGATTAATATTAAAAAGCCATTACTACATTAGAGTCGTGGAGGATTAAAGCTTTGTTAGGTGGCGTTAATGCTTTGTTCTCGTGATTCGATTCAAGCGAAATCTCGCGGCACATAAATTTGCCGGGTTCCGTTGTGAAAGCCAATATTCTTTGTGGCGCTGCCGAGGTCTATTTCTAACATTAAATAAATTACTCTGATATTACAAGAACGAATCGGCAGAACTTGTTTTAGTTGGACGTGTCTGCCTTAGACGTTGCATCGCAAACATCTATTGCGTTGTTCACTTTTATTGTTTCAACTCTGGAGTTCCTTATGACACGGTTACTGGATAGAAACCAGAGGTAAGGGCTTGGTTCCAACTCGTTCGTTAAATCATTTTTAATTTAATATCAAAACAAACTTTTCGGGAATGTTTTGTATGCAGTTGTTGGCCAGGCCGATATAACGTTTTTGGTGTCACTTACGTTGTTAAGTATTTTACTAAAATGGGAATTTAAATAAATGATTTAATTTCTTTTGAATAAGTATGCAACTTATTTGTGTTTTTGGTTGGTAGTTGCACTAATTACATTTTTTTTTATTTCACTCACCCGTTTAAAATTTCACATCGTGTCATACCTGACGTGAGACTAAATTTGAAGACGACTTTCCTTCCTTCTTCTCGTAATTAATGTTATACGTTATCAAATGTTTATTCCTATTCAAACTTCGGTATTATGAAAATGATATCAAGGCAGTGGTCATAATGCGATGCCTCGGGCCAGAGGCTTGTAGATGTGAGTAGGAATATTACACCAAGGCTGACTTGCGAGACAAACTGTACTGGTTTGGTGAATCAATACCTCGCTTCAGGGCTGTAACGGAAATGATCATTTATATCGTTATTTGATAAGATCGCATTCCTTAACGGTGTAATTTGTTAAACCAAAATCAAGGTCCAGTAATACTGACGAGGAAGTAAACCTACAATAAAAATAGTTTATTTTATTTATCAAAACAAGACTTTAAAAAAACTGGACAAATAAGAGGGGTAAAGCAACAAAGTAACTTAATTTATTTCACAAAACGATAACTTCGGAATTTCAAAACTGGCTTTAATTCTGCAATACGCTCGCCAATCTCAAAACTCAGAATACAAATTGGCATTGTTAATATAAGGTGTTCCTCGCTCTGCCCACGATCGAAGTGCACTATATCGTATTTCCTTCAATTTATGACTCAATTCAAAAAGAGGAATTATGTGTTTAGATCGAGCATTAGTATAAACACTGAGCTTCCAATTATTTACGACAAGCCGTCAGAAGCGCCCTCGGGCGAGACGTTTCACAACACTTTATGGACGAGCGTCATTACTGAGACGTTGCTTAAGACGCTTTTCATTATTTGATGATATGCGTAACATATTTATAATATTAAGTTCTTGATCGAAAATATGATCAATAACGGGTTTGCGCAAGTCTGGTATAGAGAGATCCTTGTAGCAAATAAAAAGCTATAACTTCACTGTTCTGGAAATAAGCCTGTATTCTAACATGCTATTTTATAGTTCATAGGGAGGTTCTCAACAGTGGGATAAAACTGGCTATGGATGATGATGATAATGACGAACTTCATTGTTTGATGTTCGTTAATAGCTTGAGCTTACGCGTGCAAGTCTCGGAGAGCGATTGTCATCGATCAACAATTTTAATTGATACAATAAATAGGTGGTAGAGAGGCATTTATCACGTGGCAATCGGTGAGACAATACGAGAATGGAGTCATTCAATCATCGCGAGGTTACCCCGCCCCCGCCCGCTCGCCGCTCGCGATCCACATCCAACTATCGGCACATCGTTATTTATTGCACCTATTATAATTGAACACGATGTTTCATATTTCACCTCTCAATACTTGTTGATTCGTGTGAATTAGCTCTAGGGTTTGGTCTGGAGAGAAAGTCTGTGACGCTGGGCGTTGAGAGCTACGGTACACCACACGCTTAGCGCTAGCTCATTCCACTGACAATTACATGGCCCTAAATGAGACCATATATTTGTATTTTACTTACAAAACCTGCATAAAGTATCAATACCTATATGAGTTCATCCGACCAACCTTTTGTTGTTAGAACATACATATAGTAATTATACATTCATATCTACAAGAACTAACTAAAAAATGTAGGAAAGCTGAGAAACTTAATTTGTAAACACAAAACAAATGTTTACTACAGCGCCCTCTGGTTAATCATCGTTAGTTAGTTAGTTAAGTTAGCCATCGCAACACCTAACTAAAAACATGCACCGAGAGCAAAGTTCATCACTGTAAACTGCATTCAAATCAGGCTATATGTTTTGGAAATCAATGGCAGCATTGGTGTATACTTAAGACGCTAAGTACGGGAGCAAAATAGCATGTTTTAAAAAATCTTTAAAAACCCTGAAATGATAGGGCTATAGTTTTTTCAGTTTTATTATCTTTAATTCAGTGTTTAGAATCGTTAGAGTTCTAAATCACTATCGTGTTAAATTCGCTTGATATAGTTTTATATTTTGAAAAATAGTCGTATAATATACATTTGCTAGTATTTAAAATCAAGTTTTGAGAAGCTAAACCTATGCCAAACGTTTATTACCGTAGTCTTTAACAAAGCCCATCATTTGCGCGAATCTGTGTCGATAGCGCAATTTGAGCTATGCTAATGAGCATACCGATCTTGAATGTAGTAGTTATACTAATATCTTTCAATTTATGGCGAATCATGCCGCATTGTTAGGAATTTACTAGAATAAAGTACTAATTTCAACAAAATGAGGTGGATATAACTGATACTAGGGCCCTTCGTTACCGATACTAATTTTGCTGAGTCCGAATACATGTCATAAAAATTGTTCTGTTGTAGGTGTGGCATTATTGGCTCAAGCTACTCTATCTACAGATTCTACACGATTTTCTTAAATTGTTAGATTAATTTTATTGCGAATAATAATGTCTTATCAATAAAATTTACGACTTATTCACGTAATATTTTAGCAGTTGTGAAAGCGTTTTTATACCTTTTCCAATATTTTATCAGTGATAAAATAAAAGGAATCTGTTTATTTTATTTTATGTTTAAAATTTATTTCAATTTTTATTTTTCTTAGTTTATTTATAAAATTCGAACATAAACTATATACATAACTACATTTTCGGCAAATAAAATAAAATACAATTAATTTTCAATTTTTATTCATTATTAATTTACATATATTAATAGTAATATCTAATGACTTAAAAATAATTATGTGAAAAATGTAAAAGGTCAGGTCAACAAGCATTTCCCATGCAGCCACCTGTCCTGAGTTCCCCAGTAGAGCACCACTTTGGGCCGACCGCAGAATCAATGGCGATAATTGTAGGCGGAAACCAACAACCGACCGAAAAACATGCTCCACATATACACGTGCTTAATAACCATTAAACAATTGTGAGGCGGTTTTATATGCAGTTAATTATGATAATAATAAGAAAATATGGCCCCTTGTGGTCACGTCCACGCTTTACTGCACGCTCCTAATTTGTGATGTCCTGTGAATTTATTTTCGTGAAAGTTTTCAATTGACTATTCCGTACAATATTGATCATTACGGAGACATAAATTCACAATATGCTAATAAAAGATTACACTGCAGCGTCGAATCGCATTCAATACGGCGTACGCAATAGTCGTTTAATCATCATTTCGGTAATTTATCAGACTCCTGAGACGTGTTTTATCCGATGCCGCAGAGGAATTTAATTTGGTTTTAACGGCGTCAGTATTCAAATTTCTGTAATCAATCATTGGATTGTTATGAAAGTGTGCGATACGAGATTTCTCGTTCGAATTTGCATCATTGCATCGAGGTTATGAGAGCCTGATAGAGCCAGGCCATAAAACTGGCAACAAACGCTAAAATTAGCTCAATTTCTAAACTGCTCGCGTTTTTCTAAAACGTATCACGTTATGTAAAATAACTAAGGCAAATGATTTGTTTATGGCGTTATAAATTTAATTAAAGCTAAGGATTTCCTGTCTAACATGCAAATTTAGCAACGCACTGCCAATACGATCGTAAACGTGTACATATGACGAGTTTTAAATGTCTCGCTATCACTCTCTGTTTTCACACTTCTGTCAAAACATGAAATCAATTTACTAGTGCAAGTTAAATGTTACTTGTCTAATACGCTTTGCATATATGCAGCGTTGCTAAATCGCTTGATTAAAGTTTTATGATTGCATTGCATTGCACTGATAAATATCATAAATCGATTTTGATAAAATTGCTTATCAAAACATCTATTAGTTTGCATTTTTAAAAGGTTAAACTTCAATAATAAGTAACAAATAATTTCTTTAATTCAATTTTCTGGCAATGATTAATTATGGATAGATTGACTCTTTTTAGTAACACAAAAAGAACAACACACGAGCAGGAAACAAAAATAAGGTTTTTAAAATATAAGTACTTTGTAGGTAACAAGCTATGAGACATTTTGTTAGTATATATATCTAACAAAATCTCTCAAAGCTTGTAACGTACTAGTGTCGGAGATTTTCCGAATGGTAATATAGTTATGTAAACATCCCCACATACATAATATATGCGCTTACCTGCGCATTATTTTCACACTACGTCTTAGACTACATTTTCAATGAACAAGTATAAAAATAATTTTGAAAAAAGATAACGAACACAATTCGAAGTCGTAACATAACTGAGTACAAATAACGAAAGATAAAACATAAATGCATCACATGAAATTTTGGCACAATAATCTTCGTGACTTTGCCTGACTAAAGTACACATCAGAGCAAAGTCAACGTTGACGCTTATCTCTTTAAATGACCTATTATGTTCTCAACAGTTCCGTTCTCCGCGTACCGATCTCACCGCAAGCTTCGAGCTGATCTATTGAATATTGTCCTACGCATCAGTCACTCCCTAATCTAATCTCTGGATCGTGAGAGCCAAACGGACACACCTTAAATGATACTGTACAGGGCTATCGGGATAACGTACCTTGCAGACGTATATCTAACGTAATGTATTTGTGGTAACTAACTTCTTCTTCGTATGAGCTAAGTGGCTAAGATCTGGTATCGAGAGTTTTCAAGCCACCCGAAGCTTACAGCTGGGACCTACAATTTAACGTGTCATCCGACCAACGGTAGCGTCCAGGTGCAAATGCTACTTGAAAACCGACAGTTTTATGCATGGTCACCCATCCAAACATTGTCTGTATCGACCGTTGCTTAGCTTCGTTGATCGTGTCAGATCACCTAAACTAGCTGAACTAAGGCGCTAACTAACTAAATAAACTACATTTTTAAGGTCTGATTTAGTTCTCATGAACAAACAAATTTTGTTAAGAGAATTAAGAAAATTCTCAACAAAAAACTCCGCTTAAAGTTCGTCGACGTCTGGTAAAATATATGTAGAAATAGTAGTTAGGTATTTTCGCATTCACTTCAATTCACAAAATCTTTGTTTAAAAGTGTTTCTAAGCGCACTCGAACTATCTTCAGAGGTTTTGAGTTTTGCGATGATACTCTGTGGGTGCACAAACGAAGTGAGAATAGCTGAAATATAAAATCGAATAAGTTCAAAATCTTTAAATAGTCTATAAATTTTGCTTCGCTCATGACTAATATTAATATTTAAAAAAACACACTATATGATTGTGATTCCAGATCTTTATCTTTATATTATACTAGAGGTTGCCCGCGGCTCCGCCCGCGTGTAGGTCGCTTTTCGCGTAACCTGTGGAGAAATTCTATTGTATCCTATTCCCGTGCCAATTTTATATAAACATTACATTGATACGATATCAAAATGAGTCGCATCTGTCTTTCCGCATTCGATTCCTGAGATCTAGTTAACATCTTTTTTTAGCTACTTTGGTGACGATGCGGTAGATTAGATCATTTTCTCCAAGCAATTATTTTAATTTAAATAATTAGAATACGCGAACCATACCACTAAGTGAACAACTTAAATTCCAATTCAGAAGTATTTAATTTCAAATACATAAAACCCCAATGGCATACCTTAATGCACTCCTGGAAAATATTTTTACAAATTTATTTTAACAATCATATAAACTACAACCATAACAACTTTCAAGACTTTAACTTGATAAATAAATAATTTCCAAACAAACTTTCACCCTCCCCCCGCCCTCTACAAACCCTAAGTTCACCCCTGGCAAAAAAACTTGATACCACTATTTTTAATTTTACATTAACTATACATATTCCAAGTTTCATTGCTAGAAGTTCAAAAATATAGAAATTTCATACAAACTGTTTTACCCCCTTTGACCCCCTTAAAGGAAGAATTTCTAAAAATATTTTCTTAGTACACGTTTAAGTACTAAAATATATACACTCCAAATTTTACACCTCTAAGTTCAAAAACACAAAACTTTTATTTTTTACTTTAAACCCCCATGGCATCTCCCTTAATGCACCCCTGCCAAAAGTTTTTATAATTTTAGTTCAACTATTTAATAAACTATTGCCATAACAACTTTCAAGACTTTAACTTGATAAATAAAGATTTTTCCATACAAACTTTCACCCCCCATTACAAACCCTTAGTTCACCCCTGGCAAAAAAAACTTGATACCATTATTTTTAATTTTACTTAAACTATACATGTTCCAAATTTCATTGCTATAAGTTCAAAAACAAAGAAGTTTCATACAAACTGTTTTACCCCCTTTCACCCCCTGAGGGGTGGAATTTCCAAAAATCCGTTCTTAGTACGCGTCTACATACTAAAACAAATACACCCTCCAAATTTCATAACCCTAGGACCAGCCGTTTGGGCTCTGCGTTGTCTATAGATGAGTCAGGACAAAGAGTCATATAGTATAGATAGATTAAGAAATGCTACCTCTTTCGGCTGAAGGGCACTCTTTTGAAGTAACTCTGTAGACTCGTTTAAATATATGTGTAATCAAAATACTACTTTATCTATAGTCTAGACATCACAAATACATTTTAAGAAGTCTTAATTGACATTTTATGACTTAGGTGTGACCTACCACAAATCTTTAAAATACTGGACAGGACGGTAAAACAATTAACCGGTATTTTTCTGTCAGAAGTAAATTAATGCTAGTTTTCTGTTGACCATCAAATTTATTGCATTGTTGTAAATACTCGTAATACGCCAGTATTTCATTTGTTTTGAATATAAATGAATTAAAAAAAACTTATTTTATATATAGATATACAAGTGTCCATTTACTTCTGTCTTTGCGTACTCATACATCTTCAAATTCTTTGACGTATACTTTTGGGTACGCCTCAGGTGAATGAATCACAATAAATATCATACTGGTTTTAAAAGCTACAATTTTCACAACTGCTACCAGTTTTCCGAAACCGTACGTTGCAAGGTTGTTCAAACGCAACAGTTACGATGCTACTAAAATGAATGTTTCACAAGTTTCCATCATCTAGACAAGTTTGGACAAAACCTAACTTCATCGAGTATAGTGTATCTACCTATACGCGGTGACCACATCCTCAATTAATTTGCATATTTTATAGACCGGTACGATAACTTTGTTAACAAATTTCGATTTCGTTAAATACCTAGATTCTAACACCCATTGATCGTAAAATTTAAGCCTTGTAACACTTCAATAGCTTAATCAATGTTAATGATTCCGGGTATAAAATTTATACACTAGCAATTTGGCTTAAGTTTTAACTAGAAGGTTAATTGAATTTTATCCTGATAACCGTACTAGAAAGTATTTCCTACTACATACTCAAATATATATTTAAATATATACAAAAATCATACGGCTGCAAAAATCTCAATACTAAATAATTCTCAGACGCATATAAAATAATGTATATATAAAATAAAGTATATAAAACAATAAAATAAAATTATTAGCTTCAGATATGGGAATACAGCAATAAAAATGTTATAAATAATGGAATTTTTAAATACATTTTTATTTAAATATCAGTGATCTATTCATCTGTCAATATTGCTATTCTTAAACGATATCTCGAATTGAATTTAAATTACTTTGCATCATTGATTTGCATGATTAAATTAATAATTTAATAAAATACCGAAAACCTGGACACATGCTATGAGATTTTTATTTTCTCTTTGTTTGTCTTCAATAACTGGGCTTAAAAATTGCAATCAATATATTTTAATGACATGAAATAAAAATCTAAAGATAACCTGTCACATCCCTACTACCGAGGCATTACCACACACTAATTACAGGTTTTTTTACAAAGTCAAAATCAATCAATTTATTGCATTATAAGTTACAAAAAGCTTCTTTGTTACTAGATTTAGTGTTTTTTTCGCAGATATTACTCATAGTGCGCTAATTAAAAACTTATAAGTATAAAATTGTTTTAAAAAACAAACAACCGACTTCAAAAACACAACTAAAAAGGGAAAAATAATTTTAAGCCTAAATCAAATCAAGAATATATAAATAGAATAGGAGAGTTTATTTCATGTACTACTTATAAAAAACTATTTGCAATTTTTACTAATCCTGTATTCTTGGAGTCGGTGCCAGCAAAGAAAGACAATTGAAAATAGTTTTTTTTAACAAACATTAATTTGTTCTTATTAGATGGCACCGACTTCAAGAATACAGGATTACTAAAAATTGCAAATAGTTTTTTATAAGTAGTACATGAAATAAACTCTCCTATTCTATTTATATATTCTTGATTTGATTTAGGCTTAAAATTATTTTTCCCTTTTTAGTTGTGTTTTTGAAGTCGGTTGTTTGTTTTTTAAAACAATTTTATTTTTACATTTTTAGTGGTTGGTAATGATATTTTGTTTAAGTTTTAGCTATGGAGAGCCAAATAAACTTCACGATGAAAAAATTTGGCGTGTGCCAGGCAGGCAACCAATTGGGAGCAAATCGAGCTGGATGCGAGCGAAGCGAGCTATACGCGAGCGAAACGAGCGCGAAAATTTTCACCGTATTTGTTCCAACCGTTTGAGCATAAAGAAGTTCAAAGCAGCACAAATCACATAATGTTTGTTGTGTCAAAACGTACTAGAACCAAGTGTGAGCAAAAAGAGGTGGATGCGAGCGAAGCGAGCTATGCGCGAGCGAAGCGAGCGCGAAAATTTTCACCGTATTTGTTCGAACCGTTTGAACATAAAGAAGTCCAAAGCAGCACAAATTACACAATGTTTGTTGTGTCAAAACGTACTAGAACCAAGTGTGAGCGAAAAGTGGTGGATGCGAGCGAAGCGAGCTATGCGCGAGCGAAGCGAGCGCGAAAATTTTCACCGTATTTGTTCCAACCGTTTGAGCATAAAGAAGTCCAAAGCAGCACAAATCACATAATGTTTGCTGTGTGAAAACGTACTAGAACCAAGTGCGAGCGAAGCGAGCTATGCGCGAGCGAAGCGAGCGCGAAAATTTTCACCGTATTTGTTCCAACCGTTTGAGCATAAAAAAGTCCAAAGCAGCACAAATCACATAATGTTTGTTGTGTCAAAACGTACAAGAACCAATTGCGAGCGAAGCGAGCGCGAAAATTTTCACCGTATTTGTTCGAACCGTTTGAAGTCCAAAGCAGCACAAATTATATAATATTTGGAGTGTCATAAGCCCAGAACATCCTGGGGGAAATTCGAACGAAGCGGGATAACTCCTAGCGAAGCGAGCGCGTAAATATTTTCCTTATCCGTTCGTGGGTCTTGTCTATTAATATATCAAATTTTACAGTTCCTTCTTCCACTAAGTATGACCCAAGTGGCCAAGCTCTGGCGTCGAGAGTTTTTCAAGCCCCTGATTTAGTTTGACCCCTGCTTGTACTAATAGTAGTGGTCCAGGCCCAACAAATTAACGTGTTATCCGAAGCACAGTAACGCCCAGACGAAAATATCACATTTTTTTATGGAAGTCTTGTGCATGGTCACCCATCCAAAGACTGGCCGCATGGGCCGTTGCTAAGCCTCGATGTTCGCGTCAGATTACTTTTGTTAGCCAGACTATAAGCTGCCGATTTTATGAGCGAATTCTGTATTGCCGTATGAGCGCGAAGAAGTAAAATAGGTTATCGAGTTATTTGGGCTTCCCACGGGAATAGCAATGACTTTTAAGATAAAAAGTAACCTTCGTGTTATACAAGGTCTAGTCTACCCCCTATATCAAATTTTAGCGAAATCAGTGTGTCATGTGTTATTTGGTGCATCCCACGGGAACAATAATTATTTTCGGGATAAAAAGTAGCGTGTGTGTTAACACATAGTCTTACCTATTTTCTTCTCAAATTTCATGAATATCAGTACAGCTAAACGAGCGTGAATCTCTCTACATGCGTAAAAATAACCTAACTTTTTAGGTTTTTCTTCGATTTCCCTAGGAGTCCATCATCAGAACCAGTTTTGGTGACAATGGGACCAATTCAGAACCATACTCTTTCAATTAAAAAAAGAATTTTGAGAATCGATCCACAAATGGCTGAGAAATCGGTGAACATACATAAAAAAAAAAAAAAATACATACACGTCGAATATATAACCTCCTCCTTTTTGAAGTCGGTTAAAAAGCGAATACACAGTGCAGTTCTTTATAAGATTATCGTAGTCAGATCGTCATTGAGAAAGGCATCGTGGCTGTTGGTCGGTAGCCGTGAGAACAGAATAATTGATCCAGCTAATCTCATCTAGATACCTAACTTTTAACTAATACGCGTCTAGACGGCGCATTAGCTACCTACTATACACCTCCACTAAACTCGTTTATCTGGTCTATCTATCACACTAATACTCGTATTATAAAAACGAAAGTATGTGTTCTTTGTCTCTTTGACGTGCAAGCGATAGAAACGAATTTTTACAGTTAACTAGCTGACCCGGCAAACGTTGTTTTGCCTTAAAAATAGATATGCAGTAGCTGATTCTCAGACCTACTGAATAAGCATTTAAAATTTGGTAAAAATCGGTCAAGCCGTTTCGGAGGAGTACGGTAACAAACACTGTGACACGGAAATTTTATATATAAGATAAGATAAAAGCTACGTTTATCATTTTTCGTAGCTTTTATTAACTAACTTTGTCCAGTGACATCAGATAATGTCACTGGTCAAAGTTAGTTGGTTAAATATATGTAACTATTTGTAGATACCGCGTAGGTATCTATGATAGACTTGGTCAAAAAACTAGTCCTGTACTATGAATATTAAGGAAGGTTGCAGTGATGGATCAGCCGTTATCTTCGCGGGTAAATTAGTAACAGATTTTAGACAAAGATCATGTCATAAAAACTACCAAAACCGATGTTTACTGACTGACCTTAATGGTCTAGAACAGACATACCATTTTGTATATCGATTATTTAGATTGCCGTAGGTAAGTTTTATGAATGTCTAAATTGATTGTAAGCCGGAGGTGCAAGGTCACTTTTAATAGGTACATACAATAGTTAGGTAGTATTTTTTCAAGATGATTTGACTGGGGTTATTATTGTAAAATATTAACTCAATAAATACACGTCTGCTGAAGAAGACTTAACTACCCGTTATAAGGTGTTATTTATTGCAACCTTATTACAAATGTAACAAGCCAACATTATATTCCATTGACGCTATAGGTTAGTTATAATAATCGTAATATAAAGCAACACATTTGCACTATTTTGTATGGTGGTAGAACATTTCCTAGTGCTCGCCTAGTGCGTGGTTGCTAGCCACCCGCCCTCAAGTTGAAATCTGTTCCTAAGCACCTATAAACGGTGTGTTCCAATAGCTTCCTTGAGAGCCAGTATTCCCGGACTATGCATGATTAGCCTCAAGCCAAAGTATCGCTAGCTCGTGGGGTTACACACCCTGGTGGTCAAATGCCTAGCTCTTTAAAACCGACACAATGCTGCGTAACTTTTTTTTTTAAGTTAGTCTGATGATTTGCAACTCAACGAGAAACTTTTATATTAAGTTTTGTTAACGTGTTACGTCAATAAAAGTAATGAAGTCTGCTAACAAATTGAATACGGAAACGACCAACCGCAGAGCACATCGACTTCTAAAGCCAGCCGACCGCACCGGCAGGACATGGCGACCGCGGCGACCTTGTTGCCTTAATGCACCCTAATTTCACCACCGCGAGCGGGCATCAAAAAACTGACACGTCATTCTGTTTGCACGACTTGTTAAATTAATGCTACAGTGCTCGATCCGCTGCACACGATACAGTGCATGTCATCCCGCGCCTTCCACACGATCATCGACTCATGCAATCCGCCAATCTTACATGCCCTGCAATAAAAAGTAGCTACCGAGAATTCACTTACCTTCACGTACATTTTCTCCGATTAAATCCAAATGACAATCGGAACGAATCTCTCATATTTTTGTGAAAGCCGGCAGTGATTGCCGTCGCTGCGACCGATTTGACCCGATTTATCGGACTCCGCTGATGGTCCGTGTAGAAGGATTGAGAGCTGATTAGGGAAGCGATTCGATCTCGGGGCGGAGGGCAGATTTACGATAAGCCGGCGACGTTGGCAGCGCATGCGTAATTAGAGATAAACAGAAAATAATTGGCCGCAATCACCCGCTATGAGTGAACGTGCTGGGCGGTTAGCCGCGAGCTTCGAGGAACAGCGCATGCTTAGCGGAAGCGCGCGTACAAACGCTGTAAAATGCTGTACTAAAAGCTGTAAATTGTAACAAGGTACTCGAACTTTGATAACGTTTTAATACACGAGCCTATAGCATATACATTTATTATAAGCACGAAAAGATATCTATCTATAAAATCTTTTCTATTCTATCTATATTTTTCTATTCTATTCTATCTAATCTATCTATATAATATAATATTAGATGTTGGGCTGTATGCGGACCGCAAGCGGGGGTGTTTTCAAAGGGAGGTAAACATGGGCCACCTTTGAATTTAAAACAAAATTAAAAAATTCAAGTTGGGCTTGTAAAATTGGTAAAAAACCTTAAATTCGGTCGAAAATGGGCTGATTATGATGATGATTCTTAAAAATCTGTGACTATCAACATGCACAGCAGTAGTGTAGGATCAATACATGATATGCCTGTCTAAATGCCTTTAGTTTCACAATAAGATTAGTAGACACTTATACCTGTAGGAAGTGGATAAAATGACCACAGGAGTATATCATAGTAACGATACGTGTAATATTAACTAAGGTTCGTTAAACTTTATATTAATTTACCCATGTCCTAATTTCTCAATACACTTGAAGCTGCTTAAAATGTGATTAAGAAATTATCATACTCGTACGCTTAATCTTCAGCTTACAGTGATGCAATTATTCCAACGCTAATGTTGAGGGGGTCATAGAGTTCTTCATATAGAGAACCAGCACTTATCTTTGCCCATGTAAGTAATCACGCAAACCGAATAATTACGATCTAACGACGTGGAAGTGCTTAAAAACAAGCGCTCGGCGCGATATCGGGGTAGTTGCTTGAGGCTGTTTAGTCGATAGTAGGTGAATACGTATCATTATGACTACAGGTCGTTACGCTCGCGATACGTGAGGTGAGCCTCGGTGTCGGCTCTCACTCGGAGACCAGCCTCAGATTAACGACACGAAATCGATGTTTGTACACGTCCGACCTCTTCCAATAATAGGAGCTGATCGATCTGCGAGGCGGTAAATTGCCAACTACAGACACACTTGGGAAATAACGAACCGGCTGTATATCATTGTATAGATAGCGCGCGACCGACGAATACTCACAGCACAAACACTGTAATTGCCAGATTGTCAAATTGCCTTTGCGGGAGCATAATTTTAGCGGGTTCGCGAGTTCTAATAGCGCCATTAGAAAAGAATCGTAAATAACTGAAGCGCATTCAGCGGACGGTTCCTGGCTCGATGAATCTTCATTAGCGGGTGTACATATGACAGTTTAATGTATGACCGATGTGCGCGGAGCAGTAAATTGCGCTCTACGTTTTGAACGGTCGGAGTAATGAATCAATCGTAGCGGTGAAGGTTTTCCACAAACATGTCCAAGCTCTCAATCGGCGGCCGGCGGCGGTGGATAGCTCTAATTGACACGTGTCAGAGTGTGTGAGCTGACCCGCGGGTCATGCGTGAGCGTCTAGCGTTCCGCCGATACTTTCCCCGCAGCCTCGCATGCCAGTTAGGGAGATGATCTCGTTTGGTTCACTCGAGCTCATCCTACTAACCCTGCCCTGTCTCGCCATCAATAATCATGTAATGATGCGCCCGGCGTACTTATATCAGATAACGTTTAACTAAGGCGTATAAAGAACATCATACCGTTAAATCTTTTGTGCACAAAATGAAACATTGGTGAGCCATGAAAAAGCCTTTTCGTTTAATTTGCCATGAGAAACATAAACATGCGCTATCTTAACTGCTAGATTCACAGGTTAAACCGTACGGTGTTTGCAACAATTGCTTACCGACAGTTAAGAAACATTGTATCCAGTCATTACAGGTGTGTATCTAAAATGTCGATATAAATAGTGGTTAATCGTGATTGTTGCCGAGAAGGAGCACATTCGAGCACCTCTGAGACCCTTCGAGAACCTTCGAGATCCTTCGAGTGCGGTACCTCGCCCCGCATTCCTCCCGAGTCCTGAACCGCGCTGAACTTGCGAACTTTGCTCTTATTGTCAATTCGTGCTCAGCGGTGCGTCGTTTGCTAAGCCCTGGGCCCGTTTAAGCACTTGAGGGTGTTTAGGAAATTATAGAGCGATTGTGGAAGTTCTGGCGATAATGCACATCGTCATTGGCAACTTACTACTTAATCAAATGTATGTAGCTTAAAAATTGTATGAACGGACACAGCGGATCAATATTCAAATTACACCATAGGTCTATTTACCATTAATCAACATAAACATTCACCATCGTTGTCGGTCGGCAACATGGACATGATCGTAAAAACGTGTCATATATTTACGCTGTGTTATTCTACCGTAGCGATTAAGCACGTCATGTTAAATGCTGGTGCGAGCTATTATTTATGCGTCTCGCAATATATTGCTTTACAATAATACGGTACAAATTTGAATCTAACCTCGAGGCAGACGATTCGCTGACGCAACCAAAAACAATGGGGTTTGGTTCGGCGACCTTTGGCTGTGACATCGTGGTGAAGTATGGTCGTAGCGAAGAATAGCGTAGCACGAATGTTGCGTCGTCTTTCTACATGATGTAGAAGTACCAATTATTGTTTAGTACCTAAGTACGAAGTGGTGACAGTGATGCCAGTTCCGGTCAGTGCGTCTGCTTCATATCCGTTTACCTTTACATGCCCTCATATGACTATCAGTGTCTTATATTATTCCTATACTGTAAAACAGTAACTTTCATAGAAACTTAATTATGCGTACTATAATAGGACTCTTTTTAATCTGCGTGTTCAAAATATCGAGGCAAACGTACATTCGTATTGTTCATACAAAGAAAAGTTTGAAGTATGTTTTTTTTATTTATGTACAATATGTATGTGCCGTTTTGATCGATTGTTGTCATCTTGTTGGTAGTGCCATGATCCCATTCCTGTATAAATGTTGAGATTTATGATTTAAAAAATCTGACAGGTAGTGTTAACAGTGTTATTAGCTATCGATCCATAAAAAACGCTCATTTGTACGGGGTCAATGTCAAAAAGATCTTTTCTCAAATCAAGACACTAAAAGCCCTGTCAGATCTCTATCTCAAAGTGCCACGTCCCATTAGATTCGGGACACTTTGCGACACTAGCCAGCCCCGGTGACGTTATCAATGGAGCACCGATCGTGCTGTAGCCCGCCCTCTCATATTAACCGAGCCTTTGAATACCAAATGAGAAAGACTTGTGTAATTGAAATGACGTTATAAATTAGTCACTGATCTAATAACGTACAATTAGATTTATAATAGCTTAATTAATTCGAGACCGATAAATCTTTCGATTAATATAGTAATAATAAACAAGTACCAACAAACTTGTACTGTAATGTTATTCAATTACTTTGATTAGCATGTAAATTATGACGTCAATAGTTCGCGTATCACTTAGCGGGCGTGTTGCGAGAATATTTTGTTTAGATTTCGCAAGGTGAGGTATAACACTTTGATAGATATGTAAATTGTGTATATAATAACTATAAGTAAGGTAAATTGAGCACTAGTATCGTCCTAAGGCATTACTCGCGTCAATTTAAGTGAACAATTACCTAATCTCCGTATCCAAAACAAAATAGTCAGATTGTCACTGTACCATTTTTTTACTACTTCACAGCTAGACATTAGACCAGCAGAGCGCGTAACCACGCGAGTTTTTTTATACCTGATTCTCACGGAAACTGTCAGAACAAACTGTTAGCTGCTTGGCGTCAGATTTTTCAACTTAGGGATGTACTCTAGCCAGGAACTATAAAATGCCTTACCATCATGCTATACGGCTTCTTTGAGATGTTTTCCTTCACCAAAAGCTCGAGCTTGGTGGGGATCGAACCCACGACCTTTGGGACGTAAGGCGGCCGCACGCTCAACTGAGTTTTCATCACTTTAAAATAAACGTATTTTATTAATTAAACACGCCAAGTTAATCAGTAATTGTGAAAAGCTAACAAACGCACTGACAAACGAGTGTCAGTGTTAGTCTGATAGTAACAACTATATCGAAGTTGTTAGTAGTACTTACTCGGTTGTAACCATAGTAGTAGTAGGTACCTACGCGTAGGATCGTGCGCGCGCAGGCGCCCTCGGCGACCAGATAATACGTTCTCGAAGCTTTAATAAGAGTAATGCGCCCTCTTTACCACTCCGCTCCTAGACGTCTTATTTGCGCCAAACTCGGCTCAAATTGACCCTTTTCAGCGCAATAAGGACTGCAAGCAACGGTGCGTTTAGCACCCGGTAATCAAGGGAACTGGAACTGCTTTTTCCGTTTCAGACTAACCGCAAATTATTAAAGTGATGAGTTTTTAAAATTTCTAACTTCTAACATTGTCTTGCTGAGACTGACATAACACATGCAGACAAAAAAGGCGCTAACTATAAACATATATTTTTCAAATGAATATTTAACATTTCTTTAATCATTTCTTCAAAAAAATACCATTAAAAACACCCATTAAAACACAATGGTAAACGTTACATCATGCAAAACGACTAGCTTACTAAGCTACGTATCAACATACAGTTATTTTAAACCGATTCTATAATAGACAAAATTAAATTAAGTGCCTAAATTACAGTGCCGTGGGGATGTTATCTAAACGTTTCACAATAGTATTGTTCGTTCACACAATGGAACACCAAGAGCGAACCTGTCGAGCGAAGTAGGGCGCGCGCTCGTCGCGGCTGCAGCGGCGGCGGTGGTGAAATGCGGTGGGCGGCGCCGAGCACGCCGCTCCGCCCAGCCCTTTCACCGCCCGCCCGCGGCGCCCCGCCTGCTGACCTACCCTCTACCACCTTCCACTTACGTAACATCGTTCCCAGAATGGGACGCTCGCCGCGGGCTTGCCCCAATGAGCTAATGAAAACTGTTACAAAACTTATCAGTACTCACCCGAGCCCGACCCTTCCGCTCTATTCTCGACTCCAACATTAGCAAATAGCCGGCTGTGGAGCACGATCGTTTTGTAAATCGCACTCGCTGGCTAAAATTGGCTATAAAGATCTTATAATTACTAAACTAGATGAATAGGTTCGAGTAACTCACCAATTACAGGTATGCACGAACCAGATTAGCAGATAAGGTCTTAGTTCTGACGCGCTTATGGCACGCTAACAATTTACTCGTAGAGACAATATTTGTATCTATAAAGCAACATAGCTTATGAATACAAAAATAGGTTTTATAAAATTTTATCTTTAACTCCGTTTTTCCTCCATTCTAAAAGCTCCCTTCACATATGTGAAGCTCACAGAGTAGTCTCGCTAGGTCGTTTAGCGTGGCTATGGCTTAATCGGGAACAATAACAACATTAAGTATCCGCATTATGTTTATTGTCCCTCAATGCTCGAATGCTACAAGATGAAAGGTTAAAAAGCTCAAATAAGCGTGCATTAGGAAAGAGGTGGCCCTGCAGGTCGCGGTTAGAATGCAAACTGCCGCCCATACATTAAATCTGCTGCATTGGAATTGCAAAGTCGTGATTTGTCAAAGCATAATCTAAGGAACCGCAATATTCGCACATCGTAATTATTATCGCTGGTAAAATGGCACCCAAATCTTTTGATGCATCTTCGCGGGTTTACATAGATATTAAGCTCTGGCGCAAATAATGTATGGCAATAATAACTATTATTATCTGTTCGACTAGTAAAGCTGCATTTCGTTTCGTGAATAATTTTAGATTAATTGTTTTTTTTTCAAATGGACTCAAGTAAAATATAATCTTCATAGAAATACATACTTCTAATATGAATGAAATATTTATTAAAGGTAGATATTGAGCTACATGCTTTCTAAATATGGGGGCAGTAGATACGGTTTCCAAATTTCCTGCTTTTTTAAGTTTATATACTTACTCATATTTCTACAATTAATAAAATTCTTGTAGTAATTGACCTAACCTTGCAATCTTTACTCTCAAATTACGGAGACATAGGAGAGTCTGCACTTGTTTCGTGGCAGCAGTAAATCTCGCCCGATGCGCCTGCGCCGCTTGTTCGAGCTCCCAACATCCTATCGGCTAAATTATTTCCGAAGCAGCCGCGATGTAACCGTTATGTCGACGCTTGCAGATAACGCTTTGATTTATAACTCGGAATATTTAATGACAACACACAATTGAAATTTATTTATAAGGCGCACCGTTTAACACGGCGGGTGTGTTAAACAAATAAATTTCAAAGTTAGTATCACGTTTACCATATAGTTGGTTGTTTACAATGAGACCGTCTCCTATGGCTCTTTTGTATTCCACGCGAGCTTTTAATGGGAGATAGTGACTAAGGTACATGCGCGGGCCCCGAACAAAGCCCATAAAATGCCCGTTAGGCATTACAATGCGAATAAATTGCGTTAAATATATCCATAGCTTTATCATAGGTATTACTGCACCTATAGTAATAAAATGAAAGTTACTATTAATATCCTCGCAAGACATTACACGCAGTGTCGCGTGTCTCAGCTGATTATCATATTTTTATCTATAACCCCAAAGGCAGTACATGCTATAATGGCTTTAAATAAATAACTCAAATTTATCTATCCAACATGTCAGCACCTTGCAAGGTGTCTAGCGAGCTGATAGCACTAAGCGTACACGTAGAATGGAAACAGTAATCTTAAGTCGTTGCCAGTTAAACCGTACAGCATCCTAATTAAAACAAACGATAACATGATAGCTAATTTAGAAACATCGCGCAGGGCGATTAAGGCAGTCATTCTAAGCGTGAGAGCGAGCAACCCTCGCCCGTTCTAATCAAAGTGCAGCGCGCACGAAGCACGATGTGGCGCAGTATCGCACCGGCCGCGGCGACGATGCCTGCGATTTATGCCGACAACACACCACCGCGCCTCCAATTATTAAGCATTTAATTATAGCGGGTACTAGGCAGATAAATCGCTAACAATTATTTCTAACCGCTAACGACGCAGCGGGTTGCCCAATAGTCGATATTTTGCGCCCGCGGCTGCAGCTAATAATTGAATTTCTTGGAGAACAATTGCTTCGATTACAACGCGGGTCGACGCGGATCGACGCCTAATGAATCTCTCCGCTGTCTAGTTACTTACAGAGATAAACCCTGTGTTTACTGACTACATGCGCATGATTGCACGAGCTACCTATAAATTAGATTTATCGGCTACCTGCACGCCAATAAATATTTGCTGCCCTGTTTCTGTCAACGTGTTGAACTAATTTTTGTTCAGCAGATGTTGCAACTTCCATCTGCCGAGTAATTCTAATTCTTTTCTTTTCGATACAGGGCCTTTTCTTTTTGCGGTACTTTGTGATGATAGATTCGCTTGAAATATGACCTGAATATTAAGCCATTCAACATATTTTTTTCATAAAATATAATAGCAACCATAACAGTTTCAAAGAAATCTAGCTAACTTTAGATGAAGCTAAAGATAATCCAAATGCTGATAAACCCAATACCAAACAGCGGCGTGCTCAATATGCTGTTAGGATTACCACGTTGGATATCAGTGCTGAACATGAGTTAATGACAAAACGATGTATAATTTGTTGATAAATAAATCAAAATTTAAATTAGAACAGCCCCGCCTTGATAATTTTATACAACAACGATGAATTATCAGCATCTCGTATTAGATAGCTTCTAGTTAATCGGCTTCTGTGCATTCTAAATAGGCGTTGGAACCAACGTTTAAATAAAGAGAGCGGCATTCAAAGTGACAAGGCGAGCCGTAAAACAATCAGCGCCGCGCGCCCCGCACTATCAGCTTACAGAATCTACGGCGATACAACCAACGGAGAAGTGTGAGAACTGATTCAGACCGATACGATCGTAGTAACCTTTGATTTGAAAGGGACACCAACATAAACAGAGCATTTTCACAACGTGTAAAAAATAATTATTATACATTTTTTACAGTTGATCAAAAACAATGTATATTCATTAATATAAACTAAGCTTTTATGAAAATATTTGCAAATAATTGATAATGCAACTCAGTATCAATGAGGTGAAATCCACAATCAATATAATATGAAGAAAGTGCATTCGCTACAAGAACAAAATAATTCATTTCGTAATAATTCAATTCAATATCGGATATTGACCGTGTACGCACGCGCGCTCTGGCCCGATTCAATCAATGGGATGCAAGCCCCATTTCACGATTTCAATACATTTAATGAAATGTCAGCAGTTAGTGAAATCAATGTTGTGTAAGGCTAGCCCCGTTCTCGTCCTGCCCTCGGTTAGTAATCGCTTTTCGAAACAATGAAAATTATTGCTGGCTTCTTGAAATTGGAAGCTCACCGACTATGCAGGTCTTGTTGCTACATTATACCCTATTTATTAGACGCCTAATGAAAATTTATGGGATGTGAAACACTGTATTGAAGTTGATCACGGTACTTGTTATATTTATGTTTACTTTTCTTATCGTTTCTTTATGGGTCAGAAAATGTAATAATACTTAATGATTTTTTTAAAGAAAACCTCATGTATACAAGATACAATTCTATGATAATCAGAGTTTTTAATAAACATTACCTCTATGAAGACTGTTTTTTTTTAATAAAAGGCTCAGTCATCATAATTTCAAAAGCTGTATCTAAATGTTAAAAAAAACTACAAGCTTTCGGTAAACTAATTCCGTTCGATTGAATATTAAGTTCCTAATGAAAATCAATTTGTATCCATAAGCCCCGTCCGGCACAACCTGTGCCTGTCTGCCTGGCGGCGTCTATTAGCGGTATATCTAGCGATGAGGCTGGCCCAGATCCACACCCGGTCGGACCAGTTCTCCGACCATCATTGCGTAAGCTTGCCGCTTGCAAAAATGCATTACAATTTACAAACCTCCGAAATATCGCACGCCCCTTAAAAGCTTTTCAAGATTCCCGCGTAACAGATTGCCCGAGCTTGACTCACATTTAACTCGTCTTACGCAACGCATGCACCGATTTTCGACTGGGAAAACGCACTTTATTGCTCCGACGTTAAATATAAATCACCGAATTTATAATTGCATACGTCCAACACGCCCTAGAAACGACAAGCAATCTTTAATTCTGAAATTACATGGCAATTTTATTTATGACGCTTTTTGTAATATTTTAGCATATCAACACGATTTATTTATTTAGATAGATGTTGGCCTCCATTGATAGCCAGGCAATTTCAGCAGTTATTTTTTAATTTAAACGTCTAGCGAATAAAAAAACTATATTTTTGCACTAAGACACTTTGCAGTAACCTTTGTTTTTTTTTGTTTCACTTTGATTGTACACAAATCAATTTAGCACCCTAAGCGGTTACTAAATACGTTTTGTATTTTCCCAACTGCCAATTTAATACTAACTTCCCAGCAGTGGGAGAGAATCGGCTATGTATATCGATGATGATGTGATAACTCCCTACTGACACAAATTTCTATCTAGTTATTAAAATAATTTGAACATTTAACATTCTAATATTCACAACACTAAAACATAGAGATAACAACCTTGGTAACAAAATTAAACATGTTAAACATAAAATACGAATTCACAAATATGCAGAATTTTAAACATTCTTATCTCCCACGCAAATTGCTAAAAATATTTCAGACTGTTTTATTTCTTTGAATTTGAAATTGAAATCATGATTGCAAACCTGAACGGCGCATAACAACAGATTTGTATATATTCAAAGTATAATAAAAACTATGCATATTCTCAATCTGTTTATGCATATCTATCAATGTAGGCAAGCAAATTAAAATAACATGTTAGCACTAGCTTTACCCTGTGACCTCGTTCGCATGTTTAATTATTAGATAAGTTTAATTAATTTTAGCATATGTATGTATTTGTGACTAGCCAAAATAATTAAATAATTAACTCCTGACGAAAAAATCACGGCGTGTTACAAGCTTGATATTATGTCGATGTATCGGGCATCGTTGCACTCGAACGAATATGCACCAACTTTATCTAAGTTTATTTTAGTTACAAAGGTCCGGAGTGATCTTAACTTTGTAAATGTGACGTAGCTTTGTGATGAAAATGCTCCAAAATGCTGAATTAAATATTGTATCATCAAAAAAAATCTTCGTAAGAAATTTCAAGTTTCTAGTTATAGTAGTTTTGACTGTACGTTGTTTTTTTTAATCAGTCAGTCAGTTAAGTTACGCCTTTTACATACATGTAAAAAAGGATTAAAATTTTAAAAACCAAAAAGGTTAGAAACCAAAAAATTCAAATCTTATTAAAAGTTTGTAGTTTTAGGTTAAGGAGTATGTATGCTCGTAGCTCATGACCTGTCGTGATCTAAGTTCCCATGCCCCCTTGCAGCTCAAGACAGCAACAACTTGGAACATAAGCATCGTGATAATTTATCGGTAAGAGCGCAGAAAGTTTCTGTACATAGCGGTCTGCATATGTTCATATCAAAGCCTCACTCTACAGTGTATGGATGACTTGTACGATATCGTAACAAGATTTTGTTTAAGACGTTGTTTTTTTAAGAGAAGTTATCTCGGGTAACTACACACCGTAGTAGGCGCCCTAGGTCTACGGAAGACACGATGTTTATCTTCACTGTAAAGCGAGTGCAAATAGACTTAGATTTAAATAGACATAACTTGAAATCCACACATTCCTTGAAAATTAGTAAAAACTTTAATAAATTTATCGGAATTTAACTAAGTATTGTATTTTTTAAATAAAGATATACAAGACTACAGTGCAGCTTAACATCAGGCAAGCTGAAATCAAACGCAAACGGATCAAGGATAAAAAAGAAAAAAAAAGAAGTGTACTAGTTTTTTTTTGTCTTAACCCTATGTAGTGTAGTAAACTAAATCCCCAATTCAATTGAGCTCTGGTTAGTAACTTCTTTTTAGTTAACGATACAATGTACGAATTAGAAGAAGACTACTAATTCTGTAATATATTATTTTTTGATTTTACGGCAGTCATAACATACGATTTTAATTAATTTTAATAATTTCCACAAGTCTTGCGGTCACGTTTTACGACATGCCTATTCATAGTTTTGGGATTACGGTTAATTTGGTCTTAGTGATCATTAAATTGCAGAGAAGCCTACGTATAAATACCATAATTACTAAAGACTATAACTTCACATGAAAAGAAAACATCCATACATTTACCTTCTTTATTAAAATAAAGTTTTATTATATTTCAGTTTTATTTTAGTTGTTTTTTATCTGCGCCCTACTCGTACCCGCGTTAAACCGAATTTTTTAATTTATTAAGGACCCTTTTTTTGCAAAATCAGTTTAGCCGTTTGAGCGCGAAGAAGTAACACGCATACTTACACACTAACACACAAACTTTCCTTTTTATAAAATTAGCAGGAAATAATTAACTGACAAATTTTATGACATGTGAGGCGCTAACAGCACTGCGCTACAGCTAAGTCACTAAGCTCTGGTGTTGAGAGTCTTCTATCCAACTAAAGGCCTGTTCTCATCTTTATTCCGGAGACATATGTATAATCAATTATTATACTTTATTCTAATTAATATATTACCACCTGCGGCTTGCAGAGTTACCTGCGTTAATGCAGTATAGAAACTAGCATATGTATTAATACAAGTTATGAGCATTACCATAGCAAATTTATCCATATTTTTTCAATGTATCATTGTATATATCCCAATCACTTCAGCGCTTGAGCGTAGGTACACACACAAACTTTCGCCTATATAATATTAGTCAGATCTTCATTATCTTTTTTTAGGTATTTAACCAACCTAGATTATAGCAAATGGAAACCTAACTTTGCTAACCCGGGATTGATTATAATTTCTATCTGTGTACATTTTTATTTATCCTCCTACCTTCGATTTACATGTCGGAGGCCTATTTTACACTATTCCTTTACCTGTGTACTTAAGAGTATAACATCCGCAACAAATCATTAAGATCAGCTAATAGAGCTTTAAAATCTTATTCGAATCTACACTAAAAGCGTTTGCACAACACAAGAACATGTGTGGGAATAGTTTGTGATTCTCTCACATAAAATGTTAATAGAATTACAGCGCGCACCTAAACTAGCCACATTACTGCAGTTAATGCATCGAGTTAAGCCGGTAGAGCTTGCGTTCCGTACTAGCATTCGTGTACTTCTAATTTATAACCACCATTAGCAGCAAGTATTAAGACATCCTAGGCTTCATTATCACACGGTACCTGTTTATTAATCTACTCCTAATCTTAATATTCAGTAGATAAGCTACTTACTTAAGGTATAGCTTTGGTCGATTGGATAAAGATGTTTTTTTTTTCATATTATTTGATTTTAGAACAAAGCGAATGTATTAGTTGCTATTTGTTTATGATAGCCTTTGCCTTAATATAGTGTGCATGATTTTTCATCGATGTGTATTATATAATTATAGCGTATAAGTATTCCTTATTAGTTACCAATTATACATTAAAACACTGCGTTTCGCCAGTACATAATACTTTGACTCACTAACAAGCAACATTTTTCAGCATTATTTTTATCACGATTTTTCTTCTTCTCTCGCGACTTTTTTAATAAACATAATATACTCGTTGGTTATGTTGATTAAAAAAGTCGCTCGATCTTTTCGATCTTTTACTCAACAGTCTATTCCGTTACAACACTTTGTAATTATTAGTAAAAAGTCAAACTACATACATATACTAAACCGCTTTAATTGACCGCGTGCATGCGTTTTTCTTTCGCTTAATTTTATGTTGTCACATTTTTGTTTTTTTAGGTAAAATTATCAATATTTTTAGTAAATACTTTGTAAGTTAGCTTTACTGTTAGGAGGCATAGTACCATACGTTGATTGAGTAACATGTTACTATAGTTGGACTCATTCCAACTTTTAATAATAAGTAAGTGTGACCGTTTTCTACGAGACAATATTAAGATGCCTTACGTGAACAGTTTACAATGTTTATGTTACTTTAGCTTTAAGTGTGCGTTGGCAAACTAATAAAAAATAGTAGTGTACAGTTATTTTTTTACAAATACAATACAAATAATTTATTAGGCCAACTTACATTCTAAACAAACTAACATTAAATATAGGTACCTTAACTAATTAATACTAATTCTAGAAACTAAGTCTTGGTCTTAATGTAAGTGTGGTGCCTAGCTCCTGCAGTAGGATACCCTGTGTTTGCAGGAGCTAGCTCTCTTCAGAGGTGCTAAAAAAAATTTAATTTATTGTTGGGTAAGTTTCCTTAGCAAGCAGTCCCGCCGGCGCCGGGTCAGGCGGCTCGTGACCAGGGCAGGCGCGAGCGCAGACTCCGTCACGAGGACTAGCTTCGCCAAATAACATGATATTACTCACTAACTGGCCATTTCACGCCACACTCACCGTAACGATCTTGTCTTTGCCATGAAAATATCGTTTGGCGAGGATAAACTACTATAGCAGATTATGGCAAGAAAACGTAGTTATAATATGGTTAAAAATATAAAATGTTAAATAATGCTATGTATAACGTAATTTTATAGTATATTTTTCAATTTATTTATAAATTTTCTCGTTTCACTTTTAGAGTAAACTAACAACATATCAAAAGATTTGGGCTCTAGCCATATATATATATGCGTGCTTTAACTATAATACCGATAATTACGTAATAATTTGTATTTAACGGCATTTAAGTTAGGACACGCCAGATATGTAATGAGACATCACATCACGGCATGTTTTATCACTGCAGGCGAGCTTAGGTAGGTTGGTTAGATTTTTAACAGCTTAAGCTTTTAAGTTTGGCTAAGCGACTAACCGCTAAGCCTAACCTAAACTACCGTAAACTAACCTAACTACACCCCACACGATTTTTACATCTGAAATGTACAATGTCAGAAGTGCTACATGGATCAGGATTATCGCCCTCTTAAATATATAAAACGAACGCCATGACTATTAGTTTAAAAATTATCTTCCACTGCCATATTCGGGTAGAAAAAGGCTAAGTGGTAAAGATTGGTGTAAAAGAATTTTGACGCTATTATAAACTTGTTAAATAAGCATAAATATTTTATTCTGAAAGTCATTCACAATGTTGCACTAAAAATGCTAGGTAACTTATGAGTGTATTTATTATATAGTTGTGTCCATATATTATGTATTTATAGGATGTACCTCTGGGGTGAACCTGCTTAACTTATTAAACAGTTATAAATTACCGAGCAAACTCTAGAGTCTTATCTTGAAGTATAATTTATATTAACTACAGCATACGTTTTAGCTTGGAAAATTAATTGATAAAATATGTAGGCTTCAGTAGTTTATCGCATCATCATAAGTTATCTATAGACGTACTACTCTGCGTGAACTCAGGCTTGTTTCAGGTGACCCGCTGGAGCTCTCATACGGTAATTGCCATGCGACTGCAGTGATTGAAGTGGAAGATTATTGGATACTTATACTTCCGCCAAATTCGATGTGAACTAAATGTAAACAAACAAAAAAAATACAATTTTAGGGTTATCACTTCAAGAAAGTGCTACGGATATCAGAATTTCTATATTTTGTCATAAAAGTCGTCCAGACTTTTTGTAATTTTAATCGAAAAGTCATATTCACTGTATTTAAAGATCAATAGCAATAACAAATTGCCAAGAAGTGAGTTTTAAAAGAAATCAGAATATTCAGTAATTACTTACATTGGAATTTGTATCAACCCTAGCTATTTTTTCGTTTGAGTGCAGGAATCTCAAACTATTGGCCACTTTTCTATTGATCTTCCAAATAAAATAAAATACAACACTAAAACCCTTAAAAAATCCAATTAACAAGTTAATTTTTATTTAGTCGCATTATTGACCTGATATATGATGTTCCGTTGTACGCTGTATTTCAACAAATA
This sequence comes from Mellilla xanthometata, assembly GCA_035578125.1. Taxonomy (NCBI): domain Eukaryota; kingdom Metazoa; phylum Arthropoda; class Insecta; order Lepidoptera; family Geometridae; genus Mellilla; species Mellilla xanthometata. Next base: position 6,971,000 of record JAPUBQ010000024.1, read on the forward strand.
TTTTTATTTAAGGAAAATAGTACTTTGTAATCACTAAAAATAACAGTTTTTGTATACATTTCAATGACAAGTTTCTTTTAAAATCAACGTCATACTTATGTGATGTTTTAGGTAGAATACAGTGTGAAGATGTATTCTTGTAACGTATCAATAGTGTAAAACGAAACGTGCTAAATATAAATCGTAAACAAACATCTCAAACATGGCCGCTCCTTCAATACTTGTTTGCCGACATTCGTTTGTATTACAAGTATTTCTATATCTTTCGTGAGCGTGAGCAATTGAACACTAGAAAAAAAGTTCTTTACCACTGCTGTCAGTGGTTGCTAGGCAACGCTTTGTTGGTAAACATTTCACATCGAATTTGGCGGAAGTATAGTTACTTTCATTTAAAAGGAAATTGTTCAGGTAAAGACGAGTTTTATAGTATTAATTCTTTGTAAAGGTATTTTAATATGAAAGATCTACGTTTGACGTCAAATCAAAATAGTCATCTCCGATTTAATATACGAGTACTTACTCCTAAATAAATCTACGTAGATTATTACTTTTCAATAGCTTTACGTAAGCCAGTAATGAAAATGTAATTTTCATACGTTCCCCGCGTTCGATCGATCATCTTTTGTATCAAATGCATTGATGTTATATGATGCCGACATGCTCTCTTATTCACGCGTCTCCGACCAGGAAGACCGCTGATTGCATTACAACATTTCTTGCAATCTAATCAAACAAATTCGCACGACCGTAATCAACGCAAGCAAACATGAAAAATCATAAACGCAAATTGGATGCGCTAAATAAACCAATTTTACGATGTTTAATTAATAATTCGATATAACTCATTAGCTATTAAATAAATTAACTATTTCTAAAATGTAAGCTAAGTAATTTCGTCAGGGGACAAATTGATGGTACGACTTGCCACATAAATAACTGAAAACCTGCACCTTGCTAGTTAAAGCATTACAAAGATTACACGGACATCCTAATTATAATTTAATCGATGTAAGTACCAACTCACAGGCTACATTTGCTTTTATCCAGTTAACGTAAACACCAGTTTGAGGGTAATTTACGAAAGGCAAGGTTTTACCGTTGAATATTGCCGTGTTGCAACATATCTACCTACATTAAGTATTAAATCGAGAATTACGATTATCATTAAAGTCAATTCCGAAATTATAGGTGCGGACGATTTTAATCAATCTGAAATTCTTATTTTGCATTTCTCTCGTGTCCCGGAACATTTACAGATTAATTGAGCACCACATACCTACATAAATAAAGTTAATGAGGTAAAAATCATGCCACTATCCATAAAATGGGTTTATCCGAGGTAGAGTATATAACTTTAATTAACATATTGAGACCGAGCCTTTTATACAATTAAAATTCACTATGTTGACAGCTGGTGAAATGAGAAATTAATAAGCCTTTTTTATCCTCAAGTACATGTTCACATACTCGTGTGAACTACAGGTATTTACCAAGTAAAGGTATAAATAATTAAATACATAAATAGGATACTCCAAGGAGATTCAATACGTACCTAACCACTTACATCAATTTGCGTGAAATCCTGTGTACTTACCTACTTTAGTTGAAGACTCAATGCTGTACGGAAATACCTTCTAAATACTAGGCGAAATTAAACTAACAAAAGCTAATGTGTAATCAGTAAATACGGATGGAGTTTCGCGGATCCAATTAGAGTTCATTTTGTGGTGATTAAAGATAGCTCGATGGGCCATTGTTCTGTGACAATGCGAGGCGGCGGAGGCTGCGATCGTTCACCGCCTGTCACGTGGTAATGGACAGACTTTAACCACAAACACTCCGACAAAGATACCAGATACAACCGACGAAATAGCCGCCTGTCTCTTACACCATCGCTAGAAAGCTTACCACAGATAACGGCGGTATATCAAGCGCAATTGTAGCTTTGTCGAGCTCCGATCCAGCCACTCGATCATCCACCAGACGTTTTATTAAAGGCTTAATGATAACACTTCGCGTCCAAATCACAAGGCTGCTGTGGCCCACCGTTACAACACTTTGTCCAGTGTTGACTTGACAATAACACGCGTTTCAGTTTGCTTTATTATTTGCTAGTTGTATGAATACGCTGTCTTCTGTTATAATAGAGTAAGCTTATCTAACCAAGATACAAACATGCGGTCCTAAGTAATATGGAAAAAAAAATAGATAAGTATATCACATACATAACTGTTGTTTGCACACATTTATTTAAATACATAATACTACATATTACAATACCTTTCAAGCTCAAAGTAAAATATAAAGCTCTAAAACATAATATAAAACCAAAGGAAACAGGTAAGTAAGGTACAGGTATTCTACAATGTAAACCAAACGACTTTTGACACAAACGAGATGTCGCAGGCCTTGAATCTACAAGCTTTTACAAAATCTACAAGTAAAACGTACCACTCTATCGGAGACTATCACATTTGAATTTTGCATAAACACGTAGGTAGATTACGATCCAATACCTAAATGCAGGTGTTAAGAAATAAAGTTCTTAAATGGTGATTGTAGTGCCATAAAAATACTAAATTCGTCTTTACGAATGTGTATACAGAAACTAAACTTTGGTGAAGTGCTTTTGCACATGCGTAGGTATTGTATGGTCATACATCACTTTCTAGTGCATATCTGATCTAGGTACCTCCCTCAAATTAAAAAAAATCTATTACCAAGCACCTAACGGTGTAATCCAGCAGCTTCTTTGAGAGCCAGTTATTTCAGACTATACATGCTCTACCTTGGACCGAAGTGTAGCTAAGTCAAGTGGTTGCACGGCCTGTTAATAAAATGCTTAGCTGTCTTGACTTGAGTAAAAAAATAAATAGGTATCGGTGAATAGAAACCACGGACGGTGCAGAAAAGTTACACAAAAATTAAGGATAAAATGCACCAATTAAATGAATCATGTAATAGGAACTTAAAATTAAATGAAAAGCGCAATATCTTTTTAAAAACAAGTGACCAATAAATAAGAACGTAAAAGCATCTTTAGTATATACAGACCCACTAGCTTTTTTAAACAAACTTCAAAAAGAAAATATTCCTGATTCAACTGTTTTTTTATGTTTGTCACTACTATTTCAGACCTGTAATATTTTTATTATGAATAAATGAACTATGAACTACTACAATTCTGTGGTTTAAAAACTGATTTTGAATATTATTTTCATTGGTAAAAACACAAAAGTAGATACTAATTTAAGGTGTCCCGTCCCATATAATATATTTTTTCGAAATTAGTTCTATTTTTTTTATTAAATTAGTGATTATAAGTTGTTCTCTTTTATTAAATACTCACCTTTTTATGTACATAAAGCGTGCTTTATGTCTACTTCAAATTTAATAAAACTAAATCATACAATACCAGTGGCACTTCAATATTATCCATGTACGTATGCAGTTATTAGTCTGGTAACAGTCATAAGTAACAATATCGATACCAGTCTGTTAATAAAATATACATAATAATCTGATGAATAATTAATTAAGCTGTTCGACCGGATGGATTTACAATTGAAACATAGCCCTAACCGACCGTGGGGGGTCCAGTATCGTTAGAGATTAATATTTGTTTCTCTATTATGATTATTTATGACACAAACGTATGCATCCTCCGCTTATCATTTTAAATTTAACACTTTTCCTATAGATCTTATTATCTTAACTTGACTGAGATTAAATCTAATAACAATATGTTTATATACCTATACAGTTAAAACTCCATGTGACGTTAACTGAGCGTCAAAATCCCCTTTCGGGTTTTAGTTGGTTTTCCATGTTTTTCATACACTTTATATATTCGTGTACTATATTTAGCATTACGCCCACTTTGATTAACGACAACAAAAGTATTGTTTAAGATGCATAACTAAGAAAAACGGCGCAACTGTAAAAGTTCTTTTGTCTCCTTATTGGTCTATCTCGTCATGAACTAGACTCTCTACATTAAACATACTTTCTAAGAATTCAGTGTTTCCAATTTCAATCATCACCATCAGCAACAGAGGCAGCACTTTATGAACGGGTAACACTAAAACGCTCTTTACGCGTCCTCGAGTCGACCTATAATGGTGCATACCTTATATAGATACTTATAGATATACAACAGTTTGAAAGTACCATGAAAATATTTCCAGTAAGTATTCCCAGGAAGCCACGTAATGATAGTCAGGGGTTGGATCGGTGGCGGCGGTAGGCAGAGAAATCAACATTTGCATGATTAAGTGGAAATGTTCTGATTAATGGTTTCTCCTGCTGACCCCTATGAAAAACACGACAAGCTGTGATTAAGTTTTTATAAATATTCATTATCAATTTTATATACTGCTCGTAATATCCGTCCGAACTGGTCTGTTTTCTCTTTCGTCGAAATCTCGAGTGCAGGACAATAAATCAGAAGTGCAAAGTTGCCTCAATTTACGCTCATTATTTCAGTCTTTACGCGCAATTTGCCGGAGGCTAATTGTATTAATTAATGCACATTACCTCTGGATGCGTTAAAACCTTTGTTATTTTTCGGCTGTTTTCTCGTAAATTTTGACCCCGTTTTACTTTTTGGCGTAATAAAACTGCGTACTTCGAATTTCTTGCAAATTATAATGACATAGCATTTTCGAAACTCGTGGAAAATTCAAAGCTCACATTTCTTCAAATTTTAAACGGAGCCTCTTTTTTAAGCTCCAATATACGGTTATAGTACTTACTTAATTATAGCTATTTACTGAAACTAATAAATATCAGATTAAAAATCGTATAAATTAATGTAAAACTTGAAACTCTATTTTAAACAAAATGCATAAATGACTCGCTAATAAAGCAACATTTACCTACCTAATTGAAATCCTGTAGAGTGTAGACACGTGTGTGCAATGCAGCGTGACGGCGCACTCCGAGATTGAATGCAATTAACGATTTTGCACAGTGGTGTGTGTTTCGTACTGGGCGTTACTACAAGCTTTTGAGCTTCTAGAGAAAAAATCATTTCAAAAGCACGGATTCGTTTGAAATATGTTTGAGACATAATCCAGAAAATAAAAAGCTGTTTTCGTTATTATTAAAAAGCGATTATGTTATTGTTCTTGTTTTATTTTACTGAAGTAATTGATATTCTTTTTTAATGAGGACGTGATTAACTGCTTTTATTTATCTTATTCTCCTTGTATGTATTATTTGATAATGTTTAATAGTTCGTGCCCGGTAGTTACTTAAGGTGATTGGCTAGAATAATGCAAAATACAAAACTTAGTAGGCACTTAAAATCTAAAACTTCATTATTAGTAAAGGGTTTAAGCCCTTGGTTACCCCGCGGTGCAGCGATGGGCCCGAGGCGCAAGCGCAGGTCACAGAGCACAACCGGGTCACTCGGCCCAACCGGCTGACCGCGTTGCACCACATCCAATCTCGCTCAAGTAAATCGCTAGATTATATTGCTTGTACTCTCCCCACTTTTACCTTACATGCTCTTGTTATGGAAAATAAACGGCGAAATCCTGACACGACGTAGAGCTTGCGGGGAAAGCTCTAAGCAATTTTCTCATACGAGGACATCCTTACACTTAAACTTTGTAAACTGTTCACGTAAGGCATCTTAATAATTTCCGCGTAGAAAACTGTCACACTTAAATTATTATTAAAAGTTGGAATGGGTTCAACAATTTCGATGCTTTCCGATCACCATTTTTATTCCAACTTTTAATAAGTGTGACCGTTTACTGCACGGAAATTACTTACACTTACTCAAATGTAGTTTAGGTACCTACATAGTAGTAACACATATAATATGTAAAACGCCTTATGTGACCTCTGATATTACTTCCCACAGGTCAAATCTCGGGTTACTTATATTAAAATTGTACATTATAATAAGTAAGTATAATTGAACGTTATTTATTAGATAATTTCTGTAAGTGCCTGTCCATAAGGCTCACGATGTGCAACACAAGCATATCATCATCATCATCATCAGCCGGTTTATCCACACTTCTTTGCATGGCCATACCATTGCCCTTTGAGCTACCCAGATTTCATATATTTATGGCTGCTAATTGTTGTATAAGTTGTACTTTTGGTAGATATTTAAATAACTAAGTAGAGTTGCCGCTCTCTCGCTAAATTATGAAAAACGAGGTTGAACCTTATTGTATCATGATCTATCTGGGAATTCCAGAAAAATACTAATACTAAATAAAGATTTCGACCTGACACAAATTTGCCAGCTTCTTTTATTTGCAAACTAGATACGAGCCGCGGTATTACCTGCATAAATCCGGGTTGGGGGACTACCCAGTAGGCTACTTTTTACAGAGTACCCCAAAGAGTACTTTTTAGCTCAGGGTAAGGTATAGATCCTTAGATCTTAAGCAGTACAGTTGCTAGACTGTCGCATTTAGCACTTATAATAATAGTTTCTGGTCTTTTAAAAAATTGGGGGACTACGCGGTAGGGTACTTTTTACAGAGTATCCCAAAGAGTACTTTTTAGCTCAGGGTCCATAATTAGATCTTAAGCAGTACAGTTGCTAGACTGTCGCATTTATAACTAATAATAATAGTTTCTAGTCTTTAAAAAAAAGTAAATCCGTATTTAAAAGGTTAAAGTTATATCGTACTTACAGGCAATTTTAATCTCATAACTGATAGCACTTTTGAACATCCGTCTAACTCAAGGTAATCAAAGGTACGTGGGTACCTAAACCGTTCCAATACCTACAGCGTATTTCCCAGCGGCCTCGATGACATCGGCGGTGCATTGTTGTGGATCCGTGTTGGCGGCGCGGGCTCACGCCTAGCGCCGAGCCGGAGCCAGCTATTGGCCACCGGCAGACCGTGACAACCTCTATTGGACAATCTAAGCCACAACGAAAGTGACAGGCTCCTTGGTTCCACCACCTGCAATGAATAATTAGGTGTGTAGGTACCTGCTAAACTGACTAAATCTCACTTTAAGGCTAGGGATGCATATTTACATAGATAGATAGAAGATTATTTATTGTACAGAATATTAAACAAAATTAAAATGTGTGTGTGCCATAATTTTGCAGCCTATCGCTTAAAGCGATCTCTTCCACGCAAGCTTTGGTTAAAATAAATAAAATAAAAATAAATAAATATGTATTAGAACATATTTCACACACGATTGTTTAGCCCCATTCAAAACCATTTGTGATTTGTATTATGGTTGCTAACACAACCGATACATATGTAGGTACATACTTATTTAGAAAAATAGGTAAGTACGTGTATGTAAGAGGAATGAGTGATATTTTTTAACGTGTGGTGACGATTGAAAATTTTTAGGAAAGCACGTAGTAAATAATAATTAATATATAAATATGTTTATATTTATGTACGTAGGTTTAGTAAGTAGAACTTATACTCTTAGGTATAGTATAGTCATGGAGGTATACGAGTACCAGCTCAAAGACTGTTGGAAGTGAAGTTCCGATAGTCCAGTCAAATTGAGCCCGGGAGGGTTGGCAGGCCAATGTGGATGTAACAAAAGCTAGAAGGGCCTCAGGGTGTTTCTACCCATGAAGCCATCCATCAAACATAGAAGCTGGGCACCGAGGGGGGTTTAGTGGGTAAAAATCCCACATTACCCAGCTATACCCCATTGTAGCTGGGTATCTTATTGAGTATTTCCCCATCGTATAAAAACTAAGAAGAACTGGTATTTCTATGAATAACAAACGGATCCTAAAGCACACGTTCTAATTGAACCACAATAGATAACTGTAGGCAGACATACCTACAGCGTTATTTAGTTGGTAGATACACTTTTGTACATCCTAAAGCATTATAATGCAAATTGCTACAAGCGTTACTACGAAATTAGCATTCTGAGCGACAATATTGTAGGGTGAGTCAGCGGTTCGTTCTATCACCTCCGGCTTGGAAGCGGCGTGTCTATTGTGACGCAAACCGACAACTTAGATAGCAAGCCCGCCCAAGCCCTCGATCAATAGCTTAGCTGTGAAATTCGATTAACAAAAATTGGGGTCATATGAAGTCACCACAATAAAGCTTCGTGACTTGATATCTATTAGATTAATGAAATAGGTACTTAGATGCGTTGTTAATTTTTTTACATATTACAGGGTGCGTGTCTTCATAGGTTGGCGACACTCTGGCGTAAGGTGGAGCATGCCTAGTCTGAAAATACTAGCTCTCAAGGAAGCTGCTTGAACACACTGTTAGGTGCTTGGCGACAGATTTTTCAACATGAGGGTGGTCGCTAACCAGACGAGCATTAGAAAATGCGCCCTATCACCATGCTATAGTTTACTCACGATGTTTTCTGTCACCGAAAGCTCGAGATTATTAGCAGGGACTGAACCCACGATCTTCGGGACGCGAGGTGGTCGCACGACTTAGCTGTCATCGCATAGCGCACAGAGCTATTCACAAATTTTTATATTTTTTTACAGTGACAATATTTAGTCTGGTCGTAAGTAGCCTACTTTGCAAAAACATAATTATATGGAGTGGCTAGGTACACCACAAACAGTAATAACGGGAATCTACGAAAAAAATCGTGCATACAAAAGTAAATAGTCGTGCATATAAAAGTATATATAACAAGTATGAAGTAGAATGGAATTATCGATACCTATCTATTTTATTAGTGTAGGATATTTAATTATTACATGATCTAGGTATTGGATCATGCATCCCAAAGTTTAGTAGTTAAACCATCAAAATGTTAAATTAAATCCCCTTAATTTCTGTTCAATATCGTATACCTAGTTATTTAATAAGCTATTTAAACTTATAATTATATTTAAATATACCTAAAATTTGATGCATTTACAATTATGTTTCATGTTATGCTGCAAAGTTTATCGGCAGAAACATAATAATAATATAATTATACTAGGCCTCATTTCACACACGGCTGGTTAACCCCATACTGAACCATCTCTGGTTTGTGTTATGGTGGCTAAAACAATAGACATACCTACTACATAGGTTCGCTAAATGAGTTCTTACATATTTATAATGCACAACTGTTGTGCACTAGTCCGCTATTTTATACTGCGTAGGTATGCAGACATGCAGTATTTTTCGAAGGTGTGAAATTTATTGTTCCCATTCACAGAGTACTTTCTTTAAACGGAAATTCCCATTCAAGTATAGTATTATAAGTAGATAAGCTGTCACTGTCAAATGATAGTTTTTCTCAGTACTCTATGGACAGGAACTTTTTATCACATATGCGTGCCACATTTTTGGCGTACTTTCCTAATATACTTACAGATTTATGAAAAAGTATACCAATTTTCGGCACAGCTCACTTTGGCGAAAACATATCTTACATCTTTTTACTTTTTTTTATGTATTTTCTGATTTGCCATTGTTTGTTTGATACACTCTCTTTCTACGGTTTGATATGCTTTGCTTGGTCTATGAATTTTTGTATTGTCATTGTCAATCTGTGATATTGTCTTTTCATTGTAAATATTTAAATTATTTACGATTGCAAAAAGTATCAAATAAAAGATTTCAAAATGCTTACCAATTACGACAAACTATGTGCTGATTTGGAAAAACAAGAATTAGAGGTAAGGAATACTATTTGGAGCTACCACTACATATTATTTGGAGGTTATTTACAGTAAATTTATTTTCTGTAATTGTTACTGTAAACTATTGCATTTCAGGCTCCAACTGGTGTTGCATCGCCGTCTACGTATGCACAGCTTCTAGCCATTTACCTATATCAAAATGATCTGTATGTTAACTCCATATTACAACAACAATTTGGTTAACAATTTTGTTTCATCACCTAACAAAGAGTTACATTTCAGATGCAATGCGAAGTTTTTATGGAAAAGGATACCCCAAAACATATCTTCTAGTAATCCAGAAATACCGGCAGTCTGGGCTGTTGGTCAGAAATTATGGAAGAAAGATTTTCCGGGGACATACCAGGCTCTAGCTGCCTATAATTGGGCTGAACCTGTGGCAAACATTATCAGAGCTTTAGAAGGTAAAAACATATAATTGAATAAGCAAATTATTATTAAATCTTTTCTTATTTTTACTATACTTCAACAACCTCATTGGCATAATGGTTATCATGCCGGACTGCCATCCAGGAGGTTCCGAGTTCAATTCCAGGCACAGCCTACTTCTTTGTGCTGAACTAAATTTCTTAGCTTTTGGTCTGAGTGTTAAATACATATTATGTATCTATAAAAATATTTTTGTATGTATACATAGTTTTTCATTTGTGCAACCATTATACAATTTTTTTTCTGTGTGGGACACCAAACATTGCTTTTTAAAGATGTATGAAACCATATTTTCAGAAAAAGTTCGTGAGCGCACATTGAACCTCATTGGTCGCTCGTACAGCAATATAGGTCTAGACACGGTGGTAGCAATGACTGGACTGAGCAGAGAAGCAGTGCTACAAATATGCAGAGATAAGAAGTGGATACTCAATGAAGATGGTGTAACTATAACCCCTGTCATTCCAGTCCAGCCTGCACCTCTGCATACTTCAAGTGAGGACCAGCTCTTCAAACTCACAGAGTTTGTGTCTTTCTTAGAAAACTAATCCTTTGTAAGTTATGTTTTCGATTTAATATGTAATTCTACTCAATACTTATTTGTAATATTACTATAGATATGTATGTGATAAAAAACGTCAATACCATCTCTTAACTATACTAATTATTTCTTTAACTAAAGTTAACAGCTTGTCACAGTAAAACAAAATTTATTCACATTTAGATCATTTATTATCAAAATTGATGTAAGTAATTATTGTAAATATCAATAATTACTGTTTCAGAAGAGTATAAAAGTATAAGGTACTTATAAATGGTAAACATAAGTGGCAGTGTAAATTACTTATATAAGTCATACAATAAAGCTGTTCAAACTTCCATGCATTCTCTAATTACACACCAAAACCTGACCAAGGTCAAAAGCTTAGTGAAAATATTGAAAGAATAATTTCAATTTGCCAGAATTACTTTAAGCTTTAGAAAATCATATGTACCTAAAGCAGAGAAAGATATAATCTTACGGAATAAATATATGTTGTATCTTTACATAACTAAGGTCAGGTTTTCAAACTATGAGTAAGACACAGTTACAGACTAGTGGCATACAAATATAAATTGTATTACAGCAAAATTAGTTGTGATGAAAGTAGTATACAAACCACAAGTCTAAGATCTGTGAACACACCATTCCTTCTTCATTTATACAAGCTCCAAATATCACAAGCAATACAATAATTACATTTTGTAGTTGTATGATTTTCATACAAATACAGAACTTATTACAGTAAAATCTTATTATTGTATGAAAATCAAATACAAATTACATAAAACTTAATATATAAAATTACTATCTACACTAGCTGCTACTAAATTCAGTTTTGGCAACTCTTGTTAGGATTTCCTTGACTTGATGATCAACATCAGACAATTTTGGAATTAGTTCAAAAGTTTTAACCTTTCATAAAATTTAAGTCCAATTTCATTTGATGTCAGTGTTTACTTTGTCTTTACATTAAAAATATAAGTATTAGTTTGAAAAACATATTGTCTGTCACTGTCTAATTTAGTTTTTTAATATCTATTCTGGAAAGACACTTGGTTCTGTCTTGGCTGTAATCTCATAGAGTTGCTGTCATCCTCGTCTCCCAAAGATGCTTCATATGCTCGGTTGATTTGTCCTCCGTTAGGTTCAGCAAAGACATCCTTAACTGATATGTTTGCATTAGAAGTTCTATGTCTAGGAACTGCCAGGTTGTTGTTCAACTAGAAACAGAAATACAATTTATAATTACTAATTTCATATCTGTCAAACACAATAAGTTTCTAAGTTTTTTCCATCATTAAAATTAGTAGGTAAGGTCATAGTAAATCATAATATATTATGTACAAACTCATAGAAAAAAGAACAAGAAAAATTAAATTGTAGAGTGCTACAATTGATATTAACGTTAGCACATCATCCAAACTAGAGAGCTATTCTAAATTACACATTTCTTATAAAAATCCACAATTATTAATCCTCGACTTATTCATGTAGATTTATCAAGTCAATTGTAATTATCAAAAAATAATCTTACGATTCCAGTGACGCCGTATTCATTGTTCGCGCCCAAAGTCTGCATTTGTGACTTTCTCCTTTCGGCCATCACAGAGTTGCGTCTCGTCTCTAACGCCTTGAGCGTTTCTCTGCGCAACGTCATTTTACGGTTCAGAACTGGAGTGCCTGTAAATTGTAAGATTTGGTTACTTGTCCTGTCAGCAATTTTTTAAAGATTTCCAGCCCCTCAAATCTGTGATGATAACTTAACGATTCATTTCAATACTGATGATACGTGATAGTGTCAGTTATGATATTAAAATCTTACCAGGCCCCTCATTCGCATTCATATTGAAAAAACGTTTCTTGAAAGCCACATCTAGTGTGCCAATATTCCTCTTCTTCTGTCGAGCCTTCTCCAAGTTGTGAATAGTCTTTCTCCTGCCCACATTGTGAGGCCCAGAGCCCGAGTCGTTGTCGTAGTCATCGTCCAAACCGTTTAGTTTTTGTAGATTTTTCACTATGGCTATTGCATTTTTGTCTAATATTTCATCCTGGGATAAGTCGTCCGCCTAAAAGTGAAAAAATATGAACCATTAATTTTCTTGACAAGCAAAGAGACTTCTAGTTTTGGATGTCTAGGGTTCTCTAGTGGTCACACATACACACATTGCATAGAGGCCACTTTCATTACTTCTGCTCATCAAACAGTGGTGCAATGTATTTTGCTTTATTTTTCTTGGTCTTTCTTACCTTCTTAGTGCAGAACCAGTTCAGTTCTGTGGACGCCAATATATGAGCCAGAGTACCGAATCTATGGAACAACATTGCGGTAAACTGGATAACCATAATCAGCGCGAAGAAGAACACGAATACCAGACCGATAGGTTCCAATTGAAGATATTCCTTGGAGATCAACACCTGAAATATAATGCTTGATTAGAATATGTACAAGTATTGGCCATATTAAAATAATTGTAACAGTGATAGTTAAAAAGAAGTGCAATTTGAATAGACTTTCTAATCAATATCCTATTTTTTTTAGCTAAATAATTGTCAAGGTTTTTTCAATTCTATTCATGTTATTATTTATTGGAAACAAGATACAATAGTATTAATTTCCATGTGTTTGAGGATATTGATTTGAAAAACGAGATGTAGTGCAAATTAATTGAAAACATTGTTATGTTCCACAGTGATAGTTCCAGTGTACATTGAAATTTTCAGTGAATATTAGAAAGTACAGGATCACAACAGACAAATCAGTTACACAGAATGTAGCCAAACAAAGTTTGTAGGTTTTTCTCGGCTTCTTATAATCGTCTTGATTTTTTGTGCAGCGTTGTTAAACAAATCACCACGATTCAGGGTGTAAAATGTACAAGGACAACCAGGTTCCCTGTTACCGTGTTTAATAGAAGACTCCTCCACCTTAATAGACAGAATAGACATTAAACTCCTCCTTGGTTTAGATTGGAAAAGTGCTTGGTATTTAAGGGTCAGGAATATTGGGTACTTGTCGCCCGCACGCCTCAGCGTTCTACTGTTGTAGTTCTCGGGTGGAATAAAAGGTTTAGCAAATATTTTGCTCCTCTAAGGGTAAGGACGTCTAAAGGATCGGGTATTGATTAGATAATGGACGCGATTCGGCGATGCTGCCGGACTAAACCAATCTACCTGTTCTCAAATTATTTTTATCTGTTCACCAAACTTGTTTATAAAAAAGTAAAGATAATTTAAGACCTGTCAGATTAGTTTAAGGCAATGAATGACATGGGCAAAATCTTAATATTTACAGTTCTATCGTTAGAAATGAACGGTTTAAAATTATAGAAAAAAATATATATACATAGTATATATATTATAATTAGTATATAGTCTATCGTAGACAGTCTCATGAACACACAATTGTTTTTCATATTGAAAAATCTGATTGGTATCAAAATATTCTTAGGGTTGTTCCTTTTTTCTGTTATCCATGGGTGGTTTTTTTAGACTGTCTGTAAGCTTTTTTTCACTATTTTTCATAACAATAAAACTATAAATTTAAGATATTGGCCATGTCATCGCCTTAATACAGCAGCACGACCGAAACGTGTCTGATGTAAAACCAATTAACGCAAGTATTTTAGTGTGGAGTGTCTCGGGTCTCTCATGCTGGTGCCATCCCGACAGTCCGGTTAGAGGAAGGTCGTTAGCCGTGTGAAGTGACACACAGTAGGGTGGATCATTTGGCTGTACCTCGCCTGTCTCCTCGATGTACGTAATGTTTGTCTTTATCCCCAAAGGCCAATCCACGTGGAGTTGATCTTTGTTGAGTTGTAATAAAAATACTATCAATATGAATAAAGCATTGAACATAACAAATGCGAAAACTGACTTATTGCGAAGCTCTATCAGATCTCCTGCGATCCTGGCCTGTAAAGTACATAAAGCAAAAACATTTTATTAAATTGAATCAACTTTCAAGGGTGACTGGGATAGATTGGCTGGAGGGCTTGTGGGCTTGTTGTGCCGAGTGCATACATCATTGGTCCCGAGTCATCGTTGAAGGCCGATCGCTGCGTGTGGTTGTAGACGTTACCTCTTGCGTAACCTCATCGTACGTAATGTTAGTTTTGATTCCAAACGGCCATTTGAAGTGAAGAGAGTCCTTGTTCAGTTGCATCAAGAACACAATGAGCACAAAAAGGGCATTGACCATAAAGAAGGAAAAGACAGACGAATCTCGCAGCTCTTTCAGATCTTTGGAGATACGTGCCTAAAATTAGGGGAAGTTTATCATCAAACATATGTGATGTAAAATTAAAGGACCTGGAAAAAAGCTCATTAGTAACTTATCAATAAAATAAATCAATTTCACCCAATTTTGGTTCATTACAAAAAAATAATTAAAATTTTGGTGAAATTATATGCAAATCTACAATTTTTTATTTTTGTCAGTGAGTATAACCGAATATACCAAATTATAATTAAAATTGTTGGGTATAGACTAAATACGATGTCTGGATAATACGATGTCCGATTGGAGCCTCTTTAGGATTGGTCAAACAAAAGAAATTCAACATAAGAGTTAAAAATATCTGGTTCGGTTTAAACCCATATTCATCATACCTTTTCTGCCTTGTCTTCATCAATAGGGAACAAATATTTCTCTAATAAATCTTTCCAGAAAGTAATTTCAGCCGGGCTTAAGAAATCTACTTCTCCTTTCTTTAAATCAGGATCTTCAATCCAGTATGGGTTTATGAGATCATCCCTTCTTTCCTGCAAACAAAAAGAAAACAACGCGTCAATTGAAGATCCAAAAAAATAAAATATACAGAATTTGCAAGCATGTAGGTAAGGTTTTGGAACCACCAGAATATCACTATAAAATATTCCAATTGCTTCAAACAGAACGACCAACAGAAGGAAATGGTAGTGCAAGGAAGAAGAGCAAGAGGCCTGCGAAAAAGACATGGATGAAGTGTGTTGAATTAGGACATGAGAGAGAAAGGATTGAGTGTGGAGATGACGTCTGATAGAGGAGAGGGCAAGAAGAAAATTTGCTGTGCCGACCCCACCTAAGTGGGATAAGGTAAAGAAGAAGAAGAAGAAGAGAACGACGTCTGTAGGGTTAGCTAGATTTATTTGATAGAATCTTACCCTAGGAGAAGTGGACAGTGTATCAGTCTCGGAGTTAGTGTCATCATCGTCCTCGGGTCCCTCAGCCAGCGCGTCGAGCTGATGGTCGCCGTTGGTGCTCCCGCGTGGGCCTACTGATAGCTTGCGGCTGCGACCCACGCCGTGAGGGTCCATCGACCTGATAACCATGACAATGATAAAACAATTGATGAACTTTCATAAATTATTTAATGAATTGTGTAATGAAATAAATGTTTAATATTAATAATAAGCAACCCACTTTACGTTCCCGGTGCTGGGATTTCGAGCCTTCTCTCATGGAGATGTATATGCCATAATCCACCACGCTGACCCAATATACAGAGCTAGAAATACTACACTACTAAAAATGGTAAAACCGATTCGCCCCTTTAACTGATAGATGACATTTAGCCAATACCAATGTTAGTTTCGTCTCATATTTTGGTATGATGTACCTGTAGATGTAGAAAGAAATAAATAAATGAAGGGAAAGTCAGATTTACCTTTCAACATTTTCAAGTTTCTTCTCCAATTTGTCAAGTGTGGTAGCAATATGCATGAGCTGCACTTTTTCTTCGTTGCCCTTAGGATGCGTGCACAGTAGACATTTGAAGAGGCCAGCGAATGAGAACTCTATAGAACCTTCTTCATCGTTGCTGTTAACACCTTGCAAGAAACCAAGCAGCGTCTTCTGTTTGGCTTGTTTCTTTGCGGTTTCAGCTTCCTTTTTCTCTTCTTCAATTTCCTACAAACATAAAAAAATATTATATCTTTTCTGGTCTAATATATTTGCTAGCTGCGCCCCACTTTGTTAATCCTAGGAGTAATAAGTAATCTATGTGTTAATCCAAGATCTAACCTATCTTCATAGTAAATCACATCAAAATCCGTCAAGCCATTGGAGCGTGAAGAAGTAACAAACATACACACTTACACTCAAACTTTCGCATATATAATATTAGTTGAATACCTATTATTTGACGCAATATCAATTTAAATGAAATAGTCACAAACCTTTTTAGTTTTCTTCACGGCGACTTCTCGAGTACCCCACGTTACTACATTCAGATTGATGATGGAATATAAAATGAGGAGCAAGTACATAGAGGGTATAGATAGCAGGTAGATAATGCCCGGTACTATACACCAGAACTCCTGTGGATGGAGACATGCTGCTATGACGGTAGAACTCGTTAGTGATATCAAGAAGATGGCGGACGGTGACCCGACGCCGTCCTCGCCTAACTGGAGAGCTGTACCGACGATCACAGCCATCATTATCATGGCATATGCAGTAGAAAGTATTTGCGCGACCAGCAACTGAAAAGAAACGCATTGATTTATTAGACGTACACAAAATAAGCGAATGTAGCTCGGTAATAACTTTTTAATCAGACGGCCCCTGGTTCGATCCCGGCCCTACACCAATGACTTCATTTTCAAGTTATGTGTAGATTTGCATTCGCTTTACGGTGAAGGAAAACATCGTGAGAAAACCGGCATGTTTGAGGACCACAATATCCGAAAACGTGTGTCATCCACCAACCCGCACTTGGCCAGCGTGGTGGATTATGGCCTATATCTCTCTACTCGTGAGAGAAGGCCCCGAGTCCCAGCAGTGGACTGCTTATGCTGTACACAAAATACATAAGATTTTAAAGAAGATACTTTAATTACTTTGTGTTGTTCAGGGTTTGGAGGTAATTTTGTGATGTTGCAAAATCAATTTCTCAAAATGTTTTTAAATTGCCACGGGCTATTAAATTTAAAAATAAATACAAATGACTGAAGGACGTAGCTTGAAACGAATTAAAAGATTAGGTTAGCCAAACGTCTTCTAAAAAACTGTGACTTGTATAACTCTTTCAATAAAAAAAACATTTGAGAGTTCGCTTCATAAGATGATGCAAGCGAGAGGATATAAACTTTGATATGTTTTCTTTAATGACACAACTAATACTCATATAATAATTGATACATATGTATGTACATACTTGATATTCCGATTTCATAGTGAAGCAAACGAACATGAAGATCAGTATAGGGTACAGGTTATATTCGAAGGAGGTCCAGTTGTCGATGCGGAAGGCAGCCACGAAGGCTCCCACCAACATAAGGAATATAGTGCCGGGGCCGAGGATAGTGCCGCCCATCAACATCATCTGGAACAAAGACTTGTTATCAGAAGAAAGCAAATAGATACATAAACAGAATGACAAAAATATGTTCATGGCAACAGACTTGAAAGAGAAGCAGGCCTTACAAAAAGTGAAAAAAAAACACGAGCGTACATTAAAATACAGGAAAATATGGAAATTCTGTTATGTATCAAACGTAACAGAAAGTCAAACATGTATTTTAGTTTTAATCGAATCAAAATATCGCCATCTATATTCCCATTTTTTGACTGCTTCTAAAAGCTGACTCAAATTTCTCCCTTGTGACTTTAACGTACTTTCCTCGAACTTCAAAAAAATTGGATATCAATATCAACAACCTACGGCCGCTATCAACGAATTTACCTGGTAAGCGATATACGGGGTCGAAATGTTATCATTGATCTTGATAGTATGCTTATAGTCAGCGAGCAAGTCCATAATGTTGGCTATAGTTGAGGGCACCCAGCGACGACGTTGGTTGTAGAACTCGTTGAAACCTTCAGGACAGTGCGTGTAGGCATCGGAGGCAGCTGAATACTCTACTCGGTAGCCGCGCTGCAGTAGTAATGTGCACAACCAACGATCCTCTCCTGCAAGAAAAGAAAAGTAAATTAACGTGTATAATTAATTGCCAACAGCTTTGAGCGATTGTTCAAATCAAAATATCTATTGTACAAATAAATCAATATAGTACCTCGGAAAGAGACAATTGATCGCCTTCATTGAAGTTAATAATAAAGCTAATAGTTAAGATAAACGGTTCTTATTTTGAAAAATTTTACGTTTACGTTAATATAAGTGCTTTCCCAGTCGCGTATCCATGATAGAGGCATATGAACTTGAAAATTATTTTTATAGTTCATTACGACATTAGCGCGTAAAGATGGTTATAACATGCGAGGTGGAATTTCAGCGCGAGCCAAAGGCGAGGTCGTAATCGAGCCGAGCATGTTATAACCAGCTCACACAAATCAAAAACAACTAATCGAAAGCAATATTCTAAATAACTAGCAAACTAACCTTGATCGTATTGCACATAGTGCCGAGCGTCGTGCGAGGTTAGCGTGTATTTCTTCATAACGTTGTCATCCATGAGCGCCTTCCCCCGGAAGAGCGAGAAGCAGCCCGGGCTACAGAGCACGCACCCGATCATGTGTTCGGTCGCCTTCTGCAGCCAGTGACCGATTGCGTACTCGAACATCTGGTACCACACCATGGGACCTGGAAAAAACGTAAGATAATCATCAGGAAGGCTCCCGATTTAACGATAATATAGAGATTAATACATCAACTTCATAAATCTTTTCTTCTACATTTACAACCAAAAGTTTGAAACCATCAAACTCTTTTGTTTTGTTACATTACACTGTTGTAAATGACCTTTACTTTATTGCTTTATCGACACAGTCGTATCTCTATATTACGTATATTCTAAATTGAATTGTGAATATGTAAAACAGCTATATATTCTGTAAAATTTTGAATAAGTGTTTCTTTTTAAGCTCACAATGGCTACCATCACACTGGCTCACTTTGCCCGTGTTTAAATTACATCAAAAATACTGACCTGAACCAACAGGGTGGATACGTCCACAAGCAGCGCCAAGGTTCCTGTTCTTCTTCATCAGATCGATAAGCAGTCTCACAGCATGGGGTTGGAAATCAATATCTCCATCCAAAGTCAGTAGGTAGGTGTTCTCAGCCATCACTTCCTTACGGTCTACTGATATAGGCAGCTCCATTAGACGGTGACCGAGGAGGTAGTACATGTACATCACCTGAGAAAGATGAAATATTGTTGTAGAAAAAAAAAATACACAGACATAGCAAAGCTGATGATTCAGGCTTAACTGATAGATGTTTAACTTTTGTTATGAACAAGCAAGAACGAAATAGTTTATTCATCATTGTTACTCTATCTTGTACCCTTCTTTCCACGTTAGAAAAATAAGCCGGGTTTTCCTTCCTGACGCTATAACTCTAGAACGCACGAACCTATTTCCACGGTTTTGCATTCGTTGGAAAGGTCTCGGGTTCCGTGAGGTTTGTAGCAAACAAAATTTGGGCAACAGCTAGTATAATATAAATATGTCTCTCTGTGATAACTTCAATATCTACAATGTCGACAAAACATGTTAACACTGTACCTGAGACCAACGCTTCCTGTGCCGGATCTTCGCTTTGTCTTTCAAATGGCAGATCATCTTGGTCTTCCCTGGCAACACCCACGTCAACCTGCCTCCATACGGCGCGGGATACTTCTTCGGTGGCTTGATTCTGATGTTCGTCTGATGGACCTCGGAGGCGGCGTCATCTATAGTATCCACGAGAAGTTTCACGAAGCGATTCACTTGAGAATCGTCGTCACTGTGGTCTGAGATTTCGAAGGCGTCGTCCAAGTAGATGTGAGCTGCAACATAAATTATAAGTTTAAATCTATAGCCATGACATACTCTTTACTTTGAAATTAAGCATATTTTAAAGAACGCAACGTTAACAATTTTTTTTTTGTAAATCCCCGATATTTTGTTTTGACGGCTATATTGTTTATTTGTTATTATTTTATTTATTTACATAGTTTCAAGAAAAATAATATAGAAAATAAAAATTCACCTTAGAAATTAAAATAAATTTAAATAATGCGAATTTAATTAATTATAGTGTGTGTATTCTACTAGTCAAGCCATTTCATTTTATACTCAGATTGTGGAAGTGACAAAAATAATTCGCCATTTTGTGGCGACGTTAATCTTGGACCGGTTTTAATAAAACGTAGCTAAGAACATTCCCGCCTAATTTACAAAATAATCAAAACCGTGTCATCTGTTTCTGAACTACGATGCCTCAGACAAACAAACGCAGACATGTGAAACATAATATGACACCGTCTTTTTGCGTCGGATTTTAAAAATATAGTTAAAACCTGGTTTGGGTTTTAAAGTTGGACTGGCAATTATCCAGTAGTATAATTTCATCTTATTACTACTAGCAAAGTAAAGGATTTAAACGTACTAAATGTTGACTCAACAACAGTAAAGTAACGTTTTTGCCAACATTTAACACAATTTTTAAAGACAAACCCTAAAGAATAAAAAAAAATCTAAACTTACTTTCGAATTCGTAGTAATCGGGGTCAACGACCCTCAGGTACTTCTGGGCAACTCGTCGCGCGCATTGATCTTCGTCCAGCCTCAGAATAGACTTCAAGAACTCCATCATCTCATCTTTAGTCTCGTGCCACATAGTAGCGCAGGCGTAGATTCTGGTTATCTGATCGGACGACTTGACGGTTTTAGGAGAGGAGCCAGTGTTGTCGGTGTGAACTGATATCGTTTCGTAGTACTCGTCGCCTTTTTCCTTCTCGATTTCGGCTAGGTCCTGGAAAAAGATCAGGTATTTGTGATCCAAAAAATGTCTTTACAAGTAAGGTGTACATAATTATGTTATGTGAGTGTATTTTAATACTCATGTCAGTAATTTTAACATAAATTAATAATAATTTAATGTTAATAACTAGATCTAAGTATAGTATTAAGTAATTAATTTGAAGTAGTCCTAGCCATGCCTTAATAACGGAGCACAGGGTGCATATTTTTGTATATTTGTGTTGCTAATAAAGACAAATTGAATTTGGAAGAGTAAGAGAATAAAAGTGCTCTATTTGTTTCACTGAAAAATTTAGCTATTTTTAATTAACAGACATAAAAGTGTAAAAATACCGTTATATTTTTCGGAGGATTTATTTACATTCGACATATTTCCTTGCACTAAACCTTGTTAGGACGACAAAAAAATTAGTACTATGCCTTTTTGAAATTCGCGAAACAAAAAGATACTTCTCCATACATTTTACCGCCTGTCGACTAACTTTTTCTATGGAACGGCTGTATTTTTTTTCACGAACTTGCTAATTTTTTTTTGGAGATGTGTTAAAGTCGTCTTTAAAAGGCTTTGTGATATTTACCAATAACCGTGTTTAAGAAATATTAACTGTAGCAGAAAAATCTCTATTTGTTTTGTTGTGGAAATAATAGAAATGTATTAATTGTCGACGTGCGAAAACTAATACTTACTTCAGTCTTTACATCCTTCTGATCGTCTCTCTTCCTATTTAGCGCCATGCTCTGGTCTATAAGCAGACCATTGTACATAGGAAGTACGAATAACTTTTCAGTGGATGCCAAACGCTCGGCTTTCGGAGTCCAGATGTGTATGGTGATCCATGTTTGTGATAGCAGCCAGAGGAGCCATACCCATGCCATTTGGCGGGAGATGAAGTCGCTTAGCGTAAATACTGAAAAAAAAAACAAAGAACGTTTTATCTCAGGCATAGTTGAGTCTAAATATTCTCAATACCGGAGCTTGGAAACTTATCACGTGGACAGAAAAATAGATTACAAGATAGATAGATTAGATTCTTATTAGAACTTCTGATAAAATAACGCCAAGTTTATTTCATTCTAATAAGTTTATATCTCTAATTTTTTTAATAACTGGTTTGTTTTTACTAATCAAATAAATGACGATATAGAAGTGTTTTTTGTGAAATAAATAGATAAGTATATTTTGGTCGAAAATAATTAAATTTAAAACATTATCGAATAAATACATTATGTATTTTGATTCACATACCTGGTGGACTCTCAAAGTACAAATAGTCCGGCACCGTTCCGTGGAAGAAACACGTGTCTCCATTGCGAATACCACACGCAGCAATCAAAAGATTTACAACCAGCGGTATCACTAGGTTGATGGGGAACGCATAACTGAACCCTTGGATCAAGATCTTGCAGGCAAACTTTCCAAAGATGTAGCAAATGTAGGCAGCAAATATTTGAATCAGCATGACGTAGAATGCTGATTTATATGCGGCCGCTACTTCAACTGAATCTCCTGTAAGCGTCACGTTGGCTAAGTCCGGTATTACCGTTCCGCCTAAATGCACTTGTATCTGAAATAGAAAACGAATTCATTTTCTTAAGCATACTTATATCAAAATAGTTACAGCAAAACTATGTTTAAAGAATCCTCGGGTGATACAAAAATAGCTACAACAAAAAATATACTAAAAATATCCACGGCTTACCCCTGGTGGGACTCGAACCCACAATCCCCGGCTTAGGAGGCCGATGCCTTATCCATTAGGCCACAGGGGCTTGTGAATGCACGTCGCTAAATAGAAAGCGCTTATCTTAAACAATGCACTATTCAAAAAAGCTATGAAGCTTCTTATTTGTTGGATACTTGTTTAGTGTTCTAAACTTAAAAGTTGCTTAATAATTAAATCACTAATTTACTGTCTTAAGCCCAACGCACACGACGCTTGTTTTGCTGCACACGACGCTTGTTTTGCTGCTGGATTGCTTGCGGGGCCCTCTGCTGGCTACTCTGCTGGCATCGCTGCGAGAAAGTGACGTCACTGCTGGCTCTGCAGCGTGGTTGCGTGCTGGCTGTCGATGATAGAACGTGTGCTATTTTTCGTGACGGCTTGCTTGCGTGTTCTCTTTTTTTCGTGCTCTGTTGTTGAAAAAATATGTCGCAAAGGTGGTCTCCGGAGCAAATTAATGCTTTAATTGACGCATACAAAGAAGAACCGTGTTTGTATGCAACAAATACTCCGAATTACCACAACAAGCGTCTTATTATTTATTTATTATTTATTATTATTATTATTTATTTTATTTATTTCATTATTTCAGCCGCAATAGTTTGTTGTACTTGAGCGTCCATGATACTGTTTACTGTTGGGTACTGTAGAGGTTAGAAACACTCGTCTCTTTAATGGGTGCGTCACTTCGATGCACGCCTAGCGACAAGCACCGTGTGAAGCCAACCTACCAAGGGAGCCATCAGCGCACCCAGCGCCACAGCCAACTTCGAACCCAGCGGCAAATTCTAGCAAGCTATCTAGCAGCAAAACAAGCGTCGTGTGCGTTGGGCTTTAGTTAAGATATTTAATTAGTTAAAATGAAAGTACCTCCACAAAAACAAAATATTTTTTGCAAGATTTACTGTCTGATTCTTAACATTTAACATTGTTTCTTACCTCTTCAACCACGATATTATGAGGTCCAAACCCAACATGGAAAAGTTGGAAGAACATAGCAGGGTCGTCTCCATCCGTCCATATGGTGAACAAAATACACATGAGGAACACCATGATCTTCCATATAGACATGAAACGGTACGTGAAGTATCGAGTATTGCTGAGTTCTTCTTTTACTCGGGCCAAACTCTTCATTATTCCTGTAAAATATTTTTAAATTCCAATTTATTCTACCTTATTTGTATGTTATCTCGTATCTCTAAGTTTTTAGCTATTCAAAACACTAGTTACGCATGACTTTAAAGATCAGAACATAGGTAATCATAAATACAGTAACTTTCGCTTTATCACTGTTATCTTCTCGAGAAGAGTTACTGCCCATTCAACATAAAATCAAACGTACACGACTTAATATAGAGCTCAAATTACCGTCCCATTATGATACGTTATGGCAATCCCACTCACAATACCTTAACTTTCATGAATAATGCACATTACAGGTGAAATCGCTAAACAATGAGTCAGCACAGTTTCTCAGTTCTCACCTATAGGGCTGCGACGCGTAACGAAGTTCTCCCACCATCCTAAAGAGATGCAGATGCAGCTTACTGGTATCAGCCATAATACTGGTTTGTTCTCAAGAAGCGGCCAAACTATGAACCCGGTTACTTGAGCTACTATCGCCGCGATGTCTACGATGACTTTGACAAAGCGCTTCGATTCCCGGGAGTTTCTTGAAAGCAGTCCGAGTATGGCAGGAATGATGCAAAGACAGTTGGTGACCATCGCTCCTTTGACAACGTCCAGTTCAGGCAAGATTTTGAAGAATAGCAGACCCATGCCGATAGTGTGAAGCGTTTCGGCAATGAACACCTGAAATAAAATTTAGACATTTTAAACCAACTTCCAAAAATTAAGAAGGTTCTAAGGGCATTTAATTCCGATTTATCAAATCACTTTTACTTTGATAAATGCGGTAGGACACGTGTGAATTCACTTGAATATTTATCATATCATATATGTAATAATACTCAAACTATATTTAATATTTCACTAAAAGATATCTTATAAGTCAGATTTTACAAACATTCCTTATAAAATATGCATTGGCATAGTTGTATAACTTTACCAATAGATCCACTATTAATAATTTGATCCACTATTGGGTATGCTGAAACCGAAGGAAGAGAAAAAAATGTGCCAGTTATATTTTTCTTAGTAAAACCAAAACCAAATTTCGTTTAACTTACAACAATAAACTGCGCACTGGACGGTCTCTTCGAGGACTTGAAGAAGCATATCCTCACGGCTCTGATGAAGGTACCAAACTCTGGTATCGCGAAGGCAGCTAGAATAGCCCACATCCACGCCACTCGCTCTTCGTCAGGTAATGCTACTACAAATTGTTTATCTCTACCTGAAATTAGGAAATTTCATTTATGATATTGATGCTACGACGTTATAGACAGGTATTATTTAAATGTCTTCACATAATCAACAATATAATATTGTAAATTAATAATTTGGCTTTCTATACCCACTAACTAACAAGGTGGGTAATGATATTTCAATTTCTTATTCGCGTAAAACAAAAATAGTCCAACGACACCACTACTCTAAAATTAACATGTACTGTAATTTTTCTGAATATTCATACCAGCGACTATATCGAATGATAATAATGATCATGATTAAGAATGAACTCACCTAAATTCCTATTACAATAAGCTAGCCGCCGGTCCTTCCTGAGCTGTGACGTCATGAACAGCGTGCTACCTTTCGCCACTACCCCTGACCCGAGGACCGCCACAAACACAATAATGTAGGCGAGGATCTTCAGCAGGCGAACTGTGATCTCCAGGCACTTTTGACTCTCCATAGACCCACTGTCCTGCTTCGGTGGGAACTCCCGGAAAACGTCCCATCCTTTCGTCTCTTGTACTGTTCTTTGACTGCAAAGAAAAGATAAGCATTGTTAGATACAATTAGTTACGGCTGCAGTTTTATCCACGTAATTCAAATTGCTGTAGCTTTAATCTTAAATGAAATTCTGCATCTGCATTTTTGGCATATCTATACACTGACTATGTGATCAAAATTGTGTGCAGCGAACAATATATAAGTTATTAACGAGCGTAAGCTAGCGAGATAATAATATAAGCAGATTTTTAATTTAATCCAGTTCGTAGAAAGAATCATTCTTTCAAAGAATTATTATTCTTTCGGCTAACCTATATCTGCATTTCATTTAATCTTTTGAAGTACATATTAAACCTAAAAGAAAAATATTTATCATTGCTCAATGGTATTGTCAGCTAACTAGTTGCCGCAAAAAATAAGTCAACACAGCGCGAGTGCGAGGAAAACAACTTTCACACGCTATCGGCGCGCGCGCAGAGAAATCTTGCGCGTTCTCATACATCGCTACTTCCTTCCGATTGGCTAATAGACGACTAGACGAGTATTGACGGTTCACCTTTAAAATAAAACGGATATTCAAGGCAAAATAAGCCTGTTCTGCTTTTATGGGAATTGATTGGTCTGGTAGTCTTACTCTACTATACGAATTTTGAACCTCTTCTTGCCCATTGAACTTATTGCAGACAATAGTTATTTCCAACAAATCTAGTTACAGAATTAATCCTACCTACGCGTAATTTTAGCGGCGTGCATGTATCAGTAAAATAAGATAAAAATCATATTTAGTTTAGATAAATTTAATTTACCAACATACGTGTGAATATTATATTTAAATGAATTTATAAATTAGTAAAAATGTATAAACCTTTGCTCCAAGATAAAGCAGATAAAGAATTAGTTGTAACTTTGATCACACGTAACATTTACCCAAACTTCGTGGCTGTGGAAACAATGTTTTTTCGCTGATATCTCTAACAAAACAATGCACCGCGACCTTCAACAAACGAATAATCCGAATAGGCGTGCACTATGTAATGCGGATGGAAAACGTAGTTTATAGTTTCAACACAGCTCGTACTTGGCGAACAGTTGTGACAGTTGAGTTTACGTAAGGCAGCGGTGGTGGTTTGTAACCCAATTAAAGTACGGCTTAGTCGCGTGGCCGTTGCCCATACATGACAATCAAAGTGACCAACGGGCCGATTGTTAAACAATAAAATATGTTTTGTGGCACACATATTATTGTGCTAAGTTGGTCAGGGTTCTACGAGTAGACGTATTTGACTTTTCGTGCAAATAATTGGCATAAAAATAATTTGTACCTAGTTGACCGAGCTTTGCTCGTTTTTTTTTTATTTTTTTTTAATATGACATTTTCTAAAAATTATTCCTAGCTAGACCGATTTATTACCCCCGAAACCCCCTATATACTAAATTTCATAAAAATCGTTGGAGCCGATTCTGAGATTCCAATTATATATATACAAGAATTGCTCATTTAAAGATATAAGATAAAATAAAAGGAAAACTTTCTAAACATTTGGCTGACTCGCCTGGGTTTGGCTGAGAGAAAATAATAATACCATCCAACTTATTAATATTATAAAGTACAAAATTTGTATCTGTTTGTTTCTCTTTCCCGCACTAACCGCTGATCCCGTTGTAACGTAGTTTGTTTGAAGGAAGCATAGACTTATGCATTATATAGAATAGGATTTTCATAAGCGCTACTTTTTCTCGGCCCGAGGGAAACTCCACGAGGATAAATAAACGATAAATGTGTTTTGTCGTTTTAATCTCTGACAGTATCCGAGTCTAACCAGAAGTGGGATTTGCTTGATCCATCAATCCCTAGTTTTAGGATTTTATCTACAGTACAAGTAAATAATTGCAAAAATCATCTTGTGTGATTGGATCATGCCTTTTAAACATATAATATTATAATTCTTTGCTTATTAAAATTAAGGCTAAATTCTAGATCTCATTAGACCTAAAGGCTTAAGTCATGATAAGTTATGATTGATTTAATACTATACAAAACAACAGTCTACACTTTATGTTAATGAAACCTAACAACGTTTCGAGGCAAAAGAAGTGCAATGTACAAGTCATAGCTAAGACATAGTCGCCGCTTTATGAGCGTGCGAAACCACGTAGCATCGTGGTATATGGTATTAGAAAGCTGTTGATTGTATAGATTTCATTAAGCGTAACGCTTGTTACGTTCCTACTTACAGTACGCACTTGATGTTATCACAAATGCATATTTATTATTGAGTAATAGATAAAATGTTGTAACTTACTTCATTGACTTACTAAATACCATTTTACCTACATAGTAGATAGGATATTTTAGAAACGCTAATTTTTAAGAGCAGTTTTATTACAAACGTTTCGTAACTATGGTTAATATAATTTTGCAAAATATTATAAAATGTAACTTCAGTTGGTTCATCAAAATATTTAGAGCATAACTAAACGTTTCGCGAAAACGTTATTTAAGCAATTCTGAAAATTAACTTTCATTTGACGTTTTAAGTACCTGTAAATGCTACAGTAGTGCAAAGTCCCATTGCTGTAAATCGAATTGTTGTTATTTGGAGCATAGAGGGACTCCAGCTCCTCCTTC
Source organism: Mellilla xanthometata (assembly GCA_035578125.1). NCBI lineage: Eukaryota > Metazoa > Arthropoda > Insecta > Lepidoptera > Geometridae > Mellilla > Mellilla xanthometata. The sequence goes on from JAPUBQ010000024.1 coordinate 6,999,503, forward strand.
TCATAGTGATTCCTTCGTTCTTCACTCATGTTCGCAAACACTACACTCTCATTTTGATCGCACCCCACACACTTGGACACCTCACTGAACGATCAGTAGAACACTCATAAAAAATCGAGGTGAAAACTGAGAGAAATTTCCGAAGACGTTACCAACCGTAGCAAGGAATATTGTTCAATAACTCATTGTCAGTTATGAGGACAGCGAGCGGCGCGATCACAACAAGCACTGCTGCGGCCCGGCACTCGTCCATCGACTGCCCAGCTCGCCATTGTATCACACTGGACAAAATCTGAATATTAATTTTTTTGATCAGTTTGCACTACGTGTTATGGCTATTTGGACCCGACATGAATATTTAATTATGCTAATAGAGAGAGGCAGAAAGGTGGAAAATCGTAAAAAGAAAGCATTATGTGAAAATATTTTAATATTTTACGAGAATTCGGCACATTCATTTTACTTTCTTTGCAGATGGTTTCGTCTGAGGTCTATTGACCGTGGCATAGTAAGACATATGGCCACGCCCAAGTACATAGCCACAAAAGCTACTTGACTACTAATTACTTACCACATAGCACACAATAGCAATGAATGGCAGCTAAAACGTGCATGTCCCTTATGTCAATATCATACTATTTTAAATTCCAAGATCGATACGTATGTACCTACGCGGCACAGAAGTGTTGGTGTACATTATTGGTAGGTATCTCTATCATAGCACTAGAGGCACTTTAGTACAGAGGAAGAATAGTAACAGTTTTCAATTCCAATAACAGATCTTGTAATTCATTGCATGCGACAAAGTTTAACAAACTTTGTACCAAGAACGATACTCTATTCAAATGAAAAACAGCCCACTGTGCGATGATTCTTCGTTCTGCAGAAGTAAGCATGTGAAATTAAGTCGCAGCGATAATTGTCGGTGTGATGCCAAGCGACCACAGCCTGCCGCGCCTACTCAAATGAAAGTCACTTTTTCTTATTGCTTAATTTCTAATCGTAATTTACAATGATCGGCCAAATGCGAGTTGGACTCGCGAACGAAGTACAATGTTTACAGAATACGGCAAAAACACGTTATTTGTACAGAAGCCCCATTAAATATTTATTTGCATTTATTTTATTGATTTATTTTTTAAGTGAATATATGACTAAATATTCTGTGAAAATTTTAAGATTTTACCAGTTGCCGCGAAAAGATAAGCAAAAAATCATATATTTTTTGCATGAGCCTTAATATTTATTACATTCAAATGTAATTTAATTTATATTTGTTGTTTTAGTGGCAAAAAAAAAACTAGCCATCGCGGTTCATGAAATACAGCCTGGTGGCAGACAGATGAACGGACAGCGAAGCTATGTCCTGTTGGCACCCTTTGGGTAAAAAATCTTAAAAGAAAGTGAGATCGTATAGATCGATAAGTAAAAAATCTTTAAAAAAAAGTGAGATCGTATAGATCGATAAGTACAAATTAATTTGAGAAATTACTATGAATCGGATATGTTAGACTACAGCTCTACAGAGTACTCAACTTTGGACTGGGGATTTTATTATTAACATTTGTATGTTTAGGACTGCCTATGTCTGCATTACTCTTGACCACAAAATTGCCTTGACGCCTTACAACAGCGATTTCGTCACAAGTCACCAAATTAAACTGTCAGTCTATTCAGGGTTCTTATTTTCCATTTTTACCAAACAAAGTTTACACTAGACAATGTTAAGCAAGTGTGAATCATATGTATGTACATACATACAGATAGATTTATGCAAAATGTGACATAGGAGTATTGAGAAAATCATGAGATAATCAAAACTTTCAATCAAAAATACTTACCTGAATTAATAGTTTCTTCGATAAAACTAAAATATTGATTCAGTTTTAATATATGGCATTTAAAAATTAAGAGCCTAGATTTTGCTGGTTACCTTACTTATTTTAATGGCCGTATCTAAAAAGCAATACATAAATAAAATAACTGAACCGCAACATTTGCAAATCCGAGGTCGGAATTCAAATCAGGCCGCGCGCTGGGTCGCACTAACTTCTAATATGGGTATAAACTTGCTCGATTCAACTTTATATAGCTATTATTGACTCTATTAAGAGCTACATAGAGTCTATTATTGTTTAAAATCTCAAAGGCAGAGTATGTCTAAATTTATGAATTGTTATGACCTTCCACTACACACGATCCAGACTGGGCCAGTCTAGATATGCTAGGTAGCAACTAAATAAGGCAGCTGCGGCGCCAGAGAGCTTTACTTCGAAGCACGCTAAGCACAAAGCTCGAGTTTGAACAATAGATCAGTCAATGTCGCTCGAACTCACGAAAACTTACGAAAGCACTCGCCTAACTACAGTACTACTATAATAACTTGATCGGAGCAGTGTTACGACACGTAACTAAACTGAGATATAAATAATTGACTTATATGATACAGCTGCTGATGTTTTAACATGATAGATACTATCACTAATTTATCTATCTTTGTTAACATATTCACGGACTATTTTAAACAAATGTCAATAACAACCCATAGACAAATATTGGTTTAGTACTATTGCACCTGGTCACTTAATAGTTTTCTACAAAGAATTTACAAAGGCGTTTGTTAAAGATCGGCTTAAGTTCCTATGCAATATTTAATAGCAAACCATCTTCGTGGACTCGATCGAACGTTGTAGTTATGAACATAATATATACGTAAAGCGTTTAATGATAAATTAAGAAATTAACAAATTGTACAATTTTTCTTCAGGGAAAATCGTATTACTCGAGTCCATAAGAAAAATATTTTGAAATTCACTATCTCTTGCTCACAATTATTTAGTACATGAACTTTCAAACGTTTTTTTGTTAACTCGAATTATAAGTACAAATACAAATGACACATCAAAATACTTTTGCAAGCAAGATTTATTTACTTGAAACATTTCTCACAATACTCCCTTACATAATATGGAAAGTATCGTCCACAAACGTGAGTTTGTTATGCGAAACGTTACCCGGGACCAAGCCCAATGTCCGAGGGGGTCAACGACCATAGAACGTTGGGAAGCGACGAAAACACCTGACACACCATAAGACTTGCCATAAAGCCCGATACACAAATCTTAATCTTACACAGCTATGAATTGTAGTTGTTAAAGTTGCGAAAGATTTACGAAAAAGATTAGACTACTGACTGTACAAGAAAAACAGTGTTCCATATTTTGATTTTATGAAGCAAAATCAATTGGTTGCGCTTTTTTTTAAATTGTTTTAGTGACTGTTATTAATACTAACATAATTTGATTGTTTATAAATCACCAAGACTATTAATAACTCTGTGGGAGAGGCCATTGGTGTTGGAACACCAATGGTTTCACATTTCAGAGGTAGTATATTTGTTACTCATGTCAATAAAGGATATTTATTTATATTTATAGTTCTAGTTCGTATGGGCAAATTCATCACAGACGTTGGGTCTCTTATTTCATGTTTCAATTAATTTTTGCGATGATAATGACAAGTTGCTATAGTATTTTTTTTATTTTTACCTACTCTCAAAGAAATCTCATTGTCTGCACTACCCTAAATAGGACCAACCTTTCAAACCATTCTTTAGTTTGACTAAACTTGTTAATTTCTATTTGTGTCTCTACAATAAAACGAAAGAGGCTAGGTTGAGTTGACCTTCACCGGACGAACATTAGGATTATTACCCGTGTTGCAACTTTTTAAAAGCTAGATTTAGAGACGTGGCAACAGGTACCTACTAAGAGGAGTGAGTAAAAGACTGGTATTTGTTATTACTCATAATACCACATATTTATTGATAAAACAAGAAGTAGTGATAAAAACAAATTTAAACTTAACTTAAGAATAATATTTATATATATTAAAAATTCATACAAATAAGAAATTTTCGTTTTTACTACGAAAAAGGCATAGTAAAAACGAAAATTTCTTATTTGTATGAATTTTTAATTAATGTGTGCATATAAAATAGTACTAGGTGTACATTTTTGTTCAGAACGTATTTGGAAAAAACGCTTTTGATGCTGTATATAATATTGTATATTTTAGATGCACACGAATTACTTAATAGAAAAACTTTGAACCAATCAATGTAATGAAAAGGTTCTTTAATAAGTATAAAGTTTTGTAGCGCCTGTAGCTCGGCTAACTAAAATGATCTGACGTGATAATTGAGCTTAGGCAATTGTCAATGCGGACAGTCCTCAGATAGGTGACCACGCACATGACTGTCTTTTAAAAAGTGGCATCTTAATTTGGGCGCTACCGTGGGTCAGATGACACGTTATTTTTAGGTCCTGGCTGTTAGTCTTAGTACTAGTAGTCGTTTAGCCGAGAGGCCTTAAGACAGTGTAAAAACTCTCGACACCAGAGCTTGGCCACTTAGCTCAAACGAAGAAGAAGAAGTAAGCATAATGTCATCGAGAACATATGCCTACTACCTACCAAAGCCACGTGATTTTCCAATAACATCACGACTATCGCAATGTTTATAAATCTGTTTATTTTTAAAACCATAGTTTGGTAAAACCGGTAAAGCGTACCTCGGACTAGGTGTATAGATATGCGAGACACGCGCGACCCCGTGCGTCCACAGCCACGTACGGCACGAAAGCGCTACCGGCTAGATACCGTTTGGTTTTAGTACCAATACTTCGGTAAATGAGGTTTTTACTTATATATGTATATTGGTACAAATAGAAAGTATATAGATCAGAAACAACACATCTCGTGTCCGTGTAAGGACATTCCAAAATATATATAGACTAGTGAATCAGCATCTCATAAACCATAAAAGCTATAAAGCTGAAACTTTGGCAAGGTATGTATTTCTTGTGCCGCTATAACAAAAAATACTTAAAATTTAAAAAATACAATTAACATGTTTTTCGCCATTGATAATGGGTACGGAACCCTTGCGCGTGCCCATCTCGCCCAACTCGTACTTGACCAATTGGTTTTAACCACATGGATTAATCTGATTATTTGGGAACGGATTACTAATAATCATTATATGATATCTTTACAAGCCTATTCTCCAGAATTCGTATGGATTACTAAACATAGACATTGATACCCGATGTTGTGATTGATATTCAAATAAAGAGACAACGATAGACTTAACCTTAGCATTTCTAAATAAATACCAAGGTGAATACTAAATAAACCTATTTCAATACAACAAGTAGGTGAATAAGTTAACGACTACGAAGACGATAATTTAATGTTGAAATATACTTAACTATTTTAAGATTTATAAGAATTTTGCTTAAATTTAAAATAACAACTCGTTTTATTGATATGTACGTATTTTTTTTGTTGATCCCATATTACATACCTACATACTTACTGTGTATTATATAAATCATTTAAGTTGCCATAAAAAAATAAGACATTAACTGTTTTTTTTTATCTATAAATATCAGAGAATGGCTGCCCGGTCCCGTGTTAAATTATTATAATTCATTGAACACATTTTACTAAAGTTGTTGATTGAACGTACTCGCGTAGACCTAGTTAGGTACATAGTTAAGACTGTCATAGTTTAGCAATCTTAATCTTTTGATAGGATATAGATATAGATCTAAGCATTACAAAAAATCAAAAGTAGGTGTACAAAAGTGTCACAAGTTTACCAAACAATAGGTAAGTGCATACGTATCCACCTCACCGTATTATGTAAAGCTCGCAAAACCACCTTAGAAAGTAACAACATTGACATAATCTGAAACGAGACTAGTAGAGCTATTGTTAGATCTGTTCGTAGTTTTTTCTACATCTCGAATGATTAGTCGAGGCCGAGTCAAGCAAAGTGGGGCGCAAAAATGTGGCGCGTATCGAAAGTTGTGTCGTCAGAGTGGACAGCCTTGGCATTTGGTCGGGTTCCGGGCCGTGTGGCCGGCGACACCGCAGCAATAACTCCAACTACGTATATTCTCTTTATTAAGGTGCTCTTTAATATTGTACAGAAATCAGACAAGCCATATAAATACGAGAACATATTTAAGTGAAGCGCCTGTCGCGCGGCAGTAGAAATTTGACGAAATAAATTCATATAAAATCAACAACTAACAATATTTAAAGTATAAGCTTTAACGATTTTAAATAATATCACCTACTAAAAAAAGTACAATATGTTTTAATTTCTTTACAACTTAAAAAATCATAACTTTTTTAATTTTTAAACGGCTATTTATCATAAACTAAATCTATCAAGCGAACTTTATGTGATCGTGTTATGGAACTCTAACAATTTTTAATGCTGAATTAAAGATAATAAAACTGAAAAAAAAAACGTAGCCCTATCATTTAACTTTTCTAAATAATTTTACTCCCATATTGCCTTAAAAAAAACTTTTACATATACAAAGCCACTTGAAGCTGCAGCGGTCACGAGACAGACGCGTGACTTTTAAAAAGAAAATTTTAAGACGTGTTTGAAATTATTCATATGCTACTTTTTGGTCAAAAAATATTATTACCTATTGGCACAGTGTCAATTTATGAGAATTCCGTATAAAATACAACCAGACGCTGGAATCGTGAGTGATCAGAACAAAGAAAACGTTAGTGGGTTTACGTGTAGGTATTTGATGTAACCTTGCACAAATCTCAGATAGAAATCTCTATGATAATAATTTATAAAAAAAAAACAATATTGTGTATACAAGATTAATATGAAAAAAAAATACTGATCTTATAAACAAGCACCAGACAGCGACATTTTATTGTCCAACCAATTATTGCCCACCAACTTTTTTTGCTAAGTCTACTTTAAATTATTATATAACTTATGTCACTTCTACAGTTACAAGCTTTCATATGACACCTCAAACAACATAATCCACTCAGCCGTTTTATCTGTAGAGCTTCACAAATAATCATCATACATATGCTTAAGAACTTAACTCTTTTGCAGTCGGATAAAAATACTAGTAATTAGATTTACTAAATATTTTGTATCTATCCGCCAATCCACACTTGGCCAGCGTGGTGGATTATGGCCTATATCTCTCTCCTCATGAGAGAAGGCCCCGGGTCCCAGTAGGGGGAACGTATAGTGGGCTGCTTATGCTTTATGTACCTATATTTAATCAATTTACTTATTTTTATCCGTTTAACGTTGAACCATTATTTCACTAAAAATGGCCTTCAAAATTTACACAACTCCGGATGAGACACGACCTATGCATCTGAAGTTGGGAAAAACGTGAGTGAGAGCTTAGCTGAATCACTGACAGTCACTGTCGAAACGTAAGCGGAACCAATCTTACATCTCATTTCATATTGCCCAACACTTTGTCTGTATCATCTTAACTGATCTTGTTTTTAGAAGAATTTCATTCACAACGAACTCTTTATGAAAACAAATACAAGCTTTACATTATAATTCTTGTTTCTGGTCAGAATATAGAACTTTATTAGCCATAAATAACATACATACGAGTACGTTAAAGGCAAGTAACACTACAATAATTCCTTAAATACTTAAAAATAATAGTTAGATTAAATAAACTTAAATCTCATTAAATAAAAATTCTACACCATTAAGTAATTAACTACACACACAGAAGGCTAAGCTTTGAAACTTGATTTCAAGCCAAAATAATATGAACGTTAAAAATCTAGGTAATTAGAGTTACATAGCACATGATTAGGTCAAGTGACGTGCCGTAGAAGAGGCCTATGTTCAGGAGTGGATAGCATAAGCTGGTGATGATGAGTGAATTAGAGCATTCAGTATATACGTACATACTCGTAGCTACTACTAGATATAAGAACAAAAAAATATCTGTCATCGTTAGCGATACTAGTACATAACGAGCGTTATTGTAAGTTGACGTGAATGGCAAGCTCCTAATGATATCATCCATTGCATTCTACTCAAATTGCAGTATTGTGCAATGAGGTTTGTGGAATGACAATTTACTACACATTTTTTTCTTGGTTCACACAACCTTGACTAAAGTCCGGTTCTATTAAAGGAAATACGAGCTCTTTAATTAAATGATATACCTACTGACTGGCTGTGCCTTGCGGTTTTACCCGGTAAAAAACTGTGTGCTAATTCATGGTCCTAACTATCTTAATACAAATTTTCATGAACAGTGTTACAGCTGTTTGAGTGTGATGAAGTAACAAACACACACACATTCAAACGTTCACCTTTATACTCATAGGATAGTAGGATTAAACGACTACTTCAAACGAGTACATAAACATTCAGAAAAAACCAGTGGGTCAGGTCCCTACCAATTTAGAATGGTTAGCATTTTTACGAACATTTCGGACTTATAAATCTACTTCTCTGGGTCCTACCCAATAACATGACGTGTACGTACATTGCAGTGCTACTACGGTTTACTAATAAAAATCCCGTTTAAAAATAAATACCTAATCTGTCAATAGTGATTCGTACGAAGGCGTGTAAATCGCAATTACTTTTTGTTCCAAGTGAACGGAAAGCGATTTTGATTGTTTATAGAGCTTTTCCCTGACAATGACCGCTCGGGGCGGTGACGTGTGAAGCCGAATATTGGGTTTGCGCGATGATGTCATGCGTTACGAAGGTTACTGCAAAGATTAACTGTTCTCTGACTCTTCCTACATCTTAAGTTTATTCAGGTTTGAGTGGAAATGAGGTTACAAATTTGAATTCAGAGATCATTCCAGCATGATCGGATGAGGTTAAAGATGTGTTTTGTGATAATTATTCCATGATTACGTTAGCAAGTTATTTCTAATATTTTCGCCAGCTCTAAATATGAACTTTCGATTCGTCGTTCGAAGTGTCAACATCAAAACAAGAATTTCCGAATTGAGATAGGCAACGTTAATATTAGAATTATATGAACCTTTTTTGACGTAAATTTAAAGTATAATTTAAAGACCATATTTTTATGATAATGATATTTGTCAGTCACTTAGACAATTTCTCACCTACTAATCGGCCTTTCACGAAAGTGAAATTCTTAAGATAGGCTTAACGAGCAAATAAAAGTAAACGATGACTTGCAAACTTCATCATTATTGTGAACTAAGACGTAATACTGTGCTGGACCGTCTATTAATGATAGTTAATTATAGAAGCAGCCTCAGTAAGATATATTCGTACACCAATAGCTGCTTGTAGATGTAATCCAAACCACCTAATACTTCGAAAATGATTTCGCAAATGTTCTTGTGTCGCTTCTCAACTTCTGATAGTAAGATTAAAAGATACATTTATTAAATATCTCACCTTCCGCCGTAGATCTCATTGGCAAGTGGTGTGAGTTCATCGTCAGAGTTATCGCTGGCGTCATCCCGCCGCTTTCCCCCGGACGTCGCCATTTTGGACTATACTGAAATCAGAAAGAAAAACAAAATTTGTTAAATTTTACGCTACATTTTTTCAGAATGAAAGATTTGAAGGTTCGCTTCCTTTTGCTCATACCCATTTGCTTAAGTTATTGATTCGAGTCATAAAGTATGATATATATGTTAAGATGGAACACCACGATATCATCATCTCATCACATCTCACACACAAGATCAAAGAAAAAGTGTCTATGAACCAACCTATTGAAAGAAACTAAAATATTTACACATAGAACTGAGCGTCTTTACTCCTATTGAATAAGCAAGTAAATGATATTAATATGCACCATCAAATATAGCATTAAATAAATTATTTGTAGCATACATTTGCCTTAGTAGTATAGAACTGCGTACTTAACCTACATTTGGAGCATAACAGAAAGCGCGTAATCAATCTGACCTCACTACAAAACAAACAATTTACCAGCAAAACATTCCAACTATTTTATACTTGCACTTTCCAAAATGCCTCAGTAACGACTCTCTATAAAGACGACAACAATTATTTTCTAGAGTACAACTCGAAGTAAACTAGGTTTCCCAAAGATTCTTCTCACGGATCTCCATTATTTTGATTAAGTACGCAAACAATAAAAGTCGGACAGATTAGTTTTATAAAAGGTATCTTGAGGCTAGTAAACTCTTGGAGAATGTGTTCTTAGATACGTTTCTATAGGTAATTTTATTATCCCTATAGAAACACCCAGTATTTATCTGGCTCGTGAATCATACCACAGAACCAGAGTGCACATTCCGAGTTACTCCGACCTTGCCGGTCATTCCTCCCTGCGAAGTAATGGTCCCTTTCGATATTTAAACACGAGTATTACCATGTTGATAATGTGAAAAATATTGGCTAACGGTTGCTGTATTATATTATATAATATTGGCTAAATGTTGCCAGAGTAATATGCATGACTAACTCGTGAAATGGATTTTCCTTATGAAGCCACCAAATGAAACATGTGAATTTACCCAATAAACTAAAACCGGAATCTAGCTGACTGGAGACTAACCGTACTAAAGTTCATACGTAGGGAGTTAACGTAATCATTTTATTGATTTTGTATTAACATCTTTTACTATTTATGTGAATTATTTTTATTATTTAATGTTTTTTATTGATTTGGGTTTATTTTTAATTTAATTTTGTTATTTTTAATTGATTTACTAATTCCATTGTTTAAAGTATTTTATTTAGTTGGGAGTCTGTGTTCCTCGTAATAAACAATTTGAATTTAAATAATCCTTTCAAGGTACCAAGTTAACTATACCTATAAGAGGTAGGGATACTAAAACGCAAAAACAAATGAAACAAAGTAGCTGGCGGGCCAAAGTTGTTCAACAACAAGTTTCGATAGAGCCTTATTCAAATGAGTTGCTTAATGATAAATCAATATCGAATGGCCAGTTCTCCAGTCCGAGCTACGTCGTAAACTACTATATTGATAGTTAAAGTAATCTAGCGACGATGACGTATGTCTCTACCAATTAGTAGAGGTTGTCTATTCGATTTTTATGAATTTTGTACCTTACATGACTCACGTCTGATATGGTCATTTTTGTGGTTGGAATAGTAAATTTATTCTTGATGGTTTCATAAAGAATAAACCAGTATGACTATGATTTCACCAATTTTAAATAAAAACAGAACAGCTACACGGTCACGTTTATGGCTGCAAATCTTTGCTTATTAATTTTTGTTGACCTTTATCAAGATATATTTTGCTCAATATTACAACCGTACGATCAGATTTACAGAATCTATTTTTATCAATTCTCGTTACTAAAGGAATAAAGAAACTTTCCAGCATTCTTAAGCACAAAACTAAAGTGTCATTCAGATACCAGACCAGAGATACAAACAATAAAATACGTGGAAAGTTTTATGTAAAGTGGACAACCATCGTTGGTACTTTGTCTCCTTCAATTGCAAAGCAATGAAAATAAAGTGTGGTTGAATTTATTGCATTGTAGATCGTGCTGGGCGGCGCCGGCGCAAGGTCACCGACTCCCACGGACAGCTTCGCTGGACAAAGAACTTACCCTCACGAATCTATCGGACCTAGCCACATTACCTATATATTATAGTCACGTACTTAAAAGTCAGTAATAAATATAAAAATGAATTATTTCGTCAGTTTTTGAGAGATTTTGCGATCGTGTTTTATCTGTTTCGTTAGTAAATATAGCTTATAGAATCGATCACGAATTTGGATGAAACAACTTTAAGATTGTGAATTTTACACATCTTGCAAGAACTACGCAGCATCTGTTTCAAATGCCCAATTCTTATATCTTTAAATGAGCAATTCTTGAAATTTTGTATATAGGGGGTTTCGGAGGCGATAAATCGATCTAGCAAGGAATCATTTTTAGAAAATATCATATCAAAAAACAAAAATACTGAGCAAAGCTCGGTCAACCAGGTGCTTTATATTATTTGAACAAGAGTTTCGTGTTACAAGTTCATATATCGATTCCACTGTTGTAGTCATATAACTTAAAACGAATCAATGTTGATCAAATCGTGATCTATAACGTAGGTTTATGGCCGGAGCCGCGAGGGCCGCAGGCGCAGGCTTACTTTCACTGTTGACGGCCGTCAGCTGGTTACCTCCCCCCCTCCTTCTTCTCTCGCCCCACCGGTTTCCTACCCCCTCTCCTGTACTACGCAATACTGCCTTGCTTTGATACTTTGATAGCAAAGCCTCCATGCGACGTTATGACCACTTGTATCTCCTAATGTAATTTAGATGCGCGGAACTCTATTTTGCACTATTTTAGGACAAGTTGCAACCGTCGACGTTTGGAAATCTTGTCATGATCGATTTGTAATCTCTTCCATTTGTACAAGATATTGAACTGGTAAATGCGGTAAGCATCTAACATACCTGTTCGTGTTGGAACGCAATCATAAATTATATAGAAAATAAGTTAAAAATAGCCTATTTAACGCTTGTTATGAGCAAACAAGTTTACACTATTACAAAATCAAAAGTTGCTAAATCAAAGGTAAAAAACCGCATTGTTATACGCAAATAAGTAAGAATTGCCTAATAAATAATTGTAACAACAAAAAACGACTAAATTATCAGACATGCAATCTTACCGATGTAACTCGTGCAATCAAATCTTGTGGGAAATGAACTTCCAAAACGTGAAATGCAGGAAGTGATATGAAATTTATGAGTCCGGAAATGCAACTCATCAATCATAACTGAAGCCACATAATGAATAAACTCGACAAACGCGATTTTTTGTGTTTGATGAAAATATTGCAAGTCAATAAATCAAGACGTAATATACAAATGTAACAAACTGCGTGCCAGAAAGCCGACCGACCGTGGTTGTTAGTGATGGGAAAAAATTGGACATAGATCTCTTTCTTAACGGAACAATGTTTGAGTGAATATTTATACCTCTAGCTTATGATGATGAGCCTACCAAAGTCAAACGTGTAAGGGCATCTAAAAATATATTACATTACTTCGTTTTACTCTATGCTTATTTCTAATCTAACTCATTTTACTATCTGATACAATTACTGCATGATTCTTCTAGTCTTCGAGACCATAATACTAACAGTATTTGCTACTAATAATATTTGCTTCTAAATGTTTTTCTACTCGAAACATTTGCAACAGCTAAGTAAATATGTACAAAATTCTTATCTATTTCCTTTTAAGCATTTTAGATGATCGTCTATCAAATGACCTTTCTCTTGATATAAAAATAGTTCAATCAGAAGATCTGTATAATGTTGTAACAACGCAAAAACACAATTACATGTAGTACATATACATACATATACAGTATATTATAATGCTTTTCTTTACTCGTTACAGTTACATAAGTATTTGACGGCAGACTGCGAAACACACGAGTTAGCGATACACTGGCCTAAAGTGGGCTGTGCCTAATCTATAATATCTTGATATATATAAATCTCGTGTCACAATGTTTGTCCTCAATGAACTCCTAAACCACTTAACCGATTATAATAAAATTCGCACACGATGAGCAGTTCGATCCAACTTGAGAGATAGGATAGTTTAAATCTCAAATTATAGTTGCAATATTCATTTATTGCTAATTATTGTCTGTTATTATTTGACAGTCACAATTATCTGTTAACTCCAAATGATTCTAACAGATGTCGATACCTTTCGACTGGGTTGAGTAAGTAATCAACAGATGGCGTTGCTATGGTAAATCTACGAACGTGTCATATAAGCTACACTATCTATTTTTCATACCCCTAAGTGAGGCAAAAAAACGTTTGCCGGGTCAGATAGTCCTTTATAAAATATAAAACAGTCTTGTAAATAAATCAGTCTTGTATTTCCAGATTGTATTTCTGTCTATACACAGTTCAGTCTTGTATCTCGCCAGCACTACGGCGGGTCGCAGGGCGGGCACTCGTGGCGACCTCGGTGCGTACCCGATACAAAAACCTATGCCGAGAACGATTTATACGGCGTTTGTACATATCATATTGTTTTATAGTCCCAGTTTCGTGTACATTGAGAATTTTATTGTATCTACATTGATCGAAGTGAAGGTGAATAGGCTCATGTAAGCTAACCTTTTAATGTCATTGGTTAGTCACACAAAGACTTTAAGCAGAGCTTTGACGTTCGTTTCTGGCATTTGACCTTTACTTCTTGAACTTGGAAATAAAACTAATCACATTAAGATACTAGGCAGCAATATCATAAAATCTGAATTCAATCGTAGCGTTTTGTTATTAGATTTCCGTGTCTAAAAGGTAAAAAACGAGACCCTATTACTAAGCCTCCGCTGTCTGTGTGTCACCAGCCTGTATTTTAGAAACCGAGATATTCAGAAATCTGAAATTTTCATATGTATGTATTTTTTGCATCTGGCTGCTATAACCACAAATAAAAAGAAAAAAATATATATTAAGGGGCTCCCATACAACAAACGTAATTTTTAAACCGATTTTTTACTCGATCTTTATAACCACATTTGGTAGAATATCTTAATATTTACAGAATTTATGTATTAACTTTAGAAACAAATAATATTTTAAAAATAATATCAATAACTACGGGGGCTCCCATACAATAAAAGTGTTTTTTACATTTTGTTTATGGGCGAGCTCGACTCGTAATTTTATACAACTAGTTTCCTGTAAATTATGCTTTACAATTGTATTGAAAGATCAAATACTACAAATCACAAGAATACTCTTCAAATACCAAGTAATTAAGATAAGCGTGACATAATGTTTTGTCTCACCAAAACTATTAAAGCATTTAACTGTGCAATTAAGCTGAGTGTTACGTGTCGCAGCCACTGGCATATGAGTTACAAGACAATTTTGAACAAAAAAAAAGAGAAAGTGGGTCTTATTAGCGCAATCTACTCATAAACCATTGAATAAACAATTACTTGAAAAGACGTAGTGAACCAGAGTTGCTCACGAGAATATATACGCACCTACAACAATTAATATTTAGGAAACAGTCGGAAAGTGTATCCTATCTACAAAAAAAAAGAAATACATTTCAACAAACATACAAAAATTTGTCAAATAGAGAATCTTCTTATTGGAGTCGGTTAAAAGTAAAATATACCTCGGTTTGTACAATTACATTTTTTTTTTATTACAATAATACCAACTAACAACTAACTACAAGACGTTTTTCTTAATGGTTAAGATAAATTTAAAAATAACTTAAGAAAAATATACATTGAAAATGATTTACAAAGGATAGTAAGAACGAAAATTTTGTAAACTTAAAAAGAATAACAAAACAAAGATTGAAAAGAAAAATTAAGCCACCCGCCCAAACGTGCTCATCAAGTTTGCCGCATTGCCTCATTGGATGGCAAAGGAAATATGTTGCACAGACGTTATTTGGTATATTTGTCTAATTAGATTTGTATATTTTAGCAACTAAGGCACTTGTATGTACTCGTACATAGCCGGGCGCCTGTAGCGGTGGGCGTGCGTTGATGTCTTTTGTAGAGCGAGAATTGCGAGGATTATAGTGCACTACTTCGCGCCTACGCACCATACTTTGTACTATTTCATCGGATTATAAGATCTTTTGCAAATAAAAACAAACTTGTTTGAACATTAAGTAGTAAATAATATTTGTACAAAACTCTAACGCGATACTTTTTGATGAAAAAATTACTTTAAGTCTAGAATGATACATAAGAAAGAGATAGACTTCCATTACCAGCTCAGCATAATCAGATGAAAAGTAATAATAGACTTTAAAAGTGTAAGAAAACATATTATTAAAACATAAACATATTATAAAATAATAAATAATATTAAACATACTCGTATTATATTTTATGTTGCTTTCATTATTATAGGATCATCATGCCAATGATGACCAACAGAGCAGACAATAAATGTTCTTTCAATTTGGTTCAGCAATTTTCTTTTTGATGACGAAAAGATGCACAGGGTACGGCCAAGTGGCGTGTCTTGGATGAGACTTTGTCTAGCAGTGGACGAGCATAGACTGATGATGATAATTTACTTTTCGTAAAAAAACAAAGATTGAGAACCTCGTCACTTATTTTCTAGTAGGTCTTTAAAAATAGATTAGCCTGAAAATAATATGCGCCGGTTTGAAAACCAAACAAGAATGTTCATATTCAACCAATGCAATATCACTAAATATTCATTAGTAATATCTTCTAGCATTTGTGTCCATGAAAATTAAAATGTTAACGCCACTAACACGTTTCGCGGCTATATTTCCGCCTTGAAATTGTTTTTATTTGCTTTGTAAATGTTTCGATGTTCTTGTACTACAGTAAATGTAGTGTAACGCGAGGCAAATGCTAATCGCATTCCACTTTCTTCCGGTTAAGACTGTCAGGGCCTTTGCTACGTACCATCTAATGATAGAGTACTTTTATTTAATTACCGCTATCAAGTAACATGATCGCAGCAGTTCCTTATGTTGCATGTAATAAGTACTTAAGAGTACCAGATTGCCTACCACAGGTTAATAATATCATAGATAAATATTCTGATCCCTATATAAAGATTGATGATAATATAAGAAAGTTTTTTATGGTGTATTCTGTAGTGCGCGCCTAACTAGCTTCCACCTTCAAATTGAAAAAAACAGTCGCCAAGTTTCTAATAGTGTGTTCCGGTAGATTCCTTGTTCTCTCCTCAGCCCCCGGCCTCTGTAAGAGCTAGTTATTTCAGACCAAGCATGCTCCACATTAGGCAAGAGTGTCGGTAACTCGAGCGGTTACACGCCTTTTTGGTCAGCCTAGCTAAAAAAAACCTTAAAAGATATAGCTACAAGTATTGTACTCAAGCATACCTGTATTGCTCGTATCTAATAAACGCGTAAAACTACTTTTAATCGGTAGATAATTTTGGAAACTTAGGGTTTAAGGCGGTCTTACCTTAGGCGCAACTTTTGTACAAATCTATTAAAGCTTAAAAAATAAAATACATGTATCTATTTGAGTGGCGAATATTTCGCAAGCTAAAACACAACATAACTTTGTATAAAGGGCCGCTGTCGTAAGAATCTAGAAATAACATTAACTGCGTATTTGGAAACCGGCCTCTGCTTATTTAACATATTACTTATGTATTTTAAAGCTCACATTCATAAGTTACCTCAAAACGTACAAAAGACACACTTTTAACAAAAACGAGTTTGTAAATACCGATCCATAGTTCGTTAAGTGTTACAAGTGTCAACATTTGTAGGCGAAAACTCTGGCATCTAATTATGCATTGTTAAAATATTGCAACAAGTCGAGCGAATGCGCAACAGATGTTATTATTAATTAGGTTTGTGCTATTAAAGACAATTAACCACCGTGGAGTCGCGGAAATCACAAAATACTTACTTCTGTATAGTGAGAACGACCCTCCACCGGAACCGGATATATTCGAGGTCTTAGGTTAGGACTCGGCCTGTTCTTTCGCAACTACTATATTTAAAGCCAACCCGAATCAATTATTATGAAATATACATTTAAAATAAATATACGACCAATCCATTATTTCCAAATACACGCGGCATAGCAATTTTCTTAATTGCTTGGGCCATTAACGATCTCAATGGCGAAAGAAAATAGAAACGTTTACCAATTGGGTCGCTAGGAAAAGTAGTTCAAATTTAAATTACTCGTAGTTGAAGAGATACTCAAAACTGATATTTTTTAGATATTCATACCTTTAGTTGGCGTTTTTATGCTTATATAGATGCGTCCCGCGGCGTTACCCGCGTTAATCCGGTAAATAAAGTAGCCTATGTGTTAATACATAACATACTAACATACACTCACAAACATTAGCTTTTATAACATAAGTGGAATATAATACGATTCTGGCTGTTTGTTTTAGAACATAAGTCGTTTGGGGCGGATTTATCTCTAAAGACTATAGCTTCCTAGATAAACCACTTCCTTTTCCTTATGAAATGAAAAATACAGTTTTCAGATTTTCAATTTACTGTAGAACGAGATAGATACGAGTATAGTGGTCATCGATCAGTACATATTATATAAAACTTGCTCTTATTTATTTCAAAACGCTTCAAAACATATTATGATTCTACATCGTATTAAGTATACGAGTATGTAGGTTCTCGTACCTTGTAATAATTAGGTAAATTAAATTAGTATATTATAAGATAACTATCATATAAAACCCGTATCGGCTCCTGTGATCTAGCCTCTATTAAGTCGGCTCTATAAGGTCAGAATGCGAGGAGGATGTGACGCGACTCTTTGTTTCCCATTTACTCTCCCATACGCCGCCCACCTTCACTTTTGTTTACAGCTAGATACGATGATCGGTTATTAAGACCGGTGTATGATTAGAACTAGCTGCGTCTCCAAGGTTTACTCTTATTAATAGCATACTCTGTCAAAAGAAAGTAAGATTCCTGATTCTTTTGAGACATAGGTATCTAGTTTTTCTGAGATACCTACATACATAAGTATTTTTTTGTTTATCGGACACCTGAGCAAAGATATGACAAAACCTAACTCGCTTCACTGATCTGAGCGTCTGAGAGCAGAAACAACAAACTGACAAACAGAGAAACATACATACACATCCGCATGTTAGTAAGATCACTGCATGTACCATAAAACAGCATCAACGTCAAGAACCAACGTCTTCCACATAAAAATGGTTACGAAACTTTCGAAAGAGAAACTTTAGTGCGACATTTCGCAAAACGTCTGAACTCTACTTACAGCATTATGAAACATGAAACAGGCGAGGTCTAATAATAAATCATGTGATTGTTTCAGAAACCAGGCAAGCTACGATCTTATCAAGATAATTGAGTTTCGTTGACTAATCTTCACAATTAACGGTTACATGCGTCTATTATGCAAGTCTGAGAGTCCGCATACTTTCGCAGCTGATCGTGTAGCCTCGGAAGCTGTAAAAGGTCAGTCTCCATGAGGAGTAAACAAGTGAAGGGATAACAAACTTCTAAAAAATTTAGCTTGTCAAAATAAATCTCACCTGTGATTGGCGGAGGAGTGTATAATCCTGTAATCCGGGTATCACTTCACAATATGTTCGAGCACTCGCGCCGTGCGTGAGACAGCCGCATGGTGGGTGCGTGCGGTGTGCTAGTCGCGCGCTCACTGGCACCACCTCCACTCTAGACCCCTCACTTTTGCCGAACAAACCTCTCTGACTCAAGCTTGCGCGACTTTTTGTATTCTGATATTTGAGTGTTTGGACCTTAGCTTGTTTTAGTCTGTGGTGTGGCTTGCGTTGCAAAGTTAGTAATCGATGTTTTGTTCAGATTAATTCTTGTAAGATTTGACGAATCGGTACGGAGAATACGTAGAATATGACGCGTCGGTACGGCAATTAAAAAACAATACCTATTAGTCGAACCCCAGTTCTATTACTTATTACTTTTTCTTTTATAAAAAGCAGCAACACAAGATAGTTAAGTACATAATTTACAAAAAAAAATCTATTAGAAAAATAATAAATATTGTACAGTGGTTATTATTCTATTTTATCATTGTTTAGTAACTAAAGGGCTAATTGACTAACCATTGTAATAATGTTGAGTTCTTTAGAACAGAAATTGTGTATTCTGCTTTGAATGTTTTATTAGTAAATATACCGCAAAATACCTACCTTATTACGAGTACAATAAGTATGTTAATTGTAATCGGAAAAAAACGGAATTGTCCTGATCTAACTTCTAAAATATAAATAATATATTATATCCGTCGTTACAAGGTTACGTTGATGTATTTTGATGTTATCCAAATAAATGTAATCCATTAAATATACTTAAGTCCTGTAAAATATATTTATTTAAAAAGTTTTTCATTAAAGTTACAAATCCATTAAATTGGTATAATACATAAACCGATAAATTTAAATTTATAATTTTTGTTCGCGTTTTGGTCCTAAATATTTCAAGTTGGTTATTACAAGACTTTAAATACTTGCTACTTACTTACTAGACATTTTGAAAAGTTTTACCTAATTTAAATTTACCTTAAATTGTTGGTAAGAACCGACTATTCTACAATTAATTCTATTATAAATGTATGTAAAATGAATAATACTTTATTTAGTACATACTCATTTTTATTTACAAAACTTACTACGCATGCAGCAGGCACTAGAACTTCAGATATCAATAGCACAATTTAGAGAACAATAAATCAAATCAGTGAAAGTAATTCATTCAGCAAAACCATTGGGCGGCCTAAAATGTTTCAAGGTCAGTGCTGAAAATTCCTTGTTTCAGCAAAGTAGGCCATAGAAAAACTAATAAAAATCATTTATGCTATTTCAGTAGGTCGTTTATTACTTTTTAAATACCAATCCAAGCATCATGCATAATGTTCTCTAAACCTCACAGTGCTGCGCCGAGGCCGGGGGGTGTCTTCTTCGTCGCTGTCGAAAGCTGGTTCATATCCCTTGTTCATGTAGGCACCGGAGGCGGACGGGCGGCCCATTCCTGACATCTCACCCTGGGAAACAGATATAGTCTCTAAGAACTAGAAGGTGTAGTATACAACATTCTTTATTATATTAAACTAGCTGACCGGGCAGACTTTGCACTGCGTCTATCAAGGAGAAGGCTGTTTTTATGATTTTCCCGGCAATTATTCGAACTATTCTAGCCTTTCAAACCTTTTTTAGATCTTCTCGAACATTTCAAGACCAAGATAAAATAAATCCGTTCAACCGTTCTCGAGTTTTAGCGAGACTAACGAACAGCAATTGTTTTTTATATACTCGTATATAGATATGCTGAGCAGGTGCACGCGTTGATGATTCTGCCTATCACAACATACGTTTTGATGACTTTTCTTTTCATTTCTTTAGTACTTTTGTCAAGATTGCGATCGATCTAGTAGTTCTTAATTTTGGCAAATTAAAAAGAACAGATACAACGATAAGCATTAGCATAAACCTTTAAAATGCAAAAAAAAATGTGATGGAGTTGAAATTCTTAAGAAACTATGGTATCAAATAAGTCACGATTGAAATTACTACAAGTACCTTACAGTTAAATGGTTGCATCTAAATTAAGTTAAAATAATAGTTTAAAAACCTGGATAATTATGCAGGCAGATGAAATTCTCTTTTAAGCTCAAGTCATTGAGAATGAGGCTGTAGTGTTTCTTTGTAATGACAGCAACACAATTCACAGCTAAATATGTAGATGATTTAAATTTCGCTAAAAATTTCAATGACATTGATCGTCATTACATTTCGATAGAAATATGATGAGTCTGTTAGTCAAGGTTTGAAATTAATTCATTTAAAGGTTGAGTAAGCATGACATAAGTAACTTAGTAAGATTAGTGTATCGGGTCTAGATTATGTGACTAAAGTTTAAATTAAATTTATAACGAAAGAAACTGCAGAATAATCTGTCAGTTAACATACATGGGGTTATTGGGAAGTAACGAAAACTTTTCTCACCCAAGTTTCCGTGATGGTTTTTTAAACAAACAACTTTTTTTCCATCCCTTACGAAAATGGTAAATAAATGAGCTGATAATAATTTTATCGCGAATTAATGTTTTATTTTTATGGGAAACCTGGTTTTTCCTACTGATAGGCATGTATTTGACCACAGCTTGCCTGATGCTAAGCAACACTATGATCTACGATGTTACACGCTAGCCTAGAAAATACCAATAATGCTAATATGAATTCATGAAGACTAAAGTTGTTTGCATAGATTATCCGAAGTCTCTAAAAGGTTTTCCATATCATTATAACTGGCCCTGTAATGTTCAGTTTATTTATTTCGTACACAATACCACTTATCATATATACACCGGGTCTTAAATTAAATGGATAAGAAAATGGATAGTAAGTATAAAGCAGTACCATAACATCAGGCATCGAATATAGGTTGGCATCGCTGTTGGCTTGTAGTTGTGAGCGTCGCTTCTCGGCCAAGACGGAGTCACGTCGAGTAGTCAACGCGCGTAGCGTCGCGCGACGCTGCGCCTCGTTGCCGCCCAGAGTCGACAGGCGTTTTAGTATCTCTGTTGATAAACATAGGAAATTTTATTGAATACTAGCTGACCCTACAGGCGTGGTTTTGTCTAAAGCAAGTTGATTAACAATAGCATAGTAGTTTCCACAACTATTCTCCAGCATTTTATCGGTATATTATATTCACCTAAATATCCTCGGATTATAGAATTCGATCCTCTTGCTTACACTTATTTGGATATGCAAGTGAGAAGACATGAACATCCAATTGTTTTCCATATTGACAATAGTTTTTTTTTCACCATATTTACCCTATTTACCTACACATACAAGCGTGCGTACCTGCTATACATACTCACAAAAATTACACTACCTATTCAGTGATAGAGATTTGATCAAAACCCAGTTAGAACAGGACACTATAGCAAAAAACAGACACAGAATGAAAGGCGCAGTTCGGAAGGCATGATACTTTTTGGGATCATCCCTACAAAATTTCAATTTATATTTTTTTTACTTACATAATATTGCAGTATTAAATACATCCTATCTACTACACTTTATATTGTTTCGTCACAAAGCAGTGTCTTTTTTGTTTATTTTATCTTATGCTACGGTTAAGTTTCTTACCGGGATCCTGTTTCTGTAGCAAAGTGATCCTCCTCTTGAAGTTAGCATCTAGATTAATAACACTTTGCTTCGCGTCCCTCGCTCTCTCCAAGTTATGTAGGGTCTTCCGCCTCGACACGTGGTCTTCGTTGATCCCGCGCGGTTCCAAGTCGTCTGTGTTGAGACGTTGTAGGTCTTTTACTATTTCTACTGCGTGCTTTTCTAGGAGAGCGTCGTCTGTCAAATCTCCGGGCTAGATAAGAAATTTAAATTAGAAAAGCCTCTATTATAAACTTATCTTCTAACCTTTTTCTTCTAATATATAGAAAAATCCATGTCACAATGTTAGTTACCGTAATCCTCCGAAACAGCTTGATCGATTTATACCATGTTTTATATGCGTATTCAGAGACGAGATATATAGGCCATGATCTATCGGCTGGCCATGTGCGTGTTGGCGGGTGACACGCGTCTTCGGTCCTCAAACATATCGGTTTCCTCAAGATGTTTTCCTTAATTTAGGTGATAGAATAAAGCTGCGGAACTGCCTCTGCCTATCGTATAAATAATGGGACATTAGTCTCGAAGGTTTTTGAAGGTGGGACTCCAACTCGCGCGATATCGTGTCATCATCGCCATCGTACAATGAGATGCTGGGTAGATCAATGAATCTCTGTCGTTTGAAACCGAATCCTTTCGTTAAGCAGATAATCAGCTCTTCAGGCTAGTTTATAGGGTACAAATCAGCCGGGTATCTTTTTGAATATTCCTCTTTCCCCCTGAGCCTAGCCAAAACCCCTTATAATATTTATAGATGACGGTAAAACTAAATTCAAACCTTATAGATTATTTATCTGTATAACGAGTTGAAGCGACGATATACGTCAAAAATTGGGAAATGGGTCGAGACAGGATGCCCAGGATAGGGTTTAGTGGCGTGCCTTGGGAGAGGCCTATGTCCAGCAGTGGACGCAGAAGGGCTGATGATGATGATCTTTTTTTTAATATTAGGACACATTTCACACACGTCTGGTTAACCCCATACTGAACCATTTCTAGTTCGTATTATGGTTGCTAACACAACTGATATACTACATATACATACATACATATTTTATGTAGATATATATTTAACACCCAGACCGACAGTCAACAAATTTAGTTCAGCACAAAGATGTTGGCCGTGCCAGGAATCGAACCCGGAACATTCTGATTGGCAGTCCGGCAAGGTAACCATTACGCCAACGAGGTCGTCAAATCTATATCATAAGTTAGACCAAACACTTACCCGTTTCGCGAAATACCAGTTGAGGTTGGTAGTGGACAGCAGATGCGTGAGAGTGCCCATACGGTGCATCAGCATCGCTATGAACTGGATCACCATCACCGATCCGAAGAACACCACGAATAGCGATCCAATCGGTTCTAGCGTTAGGTAATCTTGATGCAGTGTCACCTGATAAGAAATAATAGATTACTAGATGCATTCTCACATTGTGGCTCTAATGTGCTAACTAGTTCTTCTAATTAGCATACTGAACCACCCGATGTTGGATGTGGATTAAAATAGCCAATGTCATCTCGCGGTTCCAACTTTCATTTCATTACATTGTTTTGAACAACTGAATTAAAAAAAGGAGAGAGCAAACCTTTATTGTTTTCAGAACTGTTCTAGTTATACACAAATTAGAGTTTCAAAACTTTATTGAGAAAATCATATTTTACTAAAATATTATACCACTGCTGTATGGCGCAATGACTAATGAATTATACTGTAAAAATTTGGAGTTTTTGTATGAATATTATTTTGAATTTTGTGTGACATTTGTTTGATATGTTTTATTCTTTATGATTACTTCTGTGCTTGTAATTCTATGACGTGAAAAAAATACGAAATAAATGCATTATCGTAACCAGCTTATTTCTTTCCTCTACTTGATATAGGCTCAACCATTTCCCTCTAGCATGCCAAACAATGTCATTCTATCGATGTAGCTGGTGGCTGGGCTGCCTCGACTACACTACCCTTCTAGAAGTAACATAATCCATCATCATATTACAACTCATACTTACCAAATTCATCTCATCGTCATAACTTATAGAAACCTTCTGTCCAAGCGGCCACTTAAAGTGAAGTTGATCTTGGTTCAGCTGCAGAAGGAATATGACCAGCACGAAGAGTGCGTTCAGCATTATGAAAGCGAAGACCATCGTGTTGCGAAGGTTCTTCAAATCGTGAGCGATGCGAGCCTGTAAAACAGCAAGCATTTAAAAAAAATACTGGAACTAAAATTGCAGATTTTATGTACATATATATTGACTAGTTGCGCCCCACAGTGTCACATGCGTTAGTCTAGAGTCGAGAGTCGTTACTCTGAGTAGCCTATGCGTTAGTCTAGAGTCTAAACTATGCCCATACCAAAATTTCATCGAAATCAGTTCAACCGTTTGAGCGTGAAGAAGTAACAAACATACACGTGATATAAACACACAAATTTTAGAAATTAAAATATTAGTTTATTCTTAAATATTATGAAAACCGCACTCAACTCTGTCTAAGAGTTATGAAACAGTTTAAAGGAAGTTTTCAACTGACAATATATTTATATGCGCGGTAACGCAGCAAGTGTAATGGACATCTTTGTACCAGGGGCGAAAAGGGGCGGCTTATTTAATTTGTATTTAGCAATGTACTGACTTAATTATACCGAATTATTGAACTCTAATAATATTTTCAGCAAGGAAATAAACGCAGGCCTAGAAAACAGGTAAAAGAATAACAAGTGAAAAATAAAGTATAAAGCATAGACTAATAAACATAATAGACGCACAACCTCTTGTTGAAAACTATCCTACGATTATCATTCGATACACGCAACGTCGATACACGTAGCGCCATCTATGCGTATTTTCTTGGGTCACGTAATCTACTATCGTTATATATCACTATGCGACTGGAGCGCGTTGCAGAATTTGGCGGCAGCTAGGCAGCAAGCTCAGTTTGCAGCGCCATCAAGATTTTATCGGTAATTATGGCAAACTGTCGCACCACGCCTTTTTTATATGGGAATCAGCAAGTAAGTGTTAAATTTGTAGATATCTTACCAGTTCCGCTTTGTTTTCATCGATGGGCCGTAAGTACATGTCAATCAGGTCATTCCAAAACTCAATCTCAGCGGTCGTGAGGAAATCCACCTCGCCCTTCTGTAGGTTTGGATCTTCTATCCAGTACGGGTTGATTAGCGGGTCTCGTTCTTCCTATAAATATCAATATTTTATATAATATTATCAATTAATTCCAAATTCAAGATTTTGCCCATATCATAGCCTTAAGGACGATATTTACTTGGCTACCATTACATTATACCTAAAAAAATAATAAAATAATTGGCCACAACATTAACAGCACATTAACAGCTCGACGCATTTGGCAAGTCATTGACATTTAGTTTAAGAAACACAGAATGATATGTGCCACATATCTCAATACAGGCTAGTGACGTCACCGATTCAATTGCAGCGCCATATTGTCAAAGTAGCGTTTTGGCGCACTATTTAAATAGAGAATTTTTAATTTGATATTTTCCGTAAATATGTACCAGAATATAAAAATACACTTTAGACTAGCTTTCTTAAACCCTTAATAAAAATATAAAAATGGATTTTAAAACCAGTCAAGGAGCCTATTGTAGGTATTTAAAATTAAGTTTTTTATTATTGCAAAATTATGTCACTCAAGAATATTAAGAAGCAGAGTTACCCTCGGTATTTCAGTGGACAGCTCACTATCTTCATACACAGGAATAACGGCGACGGACTCCCGCCGCAACCCCATGGAGGAGCGACGCCGCGGCGCCGACGGCTCGGCCACTTCTGTTGGGGCTCCGCTACAAGTGACAACAGTGCACTTTTAGGATAAATAAATCAATAATTACTAGCACAGCTAACCAGCTGTGTGTGAAATGTGTCCAGCCCCGTACAAAAACATTTATACTTTACTAGCTGACCCGGACTTTTGCCTTATAAATTATTTTAGGGGTATGGAAATTAGATAGTAGCGCTTACACAGTTAAGTATATCATACTACATATGCATACATACATAAAATAAACGCTTTTATATCTATACGTCTTTAAAACCCTGACTGACATCCAACAAATTTAGTTAATCACAATTAAAGATGTACCGCCTTACCGCAAATCGAACTTAGTATTTGGATGGGCGACTGTCATAAAACTCATTTGTAAGTCGCAATACATCTTAAGGCTACCGTTAAATTGTAATTCGCATAGTCTTAGTACAAGCTAGGTAAAATCAGATGTACTTCGGAGACTTGAAAATTCTCTACACCAACTCTTAATTCATACGAAGAAGAAGAAAAAGAGGACTTACAGAGCTTCCAATTTCTTCTCAATTTTCTCAATGGAAGTAGCTATTTTGAGCAGATGCAGGTCATCCTTGAAATCCTTTGGGTTGGTGCAGCACATGCATTTGAACAGGCCAGTGACGGAGAACTCCAGGTTACCGCTGGTCTCGTCTGTTTTAGCACCGAACCATTTGAGCAGACCTTGGTTATCCATCTTTTTCTTCGCTTCTTCCGCTTCCTTCTTTTCCATTTCTAATTCCTAAAATTTAAAAATACAGTTGTTTCAGAATGTAGATATTTCGCAATATGAGAGAAAACGGGATGTTTGAACCAACCTGAATGTGTGTGTCCGCCACAAAATAGCGAATGATATATTTTTAATAACTCTCTTAGTTCAGATATCAAATTAAAGTATATTAAAATAAAATTGTATAGTAAAATAAACATACTATGCTAAATTCAAATAAAAGATGGCTTCCGACATATCTTATATATAAAATTTCCGTGTCACAGTGTTTGTTACCGTACTCCTCCGAAACGGCTTGACCGATTTATTCCAAATTTTATATGCGTATTCAGTAGGTCTGAGAATCGGCTACTGTGTATTTAGATAATTTTTTTTTATTAAGGTAAAACAACGTTTGCCGGGTCAGCTAGTCTAATATAAATTTATAATTTATATATGGTGTATATAAGCTCTATATAACGATACTGAAGGGACTGTGCATTTTTTGGCGTTATAGGTATCTAGTGGTGGAGAATGTATCATTGTATGGAATACAAGCTTAACTAACTAAAGCCAATTGATTTCGACACTTTAAGAGTTTGTCGTTAAATCGAGTGACGTTAAAGGAGTTTACACTGTAGTGGTCGAGAGATAGCTTAGACTCTAGCTTATTATATTAGCTACATTTTAATCATGGATTAATAATGCGGGTAGCACTGCGGGGTGCAGCTAGTATATAATAACTACTTACTTTAGGCGACTTCTTCTCGACTGTTTCTCTAGTACCCCAAGTTACATTATTGAGATTACACAGCGAATATATAATCAGCAACATGTACATGCTGGGTATAGTTATATAGTATATAATCAGGTACAAAAGGCAGATGATTTCTTGCGGATGCAGTATTCCCGTGATGAAGAAGCTGGCCATTGTTACTATGAAGAATATGCTGGAAGGTGCCATCCATCCGTCTTCAACGATCTGAAGAGCTATACCGACCATCACGATAATCATTATCATTGCGTACGCGCACGTTATCAAGCTGGCGAGCATTAGCTGGAATAATAAACAAAAAACCATTTTCATAATAGAGTTGGGGGGGATATATTGAAAACCTGGTCGGCTCAATGCAATTTACAATATGCCCCTAGTGAAATATCTGAGCAGTTTTTATCACCACACACGGATTGTTAGTGCAGTAAATCAAACGTAAGTAAGACCAGAATGTTTAATGTTAACGCACTCTGCTGGTCAATTTTGTTTTTTACCCTTGATAGGTTTGCGTTTGACTACAGCTAGCCTGATGTTAAGCTGCGTTGCAGTCTACGGCGTGGCACGCTTACCTAGAAGAATGCCGAGATGTAAGGAGAAAAAAAAAACATCTACCTGTATTTGCGACTTCAATGTCATGCACACAATGATGTACACCATTATGGGGCCCAGGTTCAGCAGCAGAGCGTTCCAGTTACTCATGCCGGTGATAGCGTTCATCGCGCCCACCATCATCAGGAATATCGTGCCCGGACCCAAGATCGTACCTATCATTAGCAGACTCTGGGAAAAACAAATTGAAATCTGATGTAAAGCGTGCTTTTGTAAAATATGATTGTACACCAATTATATTAACAATAATGGAGTATGTTACTAATAGATCAAGATATTTGCACGGGAAAACGGTAAAGCTTACTTTGGATAAAATTATCATACACGTCAGACTTTTTCCAATGTATATAAGTAAGTGTGACCGTTTTTTAAGGCATTTCGCGTAAGGCATATGTCAATATGCCTTACGCGAATAGTTTATTATATATCAAATATCCTTTAAGAGATGTATAAGTAAGGCTGGTTTTATATAACCTAAGTCTGAACAGAGTTAAATAAATTTGAACTTCACTTATTTTGAAAATATGTTGTATTTTATTTGTTTGCTAGAATAAGCATTGCTCAAATGTCCATTACATGTGATTCGTGTACGCACAAATTACACGCATTAAGAACAAAATGCGTTGAAATATACGAGTTTATGAACATATTTCAAGTCTGTTAAGAGTGCAGAAGAACAAGTTCAAGAAGTATTCCAACATCTGACGCAATGACAGTGGAACAGGTATACCAGCAATCAAAGACCGTGCTTCGTTACTTCAAAGAGCTTGGATGGCTTAGGTAGGCTAGTGAGGGAATGTGCATAAAACGTCTCCTGCGGGTTGTCAGTGCAGGTCTAACCGCCCGCATCAAAGAATAAGAGTGTAATATAAGTACCTGATAAACAATATAGATAGTAGAAATATTATCATTGACCGCCACCGTCCGTTTGGAATCCGCCAGGAGGTCGAAGATGTTGGCCATGGTGGAGGGCACCCAGCGTCGCCGCTGGTTGAAGAATTCATCGAACAGCTCGGGACAATGCGTGTAGGCGTCGGAGGCAGCTGAATACTCTACTCGGTAGCCGCGCTGCAGTAGTAGTGTGCACAACCAACGATCCTCTCCTGCAAAGCACATTGATAAATCTATATTGAGCAATGTATCGCTTGAAAAATAAATAAAAAATATGGACATTCGTAAGTTAGTCAATCATTTATTCAATTAGAAAACAAACATAAAGTCCGTATTTTTTTTCATGAAATTAATAAATTAAATATAACACTTACTCGTACCTAGTGCCTACTAAGTAAGTCTTAGACTAAGTAGTAATACAATTATAAATTAAAAAGCTTCTCGCGAAATAAATAAGGGCGTATTTATATTTGTTACTTTTCACGTTCTAATGGCTGAACCGATTAGCATGAAATTTTGTTTGGGGGCCGCTTGGACTCTGTATTAACACTTGGGCTATTTAAATCCCGGATTAAAGTTTAAGATTAAAATCCTCACCTTGATCGTACTGCACATAATGGCGGGCCTCGCTCGAAGTGAGCGTGTACTTCCTCATAACGTTGTCATCCATGAGCGCCTTCCCCCGGAAGAGCGAGAAGCAGCCCGGGCTACAGAGCACGCACCCGATCATGTGTTCGGTCGCCTTCTGCAGCCAGTGACCGATTGCGTACTCGAACATCTGGTACCAGGCCATGAAGCCTGACAGTTAAAAAACTTAGTACTAGCCGTGTCATCTAAAAATAAGGTTATAAAAGAAAAGCTAGCAAATGTGGAGACAGCAGCTGAGTAGCGAACGAATAGTGTAATAGCGAAGAATTTGCGGTACCTACCCCTCTAGAACAAGACCAAGGAAAATAAAAAAAAAACATTTAAATCAAACGCTAAAAAAGTAGAGGGATGCGTCATTATCATTCTATACCTACTCTTTCGAGAACTTGACTTTGTTTTATTTTTGAACCTGCCTCACCCACCATAGAATATATGATTTTAAAATTAGGGTAATTATCTCAGCGATCTTACTCAAACTTTAATCAGCCAACTTTTGTTTTACTTGGCCTCATAATTCAAATTAACTAAATTAATTCTATTGGATGTTTATTTAAATTCACCTGATCCCACTGGATGAATACGTCCGCAGGCAGCACCGAGGTTCTTATCCTTCTTCATGAGATCAATGAGCAGAGTGACGGCGTTAGGTTTGAAGTCGATATCTCCGTCCAGAGCAAGGAGGTAGGTGTTCTCGGCTATAACCTCCTTGCGGTCTACGGAGATCGGCAGGTCCATGAGGCGGTGACCGAGGAGGTAGTACATGTACATCACCTGGTAATAGATTCGCTACAAAATAGGAGAGAGTTCATGATGTTGGAACCCTTTTTGTGATTTGCTTTTGTCGTATTGTAGGCCAAGCGTCATACATGCGTATAATGCACAGAGAAAAAAAAAAACAGAAAGGCCCTTAGATTATTATCGTAGCTGAAAAAACTATGCTTTCAAAAATACTAAAGATGTTAATCTCCAAAGAATGTACCTCAAAAATGTGACACACATTTGTTAAATAAAGTTCTTGTTCATACAATATTTATGTCAGTGGTAGGGCGAGAATAACACGAAAACAAGTCCGCAAGAAAATTACTCAACTAAAGTCAGAAAGCAATAAACATTCAAACAACATGAAACGCTTACTGTATGAAAGTTTTTGTAAACGTATAATTTGTACTTGCATCAACGTCAAAGATTTCATCACAAAATATGTTTCTTACCTGAGACCATCGCTTCCTATGTCTTATCTTAGACTTGTCCTTCAAATGACAGATCAGCTTGTTCTTCCCAGGCAGTGTCCACTCCAGCCTGCCACCATAAGGCGTCGGGTACTTCTTCGGAGCTCTCAGTCTAACATTAGTTAAGTGGACCTCCGACGCCGCATCGTCTACTGTGTCCACAAGACATTTGACGAAACGGTTCACTTGCATATCTTCCCAACTGTGGTCGGATATTTCAAACGCGTCGTCCATAAAAATGTTGGCTGTAACACAAAGTTGTCAAATATTGATAGAAATACAAGTAATTAACATTTATTGGTTTATCGCATTACTTAAGACTTACTGTAAATCGAAAAGACTGTATTGGAGGGGCATCCAATTCAAATTTAATTGTAGGCTAGCTCCTTGAAATAACGGAACATTGAGCTTTGCTGATGTAACTGCTCCACACCCGTTGGGTCAGTTGGTTTGATGTTAAAATTGACAAGATAAACAAGATAAACCATTTATTGATAATTACACAATTATACGTCAAAAATAAAAAAAATAAAAAATGTCAATATGAATATAAATTAAAAAAAATGTCAATATGATATACAAATAAATTGTAATACATGTCATATGGAATAATGTCAATATTAATACCTAATAAAAAATAATAATATTTAACAATTAAATGTCACGACATGATTCACATAACATTTTTTCTGATAAGTTCAATGGAAGTTGAATTCAAATGTGTTCCTTTATCTTGGGGGTACTTTTAAAAATCGTAACTATCTCCAGTTTATATGGTAGCCTGGTAGATCTGCTATAGAGTTTTAGTAGATTATTTGTTACTATCTTGTTTATTGAAGGGGCATGTGTAAATTTATCAGTATTTTTCCTGCAACGCGCAAGGTCCCTGACTCTTTTCGCGCGGTGATACTTTTTTGGAATGGTGAAATTGAATGCCTGAATATAGTTTGGGTGTGAGCATTTATTATGGTTTTGTTAAAAGGATGACAAATTCTAAGTGGGGAGCTGTAAGTTTGCGAGCGTTTTCTGAAACACTTCTTACCCTCGAATTCATAATAGTCTGGGTCGACTATTCCTAAATATTTCTGAGCGACTCGGCGCGCACTTTGGTCTTCATCAATCCGTATCACAGACTTCAAGAACTCCATCATTTCGTCTTTTGTTTCGTGCCACATAGTCGCGCATACGTAAATCCTAGAAAAATATTATAATATACACATATATACTCCTATAAGATCAGTTATAGTTATTATAACAATTTGTCCGATTTTTCAGATGGCTTAGACTTATCAGAAATCTGGTCTCGTAACACAGAATAACGACTAGCACGAGACCAGAAGCTTCGTTAATATTATTGTGTAACTAATTTTAGACTATAAATATTTTTTTGTATTTGTATATAAGCCTCTCTTAAAAGAGCGTCGTGTAATCCACATTGTGAGAAATGCACAAAACTAATTAAATTTCTGCAGTTAACAGAATAATGTGGGGCTTAAAACTAGAGTCAACAAAGAACAGATTTGAAAATCCATGTCCCCTCACTTGCATAACCAAATAAAGCAAAAGGAAACGATCTTTAAAATGTTTTCTTCACTAAAACAAGTTTATTTCGGTCTTCTCCAAGGCCTGGATACGCCGGTCAGCTGGTTTGTAGGTTCATACAAATTATATGTAATTTGGTTTCCTTACCAATACCGATAGTTTCACTATAGATTTGGTATTTTTATGAACGTAATAGTAAGGTTTTTAGCTTGTTTTGCGGTATCCACCCATCCGCATCGATCGTTCCTTAGCTTCGATTATCGCGTCAGATCACCTTAGCTAGCCTTGCTTAGGGTGACTATAACATACGAGTATAATAGGTATACCTGGTAAGGCTATCGGATGGTTTCACATCTTTTGCTATACTTTCTGAACTTGCAACTGACATGTCCTCCGCGTTAATTCCTTTGAGGTCCTGAGAAATGCAACATCAATTTATTTAAATCATATGAAAGATATAAACTCAGTAAACACATGATTATACATCTCATAAAATTCAAGCATTAATTTACTAAATGCACAACAAAGTTCTTCTGTTCATTACTAGATGTCGTGTGAGAACACACACATATTGACAGATCTTTATTCCTGATGTCTAAAAGTCGAAATTGGCGTATACTGCGTTGTTGTATTTTAGTTGTACCAATTTGGCACAACCATTGACGATCAAAGTCAGAAAGTCAGAATTCTGACTTTGAATCGTCAATTCAAAGTCAGAAAATTCTGACGAACAATTTTTTTCTGTTATCCAACACTATAGCCATATACACAACACACAGACAGACGTTATCACCTATCGGAAATCTGTCTCGCTCCGGGAATCGACGAGACTTCACGTTTGCAGTCTTTGGTATATTCCAGTAGACCAATTGGCCACCGAGACAATTATATCATCTACTCTAAGTTTACCTCAATAGCAATATCAATTTCTTTATCCTTAGTCCTGTTCATGAGCAGCGACTGGTCGACCAGCGGGCCGCAGTACCACGGCTTTGCGAACAGTTTATCTGTCGACGCCAGGCGCTCGCAGGATGGTTGCCACGCGTGCATACAGACCCAGGCTTGGGAGACCAGCCAGAGGATCCATACCCACGCCATCTCGTGAGAGACGTACTCTCGGAGAAGGTACACTGGAATAGATAGATAGATAAACACTCACAAAAAATAAATTACAGAAAACACTTAAAGTCACTGTATTAAAACTTTCGTAAGGCATATTCGAATAATGTTTGTATAACCGGCTATCAATTACGTTTATTTTGTCGGAATTGCCTCAGCATGCATTTTTTTGATAGCCGGTTATACAAACATTATTCAAACACTTAAAGTACTTAAAAGCTAGTGCCTTGAAGAGATCCTTGCCTAAAGAGATTTCTAAAAGCGATCTTTTCCAGGCAACCAATTCCAAGAAAGCACACAAAAGAAGAACTTACATACGCGAATACACATATAAATAACTGGATTACTCACACTAAATAATGATGGAACAGAAACTGATGAAAGAACACGAGTGATTTTCACTGCGAGTGTGGCTCGGTGGAAAAATGTCTGCGTTTCAATCTCATGGCCTCTGGTTCGATCTCTGCCCTACACTAATAACTTTTTCAATTTATGAATGGATTTGCACTCGGTTTAAGGTGAAGGAAAACATCGTGAGAAAATAACACAATTGAGAACCACCGCCAACCCGCACTTGGATTATGGCCAATATCTCTCTCCTCGTGAGAGAGGGCCCTGAGTCCTAGCAACGACAACCTTAAACGTTAAGTGGGTTGCTTATGCTATGCATGCTGAGGCAAAAATAAACACAAATAAGAAACATTTACAAACAATAATTATAATCAAAGAACTTACCCGGCGGCATTTCAAAGAACAAGTAATCAGGTATTATTCCGTAAAAGTAGCAAGGATCAGAATTCTTCAAGCCGCAGAAGACTATCAACAAGTTCACAGTGACAGGCCCCACCATCGTCAGTGCGAAAGTAAAGCTAAAGTTTTGTATAAGAATCTTGCAGGCAAATTTCGCAGCTCCAAAACAAACGTAGGAAGAAACAATTTGTATGACGGCGACCCATAGCGATGTCGACCATTTGACTGGAATATCGGGGATTTCTCCCGTTACCTCATATTCTACTATGCCGTTGTATACGTCTTCTAGAAGCACTTGTACCTGAAAATTATCAGAGATAAGTAACATGTTAATTTAATATAAAAAAGTTATATTGACGTAATAATCAAATTAATAATCATTCAAATTTATTATCTTGTACTTAGGAATACACGTTCCAAATTTTAAGTCCACACATAATAATTATTAATATGCATTATTTCTTTAATTTATTAGTAGGTGAATTTAGAATTAGGAACACGCGTTCCAAATTCTAAGTATTTGCGTTTTATTTGCTATAATGTCATTTTAATTAAGTATTTTTTATAAAGTTATTACGATTCCATTAAAAACCTACTATACAAACTATACTACGAGATGCGAGAGTGTAACGGAAAGAGAAAAAGAGAGATGGAATTTATAAAAAACATACCTCTGACACGTTGTAAAGCCTTTCACCGAAACTTTCAACGCATTCAGTGAAAAAAGCAAACGGGTCATCTTCTTGTAGATGCAAGGAAACCAATATAAAAACAATAAACACAATTATCTTCCATAGAGACAGGAATCTTTGCGTGTAGTACCGACTTCTTTTCAATTTCTCACGTAGATCTTGGAGATACATCATCGCAGCTAGAAAGTAATGTAAATTATAAAAATACAATGATAACATTTCGTTGATCAGGATATTTGTCTTAAATATAAATAAAATAAATAAATATTAGAACGCATTTCACACACGGCTGGTTAAGCCCATACTGAACCATTTCTAGTTCGTATTATGGCTTCGCACGGGCTTTTGTTACACATTTTATTAAGGATCTCTGATATTTTTTGAAAAGAATATAGCCTATGTTGCTCGGAAATAATGTTAGCTACTTAACGGTGAAATAATTTTTCGAATCGGTGCAATAGTTTCGGAGCCTATTCGCGTCAGACAATCAAACAAACAAAAAATCAAACTTTTCCTCTTTATGATATTAGTACATATGTTTAGATCAAGCATGCATCATCTTAGGGCAGAGTGTCGCCGACTCATATGGTTACGCGTTCTGCTGGTGAAATGGTGTAAACAAATCCTCAAAGTTGAGTCCAGGAGATGCCTAAGTCACGTACTAAGCGGTTTGCCTCCACCTTCATTGTGCGAACCGCCAAGGCGTGAAGTACGTTGTCAATAGCTCTGTTCTCCGACAACTATAATCTAGCGGTTTTCAAGGCAATAGACCTTAAATCTCAATATCGCTTACCATCAGGTGAATTGCAATCAAGCGCAAGCCCATCAATAGTAATAAAAAGTTACAAAAACATTGCGCATGACGTCACCGCCAGCTGAGTACTGAGTAGCGACTAAGTTACTGCAATGAACGCTAATTATATTATAATACAAAATTATATTTAAGGTTATGTACTCGACCCCAAGGTTTAGTTTAGAGACATATCAGCCAGTTTTAATTAAACACAATCAGTTAACAAATATCAAACTTACTTGAGGAATCCTTATCAACATAATCCACGAAATTCTCCCACCAACCGAGTGAGACGAAAACACAAGCGACTGGTAAAGTCCAAAGCACCGGTTCTCCATTCTTCAACGGCCAGACAACAAAAGCCGTCATTTGCGCCGACACTGCCAGCACATCTAGTATTAGCTTCATGGAGTATTTGGAATCTATTGGATCGCGGCTGAATGCGTTCAGTATGCCGGGTACTATGCACATGGCGTTCATTATCATTGCGCCTTTCACCACGTCCAGCTCTGGTAAGATTAATAGGACGAGAATCGCCATGCCGACCGTGTGGAGGGTTTCTAGGAGAAATGCCTGTAAAAAGAAATAATATTAAGGTAAATAAAGTTGTAAATATACACATGAACGAAGAAAACAAGCGCTTCGGTAAAGCTTCGCTAAAAGGTGATAATTGGCCAAGTGCAAGTTGGGCTCGCGCATGAAGGTTTCTGTACCATTGTTGTTTGGGAGCTTCCCTTACATTATTTTTTTAATTATTTTAGAGGTATTCATTATCTTGGTTTCGGATATCAATCCAAGGATTAACCGTAGCTAAGAAGAAGCTAAGCTAAGGTGTTTGGATGGGTGCCCATCCACAAGACTGTCGTTTTTAAAGTGGCATTATTACCTGGGCACTACCGTGAGTCGGATGACACGATAAATTGTAGGTCCCGGCTGTTCGTCTTAGTACAAGCATCCGTTAAGCCAAGTCAGAGAACTTCGGGCGGCTTGAAGAACTCTCGACACCAGAGCTTGGCCACTTAGCTCTCATACGAAGAAGAAGATGAAGACCGTAACTGCATTATTTACTTAGCGGCCCTCATAATACATGCCTCGAAACACAAATCTTTAGAAGAGTATTAAAGTTATTTATTTAAGATCGTATATACTTACAATGAAAAATGTCAATACACTAGGTTTCTTATAAGACTTGAAAAAGCATATCCTGGCTGATCTGAGGAACACGCCTATTTCAGGAGCCGCAAAGACTAAGAGAGCCGCCCAGAGCCATGTTATACGCTCTTCTAAGGATAGAACGGTGATAAACTGCTGATCCAGTGCTGCGAACAAAATAGATAAGTTTAATGATATTTAAAACTTCGGATCCAGATTTTCAGTAAGTAGACCTAGCTAACACTATTTAAACTACACTACCTGCGCCCCGTGATGTTGCCCGCTTTAATTCGGGATAAAAAGTAGCCTATTTGTTCCAGGATTTAATTTATCTCTTTACCAAATTTCATCGAAATTGGTTCAGTCCTTTAAGCGTGAAGAAGTAACAAACACACACACAAACTTTCAAATGTATAATATTAGTAGGATTCTTCATTCGATATGGTTACTTTATGAACGTATCTCGACAAGTAATTAAAAATATATTTTTATATTTCTTGTAAGATTTTAAAGTGGATTCTTTGTTATGTTAGATAAATGTCATCGAGTAAGTAAATACGACGATATATTTTAATAATTAGTCTAAATTGACGCAAATTTGAACCAATTACGACGCAGTTATTAGTTCAAATTTACGTCATTACATTGTTTGTTTACCACCAGATTAACACGCCGGGTCAATCAACAGCAACGCACTACGTGTATCGAATGATACGAGGTTAAGCGTCTATTATATTTATTACTCTATGGTAACACTTACCTAAAATTTTATTACAATGCACGATCTCCCTTCCTTTCTTCAGTTGCGACGTGATAAACAGCAGCGTGCCTTTAGCGACGACTGCGGAGCCCAGCACAGATAAAAAAACGAAGATATAGGCTAGAACTTTCAGAATTTTCACGCTCAATTCCACCCATTCCGTTGACACCATGGAACCACTTTCCTTCTTGACCGGAATCTCTCGAAATAAATTCCATCCTTTCGTTTCTTGGGCCGTGCGGTGACTGGAAAAATAAAGATATTATGACGATCGCGTAGTACTTCGGTCAATGTATATCTTCTTTGTGAGCCGTCTCTCCAGAGTCTGCCTCGTGCTCTTCCCCCGCCACACCCTCTTGCTCGTCGTTGTATTGTCGAGAGTGAATCCGCCAATCATAGATAGGGCAGCCGACTCGACAACTATTTGAATGAAATATCAGCTAAGATATTATTTTATTGTAAATATGTTTGAATCAGCGATATAGGCAACCGAAATGACAATAGGAAATATAAGAATCCAAATTTGTTAAATTAATGAAATATATAAATATTAATTAAGTTCTTATATTAATGAAGTTCTTATGATAATGAATATTAATGAAGCGTCTTGCTTATCGTTAGACTGTGTTAGGAGGCCAGAGCAACCTATGTACAAAATTGCTGGAACTGCTATTTTTACTTAGTGTTTTTGTTTGTATTTGGTGTACAATAAAATAAAGGATTCTTATATTGTATGTTTTTTATATCCTTGATAAAATCGGTGCCAGCCACCTGGACGTGTAATACATTTTTTTTTTTTTTTTGACGTGGGGGAAATGCATTAACATATGCTAAAACCTCCACGGTTTTCCCTCGCTGCGCCTTAAAGCCGGGGGGCTGGTACATGTAGGTAAGTACTCTTCAACCTCCCCGGCAGGAACGTGTAAAACCTAGTTGCAAACATATGAATAAGCATATCTGTATGAATAATTTGCGTGGAACTCATGCAATCCGGATGATTGTCATAACAACTACGTACTCGTATTTACTTAGTGGTAAATTGATCTAATTACTTTATTAGTATTTAATCCGGTCGGAAGGACTCTTGCATTGTTAGTGATAACAAATTAACGCGTAGATGGACATATAGTTTAGATTTGTATTTATTTTGTAGCAAACTACACAATTCGTTTGCCACATGCATATTTGTGTTATATAAAACAAACCAAAATAATAAAAAGTATCTAAACTTAGGAATTTTTCTCACTTTATAGCGGCTGTTGCGAAAAATTATTTTATGACAAAATAATTTTATCGTTTAATATCATGATAAGCAGATCTTATCATCAAATTGATAACTACAAATGAACTTGAAATTGCAAAAGCTTGAAAACATAACTATCTCAAGTTTATCCTGTGCCAACCAATATTAATGAAAAAAATTTTAACTACACAGCTATATTATGTATATGGCAAAGTTATTATTAAAATAAAAAAATAGCAACTTTTTGTCTGCTGTGGACTTTTGCGGCTTCGTCATGTTAGTTAAGTTCATGATGATTACTATAGGCCTGGTTTGTTCCATTGAAGAGTTAAGGCTTCTCTTTTCCTTGCTACAGTATTTGCCTAGTTGGTCCCTCCATCTGCGCCTAAATCTGCCGGACGCCGTGACTATCACTGGGTGGTGCATTTAGCCTACATATCGTTCGACATGCTGATTTCCTGCTGATTGTGATGATGATAATAATGATGATGTTGAAAGAACTTCGCTTTTAATTTATTAATCAACACAAAAATCAAGATCAGTTCCGGAATTTGGAATTTATACATTATAATTGTATCAAATCCAAAGATTGTCGCCAAAAAAATAAGAATAGGAATAACGCCTAATAGCCAAATAGCGTTTGTACTCACTCTTGTTCGTCGTCATCGTAAAGGGGTGTAAATTCGGAGTCCGACTCGTCTGTTTCATCGTTAAATCCTTTGAAACCTGGTGTTGTGGCTGCCATATTACTGGAAATACCAAATCGAAAATATAAACAAAATTCGCTCAATACTGCACTAGTGGGTTGATTAAATTAATAAATAATATTGTTTTTTGTAATAATATATCGGATCCACAGCATCAGC
Organism: Mellilla xanthometata; assembly: GCA_035578125.1. Classification (NCBI taxonomy): domain Eukaryota; kingdom Metazoa; phylum Arthropoda; class Insecta; order Lepidoptera; family Geometridae; genus Mellilla; species Mellilla xanthometata. The sequence goes on from JAPUBQ010000024.1 coordinate 7,039,641, forward strand.
AGTACCATCATCAAACATCATAGGGTCATAAGCTTGGGTGATCGAGAAAATAGAAAACCACAAGTACAGAAACACAGGACTATCTCCGGTAATATACATAAAATCATTTTTCTGATAAGGATTGGCAAGAGACCGATGGTAAGCATCTGGCCCATTTACCAAACAGCTCCCCCGAGTGTTTGATAAAAAAAACTCGCGCGATATAGAACTGTGCTTGTCACCCTTGTAGAGGTTTTGGTCTTAAACCTCTTTTTTTACGCCCAGTACACACAGCGGTTCTTGCGCTACTATTACTTGGCGGAAGAATAACCAGCAAAGATGCTATACTTTCCTACACGGTGACGAGTGATACGCCTCCTGCTGAAACCTTCTTTAATTATTCTTAATCTGTAGGCTAATAATTCAAAATCACAGGAACCGATTTAAAGTAGTAAATAAAATGAGTAAACAAGTTGTTTATCTTACCTTTGTTGTTACTTGAGGATGTTCATATTTACAACTGCCACATTGCACAAAGCATTGTAATCACAAACAATTCGTCACGATACTTCACAAAGCGGTACTAGATTGTACTAATAACATTCAAAAGGTGCTCGAAAATATTTCTCATTATCAATAGATCGTCATTACCTTATCGTAGATTATTCGATTAATAGTTTATCTACGATCAATCGGATTGCTTTGATTTCTTCAATACATTTGATACATTTATCGATTTGATGCTTCAATTTCTTAGACATTGTGAGTACCTGTTTAGGTATTTAAAAACAAATTCCTACCGTATTACACATTAGAGTATAAACAAAGAAGCACAATTTTAGCATGTAAGTATTATCAAGACGTATCTATAAATGGAAATCCCTTCTACTTATGAAATAAACTGAAGAACTCTTATCAGTTAGAGGTGATTCCCTGAAAAAAAATCTATTAGCAAGTGGATTAAAAGATTATTATTAATGTAGGTTGCAATTTAAGAAAACAGGAAAGTTTATTATCACGACATTTAATACTTTATCAGTTTATTTCATTGGAAACAGATATCATGCATATAAATATACTAATATCTGTCACAATAAATGCATTAAATACTTACTGTAAATAGGTTATATACTAACGCTACTTTCAAATCTACACAATCAAATAAATATACTGTAAAATTTTAATAAAGGGCCATAAAAGTAGCAAAGAAAGAAAAAGTGTTTATAGACATACATTCGAATACATGTACATATTTTGATTTACATTTATCAATAACTCTCATTTGTACAACATTAGCATGTTGACTAATAATACTTCACGTTTTCAGGTGGTCATACTTCGAACAAGAAAGTTATGAAGAGATCTGAAGAAACACTACACTAATAAGACAATATTCTGTCCAAACTGATTAAAATACATTCATACTTGAATAAATACATCCATTATGATTACTTAACCAACTAAATACTAAACTCAGTCATAATATTTTAAAGTAAAACATCAACGGCACTGATAAGAGTCTCATAATAAGCGATTGAAGAACCAAATGCTTTAAAGTTTGCCTCACAGATTTCACTGTACGACGACAAATTTCTAGAATACGATTATTATAACTGTAAACTGAGTGATCACGGGATCTGCGACCACTTACAGTTGAAAATAATCCATATTCCAGAAGTCAAAGGCCGAATCTCATTTGTCGGTTTCACTGGGCTTGTGCTTGGAATAATCCTGTTCCTTCCCATAGTCTAACGGCTGGTCTTGTTTAGAGAAGTTGCCCATAGCGACCTGTGCTATGGTGTCCACGATACTACCAGAGTTCATGTAAGCGTGGCTAGACGCGGGCATGGACGTCGCCAGATCTTCTACCTTGGACAGCTTTATCGGCTGATGCTCCGGCCGGCCATAATCAGGCATATAATCGGGCATTGTCGTCTTTTTAGTCAACTCCATCATCTGATTCAAGAACGACTCGCCGCCGACTCTTGGCGGCATGCTAAAGTCAGCCGCTTGGGTATCCATCGGTTCTGAAGACTTTGACGTATCTGACTTTGAAGTTATTGTGGGATCTGATAGCTCCATTGGCTTCGCTGAAGTTTCCGGCTTTCCCTTTCCAATACTCCCGAAATCCGGAGGCAAGTATTCCTTGCTATAATCTTTACTATAGTCTTTACCGTAATCTTTAGAGTAATCTTTGCCATAATCTTTAGAGTAATCTTTGCTATACTCCTTAGCATAGTCCTTGGCGTACTCTTTAGCGTAGTCCTTAGCAAACTCTTTCCCATAATCTTTGTTAGTATAATCCTTGCTATAATCTTTGTTAGAATAGTCTTTACCGTAATCTTTGCCATACTCTTTAGCGTAATCTTTGCCATACTCTTTGGCGTAATCTTTGCCATACTCTTTAGCGTAATCTTTACTGTATTCTTTAGAGTAATCTTTACTGTACTCTTTACCGTAATCTTTACTGTACTCTTTAGCGTAATCTTTACTATACTCTTTAGCATAATCTTTACTGTACTCTTTACTGTACTCTTTACCGTAATCTTTACTGTACTCTTTAGGATATTCCTTGGCGTAGTCCTTTCCATACTCTTTGTTATAATCCTTCCCGTAATCTTTGCTAGCCTTCAGCAACTCATGCGGCGACTTCATGAGAGAACTCTGATCTAATCCCACTTTAGATGATATCGGGCTACTCGAAGACAACGGTTTCATCAGCGACTCCTGCATTTTTATCAACGACGGAGACAAGAACATATTGTTAGCTGCCAATGTCGACTTCGACATGGGATCGGGAATTCCGAGAATGCCAGCATTGGAATATTTAGTAGCTGAGAATAGGGCATTAGCTATATCTGCTGAGCTCATCATGAGATTAGATGCAATACTGGCGGGAATAGGAGTCGATGATGTGCTCGTAGAAGTACTACTTGGCGTTTTATCATAGCTAGACCCCAAACTGTTTGTCAAACTCTGTAGAGATGCAGCGTAAGATGGCGGCTCAGGGAGTTTGCTACCCGTCAAACTAGCTGTCAAGCTTGGCGGAAGGCCTGTAGTTAAACCACTCAACATACTATTGGCTGCAGCGAGACTTTCTAAACCACTAGTACCCAGTGGCATAGACATATTTCCGGTACCGAGTCCCAACGCCATGCTGGTTAGCATATCTAACCCAGTTGGGTATGACGGCGGCAGCGTGGGAGTGGCAGACTTCGAGGACGACGACTTAGATGTTGGCAACACTGGAATGTTCAGTTGTGGCGTTTCAAACTTGTGGGGCGATCCTGCGCCGATAGCAGATGACACGTTTATAGGCGGTACTCCTGCTGGTCTACTGACCATCTGCTGCAAGGTACTTACAGAGGGGAAGTTTGGTACAGACGAGGGAGGTGTCGGCTTTGACACTGGAATAGGCTGAGGAACAGCGAGCAACGCGTCCAAATCCATCTTATCGTCCTGTTCCGACGCACACCCGAGCTCCCCTCTTATAAAATGCCATAGCAAGCCATCACTCTGCTCTCTCGGAAACTTTGCGGTGAGAGTACATTTTAGTTTGTCCAAGTAAGAGATGTCAGGTTTGAAACTTTCTTTGAAATCAACGAATGTTTCGTCGGCGAATGAAAAGTAGTATTTAATGGTTTTTCTTATCTGTTCCATGGCGTGTTGGGAGAGATGGCTATCGTGAACTACATTGTGCTGCAGAAGGAGTGGTCGAGGATACTCAGTAGGTCTCTGCTCTGGTGGGGGCATCACCCAGAAGAAGGTCAATGAAGACTCCAACACTGGGCTCTCCGGGTTGTATGGAGCTAAAAGAAGGAATAAAACAGAATTTATAATTATATTTAACAATCACTTAACATAACTTAAAAAGTGTTTTAACTCACTTAAATAGTAAGTATGTGTTTGATAACTAATTATGCATTCTTTTTTAATACAATTGCTACAATCAGCTAATAAAACTCTAGTTACAAAATACTTACAGCAAATAACTCCAATACAAGGTACATAGGACACTTCAGAAGGCCCTCGCATTTTAATCTGATACTCCAGCTGGTTGTCACAGTCTCTGAGGCTGGGCATCGCAGGGTTGGTGGGGTGTGAGTGGTACCAACCAAGCAGGGTCAACCCTAGCTTCTCTATTTCCATCTGTATCTCTAGCTCAACCATCACTCGGGGTCTACTGTCTTTCTTGCTCACGAGGCAGGGAAATGTGTGTGTGAGCATCAAGTCTGAAAACATATCAAGCGATTAATGAATAAATTTATTAAATCCATCTTGTCTTTGCCCTTTTAAACTTAGTGGAGTTGCTGCTACATAATCTCCCTTTCCATTTCACTTACAGCTGCCATTTCCTCTTTCATATCTTCCTCTTTCACACATCACATCAATATCTTTTTGAAGTCTAAAACATATTTTATACTAACTCTTCTAACTCACTTCCAAGGTTTGGTCGTCTTGAATTTGATTTTCTTGTTATAAACAGTTGAACAAGTATTACTTTCTATTATTATATTAGTAATTAACAGTTATTTCCAACCTAAAAAATTGCAATTGGGAATTTTGTAACATAATAGAGAAACTTCAGCATGCGGAAAGCCACAAGGTGAAGATTCTGTAAAAATTCTGTATTCAAATATGTTTTTTTTTCAACCAATTCATGATGTTCCTAAACTTACTATGAGTAGTCAAATCCCATGTGCCAGCAAGATATCCATAGACCTCTTCCTTCTTCAAGTGGCAATGAATATCTAATACTAAACTGGCATTAGAGCTCACAGATACCATGAATGGCTGGACTTTACCCGCTGATGAGAATGACACTGCTTCAATGAGCATGTTTGAATCACTGAAAAAGAAAAATATTTGGTAAAATAATATGCAATTTAGTGAAAACTGACATCATAATCATGATTTTTCTTTTATCAAGTCTTTGTTTTACGATATTGTTTTATCAAAATAAAAACTAGAATGTTAAGTATGAAAGATATATTATTTTATGGTAAATATGCCTTGCAACTTATATTTGACCTCAATCAACTAAAGTAAGAAAGTGTGATGTTCACAAAGAAACTGGCAATTGATCTATCATTCTCGCCTCAGTGGGCTAATATAATAATAAACCAAGATAATAAGATTTCGTAGTTGTATTGAATCTTCTAATATATAAAATTTCCATGTCACAATGTTAGTTACCATACTCCTCTGAAACAGCTTGACCGATTTTTACCAAATTTTGTATTATGCATATTCAGTAGGTCTGAGAGTTGGCTACTAACTATTTTTTAAGGCAAAACAATGTTTGCCGGGTCAGTTATATTATAATAAAAATATATATGATACAATTAATCAGCAGTACTGCATGTTGTATGTGTATATCGTCGCCGTAGTTGGAAAATTAAATAACTAACAAAATCAAAATTGCGAGAAAAACGCAATTTACTGTTTTTTTGCAACAAAAATGATGATAACTTTTTTTTGAAAAACAATTTTGCTGTCTAAATTTTAATATGTTACAGATTGATAAAGCATCTAGTTATTCATTCAAAGAAATTTTATTTCAATTGATTCGTTTGTGAGAAAAGCAAAAAATAGCCACTATGTATTTCTCCCTCGCCCAAAATTTTAATATTTCATGTAATTATTTAGTTTTGGATGTTAGTTATTTAGTTCTCCTTCGCCAATATCTTTCATTAAGATACAAAAAGCCCATAATAAAAGCACTTATTCACATTTCATGAGACACGAAATATTACATAACTGCCTTTAATAACTTTTTTCGAGACCATATTGGTCCAATAGAGCACAAATGTGTAGAGGCAAAATTAAACAAAAGACTTTTATGCACTTTATTCGCTCTTGAATTGACGCATGGGTGTAGTTATCTAATTATTTCCGAGTTAGCTTATTTTCCTTCGCTAAATTATTCTCTTATATTCGATATTTATTTTTCCAACTATAGTGCGTTGTAATGTTTATGTGTAGTTTATTTTGTGATTAATTAAGATATTACAATTTTAGTGAGACAGAAAGATGCCGCTTGAATTGGACTTTATGATAATGCAAAAAAGTCGATTTCACGAAATTGGTTAGTTATTTAATTTTCCAACTACGGCGACGATATATTTAATAAACTATTTATTTTTTTACATGTCACTTACTGCTGCATCATTCTGTTTGGCACAGTATTGTGTTTCATAACAACCCTCTGTGGAGGAGGCTCGGGCGGACTCTCCACTTCCATTTCTGTCTCTTCTGTAAAATATTAGTAAAGCACTTGAGATATTATAATAACTGTAGTAAATTACCCATATCTATTAGGATAGCATTTTTTAAATGTTTTAAGATACCAGCTGTTAAGTAATCATTCAATATTTTTTACACACAGAACTTTTTCAATCAGTTTAGAATAAAAATTTGATTTGGTCTTGGATTTTTGTGCCTGAGCCTGTTCCCGGAGAAGTACCATCCTGAGATCTTCAAAGAGTAAATAGATTCCTTCTAAGTGAGTGTACAATATAGGATACAGTGCTACTTAACATAAGGCAAGCTGTGATCAAACGCAAACCTATTATACATAACAAAAAATATAAACAGGTAAAATATTACCATCAGAATGCATATTCTCTCTTTGTATTTGCTTCTTTCTCAAATATGTAGCTTTAATAGTGTCAAGCTTCTTGCCCCTGTATTTGACGGAGGCCCATCCACATCCTGACCTCTTGTCAGGGTTTATAATTCTCTTGCAATGGATGGCCCAAGCTGAAGGTGAACAGAATATGGTCTCAGTTTCGTGGGACTTTATTTTTCCATCAGCCTGTAAGTCTCCTACAAATTTTTGCCCCTGCAATAAAAAATATTATTAATTGAAAATTTTAAATTGAAATGAAAATCTTGAAGATGTATGTTCTCATCATACTGATATCTTCTCAAATATGACAGTTTGAGATTGAGATTGAATGGTAAAAACTAACTAAGTGTCTGACAGTCTCACCTCTGCCACAAGAATTTTGTATAGAGAACTTTGCAATATTTGATTGTTGGCAGAACTTTCATTATATTAACTTGTTCATTGAGGTCAAAAAGTTGATTGATATTTATACACAAGTTAAACCGGCTAACAATGTTTGTCATATTAAAAGTAAAAATATTGTAGTTAAATTGAAAATTAAGACATAATACAACAAACAACAAGTTAAAAATCTGTCACCAAGCACCTAATTAAGTTCCAGCAGCCTACTCGAGAGCCAGTAATTCTGTGAGCCAGTAATTCACAGAATTACTGGCTCTCGAGGCAGCAAGAAGCTTATCATCAGGTTAAAGACCCATGTCCCATTGCTCATTCATAAATACAGGTACTAACAACATTACCAAGTATTCAATGGTCATTGCTGCATTTCCTGGCTCAAGCATTTTTTCTTCCAAAAGCATTTGTAGAGTTACCCCTCTACCAGGCATAGATTTACTGCCAGACTGCGCTTCAGCTTCCTAAAATCAGTAAAAAAAGAGTATAGGTAAAATTAGTTGTAGTGTTAGTGTCGCCGAATCATTATGAATTTACTCAGAAATAATTGAGTAAAAGTTGACTTTCGAAACATGTAATGGCTCACCTCATCAGAAAACTCTTCGCCGCTAGCTATTTCTTCTTTATCTTCCTCCATAGCTTCTTTTTGGGGCTCGGGAGGTTTCTTCATCTTATTATCATCAGCCGGCGGTGCTAAAGCCGGAGGCGGTTCAGCAACGGGACTGTTATAAGTGGAGCCCGACATCAGTGCCGCTGCTAAGTGCGACGTTTGCAGGTCCATACTACTAGTTTACTAAACGATAATTGTAACTCCTGTATTTGTGTGGCTAAAGATTTGTGTTTAATAGCAAAGCATCGACTAATTAAGACCAATAGAAAACAGATAAAGCGACTCTTTTCCGCAAGCGACAAAGTAATGACAACAAAAAATAGTGTTGCCTACGTAAACTGTGAAAAATAAATTATCGATACTTTTTAACACTCGATAGTATTCCCTGTATAGGTTCACTTGATATTATTGCTCTTCTTAGAAAGAGGTTTAACGGCGCTACTTTTTTATTACAAAATTTTATATCTAATTCTACGGAAAATTTTGTGATTTTCACTCAGATTATTTACAATAAGACAACTATCGATATATTTATTATAAATATATTATGTCATCCAATATGGTGACTATAATTATTATTTTTTTATATTTGGAAATTCAATAGTGGGATTATCGTAGAAAGCATACAGAATTTTAGTACGGCTAAGCCCCTTGTCAAATATTTTATTTGCACAGACCTATTCACACTACAACGATTTCCTTTTCGTACCTTTGATTTAGAGTCCCGTAGTTTCTAAGAAACCTACATAGCAAAGAGTTTTTGTCAATGAGCACACATCTTCTGTTTACGCGCAGATTTATTCTTTCTAGGTCTCTTTACGAATGGGTATCACCAATTTAGGTATATCTCTTTCTACGATGGGTAGTTTAGCAGTAGTTAGTTTTTAGGTTTCTAAGGTTTTCTGTCAGACATTAACACTGAGTTGAAATCTGTTACTAAATAACTTCATATAGCTATTATGTTTGTGTATGACTTTCATAGTCTGATTTGACAGGCTTCTAGACAAACCACATATTTTTCTGTTTATACTAAAAGGTACGGTACCTTTCACGTGCAACTCGCACTTGACCAATAATTGAATTTGTGAGAAAATCAACTGTCAATGTCAATTGGAATTAATGCTTGTCAAAACTCCTGCGGAAATGGTTCATCTTCAATAAGGATAAGCTGTATTTATGTGTGAAATCATTAAATAAAGTAGATTAAAATATTTCTGTTTATTAAGATTTAGTTTAAAATGGCAGTTGTCAAAACTCCTGTATTAAAAGTGATTTTATGTGGTGAATATGGTGTTGGGAAAAGCTCTTTGTTCCGTCGCTTCATCAATAATACTTTTGTTCCTAACTCTGATAGGAGATCGACTTTAGGACTGGACCATTTTGAAAAAGTTTTCCAAGTGGCGGACAAGGACGTTAAGGTATTTAACATCAAATAATCTAAATACGGTCACCAGTCTTCAAAATGACCATGTAATCCACCTACACGCTGTTTCTGTAATGACTTACGTAAAACTGCTTAATTAATCCAATTAATATCACTAAACGAAAATTATACTTTAGTTACAGCTATGGGACACTGGCGGTATGGAAAGAATTGCTTCAGTAACATCAAGCTACTACAAGTTTGCAGAAGCAGCAATTCTAGTGTTTTCCCTAGACAACTCCTCGTCATTTCATATTCTTAGTCAACATCTGTTGGATATTGTCACATATGCTGAGAATGCTAAAATATTTTTATGTGGAAACAAGTCAGACCTAGAGGGAATGTCTCCACAAGTGACAGATGCTGATATTGAAATGTTTTGGTAAATATAATGCTCTATATACAAGTCTCTTGTATATATTGTCCCCGTAGAGCGAAAACTCACTAAGTCGAAAAATGGCCAAAATGAGTTATTAATGTCACTAAAACAACTTTTTTTTTCTCTAAATATCTGTTTGACAATCAATTCTGTAGCTGTCTTAGTTTCCAAGTTACGAAGTGTGAAAAGTGAATAAATCTTGCTTTTGTTGCAGCCGGGAAATGCGAGAAGTCACTAATATTTTTAATTACTTTATAGAATTCAAATCTAATGTATTCGTAGGCATTTTATTAAAATAAAGTCACTATAATGATTTATTGAGTTTTCTAATTCAACAGTTTGTTTCGATACTCGAATGCGAAAATGAACTAACTGGAGATAGTGACTGCTTACTCATTACTGTTAAATGATTATGTAAAATACTACCAGAGCGAAAAATTATTATCTCAACATAAATACTTCTTCTTTAATAAAAATAGTTTAAGAAAATGATTATGAATATTAATTAAAATAATTTAGTTATTATTTGTATAAATTCGACATGCGTCCTTACATTTAGTTATATGTCGCTCATGAGTTAGTGACTTGTTCGCGGGCAGAACGACGCGTGCGTCGCGTGGTTACTTTTATAATATAACCCACCACACTCTGCTCCTTTGTTGGCTGAAAGCTGCTGTGACATTTTTCCCGATGACAGTGTTTAGATCAGAAAAATTGGTATCTTGTCACAGACACCAGAATCAAAAATCTAGTAGAAGAGTTCAGTTCTTCTTCTATTCGAATTTTCTCTGACTCATGCGTTTCATGGTTTTCCGACAGTGAAGATGATAAACGTAATACGAAGAAAAGGCGTGTGTACGAGTATGTTGCAACGTCGTCTAGAGAGAGAGCGATAGTGACGATTGTCAGAAATCAAACTTGAAGAAGATTGATCGTAGCGATGATGATGAACCAACCTCAGGTGCCTATTTTACCGTCTTGCAATTCTAATTCTAATTTACACTATAGGCAGTCAAGATTCAACAGAGCAGCCAATTACAAATGCTGCTGAAAATAATGAACCTACGCGTTGGAAGAAATGTGATCCTAGCGAGTGGAAAAAAAAATATAGTTACTTAAATCTATCAAACAAAACTGTTTGCCTTATTTGGGTAAAACGGACAACACCATGCCAGCCAAGCAACCTAAACCTATAAAATGCTTCATTGAATGCCGGTATCAGTGCCATAATAACTTTTCTGACGAAGATAGATATAGGATTTGTCAAGCATACTGGCAAATTACCGATTTCAAAGCACAAAAACAACTTTTACTTCAAAAATGGTGACTCAACGTTTAAAAACTATGAAAGTTGGTATTCGTAGCCAAAAAACCGATCTGCTTGCTACCTATGAATATTATTTTGATAAAAATGATACTTAAATACCAGTCTGAAAAGATTTAGTCCTAAAGACATTGTGTATTTCAATTGGACCTGTCATTGACGCCCTAAAATAGAAAGAAGAGTTGGGTGTATACCAAGGAAAAGATAGGCTTGTCATTTTTTACCCCTAAAAAGGCTTATGCATAACATGACGTTAACATAATATAACGTTATGATAGTAATGTACGTCCAGAACGTTTGAAAAAAGGAAGAATGAAGCACAAAAAGCTAAAGAATCGGACAAAATGCGGTCTATTGTAGATGACAACCTACCTTAATTATGCAATCTACTCTGCATACTAGTTAGTGGTATTTTATATTGCACTAGAAAGTAAAACGTCCAAAATTATACAATACATACAGCTACACCTCCTAATGAAGCATACTGTATAACATGGTATGAGATTAATGGCAAAAGAGGCAGTGTTGACATTGCCTGTGCCATAGATTGGTGGTTTACTCAGATACCAAAACAAATTAAAGAAATCACTATGTATAGCGAGACATGTGCCAGGCAACATAGCATAAGTATAACGGCGTATTTGGCACATTTAATACAACGAACGGATTTGCATCTTGAAGTAATCGAACAAAAATATTAAGAGAGTGGTCACACCCATTGGAAGTGGATTCTATGCACAGTGCTACAGACAAAGAACAAAGACACACCCCTGAGTATTCTATTAGATGTTCAACTAACTACAAGAAAGAGGAGACAGTAAATAATTTTGCACAATATAACAATCCTACTGTTATGGGGCCAATTAAGTTTTAGTAAATCAACAATTCTATAAATATGCTACACACACTACACTGCTACGAAATACAAAAGATAAAAAAGATTGTATTTAATCATCAAAATCAATCTACTTCGTCTTCGCTATCCTCGGTAATGTCTGGCTCCGAAATCATGTCTATTACATCTTTGCTTGTGGGTAGAGACTGATACCAGAAATTTAACTCTTGTGGAATTATGCCTTTGCCAGATTAATTGTGCAGGTCCTTCTTCTTTGCCTCTGTAATGGGCAGTGGCGAAGAATATGCGTGTTATAGGTATTTAACTCTTTTATCAGTTCTTCTTTTAGAAAAAGTGGTAGTAAAAACATACTACTTGATTTTGATGATTAAATAAAATCTTTTTTATCTATTGTATGTACCATATTTATAGAATATTGATGATTTACTAAAACTTAATTGGCTTACAATAGGATTTTATTATGCAAAATTGTTTTATTATGCAAAATTATTATAAGAAACATTTTTGTTAAAGGGTCTGTATTATATACAACTCACATTTTGTACACCTAGCAATTAGGTCCATATCACCTAACTTGAGATGTTTTCTTAAAAATAATTTTATGACTATGGCAAAATTCACTAACTCAGGGCGAAAATTAACTATTTCGTACCTAGCTCAAGTGGTTTTCAAGAGAACAAATAATTAACTTGTGTTTTCTAAGTTTCTTAGTAATTACTCACTTTTTATTTGATACTGAAATGAAGTACATATAATAATATAAACTTTAATATATTACCTTCTAAATAAAACTTAAAGAATCGAGATATGCACTGCCATGCTAAAGTTATAGAATTTTGTATTTTCCAAAACTTTAACGCTCATTATCTCAAAACAGGTTTTTAGGACTTAGTGATTTTTCGCTCTACGGGGACGATATGTTTGTTAATGCTTTATCAAAACAGTTGAGCTTGTTAAGGTAAAAAAATAAGTGTCTAATCACAAGTAAGCTATATCTATGTATCATTTCCTTCCACTTAAAAGATTTTATCAGTGTAATAAAATGTAACTTTGTATTACAGCGAACAATGCCATAACCTCATTAGCACCACATATAAGACATCCTGCAAATCTGGCAAAGGTGTGGATGAGATGTTTGCTGACATTGCCCTACAGCTTGTGGAGTCAAATCGGTCTCGAATAGAGCTCCAAACTCTTGACCATGAGAGCTTCAAGATATCACAACCGGAGCCAACTGAAGAATCTTCATGTAGTTGTTAATTGTCACATGCTATTTTTAATAAACTGCCTCATTATTTGTTTGCCTAGTTTAAGATTGAATGTGTGATGTGCACTGTAGCTATGTTGATCAATGTATTATTGAAATTAGTAGATAGCTGTTATTATTATTGAAGAAGTGGTTATATGTATTTTTGCTACAGGTAATATATAAACTGTAGTTTCACTTAAGCATTTTTTTAATTTAGTGACTTTGTTGAGTATACTATTTTCAGTTGAATTATCATATTTTAAAGTTATTCTTGATAACAATGGGGCATTCTTGATGACAATGGGGCATGAAATTTCCATAAAAAATGATGAATCCATTATTCATTAAGTATTATTAGTTGCTCTCAACTTAATAGTATTACTTTATATGTAAATATACAAATTGTTATTACCCTATTTTATCAGTAACAGAATTTAACGACTTAATTATAATCTCATCAATACTTGTAACAAGTACATTCATATTATGTTTCATACACTTAATTATCTTTATAACAAGTATGAAGTGATAATTTAAAGCTTTAAATTATTTACTTTGCCCATCCATAAGTGGCTTGATTTATATTATTTAGCCTGTAGAAAATGTAATTGTACCTATGTTCTAATTTATAGCCTTTTCAAATTATAAAATGAAACAAATTAAGTTATGTAACTTATTCCAATCTATATTTTTTTTTAAACAAAGCTGTGGCTAAAAAATCAATAATTTTTAACATACCTAACATTTGTATTATGATGTATGCCTAATTACACAGTATGTTGACATTTACTTTGTTATTTATGTATATTTTTTGCAATATATTTTAAAAATAATAACTTTCTGTATCATTTTATTTTAAACTTTCATTAATTCCTTCAACTAGTAACATATCTAACTAGTACATAACTTAATAATATCTATCACAAAATTTTGATTCATTTTGAATGAGAACAATATAAGCAAAATACAACATGAAATTAATGAACAATATCTACTCTATTACTTGCAGATTGGTTAGAAAATAGGCAACTTTGTCACTGCCTAGCCAGATCTTAGTGTCTTCCTAAATCCTAAGCTTGGTAATGTTAATGCATTGATACATATTCTTGTGAATTAATGCTGAGACCACTGGATAGTTTTGATGTCAACCCCCTCTTGCACCATTTCCCAAAGGGGACTCATTTCTCTAAGCCTTTCCACATGTTGGATTGTCTTCTCTGCGGTGTAATCTACTTCTTCTTCTGTCGTAAATCTTCCGAAGCCAAATCTAAAATGATGAAATTTGTATTGGTAAAAATTATCATTAAGTTATATGACATAAACAATACGTAAATAATATACCTCTAATAAATAATACACCGAAATGATTAGTTTAACATGATTGAAAAAGCTAAAAATATATTATTGCCTTCATTCCTCGTAGTGGAAATGTTGCATAACATTTAGTCATCTACATGTTAATATGCTAATTTTATGGAATAACAAGAATTTTGACAATAGGTAATGATAAAATCAAACATAAAAATGGCCAAGGTTAGACACCTTTGCTACTGATAAATGGTTCAACTATTAACTGGTTAGTCCATGAACACAGTTATTATTGTAGTATGTTTTGGTATATGGCACAGTATTTAGTGAATTTTAAAATGAATGAATGCCTTGAATACTACAACAAGTATTCAAAGTTTTTAAATCCCAATGCAATAACAAGAGAGTGTTATAAGTTTTACATATCTGTGTGTCTGTCTGTATAGTAGCTTCTGAAGGGATGAACCAATTTGGCTATGTACTTAGTATTTTTTTTAAAGATTGAGTGTGTTATATATAAAAAACTGATCCAAAATAAAATTACAGTCAGTATGAAATAGTGAATTTGTTATTATTTATTATGTAATGAATGGTTGTTGTTTGAAAGGGATTGTAATAAAATACAAACATTGTAATAAATTTGTAGCAGTAATCATTAATTCAAGATAGCTGCCATGGCCAAATGTGGTGTTGTTTTGTTTTTTTTTTAAATTTTTATTTTACATTAGTTTATTAAAATATGAAAACAAAGCTGCACCTCACATAAACTATGGTTAATGTGGCTGCACCTACCACCCAAATCTCTATTATCTATAAGATAGTTCACTCTCTAAACTCTGTATTACCTGATGGAACTGTGTGCCAAATCTTCATCTGTACCAATAGCACGCAGCACATATGAAGGTTCCAGTGATGCTGAAGTGCAGGCAGACCCACTGGACAGAGCAATGTCTTTCAAAGCCATCAACAGGGATTCACCTGTAACAAGAAATATACTCTAGTAATTTTTTTCTAATATTTGCATTTTATCAACAAGTAATGTGTTTTCTCAGAAAATTATATGATAAAAATGCAAAAACCAGCTCTGCTTCCTGTAAAAAAACCATTTGGAAAACTTGTTATCACTTTACTCGACTGCAAAGGAAGTAAGATATATCACTTACCTTCAACATATGCAAATGATAAATTAATACATCCAGAGTATGTATGTTCGACATCACCATTTCTTATTACATGTGTGAGCTTTGAATATATTTTGTCCAGGAACCTCTGTGACAGTTTCTCTATCCAAGCATTGTCATAGGCCATCTCACGTTGAGCTATTTCACAGGCAGCTCCTGAAAACAATAACATACTTTCTGAATTCCTTCCGTAGCATATTATGCAATGGCAGCATGCACAGTTGATTATTAATATTTTTTGTATATATTATGTACTGTAATAACCACAGACAACATAAAATAAAGGATATGGAACACCAAATAAATTGCGTCTATAGTTGCGGCAAATCAGCACAACTGTTATACAACAACTTTAATGCTGTGTAATGCAAATTTAGAATTTTCTGTTTCAGGAATAAAGATCTGTCGTCTAACACAACATTTACACTGGTTAAAAAAATAATGCTGTGCAAATCTGAACCTTATCATTTTGTAATTAAAGACTTGTAATTGTGTAAGACATTCTAAAGATTATAACTGTATCATACAATTTGCTGTATCAGCTTCTAAGAAAAGAAGTAAGTAAGCACCACCTGGTCTGTAACAAAACATTTAACACAAACTACTCAACTCTATAGATAGTCCCCTGTATGCAAAAAAAAATGACTAGGCAGGTACTATCATTACAAGATTATGCTTCATCATATTTGTCAACCATTACCTAGGCCAACTACAATAGGTGTAGGTACTGTCCCACTTCTCATGCCCCTCTCCTGCCCTCCTCCACTCTGGATTGGCTCCACACGCACTCTAGGCCTCCTCCTTATGTACAAAGCGCCGATTCCTTTAGGTCCATAAACTTTATGACCAGATATTGACATAAGATCAATGTTCATCTTATTTACATCCAATGGCATCTTCCCTACAGCCTGAGCAGAGTCGGTGTGAAAGAAAATCTTCTTGCTCTTGCATAGTGCTCCAATTTCTGTTATGGGCTGCTTTACTCCTGAAATATTATCATAAAAACTCTTAAGTATATTCCTTAATCTTTGATGGGGTAGACAACCTTTAGAAGGCATTTTGTGCATTAAGTATAGGAAAAAGGATTAGTTTATCTTATCACAGTGTTGCTTAAAGTAAATGGTTATTGATATCAATTGATGTTAATATCCAAAGAATAAATATAGCAGTTTTTTTTTAACTAGGTAGCAAAAGTTTTTTTATGTATGTATCTAAGCGAAATCAGATGCATGGCTGGACAACTTAGCTTGAACTACCAATATTTAGTAAAACTAGTAGTTTTCCAAATAGACCTTGGAAACTTATTTTCTTGGAACATTTTTAATACTGATTTTTTATGATCTCATCATCATCATCACTCTATGATCTTATACATATCTAATCTAAGATATCTGGCATCTGATAAATGACTGACACTTCATCAAACTGGGGAACAACAATGCATATTATACCAAGTTTCTATAACATTTCAAAATTTTTGGTCTCTGTACGAGTTTACAACATTGAATCTTCTAGGCAGACAAAAGCAATCATTTGCTTAAAGCCATAATGACCAGTCAATACAGTGACTTTGTTGTCAAATGTAAGCTACTTACCTATTTCATTGTTCACAGTCATGATAGATACAAGGCTTGTTTCAGGAGTTAGCGCCTTTTCTAGTTCCTCCATGTTAATAATACCATTTGCTTGTACTGGTAGATATGTCACTTTAAATCCTTCCCCTTCCAATGCTCGGCAAGAGTCTAGCACACATTTGTGTTCCTAAAATGTTGCAAATGTTATATTTTAGCTGAATCTGGAGAGATCATTCATATAATTTATCATTTATATACAATTTCCACATAGTAATAAAAATTATAGATTTATAAAAAAGTGACTGATATTTAATCTAAATACATAGTTGGTATGAATTAAATATACCAAATTATCTTTGACAAAGTATATAAGTATGTTTGATAAGACTTGCATGAAAAGTTATCTTTGCACTTACAATCTGAGTGGTAACAATATGCTTCTTTCTAGGTCCATAAAATCTTGCCACACCCTTTACAGATATATTATTAGACTCTGTGGCTCCTGATGTGAATATAATTTCTTTTGGATCAGCTCCAATGAGGTTAGCTACTTGTTCACGTGCCTTTTCCACAGCTGTTTCACTTTCCCATCCATAGGCATGTGTCCGTGAATGTGGATTACCATGGTAATGCACAAGGTATGGAAGCATGGCATCCAGAACTCGTGGATCCTGTTAAATTATAGCAAAAACAGAGTAGGTTATAGGTATATAAATATGGTGGCAAGATACATGTGTAGTTGATAATGAATTTTTGTTTAGTATTTTATTAATAATTTAGGTAGGTTTATAATTACCACAGGTGTAGTTGCCTGAGCATCAAAATACAATGGTCGTCCAGTGTCTTCATGTATTACTGAATACTTGTTATTTTCTTCTGCAAAATACCCAATCTCATGTTATTAAAGGCCAAACAATATATTGCATAAATAGAGTTCACTATAATACGAAAAGGATTAATAAAGTTCCGGTTTCTAATTTGTTGGTTATATTAGTACGCGTATAGGCGATGCATATTACGATGTAATACTGCATTTCGCATTAGTTGTAACCTGAACAAACAAGCTGAATATATTATAGCAAATTTTGGTAACCAAAGGTGTATTTAAACGAGATATCACTAGAAATATTGTTTACTTACTCGAGTCGGAAAACAACCGTTGTCCTTGTACGGTAATAAGAATTTCATTAAATTGAGCCCGAGATAGCCCTTTCGCAATGTTGTTGGAAAATATGGGAACTAAAGTACTTGCTAATCGGAACATTTTGATGGATATTTGTTTAAAATGTATTCAATACTTTCAATTATTTTTTGCTTTATTTCTCCATTTTATCAAGTTCTACCACAAAGTCAGTGTCACTGTGACATTCAGTCAGCTGGTGTTATTTTTTTCACCATAGAGTAAATAAGGTCGCAATTTGTCCAAGTTAGTTCACATTCACAATACAAAGACCACGAATCAGAATAAAATCGTGGTGATTACATCCTCTTTGATTTTGTGTTGTTTATATTTGTTTTCCCCCGAGTTTACTTTCTGCAAATTTAATTTAATGCAATTCTAATATAATATCTGTACAACATATGCTTCCATTTATTGTCTAGCACAACCTTATAATGGTTTATTTACATTTCCCCAACCATTTGACCGAAGAAGAGTTGATGTTGCAAGCTAAGTATCAAAAACTCAAGAAGAAAAAGAAAGCGCTCCAGGCTTTAAAAGCCCCTAAGCAAGAGCCTGAAAAGCCTATTCTTCCTAAACGACCAACAGAAGCGAGGGATGCGCGTGAAATCGCGCGAAAACTTATTAAAAGTGGGGCCATTCAAGCTATCAAAAGTCCACCAGCTCAGCCTCAAAATGCTTCATTTAAACGTCCCAGAGCAGGTAAGTGTAATTATAAATAGCTTATTATTGCCCTTACGAGAAAATATTCATAAGTAAATAAATATTCCCCTACGAGTAATTTCATGTGAGTAAGTTTAATAACCTAACCTATAACTTCATTTGATTTGCAGGTAGAGAAAGGAAACTTAGTGGTTCTGCAGGAGCAACTGGTGGTGTAGCTTCGTATCAGCCATTTAGTGCATCGCAGGAGCCTCCTCCACCTGAGGATAAGCCTTCTCCGAGAGTCAAGTATCTTTATGACTCGTTTGTAACGGCTCGGGAAAAGTAAGTATAATAAAGCTTTTACTTTTCAAATTTATAAGTTATTACTACTAAAAAGATACATAACAATATATTTTCGGCTGTATTAAGCTGAGAATACAGGCTTATGAAAAATTACTATTAGAATCGCATATAAGGATTGCTTACTATGATCTAAAGAGTTTATCCCTAATCCTACTATATCCTCTAATTTCAATATATTATTTTAATTTAGCTGACTTACCAAAAATTCTAACAACTTTGTTTATCTTCATGTGTCTCTACACTTGGGTGGGCCTTGACCTCTTTTACTAGTTCAGTAATAAAAAGTATTTCTGAACCAATTTATTTTCACAATATGTGATTGGCTGGCCTATAAACCCTCCTCTTATATTTCCTCAGGCTAGGGACTGGCAGCAAAGTGTGTACCCTCACAGGTAGGGTTAAGTTGTTGTCCTTTTGGTCTTCTTCTTCTTATTATGAGCAAAGTAGCCAAGCTCTGGTGTCACGAGTTTTCAAGCAGCCCCTAGGCCTCTGACTTGGCTTAACAACTGCTAGCACTAAGACTAAAAACTGGGACCTACATTTTAATGTGTCATCCAACCCATGGTAGCACTTGGATAAAAATCACACTTTTTAAAAGACAGTCCTGTGCATAGTCATCCATCCAAAGACTCCGCATCGATTGTTTCTTTATCTCGATGATTGCTTTGGAATCCCTTAGTTAGCTGAGCTTCAGGCGCTACTGATGGTATTCTTATCTGGGAAACAGTAAGCCCTCCCTGCATAGCTTAAGATGCATTGCATTTTTTCAGTTTTGTGTCGGATTATAGTGAGCTCTTGAAGGTTATAGGGCTTTTATTTGTTCTCTTCCTTCTCTAGGAAAATGATTCCTTGTACATCATATTGTCTCATATACACAGATTATTTGGGTAAATATTTATTTTATAGCATGTATAAGTCTGTTACTCAAAAATAATGTTTTTGAAATTTGAAATAGCTGTGTTACCAAATATGAATAATTTATAACAAACAAAAAAATATAAATTGTTTATTATCCTGGATTAAAAGTATGTAACACTATCATAAATGTCACATATTAAAAACTAATACTAATCAAATACCTAATGATATTAGATGCACTGTAAATTCTCACATGTTTTGAAATGAAATGAAATGAAATGAAATAATTAAATGAAATGAAATGAAATAATTTTATTTGCGTAGCCACAGGTAATATAAAAACATGGAAAATAATATAAAATGTCCCTTGTAGGCTACCGCATATGCGGTGTGCAAAAGGTCAATTAATTAGTTAGGTAATTTATAAGTTAATTGTACTCCACTATTATTTTACAGCTAAGCAATGATATTTAAAAGAAATGTCAAAAGATTATAAGTATACAATATCAAAAAAAAAAAAAAAAAAATGTAAATACAATATCTAACAAAAAAAACTAGCTAACTGGGTTGGCACGTCGACCCGAATCGGATCTTGGCCTCCGATACTAATAGACGCCACTGTTCTCGGTCCTGTGCCTTCTCCTGCCACTGTGTGACCTGAAGATTGCGCAGGTCTTCCTCCACTTGGTCTATCCAGCGATACCTGGGTCGTTCAACCGGTCGACGACCGCTCGCTCGTGCAGTGAAAAAAAAAAAAAATAATAATGTCAATAATAATAATAATGTCAATAATAATAATATGTCAAGGTTTTTTATAATGTCAAAGTTATAGTATTTACAAATAGTTATCAATTGTTTTATAAAATGTCATTATGAAACGAATCATATAATAATGTATATCAGTTAAATTTTAATTTCAAATTTTAAATTTTAAATACAATTAGCTTTTACATTTCATATAATTATCCAAATCATAATAACATTTTTTTAATAAATAGTCATTTAATTCTTTTTTAAATGCACGAAATGGTAGCTTCTTGAGTGCCTCGGGTAGTTTATTATAGATACTAATAGCCATGCAGTATACATTTTGTTTACTTAGTTGTAGCCTAAAATTTGGAAATGCAAGTTTGTCTGTTCTATATGATGCGTCAATTTTCCTTCTATTTGAGGTTTCGAAGCAACTATGTTTATTATTAACTACAAATATACACATTTCTTTAATGTACATACAAGGCAGTGGTAAGATTTTGAGTTTTTGAAATAGTGGTCTACATGATACCTTATTTGAATTTATGCCACAGATAGCTCTTATGCATTTTTTCTGAATTTTAAATACCTTATCAATGTTTACAGAGTTACCATATATAATGATCCCATAATTTAGCACCGATGACACATACCCATGATAGGCACTTAATGCTGCTTTTTCAGATGCCACTTGTCTAAGCCTTTTGAGTGCAAATACAAATCTGAGAATCTTTTCTCGTATCATTTCACAGTGATCTTTCCAATTTAAATGTTCATCAATTTGGATACCTAAGAACTTTGTACAGCTTACTAAATTAATTTGGTCATTATTATAAGAAATATTGAGATTAAGTGTACTAGTTTTATAAGTTTTAAATTGCATTACATTTGTTTTAGAAATATTAACTCTAAGACCGTTTTTATCAAGCCAAGCTATAATGTCACTTATTGTATTATTTATGTCATACTGTAAATTAATGTTTTTACTACCTTTTATTAATACAGTTGTGTCATCAGCAAATAGTATGCATTTGTGAGTCGTTATGTTAGGTAAGTCATTTATATATAAAAGAAATAGAAGGGGGCCCAGTATACTACCCTGGGGCACACCACTTCTGTTTACTTTATATTCCGACCTATATACTTGTTTCTCAGTAGAATTTAATTTTACAATTTCAGTGCATTGTTTCCGGTTATTTAGATATGTTTCGATCCAGTTGAGAGCGGTCCCTCGTATGCCATATTTCTCTAGTTTTATTAATAAATTTCTGTGATTGACATAATCGAATGCTTTGCTCATATCAAGAAAGTCTGAGACAATTGGCGTTTTGTCATTAAGACATTCTGTAATTGTTTTTACAAGATGAAAGCACGCTAGCGTGGTTGAACTTTTTTTCCGAAATCCAAATTGTTCCGATTTCAAAATTTTGTTTATTTCTAGAAATTTATAGATTCTATTATACATTGCTTTTTCTATTACTTTCGATAATATTGGAATAAGTGTAATGGGACGGTAATTATTCATATCTGTGTCATCTCCCTTTTTGAAAATAGGTTTTACAACTGATAACTTAAGTTTTGTTGGGAAAATACCTTGTTCAAATGAGAGATTTATTATATAGCTAAGGACATGGCTCAAATATGGGGCGCACAATTTAACCATTTTCGTGCTAAAATCTAAGTTAAATGAGTTTTTATGTAAAAAAGCCTATTATAGTATTAAATTCTTCCTAAATGATAAATAAGTTGTGTCAATGTGAATTAAATACTTACCTACTTGCTCATGTCTATAAACCCTTTGGGTAGAAACTAGCGGAATAATATTTTATTTAGTTTAGTTATAAGTTTTTTTATGACATCCAATATATCACCTATTGTACCTGGTTTCATAGACAATAAATAATTAATTAATTCATTCATTCATTTATTCAAATAACATGCACCTGCTCGTCCCCGGTGCAAAAGTGCCGATCACCCTCGCTGCATTACCACACTGAATAACTATGGTCAACCTCTGCACTATCCTAAATTGAATTAATTATTTCTAGGGAAGAACAACAGAAAACTCCACGTCACCCTGCAGCAGGCAGTGAAACTCCATCACAGACCCCAAGCCACGGCTGCATCCTACAAGTGACTGGGCCAAGAATTAGTGAAGAGACTATAAGACGCCGCCTGGCAGCTTACGAGTTCACTTTCACGCAGGAGAGTGATGACGACAAGTAAGCTCTGTTACTTTCGTTTTTATTCTGTTTCAGATTGACGACCTCGTTGACCTGCCAATCAGAAAATGCCGGGTTCGATTCCCGGCCCGGCCAACATCTTTGTGCTTAACTAAATTTGTTGGCTGTGGGTCTGGGTGTTAAATATGTATCTATATAAAATATGTATGTATGTATATGTAGTATATCAGTTGTGTTAGCTACCATAACACAAACTAGAAATGGTTCAGTATGGGGTTGGTTAACCAGCCTTGTGTGAAAAAATAAATATGTGTGCTTGGACCTGTACAATGTGGATTGTGAATGCCTAAGATTTTAACTAGGAGTAATTAAAGAGAAGTAGATTTTTTCTTATTTCAAATGGATTTTTTACTATTTTATCAAAAAAACCTAGTATTGTTGCTTGACAACACAGACTGAATCTAGCTGAAAACTAAAACAAAATCTGACTTGTAAATAATAAAAAAGGAAACTAAGTTACCAATGCGTTTAGTCGGATGGGTGGGCACCTTTGCACTGGGAACAATCAGGGGCAGGCTATTTATGTGGTGTTAAGTAATTATAAATTTGACATATTATTATTTGATAATTTAATTTAAATTATTTGGCGAAATGTAAACAAACATGGTATAGTTCTGAAACCTTAAGAAAACATGAGACATTGGTTCCATGTTACCCTATTTCATTTGTATCGCCAATCATCAATACAGGTAGGCTTTTGTAGCTCTCAGCTCTAACAAAAAGAAATAAATTTATACTTATTTTTTAATTTCCAGAGCATTCCTGACATTCGACAACCCGGACGCAGCAGGGCAGGCTCACACGGCTCTGGACGGCCTGGATGAGGGCTGGCGAGTCTCAGTGGCCAGACGCCTGCCCCAGCAAGGCACCTGGGCCCCATCCTCGCCTCGTAACGCCCCGGCCAAGGATGCCAAGCGCACGCTACTAACATATGATGATATCTTTGACTAGAATAATGAAGGTACTATGTTTTACCTCTTCAACATAAATCCCGAGAATATTGATGGGCAATAAAAAAACAGTCCACTGTTAAATACATAACAGAAATATAGTAAATTTAGATCTCAGTGCGCTTACTGCGTATTTAACACCTACTTTTGCCTTATTTGACGTGATATTTTGCCATGTCTTTATTGCTAGGACAAGACAACTTAAGTTTTAGCGCCTGAATAAAATTAACACTGTTACTGCATATAAACAAAAAACTGTTTTCATTTTGATTGTATTTGGCATTTGCTCACTTTGTAGTAATTCTTTGTCCTGAATTATATATTAGCATGAACGATCACTACAATTATGTATAATATGATATTTTAATTCAGATAATATATACGATATCTTTATTGTTTTCGTATTTTATAGTTATTTAGAAAGGTATGACTGTTTTGCGTCATTAATGCATGGTGAATTATGTGAGCTAGGAAGATACTTTAATCAGCAAATTTAAATAAAGCTTAGCGGAAAATAATACCGCAGCAAAAAGGAAGTAAATTTTATTTTTGCTGTAAATACTGGGGTTTTTATTTATTTAACAAAACTCATGCATGAATTCTTATGATTTGTGCCCTAAGCGATGACTTTTGAAAAATCTATAAATTAAATTTTATCGTTATAAACCATAGATGGGTAAAATTATTATTAGGTGGGTAAAAATGTACCTAGCTAATAGACCGTCTAAAGAAGCTAGCTTATAGAATTTCAACTTCTTACATTAGGACTTAAAAATTGCTGTCTAAAATATGGATGTGATGATATAAACTCCTTCTATTTTTGGAGTTTTATAAATACTGAAATCGTACAAAATAGTTTCGCATTCTATTTTGTGTGGTAATCCATAGTATATTATAAAATACCTAACAACAGTCAGTGATTTACAAAAAAATATGTATTTTCCAATTATCATGCATTTATATTCCTGTTAAAGTAGACACAGTGCAGAATAATAAGGAAAATAATAATATTTAATGAGTAACAACTACAATTATATTGTGCCAGTATAAAAATATAAGTTTGCTTCGCTATTTACTTGACGGTTTGAATAATCTTCGGTAGAACGGTTAAATACCATATTCAAAAAATGATTTTAGTTATTGGGTTATATAGTTTCAATAATTAAAAAAGATGTAGCAAGAAATGATTATTATACACGAAGTCTACTGTTCGGAGAAACATTACTAATACAAGAAGTGAATAAATACTTCACTGGAGACTAATCTTAAACGCCTCTAATTAGCTACTGCGTCTCAACACCACGTAACATCGTAATAATTATTGAGAAACCTGTTCATAAAGACAATGCAGTAATTAGATAATACGAAAATGCAGACACGGCTTAAGGCTCAACAAAATAATAATCACAGTTTATAGAAATTTGCTAAAATAGCAGGCATGTCTAAAAGTTTTTTTTACGATTTTAGTTAATTACTAATAATTACAAAAAAAACAATAAGTATGTGTAAAGTATTTATTTTATTAGTCAACACCATGGCGATGCTATTATACAATTTACACTAACATTTAATTTGAAATAAAGACAAATTAGCTGCTTAAGTTTCCAGGTTGCAATAAACAATATTTAAAACAAAGAAAGCATTGAAATATAAAACAAATACTATGGTATGATAGTTAGGTAAAAAGTTTTGGTTCTCTTGTTTGTGCATTAAAATATGTTTGGGAAAACTTTCAAAAACGAATGCAAAAAGTAATTTACGTAATAATGTTTGTATAACCGGCTATCACTTACGTTTATTTTGTCGGAATTTGCCCGACATGTTTCAGCACAATCAGTGTGCCATTCTCAAGGGCAGGAACACAGCCAATGTATGTATGCACGCGACGACGGCTGCGCCTGAACTGTCAGCTTCACCGACTAATGATCCCTGCGGGCCGCAGCGCGCGCCTCACGCGCCGCGGCTCGCTGAGCTCGCTGTGATGTTGCTATTGCAGCCGGCGCAGGCGTTCCCGGTGGATGGTCTTCCTCTTCATCGCTCGAACCATTTATGTTTAAAAATTGTTGCTGCGTTAGTGGGTCGGTGCATATAATGCTGACGGAATCCTGGGGCGTTTGTTCTGCTTCACCACGGGCACCCAACAAACTAAGGACCGGTCTCCACGCTGGCGCCAGTGTCCATCCTCGATCTCTGTTAAAATTAGGATGTCGGTCAATCTCAATGGCTTCTCGTATTTTCCTTGGAACCAGAAATTTCTCCTTAGATAAGACCGACACCTTATCAAATCGAAGGTAATGGCTCGCCTCCTCGGCGTGTTCTGCCAACGCAGATTTAGCTGTGTCCCTGTTCTTTACGCTTCTGATGTGCTCCGTCAGTCGAGTGGAAATATTCCGGCGAGTCTCCCCAATGTAACTCTGGCCACAATCACATGGGATTTTGTACACTCCCGGAACATTAAACCGTTCACTGTCTTTCGGTGATCGCAGCATCTGTCTCAAACGACTCTGCGGGCGGTAGATGGTTTTCAAGCTATATCTCCTTTTAAGGTAAATACCTATCCTGTCCGTGACACCTTTGACATAAGGTAGGTAAATAGGAGCTCTATTCACCCCAACCGGTTTCTTGCGATCAGTACAGCTTGCCCAACGTAAACTTTGCTTCCACCTGTACCCATTTTTCTCTAGCGCTTTCCTCACATGTTCGAGCTCAGCATCAATGTACTGTGGATGGCACAGGCTCAGAGCACGGTTAATTAGCGACCTCGGGACTGATGAAAGCTGAGCGGGATGGTGATGCGACTCAGCATGTAAGTATCTATCCGTGTGCGTCGGCTTCCGGTACACAGATTGTGACAAAGTACCCTCTGGTTCACGATGAACGCACACGTCCAGAAACGGCAACACTCCCTCTCTTTCTTTTTCTACAGTGCAAAGTATTTTGGGATGTATTGCATTGAGATGTGTTGTAAAACCGTCAAGCTTTTCCTCAGCAATTACCGCAAAGACATCATCAACATAGCGCCACCAATAGCGCGGTCTCAACGAACTTTCCTGAAGCGCAACTCCCTCAAACCACTCCATAAAAATATTAGCAACCACAGGCGCCACCGGCGAACCCATGGCAACACCTTCTATCTGTAAATAGTGTTCACCTTTCCACATGAAATATCCACTCTTTAGGCAAAACTCTGTCCATTCTAAATATTCTCCGGGAAGATCCGAGTTACAGAACAAATTCTTAATTATCTCTAATGTGTCATTCACGGGAACATTTGTAAAAAGAGACGCTACGTCAAAACTGACCATAATCTCATTTGGGAGTAATTTTACCTTCGACAAAAGATTAACAAAATGTCTCGAGTCCTTAACATAGGAATCAGTTTTACCGGTGAAGCCTTGCAACACGGTTGCCATAAATCTAGCCAATTTGTACGTAGGAGCGTCTATTTGACTTATGATAGGTCGTAACGGCCAATCAGGTTTGTGCACTTTAGGTAGCCCATAGATTTTCGGAGAAGTAGGGTTATGGGGACGAAGATCTCCAATATCAGTTTGTCCAGTAGTTTTTAAAAGGTTAATGACTTTAGTAGTAATCCTCGCTGTTGGATTATAATTAACTTTTTTGTAAGTACCCTCATCATTGACTAACTGTTCAATTTTAATTTCATATGCACTAGTATCCACAATTACCGTGGCATTTCCTTTGTCTGCAGGGAGTACTAATAGGTCAGAATTATTCCGCAATTCCAATAAGGCTTTCCGCTCCTCAAAACTAATATTATTCTGTGGAAGTTTCGACCTACGCAACATTGTAGCGACATCCTGTCGTAAACACTCCGCCTCTGTGTGAGGTATTCTATTTCTAAACACCGCATCCTCAATATTGGCGATAATAGACTCCACAGGTATCTTACGAGGAGCGGGGGCGAAATTAAGACCGCGAGACAACGCACACATAGCCTTTTCACAGAGTTGTTGTTGGGAAGAGAGGTTAATGACTTCTTTCGTAGTATGAACACTAGTACTCTGGGGTTGAAACCACCGTGACCCAATTTTGGAAATCTTTTGCTGTTTAATCAGATGACAAAGTTTTTTATCGTGTCTTAATTGTGTGGTATTGTAGATGTTCATAGTCCTAGTATATGACATAGTATCAAGCAACTCCCATAACTCCCTACATAATACTTGCGCTATTTGGAGATGTAACTCATATACCTTCTTGTTTAGGTACATAAGTTGATTTCTGTGGTCAACAATCACACGACGCAACAATTTCTCATTTGCGACGTTAAAGAAGGTTTCAAAATCCCGAATGCACTTTATTGGTTTAATGTACGCGAACTTTGGAATAACACCTTTATCACGACACATCACCACAAAACGTAAATTGCACTCAAGTTTTACGCGTTTAATCCGTAACCGTGTAAATTCCTTTATTTGATTTTGTATTACCGCGCCGTATCGGTTTAAAATCACTGTATTAAAACTTTCGTAAGGCATATTTGAATAATGTTTGTATAACCGGCTATCACTTACGTTTATTTTGTCGGAATTTGCCCGACATGTTTCAGCACAATCAGTGTGCCATTCTCAAGGGCAGGAACACAGCCAATGTATGTATGCACGCGACGACGGCTGCGCCTGAACTGTCAGCTTCACCGACTAATGATCCCTGCGGGCCGCAGCGCGCGCCTCACGCGCCGCGGCTCGCTGAGCTCGCTGTGATGTTGCTATTGCAGCCGGCGCAGGCGTTCCCGGTGGATGGTCTTCCTCTTCATCGCTCGAACCATTTATGTTTAAAAATTGTTGCTGCGTTAGTGGGTCGGTGCATATAATGCTGACGGAATCCTGGGGCGTTTGTTCTGCTTCACCACGGGCACCCAACAAACTAAGGACCGGTCTCCACGCTGGCGCCAGTGTCCATCCTCGATCTCTGTTAAAATTAGGATGTCGGTCAATCTCAATGGCTTCTCGTATTTTCCTTGGAACCAGAAATTTCTCCTTAGATAAGACCGACACCTTATCAAATCGAAGGTAATGGCTCGCCTCCTCGGCGTGTTCTGCCAACGCAGATTTAGCTGTGTCCCTGTTCTTTACGCTTCTGATGTGCTCCGTCAGTCGAGTGGAAATATTCCGGCGAGTCTCCCCAATGTAACTCTGGCCACAATCACATGGGATTTTGTACACTCCCGGAACATTAAACCGTTCACTGTCTTTCCGGTGATCGCAGCATCTGTCTCAAACGACTCTGCGGGCGGTAGATGGTTTTCAAGCTATATCTCCTTTTAAGGTAAATACCTATCCTGTCCGTGACACCTTTGACATAAGGTAGGTAAATAGGAGCTCTATTCACCCCAACCGGTTTCTTGCGATCAGTACAGCTTGCCCAACGTAAACTTTGCTTCCACCTGTACCCATTTTTCTCTAGCGCTTTCCTCACATGTTCGAGCTCAGCATCAATGTACTGTGGATGGCACAGGCTCAGAGCACGGTTAATTAGCGACCTCGGGACTGATGAAAGCTGAGCGGGATGGTGATGCGACTCAGCATGTAAGTATCTATCCGTGTGCGTCGGCTTCCGGTACACAGATTGTGACAAAGTACCCTCTGGTTCACGATGAACGCACACGTCCAGAAACGGCAACACTCCCTCTCTTTCTTTTTCTACAGTGCAAAGTATTTTGGGATGTATTGCATTGAGATGTGTTGTAAAACCGTCAAGCTTTTCCTCAGCAATTACCGCAAAGACATCATCAACATAGCGCCACCAATAGCGCGGTCTCAACGAACTTTCCTGAAGCGCAACTCCCTCAAACCACTCCATAAAAATATTAGCAACCACAGGCGCCACCGGCGAACCCATGGCAACACCTTCTATCTGTAAATAGTGTTCACCTTTCCACATGAAATATCCACTCTTTAGGCAAAACTCTGTCCATTCTAAATATTCTCCGGGAAGATCCGAGTTACAGAACAAATTCTTAATTATCTCTAATGTGTCATTCACGGGAACATTTGTAAAAAGAGACGCTACGTCAAAACTGACCATAATCTCATTTGGGAGTAATTTTACCTTCGACAAAAGATTAACAAAATGTCTCGAGTCCTTAACATAGGAATCAGTTTTACCGGTGAAGCCTTGCAACACGGTTGCCATAAATCTAGCCAATTTGTACGTAGGAGCGTCTATTTGACTTATGATAGGTCGTAACGGCCAATCAGGTTTGTGCACTTTAGGTAGCCCATAGATTTTCGGAGAAGTAGGGTTATGGGGACGAAGATCTCCAATATCAGTTTGTCCAGTAGTTTTTAAAAGGTTAATGACTTTAGTAGTAATCCTCGCTGTTGGATTATAATTAACTTTTTTGTAAGTACCCTCATCATTGACTAACTGTTCAATTTTAATTTCATATGCACTAGTATCCACAATTACCGTGGCATTTCCTTTGTCTGCAGGGAGTACTAATAGGTCAGAATTATTCCGCAATTCCAATAAGGCTTTCCGCTCCTCAAAACTAATATTATTCTGTGGAAGTTTCGACCTACGCAACATTGTAGCGACATCCTGTCGTAAACACTCCGCCTCTGTGTGAGGTATTCTATTTCTAAACACCGCATCCTCAATATTGGCGATAATAGACTCCACAGGTATCTTACGAGGAGCGGGGGCGAAATTAAGACCGCGAGACAACGCACACATAGCCTTTTCACAGAGTTGTTGTTGGGAAGAGAGGTTAATGACTTCTTTCGTAGTATGAACACTAGTACTCTGGGGTTGAAACCACCGTGACCCAATTTTGGAAATCTTTTGCTGTTTAATCAGATGACAAAGTTTTTTATCGTGTCTTAATTGTGTGGTATTGTAGATGTTCATAGTCCTAGTATATGACATAGTATCAAGCAACTCCCATAACTCCCTACATAATACTTGCGCTATTTGGAGATGTAACTCATATACCTTCTTGTTTAGGTACATAAGTTGATTTCTGTGGTCAACAATCACACGACGCAACAATTTCTCATTTGCGACGTTAAAGAAGGTTTCAAAATCCCGAATGCACTTTATTGGTTTAATGTACGCGAACTTTGGAATAACACCTTTATCACGACACATCACCACAAAACGTAAATTGCACTCAAGTTTTACGCGTTTAATCCGTAACCGTGTAAATTCCTTTATTTGATTTTGTATTACCGCGCCGTATCGGTTTAAAATCACTGTATTAAAACTTTCGTAAGGCATATTTGAATAATGTTTGTATAACCGGCTATCACTTACGTTTATTTTGTCGGAATTTGCCCGACATGTTTCAGCACAATCAGTGTGCCATTCTCAAGGGCAGGAACACAGCCAATGTATGTATGCACGCGACGACGGCTGCGCCTGAACTGTCAGCTTCACCGACTAATGATCCCTGCGGGCCGCAGCGCGCGCCTCACGCGCCGCGGCTCGCTGAGCTCGCTGTGATGTTGCTATTGCAGCCGGCGCAGGCGTTCCCGGTGGATGGTCTTCCTCTTCATCGCTCGAACCATTTATGTTTAAAAATTGTTGCTGCGTTAGTGGGTCGGTGCATATAATGCTGACGGAATCCTGGGGCGTTTGTTCTGCTTCACCACGGGCACCCAACAAACTAAGGACCGGTCTCCACGCTGGCGCCAGTGTCCATCCTCGATCTCTGTTAAAATTAGGATGTCGGTCAATCTCAATGGCTTCTCGTATTTTCCTTGGAACCAGAAATTTCTCCTTAGATAAGACCGACACCTTATCAAATCGAAGGTAATGGCTCGCCTCCTCGGCGTGTTCTGCCAACGCAGATTTAGCTGTGTCCCTGTTCTTTACGCTTCTGATGTGCTCCGTCAGTCGAGTGGAAATATTCCGGCGAGTCTCCCCAATGTAACTCTGGCCACAATCACATGGGATTTTGTACACTCCCGGAACATTAAACCGTTCACTGTCTTTCGGTGATCGCAGCATCTGTCTCAAACGACTCTGCGGGCGGTAGATGGTTTTCAAGCTATATCTCCTTTTAAGGTAAATACCTATCCTGTCCGTGACACCTTTGACATAAGGTAGGTAAATAGGAGCTCTATTCACCCCAACCGGTTTCTTGCGATCAGTACAGCTTGCCCAACGTAAACTTTGCTTCCACCTGTACCCATTTTTCTCTAGCGCTTTCCTCACATGTTCGAGCTCAGCATCAATGTACTGTGGATGGCACAGGCTCAGAGCACGGTTAATTAGCGACCTCGGGACTGATGAAAGCTGAGCGGGATGGTGATGCGACTCAGCATGTAAGTATCTATCCGTGTGCGTCGGCTTCCGGTACACAGATTGTGACAAAGTACCCTCTGGTTCACGATGAACGCACACGTCCAGAAACGGCAACACTCCCTCTCTTTCTTTTTCTACAGTGCAAAGTATTTTGGGATGTATTGCATTGAGATGTGTTGTAAAACCGTCAAGCTTTTCCTCAGCAATTACCGCAAAGACATCATCAACATAGCGCCACCAATAGCGCGGTCTCAACGAACTTTCCTGAAGCGCAACTCCCTCAAACCACTCCATAAAAATATTAGCAACCACAGGCGCCACCGGCGAACCCATGGCAACACCTTCTATCTGTAAATAGTGTTCACCTTTCCACATGAAATATCCACTCTTTAGGCAAAACTCTGTCCATTCTAAATATTCTCCGGGAAGATCCGAGTTACAGAACAAATTCTTAATTATCTCTAATGTGTCATTCACGGGAACATTTGTAAAAAGAGACGCTACGTCAAAACTGACCATAATCTCATTTGGGAGTAATTTTACCTTCGACAAAAGATTAACAAAATGTCTCGAGTCCTTAACATAGGAATCAGTTTTACCGGTGAAGCCTTGCAACACGGTTGCCATAAATCTAGCCAATTTGTACGTAGGAGCGTCTATTTGACTTATGATAGGTCGTAACGGCCAATCAGGTTTGTGCACTTTAGGTAGCCCATAGATTTTCGGAGAAGTAGGGTTATGGGGACGAAGATCTCCAATATCAGTTTGTCCAGTAGTTTTTAAAAGGTTAATGACTTTAGTAGTAATCCTCGCTGTTGGATTATAATTAACTTTTTTGTAAGTACCCTCATCATTGACTAACTGTTCAATTTTAATTTCATATGCACTAGTATCCACAATTACCGTGGCATTTCCTTTGTCTGCAGGGAGTACTAATAGGTCAGAATTATTCCGCAATTCCAATAAGGCTTTCCGCTCCTCAAAACTAATATTATTCTGTGGAAGTTTCGACCTACGCAACATTGTAGCGACATCCTGTCGTAAACACTCCGCCTCTGTGTGAGGTATTCTATTTCTAAACACCGCATCCTCAATATTGGCGATAATAGACTCCACAGGTATCTTACGAGGAGCGGGGGCGAAATTAAGACCGCGAGACAACGCACACATAGCCTTTTCACAGAGTTGTTGTTGGGAAGAGAGGTTAATGACTTCTTTCGTAGTATGAACACTAGTACTCTGGGGTTGAAACCACCGTGACCCAATTTTGGAAATCTTTTGCTGTTTAATCAGATGACAAAGTTTTTTATCGTGTCTTAATTGTGTGGTATTGTAGATGTTCATAGTCCTAGTATATGACATAGTATCAAGCAACTCCCATAACTCCCTACATAATACTTGCGCTATTTGGAGATGTAACTCATATACCTTCTTGTTTAGGTACATAAGTTGATTTCTGTGGTCAACAATCACACGACGCAACAATTTCTCATTTGCGACGTTAAAGAAGGTTTCAAAATCCCGAATGCACTTTATTGGTTTAATGTACGCGAACTTTGGAATAACACCTTTATCACGACACATCACCACAAAACGTAAATTGCACTCAAGTTTTACGCGTTTAATCCGTAACCGTGTAAATTCCTTTATTTGATTTTGTATTACCGCGCCGTATCGGTTTAAAATCACTGTATTAAAACTTTCGTAAGGCATATTTGAATAATGTTTGTATAACCGGCTATCACTTACGTTTATTTTGTCGGAATTTGCCCGACATGTTTCAGCACAATCAGTGTGCCATTCTCAAGGGCAGGAACACAGCCAATGTATGTATGCACGCGACGACGGCTGCGCCTGAACTGTCAGCTTCACCGACTAATGATCCCTGCGGGCCGCAGCGCGCGCCTCACGCGCCGCGGCTCGCTGAGCTCGCTGTGATGTTGCTATTGCAGCCGGCGCAGGCGTTCCCGGTGGATGGTCTTCCTCTTCATCGCTCGAACCATTTATGTTTAAAAATTGTTGCTGCGTTAGTGGGTCGGTGCATATAATGCTGACGGAATCCTGGGGCGTTTGTTCTGCTTCACCACGGGCACCCAACAAACTAAGGACCGGTCTCCACGCTGGCGCCAGTGTCCATCCTCGATCTCTGTTAAAATTAGGATGTCGGTCAATCTCAATGGCTTCTCGTATTTTCCTTGGAACCAGAAATTTCTCCTTAGATAAGACCGACACCTTATCAAATCGAAGGTAATGGCTCGCCTCCTCGGCGTGTTCTGCCAACGCAGATTTAGCTGTGTCCCTGTTCTTTACGCTTCTGATGTGCTCCGTCAGTCGAGTGGAAATATTCCGGCGAGTCTCCCCAATGTAACTCTGGCCACAATCACATGGGATTTTGTACACTCCCGGAACATTAAACCGTTCACTGTCTTTCGGTGATCGCAGCATCTGTCTCAAACGACTCTGCGGGCGGTAGATGGTTTTCAAGCTATATCTCCTTTTAAGGTAAATACCTATCCTGTCCGTGACACCTTTGACATAAGGTAGGTAAATAGGAGCTCTATTCACCCCAACCGGTTTCTTGCGATCAGTACAGCTTGCCCAACGTAAACTTTGCTTCCACCTGTACCCATTTTTCTCTAGCGCTTTCCTCACATGTTCGAGCTCAGCATCAATGTACTGTGGATGGCACAGGCTCAGAGCACGGTTAATTAGCGACCTCGGGACTGATGAAAGCTGAGCGGGATGGTGATGCGACTCAGCATGTAAGTATCTATCCGTGTGCGTCGGCTTCCGGTACACAGATTGTGACAAAGTACCCTCTGGTTCACGATGAACGCACACGTCCAGAAACGGCAACACTCCCTCTCTTTCTTTTTCTACAGTGCAAAGTATTTTGGGATGTATTGCATTGAGATGTGTTGTAAAACCGTCAAGCTTTTCCTCAGCAATTACCGCAAAGACATCATCAACATAGCGCCACCAATAGCGCGGTCTCAACGAACTTTCCTGAAGCGCAACTCCCTCAAACCACTCCATAAAAATATTAGCAACCACAGGCGCCACCGGCGAACCCATGGCAACACCTTCTATCTGTAAATAGTGTTCACCTTTCCACATGAAATATCCACTCTTTAGGCAAAACTCTGTCCATTCTAAATATTCTCCGGGAAGATCCGAGTTACAGAACAAATTCTTAATTATCTCTAATGTGTCATTCACGGGAACATTTGTAAAAAGAGACGCTACGTCAAAACTGACCATAATCTCATTTGGGAGTAATTTTACCTTCGACAAAAGATTAACAAAATGTCTCGAGTCCTTAACATAGGAATCAGTTTTACCGGTGAAGCCTTGCAACACGGTTGCCATAAATCTAGCCAATTTGTACGTAGGAGCGTCTATTTGACTTATGATAGGTCGTAACGGCCAATCAGGTTTGTGCACTTTAGGTAGCCCATAGATTTTCGGAGAAGTAGGGTTATGGGGACGAAGATCTCCAATATCAGTTTGTCCAGTAGTTTTTAAAAGGTTAATGACTTTAGTAGTAATCCTCGCTGTTGGATTATAATTAACTTTTTTGTAAGTACCCTCATCATTGACTAACTGTTCAATTTTAATTTCATATGCACTAGTATCCACAATTACCGTGGCATTTCCTTTGTCTGCAGGGAGTACTAATAGGTCAGAATTATTCCGCAATTCCAATAAGGCTTTCCGCTCCTCAAAACTAATATTATTCTGTGGAAGTTTCGACCTACGCAACATTGTAGCGACATCCTGTCGTAAACACTCCGCCTCTGTGTGAGGTATTCTATTTCTAAACACCGCATCCTCAATATTGGCGATAATAGACTCCACAGGTATCTTACGAGGAGCGGGGGCGAAATTAAGACCGCGAGACAACGCACACATAGCCTTTTCACAGAGTTGTTGTTGGGAAGAGAGGTTAATGACTTCTTTCGTAGTATGAACACTAGTACTCTGGGGTTGAAACCACCGTGACCCAATTTTGGAAATCTTTTGCTGTTTAATCAGATGACAAAGTTTTTTATCGTGTCTTAATTGTGTGGTATTGTAGATGTTCATAGTCCTAGTATATGACATAGTATCAAGCAACTCCCATAACTCCCTACATAATACTTGCGCTATTTGGAGATGTAACTCATATACCTTCTTGTTTAGGTACATAAGTTGATTTCTGTGGTCAACAATCACACGACGCAACAATTTCTCATTTGCGACGTTAAAGAAGGTTTCAAAATCCCGAATGCACTTTATTGGTTTAATGTACGCGAACTTTGGAATAACACCTTTATCACGACACATCACCACAAAACGTAAATTGCACTCAAGTTTTACGCGTTTAATCCGTAACCGTGTAAATTCCTTTATTTGATTTTGTATTACCGCGCCGTATCGGTTTAAAATCACTGTATTAAAACTTTCGTAAGGCATATTTGAATAATGTTTGTATAACCGGCTATCACTTACGTTTATTTTGTCGGAATTTGCCCGACATGTTTCAGCACAATCAGTGTGCCATTCTCAAGGGCAGGAACACAGCCAATGTATGTATGCACGCGACGACGGCTGCGCCTGAACTGTCAGCTTCACCGACTAATGATCCCTGCGGGCCGCAGCGCGCGCCTCACGCGCCGCGGCTCGCTGAGCTCGCTGTGATGTTGCTATTGCAGCCGGCGCAGGCGTTCCCGGTGGATGGTCTTCCTCTTCATCGCTCGAACCATTTATGTTTAAAAATTGTTGCTGCGTTAGTGGGTGATTTTAACAGAGATCGAGGATGGACACTGGCGCCAGCGTGGAGACCGGTCCTTAGTTTGTTGGGTGCCCGTGGTGAAGCAGAACAAACGCCCCAGGATTCCGTCAGCATTATATGCACCGACCCACTAACGCAGCAACAATTTTTAAACATAAATGGTTCGAGCGATGAAGAGGAAGACCATCCACCGGGAACGCCTGCGCCGGCTGCAATAGCAACATCACAGCGAGCTCAGCGAGCCGCGGCGCGTGAGGCGCGCGCTGCGGCCCGCAGGGATCATTAGTCGGTGAAGCTGACAGTTCAGGCGCAGCCGTCGTCGCGTGCATACATACATTGGCTGTGTTCCTGCCCTTGAGAATGGCACACTGATTGTGCTGAAACATGTCGGGCAAATTCCGACAAAATAAACGTAAGTGATAGCCGGTTATACAAACATTATTCAAATATGCCTTACGAAAGTTTTAATACAGTGATTTTAAACCGATACGGCGCGGTAATACAAAATCAAATAAAGGAATTTACACGGTTACGGATTAAACGCGTAAAACTTGAGTGCAATTTACGTTTTGTGGTGATGTGTCGTGATAAAGGTGTTATTCCAAAGTTCGCGTACATTAAACCAATAAAGTGCATTCGGGATTTTGAAACCTTCTTTAACGTCGCAAATGAGAAATTGTTGCGTCGTGTGATTGTTGACCACAGAAATCAACTTATGTACCTAAACAAGAAGGTATATGAGTTACATCTCCAAATAGCGCAAGTATTATGTAGGGAGTTATGGGAGTTGCTTGATACTATGTCATATACTAGGACTATGAACATCTACAATACCACACAATTAAGACACGATAAAAAACTTTGTCATCTGATTAAACAGCAAAAGATTTCCAAAATTGGGTCACGGTGGTTTCAACCCCAGAGTACTAGTGTTCATACTACGAAAGAAGTCATTAACCTCTCTTCCCAACAACAACTCTGTGAAAAGGCTATGTGTGCGTTGTCTCGCGGTCTTAATTTCGCCCCCGCTCCTCGTAAGATACCTGTGGAGTCTATTATCGCCAATATTGAGGATGCGGTGTTTAGAAATAGAATACCTCACACAGAGGCGGAGTGTTTACGACAGGATGTCGCTACAATGTTGCGTAGGTCGAAACTTCCACAGAATAATATTAGTTTTGAGGAGCGGAAAGCCTTATTGGAATTGCGGAATAATTCTGACCTATTAGTACTCCCTGCAGACAAAGGAAATGCCACGGTAATTGTGGATACTAGTGCATATGAAATTAAAATTGAACAGTTAGTCAATGATGAGGGTACTTACAAAAAAGTTAATTATAATCCAACAGCGAGGATTACTACTAAAGTCATTAACCTTTTAAAAACTACTGGACAAACTGATATTGGAGATCTTCGTCCCCATAACCCTACTTCTCCGAAAATCTATGGGCTACCTAAAGTGCACAAACCTGATTGGCCGTTACGACCTATCATAAGTCAAATAGACGCTCCTACGTACAAATTGGCTAGATTTATGGCAACCGTGTTGCAAGGCTTCACCGGTAAAACTGATTCCTATGTTAAGGACTCGAGACATTTTGTTAATCTTTTGTCGAAGGTAAAATTACTCCCAAATGAGATTATGGTCAGTTTTGACGTAGCGTCTCTTTTTACAAATGTTCCCGTGAATGACACATTAGAGATAATTAAGAATTTGTTCTGTAACTCGGATCTTCCCGGAGAATATTTAGAATGGACAGAGTTTTGCCTAAAGAGTGGATATTTCATGTGGAAAGGTGAACACTATTTACAGATAGAAGGTGTTGCCATGGGTTCGCCGGTGGCGCCTGTGGTTGCTAATATTTTTATGGAGTGGTTTGAGGGAGTTGCGCTTCAGGAAAGTTCGTTGAGACCGCGCTATTGGTGGCGCTATGTTGATGATGTCTTTGCGGTAATTGCTGAGGAAAAGCTTGACGGTTTTACAACACATCTCAATGCAATACATCCCAAAATACTTTGCACTGTAGAAAAAGAAAGAGAGGGAGTGTTGCCGTTTCTGGACGTGTGCGTTCATCGTGAACCAGAGGGTACTTTGTCACAATCTGTGTACCGGAAGCCGACGCACACGGATAGATACTTACATGCTGAGTCGCATCACCATCCCGCTCAGCTTTCATCAGTCCCGAGGTCGCTAATTAACCGTGCTCTGAGCCTGTGCCATCCACAGTACATTGATGCTGAGCTCGAACATGTGAGGAAAGCGCTAGAGAAAAATGGGTACAGGTGGAAGCAAAGTTTACGTTGGGCAAGCTGTACTGATCGCAAGAAACCGGTTGGGGTGAATAGAGCTCCTATTTACCTACCTTATGTCAAAGGTGTCACGGACAGGATAGGTATTTACCTTAAAAGGAGATATAGCTTGAAAACCATCTACCGCCCGCAGAGTCGTTTGAGACAGATGCTGCGATCACCGAAAGACAGTGAACGGTTTAATGTTCCGGGAGTGTACAAAATCCCATGTGATTGTGGCCAGAGTTACATTGGGGAGACTCGCCGGAATATTTCCACTCGACTGACGGAGCACATCAGAAGCGTAAAGAACAGGGACACAGCTAAATCTGCGTTGGCAGAACACGCCGAGGAGGCGAGCCATTACCTTCGATTTGATAAGGTGTCGGTCTTATCTAAGGAGAAATTTCTGGTTCCAAGGAAAATACGAGAAGCCATTGAGATTGACCGACATCCTAATTTTAACAGAGATCGAGGATGGACACTGGCGCCAGCGTGGAGACCGGTCCTTAGTTTGTTGGGTGCCCGTGGTGAAGCAGAACAAACGCCCCAGGATTCCGTCAGCATTATATGCACCGACCCACTAACGCAGCAACAATTTTTAAACATAAATGGTTCGAGCGATGAAGAGGAAGACCATCCACCGGGAACGCCTGCGCCGGCTGCAATAGCAACATCACAGCGAGCTCAGCGAGCCGCGGCGCGTGAGGCGCGCGCTGCGGCCCGCAGGGATCATTAGTCGGTGAAGCTGACAGTTCAGGCGCAGCCGTCGTCGCGTGCATACATACATTGGCTGTGTTCCTGCCCTTGAGAATGGCACACTGATTGTGCTGAAACATGTCGGGCAAATTCCGACAAAATAAACGTAAGTGATAGCCGGTTATACAAACATTATTCAAATATGCCTTACGAAAGTTTTAATACAGTAATTTACGTAATCGTGAGATAAAATAACTATGTCACAGTCCGTTGTAATCTTTACGTAAAATGAAGTGGATTCGGGTTTTAAACCTTGTTTCAATTTAATAAGAGCATCGGACTAACTATTGTACCAAAGAAAATACTGATGCTAAAATTTTAATTTAAAATCTCTATAGGTGACATATATAACAACAGACAATGATATAAATATCTAGATTGTAGATGGCAAGGCCATGAGTGATATGGACAGGCAGTCCAAGTGTCTGTCTACATCACTCATGGTCTTTCAACCGGCTCTGGTTGCAAAAACTCATCGCTGAATCACTCCAAACGATTTCCAGTTACATATTACTCATCCTTACACTTCTCATTAAACTAGGTACGTATAAGTACAGTAGGCTATCGGTTCTCGCGCTGGACACCCAATAGCAAACTCGCGAGTCAATTCGTTCGCTTACGTATTTACATATAAAAGCAGTCACTGCTGTTGACCTTTCATTATACTGCATTCGTCGTGCTCATTTCTTTGTTTCGTGTAATTTGTTGTAAAAAAAGAAATATGAGTTTGAAGAACGTGATTTTTGTAGTTTTATTGGCTGCCAGCGTCGTAATGTGCATGCCTAGAGACAGCACGGCGGTGCACGCCAATAATGATATAGTTCACGATACCGAGTCGCAAATCTCTGCAAAGACAGAGAATGCAAGTCACGCGGAAAACGAAGGTAACATTTTCTTTTTTTATCTTATTTTGAGTAGTTTAACTTGATTTGGAACGTGCATGTTGGATTGCAGCTGTGGTTTACAGCAGTATGGCCTTGAGATTTTTTTTCTGTATTCTTTAATTGGATATTGAAGGATTTCCTCTATTTTGAAAGTTTACTGCTCAATATTTCAATTATGTGATTTTATACGGATTCATACTTAAAGTCGTGATTATCATTATTATTTACGCAGCTCAGTTAGGTTAAGAATTGTACCTGCTACCTAATTAAAATCTTGTCACGCCATATTATGTACATACTTGATTTCTAGACGTACGTTAATGATTACATTATATATGCTGATTAGGGGTCAATTACTTGAGGTTTAGCGGATTTTATATTGTGGCGTGAATGTTGTAAGTTAATGTCTACTAACTATAACTGGAAGTTTATTCCATAGATTTTATGCGTTAAGTTGAGCGATTGAATTTCTGACTAAGTAATTTAATGAAATAATCATTTCAGTTCCAGAAGTGCTCATCCCAGGTCGCGTCGGGTGTCCTCATGATGAAGCGACTGAAGATGAAGTTTGCCTAGAACATTGCTTACCCAAAGGATACTCCTACGGATTGTGTATCAGCAAAACTT
This sequence comes from Mellilla xanthometata, assembly GCA_035578125.1. Classification (NCBI taxonomy): domain Eukaryota; kingdom Metazoa; phylum Arthropoda; class Insecta; order Lepidoptera; family Geometridae; genus Mellilla; species Mellilla xanthometata. The sequence continues at coordinate 7,081,141 of JAPUBQ010000024.1, forward strand.
GTAGCTGCATTTAAATTTAATTTAATTTACAACTATGAGTAATTAAAGACTTTTCTATTTTTATAAGTGCTTTTATTTTACCAACAAAACAACCTAGATTCTAAGCCTTAATTAACGGTCTCATTTAGACTTAATAATAATTTAGCTACACAGCCCATTGTACTTAAATAAAGTTTAAAATTATAGATTAAAATAGAGGTTCGTTGTGTAAAGAAGACAGCAGAAAATACAAATTCGGGGCATCGACTGTGGTCTATCTCCCTTATTAGTTCACCGGGGTTGTCCATGGATACATGGGTATACATAAAAATCATAGGTGTCGACTTTTTGTAAAGTACTGAGAACTGTAACGCTCGACTTCAATTACATTTTATTTAATTTACATAAAGTACGTAACAGCTATTGTTCTAACATACTTATGCCTACCTACAGCTGTGTCCTTAATTACCTACGTAAAACGTTACATAATATTGCTTACTTGGACTTCTCACAAATTCCTCTAGAAACGATTTGGTCGAGAGCTGGTATTTGAGCTTTAGTATGAATTTTATGAGGGCAAATCACGTCAGCCTCCGCTTTTATTTGGTTCCAGCTGTACTCCACATCTTCTTTGTTCGTCAGTCGTGAGCATATCACGAATCTGATGACGTATCTTTCGCGGAAACTTCCCGCTACCATAAATACTTTTTTCTTTTCGGTTAGGTTTTGTAGCAACTTCTTCGACATTATATCTCCGTCCTTCAGCCTGAAGCAAACCAAACCCATCGAAGGTTCCGGCTCTACTATGAATCGATCGTCAGCTCGTACCAAATTAGCGAAATGCTGGGCGAGGGAAATTTGCGTCCGGACGTGGTTCCTGAGACCTTCGGCACCATATATTCTCATAACTGTCCATAGTTTCAACGATCGGAATCTCCGTCCGAGAGGCATCTGCCAATGTCTGTAATCCGGGATCTTCGTGTCGGTTTTTACGTCTTCTAAATAAATTCGCTGGACATCGAAAGCTTTGACAAGGTCATATGCGTTCTTTACCCACATGGCGGAACAGTCGAAGGTTACCGGCATCCACTTGTGGGCGTTCACGTCAATGGAGTCTGAATATTCGATGCCTTTCATCAGGTGTCTGTATTCGGGACACATGAATGCGGCACCAGCGTACGCAGCATCCACATGAAGCCACACATTGGCTTCATTACAAATTGGCCCCAATTCGTATAATGGGTCAAAAGCACAAGTCCCCGTAGTGCCCAAATTGGCTATGACGTAACACGGTATCAAACCCTGAGCTCTATCTTCTTCCATCGCTTGCTTCAAAGTTTCTCCGCGGAGTCGTCCATTGGAATCCGCTTTGAGTAATCTCATTTTCATAGATCCCAACAGTCCGGCCTTTTCTACAGAAGAGTTACATTGATCTGACGTATACGCCACTAATTTAGGTTTGATTTCGTCTTCATCGAGTTCGGAATTTTCTTTCACGAGTCTGCTCACAGTCTTTTCTTTGGCGACCAGTAAACCAACTAATGTGGCTTCACTTGCGGAGCCCTGTTAAAGATAAAATATTTTGTGAAAAATATTTCGAGAACTAGATAAACATGTATGTGTTCAACTTTCACAAATAAAAGAAATACCTGTATGACGCCACCTCCCGGTCCTGAAGAGCAGTTGAGGAATTCTTCAGGTAGTCCCAGCAGTTTGCCGAGCCAGTTCATTGTCACTACTTCCAACTCGGTGCATGCTGGGCTAGCCATCTGGAAATATGCAAATTAAATTGTTCATTTTTTTCCCAACTGATTGATTTGCATTTGGACCACAGCTCGCTTGGTGTTAAGCTACGCTCTGATCTACGACACGCTTACTATAGAGTACGTGTTCAATCTTTACAATGTTGATATTGTAATAATCGTATATCATAATAGGAAGCATCTTTTCAAGATCGACTAAATGAAAGAAATTCCTAAAACTGTTTAACATATAAGTACAAGCAAAAGTTTATTTACAGAACGTAAGCTGTAGATACATACCCAGCTGAAGCCCACGACGGCCAGACCGTCGCACAGTAAGCTACCAATCATGCTAGCATAAGAAGATCCCGTGGGATAGAACGCGTGGAACCGCGGGGAATGCCAGTGAGTAACCTGAAAATATAACAGAAATATGATAAGCATCAATATTTGATTTCTCTATCGTAGGCTAGAATTTGTCTTGTCAAATGGTTCTGAAGCAATTAGCCATACTAAAACCATGGACCGAATGTATTATAATAAGAGCTCTTATATTTCGATTGATTTGTTATTAATCGTAACAAATTCTATGACAACTTGCTTGAAAGTTTGTATTTGCATACCTACATACACATTTGTTCTTTCTTCACGCTCCAAACGGCTGAACCAATTCGCATAAAAGGTATGGAAATTCGTAGTATACTTTGAATTAACATTTGTCCCGGAATTACTCGAGTACCACCGCGAGGCGCAGCTAGTGGACGAATACTCTAATCGCTGCCTTATCAACAGTGTTTTACTAAATAGTATGTAGTAAGATGGACCACACATCAAAACAAGGGTTGTATGCGCCTCTGAATGTTTCTAATAGCAACTATTTTCACTGTAGTAGTCGGATACTTACACCAGGCAATATAGTTCTATCGAAGTCTTTCATTACTTCGGTCCAGTCCTCAGGTTGCTCAGGTGCTGTTTCCGGCAGAGCTTGGAGAAGGTAGCCCGGCTCCACTGATGGCAGGACATCCCTGAAATCAATGACTTATATGATCAAAGTGTGGAAGAAGTGCCTACGGTCTTTTACTCGCAGTTTTAGTATTAGCATTGACAAATAATTATGATTCTGGTATTAGGTACATCGCTTAGCACTCTTGGTTCCTTATCAAAAAATCTTTAAAGTTTACGTTAAAAGTGAAAGAATAAATGTAAATGAAGTGAATAGAACAAAATGTTTTGAACTGGAAAATTTCTGTTGTCTATTTTCTTTATGGGTTCTTTTCTATTCTTTAAGTGATTATCAGTTAGCACGCGTGGGCTTATCGGCGTTTAAGGAGTGAGATAAATATTCGTTAATCAAAAAAAATCCTATGTGAATACTTATTGCACCAGTAGCTTCTGAAATAGTAATTGGTTAGAATACGGGCTCATCCTGAAACTAATTTCTGTACTCGATATGATATTTGCGGTTATGTATTTTCTACCTTATCGTAAATAACATAACAGTTAGTAAATATTTTAGTTAGGTCGTAAAGCTGTAGTGTAGTGTCTGACACTTAACTAAACCTAGTTCCCAGCATAACATTACATAATAGCTTAAGAAACTTAAAAGGAAGTCGAAGTATGGAATGGATGTCTATCTAGCTCTAACTCCGAAAGCAATCTGGATTAGTAGGGTATCATAAACTTTTGATAAATCATCATTTTATTTTTAGGTACTATTTGTAATTAATATATGTTAGTAACGATTTCAGTTTTATGATCATCATGTATTACATATAAATATCCTTTTAATATTTTTTTATGTAAATTAAACCTGCTACTTACTTATTGTGATGGAAGAAAATTATATCTGTACCTAGGCTACTACCCCTGTGATCCGAAACCAAATCGAGAAAAAACAAAAATATGGTGTGCTTATATCAATTTTTTTTCAGTTCACAGTGCAAACACCACACATGAGTATTTCAGATTTTATTCTATTTATAATGGTTTCCGCAAAATAATGTTAGAACCAATAGGCTAGACTATACCTATTTTTAAGTTTAATGCTTATCAAACCACAGGCATGCCTTCCAGATACGTATAAGTACTTTCTTTAAGTATTTACTTATCAAATTCAAGAAATATGCTTTCTTAGTTCCTATCCTTTAAATGAAAAGTTTTTATTTTTACAAGTAAATGTGGAATGTTCGACGTAGTCAATAATGCGACCAAACAAACAAAATTATACTGCGCTCGTAATATAATATTGTATGTAATGTGAACTTGGCGAGAAAATATTTTATGCTTTTATTAATAACTTCTAAATTGTAATAATAATAAGGATACGTTATGACGAATAAATGTTATTCTATTATATTCATTTATGATCAAATAAATGGGCAACTGCGAGTCGAGAGAAGAAAAAATGCCACCAGGAAGTTCAAGACTCCAGGATAGTGTTCCAATTAAGGGTGGAATTGATTATACTACTTGACCATTGCATAGCTGAGTGGAACTCGATGGAATTCTCTTCTATCTATGTATTATTGAGTCATCAGTCATGCCCTGATTATTCACTTGACTGCATTTAAATAGCGTATAGACGTTAGCGTGTTTAATTTGTATGCCTAGCGCCATCTATTAATGGGTGACATAGTATTAATTTTACAGATTTGTTAGTGTGTGTTTCGCACTTAGTAGGCTATTTTTGCTGTGGATTATATTGGATTTTATCAAAGACAAATTAGGCAATTCGCGTAGAAAATTAGAAAATATAGGAAAACTTTCGTTATTTGCTTTCTATGGTTAATTTGACGACCTCGTTAGCGTAAAGGTTACCATGCCGGAATCAGAAGGTTCCGGGTTCGATTCCAGGCCCGGCCAACATCTTTGTGCTTATCTAAATTTGTTGCCTGTGGGTTTGGGTGTTAAATATGTACTATAAAAAATATATATGTATGTATATGTAGTGTATCTGTTGTGTTAGCTACCATAACACAAACTAGAAATGGTTCAGTATGTGTGAAATGAGTCCTAATATTTATTATTTTTTTAAATATTATTTACATTTCGAATTACATACCCTATAACGTTTTACATAACTGTCAGCTGACAAGGACTATATTATCGTTTCAATTAAAATTTAAATAAAAAACATGTCGCAATTGAGTTTGGGTTTGGTAAATTACTTCTGTAGTCTTTTTAGAGACGCTATTAAATTTAAGCTTAATTGAAAAAAAAGTAGCTGATTTATTTATTGGCGTTCTCAGTAACGCTGTTAAAAAAAGCCTGTAAGGTCTTCGATTGTTTTTAAGGCTCCTTTAGGAGAGACGTTGAAAGAATAAGTAGAAATTTCAAAATATATGAAAATGTAAAAACTAAAAACAATGTTTTTTGAAGATTTGGTGTAATACTTTCTATTTTGTTGCTGTTTGAATTGGTATACCTATTTCTTTTGTACTTCTAGGAGTACATATTTTAATGCATATGTACAATTAAACTGCTTTCTCCCTAAAACAATTTCTAGTCCTCCCTCAAATAAGTTTCTACAAGTATTGAGAAATAAAACTGAGTTTCATCACTGTTGGCGTATGTATCAATGTTGTAGGTAGTTGTCAATTTAATAATTTTATCTATACTGCTGCATTCATCACACATTACAAGCCTTAAACTGAATATCAATATTATTTAATGCAGAAATGGACAATAAAAAAATAAAAAACCGACATTCATCAAAAAAATGCTGATCCGAGTGCGATAATAATAAATAACCTTTCCTTTCCAATAAAACAATTAGTTAATCATAATTAATAGCGAAGTTATAAGGATACAAATTTAATACAAAACAGCACAGAGACAAATTGGGACTCTTCTCTTTTAGAAGTCGAGCAGTTTCTTTAAAACCACGATTTGATTTTTAACCGTCTGTTAAAAATTATGAATAGCTAGAAATAGCTTATGCATGAAAATGAATAAGGAGCTATATTTTCTTTACCTAGTGCTTATTAGAAAAAAAATAATCATAAGCAATATTGGAAACTACTTACCTATCTCTAACATTCTCGACATAATCCGCCAGCATGTCAATCGCCGCCCTCCCGAACTCACGAAACTGTTGAGCGTCCATTTTTCACCACAAACACTACACTTTGATCGGTCACTTTATTCAAAACAAATAAGTTCTGTACAAAATGTTTTTTTATTATTATTGAAATAAACACTTGGATCGAGAAGACGATCACTGAGACAATGGTAAGAAACCTGCGCGGGAGGTGCCTTTATAGCCGCAGAGCAGCTTTCTACACGGGCTGTGCGCTTGCGCAGGCGCACAGTTACCGAAGCTACGCTATAATACAATGTTTAACTCTGAAAGATCTTATTATCGCTATCATTTTTGATCTAGTGAACAGTCTTTAAATTAACAGAAAAAAAAAATTCATCTGTCCGTATATTTGTATGTACTCGTACATTGTACATATAAGTATTTATAAAGATATCATAAAGGCTGTAGTTTTGATCTCATTTTAACAAAACCACACGTTTTGAAGAAAAATAACCAGTTACTTGTAGAATTTGTAATTAAACAAGAAACTAATTATTTTTAACTTATTTATTTACAAGAAGGTTCTGTAGGTACCAAAAATACCCTTCTGACTTGCATAATGTTTAATACTGTCTAGTAGAGATTGTAAACATGGTAAAGCATTCTTCCCGGTAATTAAAAATAAAGTATCTAACAACCTACTCAAACTTACGAGAACAGACCTACGCTTGATGGTCGCTATCATTACCGGCCACTGCGACCTAAATTATCACCAGCACAAAATTGGTAATACAGATAGCCCCCTGTGTCGGGGATGCATGAAGACAGACGAGACTGTGGAACATGTGCTGTTACACTGTGAATCTACAAGCCAAACAAGAGAGAAAACCGGACTAGCAAGGGAATCTCAACAAAACACGACGCTATACTCGGACGCCTCCTGTATTAATAGAAGTACCACAACATCTGACGCAATGACAGTGGAACAGGTATGCCAGCGACCCAAGACCGTGCTCCGCTATTTTAAGGAGCTTGGATGGCTTGGGTAGGCTGGTAGGGGGAAATGCACAATATGCCTCTTGCAGGTTGTCAGTGCAGGTCTGATCGCCCCCATCATAGAATAAGAATAAGAATACTGTCTAGTTTTTTTATCGAATTGTTATAGCAAAATTACTGGTAGGTACTTTCGTTCTTTGTGACCTAGAGACATATTACATCATCAAAGAAAATTACACGTATCACGTAAAAAATACCTATGCCCGAAACTATAAACAAATGTAACATACTCGTATTTATACTCGTATGTTTACAGTAAGTATAGATAAAATTTGATTCCTAAAGCTTATATAATTTTAATTTCATGTAGTTTCTTAAAGTAAATTGATGTCATATGTCTTATCAAAAAAAATATGTATATGCAATAAGTTTATATTAGGTTATTTATGCTTTTTAAACAGTTCAAATATCAATATTACTGTATAGCTAGGAACTAAACACTGGCATTGTACATATCTCAAGACTTATGCAAAAATAAAGATTTTTTGAAATTGAAATTGAGTTATAGATAATCTTAGAGTGGCGTATCAACGACCAATATGCTGTCCATTTTCTCTTTTATATAAAAACAAAAGTAAGTACGAGATATTTTACATAGGTATAAACAACTGGCTGCGTAAATGTATTACCCAAAGCTTATTATAGAACCTAAGCTAAATACGGATATTATAGAACCTGACGTGGTCGAGACGAGTATTTTTATGACGAGTGTATTTAGTAAGACCTCGATGTTGTTTTTGGATTTTCAAAAACACATCTACATTCGCGGTATCGGCCGAAACGACAAACCAACTATAAAACCTTACCTCCTTAAAAGGCTATAGAATTGTAAAAATATCATAATAGAATAATTGGCTAAATGCGAGTCATACATTTAAAAATAATGGCAAAAATCAGACATCACGTGTATTTTATGGGATACTTCCTATCCTTGAATTTTTATTTAGTAATTTATTTTTAAAGTTTACTCTTTAATATATAATGTAAATGTTTAAAAATTCTACCAAATGTTTAAAAATCAAATACCAAATTTCAGCTCTCTAGCTATCACGGTTTATGAGATACAGCCTGGCGACAGAGAGAGACAGCGGAGGCTTAATAATAGGGTCCCGTTTTTACCTTTAGATACGGAACCTAATACAAAATGCCGCTTCGGACACATTCCCTAGTTATCTTGATCTCGTCAGCAATCCGATGTTGTTTGGACTAGTATTGACTTCATATTACATGCTATTTTTAACATTTTTATTTTTTTTTAAGTATTGTTACGAATAAGTTATACCGTGACTAATGAGTCTTTTATCACTCAAAAATGGTTTCGATTAGGTATCAATAAAACAGTTCACTTCCTTATGCTCATACTTGTGCCTACTCCACTATAAGGAAAACCAATTAAGTAGATACTGCATTATTATTTAGGTATTGCATAAATTGAAATATACTAGTTCATATACATAGATTTAACTTAGATTGCACTTATAAAAATCCTGCCCCTGTTAATGTTTTCTAAAAAATGCAAGTGCGACTGGATTCGAACCGGTCGGCACGGTACGCAAAAAAAAAAAACAACAAGGCCTAAATCCTGGTTTTACTACCTATTTATATTCGGATGATGCGAAGAGGCCGCAATTTTGAACCAATTTTAACAGCACTTGGTATACTGGCTCTATGAGTTTGAACATAATTCAATTAGTTGAACATAGGCCAATTAGTTGTCGAGATGCGAGTTTATGATGTTAAGATATCGAACGAATAATGTTGTAAAAATAGTTTACGCCATGTCTAAGTTCGCAGGACCAACATGACATTAATATGTCATATGACATTAATATACCATTAAATTACTGACACAGCCTTAGATCTTAAGCCCAACGCACACGACGCTTGTTTTGCTGCTAGATAGCTTGCTAGAATTTGCCGCTGGGTTCGAAGTTGGCTGTGGCGCTGGGTGCGCTGATGGCTCCCTTGGTAGGTTGGCTTCACACGGTGCTTGTCGCTAGGCGTGCATCGAAGTGACGCACCCATTAATTCTCGATATTAAATTGATTTCTCAAATTGTGAAACTTGGTTGAGCACTCTTTTGCCGTCACGGTTGGCTTTAACCCCAAAACTGCGTTCCTCACTCTATCAAGAGCCTCAGTTCGAAGACGCTTGTTGTGGTAATTCGGAGTATTTGTTGCATACAAACACGGTTCTTCTTTGTATGCGTCAATTAAAGCATTAATTTGCTCCGGAGACCACCTTTGCGACATATTTTTTCAACAACAGAGCACGAAAAAAAGAGAACACGCAAGCAAGCCGTCACGAAAAATAGCACACGTTCTATCATCGACAGCCAGCACGCAACCACGCTGCAGAGCCAGCAGTGACGTCACTTTCTCGCAGCGATGCCAGCAGAGTAGCCAGCAGAGGGCCCCGCAAGCAATCCAGCAGCAAAACAAGCGTCGTGTGCAGCGGGCTTTAGACTCTACTAGGAACAACTCAGTTTTAAACCTAAGCGAGATTTGCTATTACTAACCATTTACCTATGTTTTTCATTAGTGTTCAATCCGGGGTGTAGCGCACTGCAGCCCAATTTTGAGCCGTCGAGCCACAATCGCTCATTATTTGCTAAATGCATATTTTTTTTAAGAAGAAGTAAATAAAAGTAGTGGCAATTTAATTAGCTAGATACTTATTTTCTAATTAATTTTATTTAGTCTCAAAACCTTGGAATGAAATAAGAACACGTGGTAACTACATCGTAGACAACAGATAACTTTAAACCAAGGTGTGGTCAAACGTATAGTATACCAACTTATGTTTAGGTATCACATTAAAAGCCTTCAAAATATTCTTATAGGAAGTGAAAAAAAAACTTCTTTTCGCTCATGTGGCACTACGGTTGCTGTTAGGAATCCATGTAGAAGAAAATATTGAGTAAGGCCCGAGATGAGCCCTTGAATGAATAGTAGGATGGATGTTCGCAACGATTACGTGATGACCGGTCACGGACCGTCCACGCCTCACTGGCTTGGTCAAGGTGACTGCTCGGGCGGGACAATTGACGCATATATTATCTTGTACAACGCTATTTTGCTTGTGTTCGGGAAAAAAGAAATAGGAAATAGTAGTAACAAGAATACTTCTGTTCTTCCACTCCTAGGCAAAGAGATGGCGGAAGAAGCAAGAATTCATAAAGTTTTTTTTTATATTTATATTACACAAGGCTGGTTAGTCCCCTTTTTAACCATTTATAGTCTGTCATATGATATGATAACTGATATACTACATAAACATACATATATACTTTAATTTTAAAGCTATATCACCTTAGTCGGGCACCTCACGCCCCGGATTCGATCCCACCATTGAGCACGAGTTTTCAGTGAAGACTAACATCATGAAGAAATCATAGCATAGTTAAAGAGCATTTACGACAGTGAAGCTACTTTCATTTGTATGGTTTCGTACTAAGAGGGTACCAACGGGATCCTATGACTATTGGGATATTCGTAGAACGGGATAATGATGGTAATATTAGCTGTTTGAGCAATAATTTTCTTTTCGCATTGCTTGCGAAAAAAGAAACAATAAATAAGTAGGTAGGAAGGAGTACAAGTATTGTATAGGTAAATACTTTATTACCTACTTAAAATTCAAAGTACGTCAGAAAAATATCATAATTAAACCTTAGCATCAATCATCATTTAATTCGAAAAACATAAAGCAAAAATATAATATTTCTGAAAAACAAATAAAAACAATTTATTGTTTTCTTTAAGTACTTTATAAACTGATAACAAATAAAGGTATACCGCACGGTTAAAAAATACTTTTGTCTTTTCGTGTACAATATTAAATAAACAATGTTTTCATGAAAACATGTGTTAATTAATAATTTAAAATAAATTACGATGCAGCACTACAGCTACCTGGAATTTTAGTAAAATGGTATACGTCCGCGATATGATTTGAGATTTTTATTACGAAACTTAGCATGCAAAATTTACAAATCGCATATCAGAAACCTGCATGCATTCCTTGTGTGCAAGTTTGCACTTTCTTTATAAATTTTAAGCGTCTATCTGTTACCGTTATTAATATTGAGAAAAAAAAAACAAGTTTTGTATGGGGAACTTTTTTTTTTAGTATTTGTTGTAATTTCGACACATTTATAAATCGTGAAAATTCCAGCATTTTAGCAATCATGGTTTATGATATCAGCTTGGTGACAGACAAACAGACATCGGTACGGAACCTTTAAAAGGCTACAAATCTGTATCATATTTCAATTTTCCGTCTCAATGCAAACAATCCACCTTAAAATATTACTGTCAAATACTTTTTTGAATAATGTTAATGACCGACAGGTTAATGAAATGATAATTTAGTAAGTATGTATATGTATGTAGTTAAGAAGTGCGAGAAGATTCTGATATGGAGTAATTCGACTGAACAAAGAGTATTCTGTATGTTCGTATGTCCATACCGCACTCTGAGGAAAACGTGACTGAGTACTTCTCTGATTTATCTCGAATGGGAATCGTAACTGGCAAAGGGAATACTGAGGACCCGTGGTGATGTAGAACCACTCTATCTATCTGTGGCACCACAGTCTTCGACGTTATGCGGTATCTGATTTCATTGCGTAGGATATGTTTCACATCGTTCATGTTAGTTCCCCCTTCTTCAAATAAAGTGCATAGGATGAGTTTACCTGTCTGCGTTTCTGAAAGAACAAATGCGATTTTCAGCCCTTAAGTGACATTTCATTGTACTAACTCTCTAAGTATTGAATGTACCTATTAAGTGATCAAAAATAAACAGCATAATGTCGGAGGCAAATTCAAGTAATGCGTAACGAAGAGCTTTCACCATAAGTTCATTTCGATGCGGAATTGACAATATAGTAGTTCGGTAACATTCACAAGCTTCCCCGCAGCTGCAGGGATCCACCGGCCAATGGTCTACTTTGGCTTGCAGAGTGTCCACAGCTATATCCCAACGCGGCTGCGTTGTAACTCGCATGAAAAATTCGCCTACTTCACTTCTGAACCAAAGCCAAGAATTTCCTACTTGAGTGCTTAGGCACATCAATTGCAAATAGATTTTTTGCTCCGATTCTGGACCGCTATCTTTTGGTGCAGGAAGAATTGAAATCTCATTTTCAATTAGATTGAGGCGGCGGACATAAAATTTCGGCTTTTGGATACTTTCGAATACAACCGGTATTGAAGGCTCTTTATCGGTGATGTGGACATTAAATATCGCAGGCGTTGGAAAAGGCGTGGACACGAGAACCTCGACTTTGTTCGGACGATATAAAGGCCCCGTTACCCTGCACTTTTTGTGCGGGTTTAAAGCACCAACGCATCCTTTTAGTATAAATATTATGTAAGTGTCAAATATTCTTGTTTTGTTATATCCATGAAGAAGAAGTACACATTCTTCTTCGTCAATAAAATGTGCAGTGTATTTTGCACTTAAAAACATTTTTTTCCCATTTTCAGCCGACGGCACTTTTTCAACGGAGAAACTGTTTCTGTTATTGTTGAGTAGGGTGTAGTTAAATATTAAGGATTCTTGAGTTGCCGGACAGACACTGACATTTCTCGTTGAGCTCCGTAGTAAAGGTGGATTAAATTGGATAATCTCTCTCGGCTTAAACATTGGTAAAACAATATATAAATGTATTGATAAGAACAACATTTGTAAAAAGTTGGGCTCAATAAAGTCAGTGCTGGATAAAGGAAAATAAAGTCTCAACAAATTCATTGCTTCTATGATGAGGCAAGCATTATGTATTATCAAAGCTTCTTTCTCATCTACTGATGCCTCATTTTTATCTTTTGGAGACAAAAATATTTCAAAATGTTTTGAAAGAAATGGACAATGAGTCAAAATAGCTGAAGCTAAAGGAATTCCGTCCTTTAAATCTGTAGTAAGATTTGCAATCGGTTTGTATGGTATATCCTTATCCACAAGTCTGTTATAATGTTGTTTTATTTGCGTATTATACCAATCGACGAGGATTTTAACTATATCCCTGTTTTCGTTGCTGATACACACGCAATCGAAAAAACAACTTTCCACGACAAAGACTTTATAACACTGTAGAATTAAATCGATCCAACATTGTTTGGTTAACCTGCTGAACAACTCAGGATTTTCTAAAAGTTCTCGAGTTAGTAAATTATCTGAGTTACAGTTTGGTGTAACGAATTCATTATATATTACAAATTGATCATAACTAAGTAAAAACTTTGCTTGAAGCATGCGTAAATCGGATTCCCTTGATCGTAATATGTTTAGGATTTGCTTATACGTATCATAAATTTCTTTTACGCTTTTGAATGCTTCTTCTACTCCAGTTGAGCTGAAAATTGATTAAATTTATGATATTAATCGTTAATATATTTAAACAAATAAACTGCAAACATTACGTCCCAAAATCTAGGTATTTGTAAAAATTAACAGACGCATAAAAAAAATACCAAAACTAAATGAGCTTAAAAATACAACTACGTTTAGATTACCTTGGTTTTTGGAAATGTTTCATCATTGGACCAGCTATTCTTTTCATAAAATGCAAGAATGTCACATTAATGCCTTTAGTTTTTCCACCCACAAATTGTGTAGATAAGAATGTAGAAATAGCATGAAAAGTATCCGGAATCACTGGATACAAATCTCTGCGAAATCCTTGTTGAAACATCCATTTCTCCAGGAACTGAGTACAATTAGTCAAATAATCATTAAGTTCAGTTTGTGAACTGAGAGGAAAATAAGGATATGGATTATTTTCCGTTGTAACAAATTTGTTCGTATGCAATGTTAAAATACATTCAGTAAATAAAAATAATATATCGATTTCGCATCCAGAGCCGCACTCGTGATTTATAGTAAGTGTAAAATGTTGTCCATAAGTTTTATCACAACGAACAATTACTTCAACTGTTAGTATTGTACAGGATTCCCCAACTTCTGTTTGAATATTTTCACATTTAAGGAATTCGATGGTCAGATTTGGCTCAGCCTTGTAACTACTAGAAAATTCATCTATATCTGCATTGAATCCCATTTGTACTGTGAAACGGCGGGACAGTGTAGTTCCAACTAAGCAGGGAGGAAATAATATTCGATATATACTGGGTGTCATAGTAGGAGTCAGCCTTTTTCCGATAAAAGTAAGATTATAATAAGGTATACTCGTTTGCTTGTCTAAAAACATAATAGCTGTAGAAATAAATCTACCGTTCATTTTGGGATGAAATTTCAATGTGAACTCAACTTCTGCTTCACGTTCCATTTCAAATTTTATATTATTGTTTTCAGTGTTCAGGGTCTCGTTGTTTTCAGCATATGCACTCAAAGAGAAAGATGGCGATAGCTTTGACGATAACACAGTTACAAATAATGTATATTTCGATACGTTTTTCATAGTAAAATCAATAGTATTATTGCCATTAGGAATATACTCAATTTCAAAATTTTCTACCGAAAACTGTATCCATGATACTGTTATCACACCATATATTCGACAGTATGGTATATCTTTGCTCAAACTCTTTATTTTCACTTTCACATTGTTTTCATACTGCCTAAAATTAATCAAGTTATAGTTAGTACTACTATTACTCTTTAATTGCTTTCCAAATAAGAACTGAGATTCAGAGTATCCTCTAACAAAAAAAAAATTAGGTCATAATCTACTGCGCTATCTAAGTGCAAGTTGGAGTATTACAAACGTCTTCAGATTTTGTGGTCCTCGAAGCATGTGAGTTTCCTCACGATGTTTTCCTTCACCATAAGGGTGAGTGCGAATTCCACAGAACAAGCCATTGGTGTAGGGCTAGGTTTGATTAACGGTTCACACGCACATCACATTGCTACAGGAAAGTCAAACTCTACCTATATGCTTTAAAAAGCAAAAATAATTTTAATTTACTTACAACTCATATGGACCAACATATGTTTGAAGCTCCGTAGAACCAGAGTTGAAATCTGGTGGACCTAATAACCTATTTATCTTGAATGGGATATACATGTCATATTCTCTTCGAAATATGTCCAAAACTTTTATGAAAACCGTCTTTGATTGTCCAACATCAAGACAAAATTCGAATATTCTTTGCTTTTCGTTTCCATAACCTATCATGTATACATCAAATATATTTTCATCACCTGTGTCCAATATTTCAACCACTGTTTTAACTGTACCAAGATTTTGAAATGTAATTGGCACATATGTAATCATACCTAAGGGTATTCTTGCCATATAGATATTCTTTGGCTGAATGGTCAATTTAGGCTCAACGACATTACCGCTAACGGAAATGCTTACATTCTCTTTGTTGTTAACTTTAACAACAACATCAAATGTGAACTCAAGCACAGATGAAATTTGCACGATCATTTCGAATGTTAAAACCATTTTTGGTCGAATATTTCCACTCATAGGTTCTATAGTAAAACCAGGTATTAAAGGCTCAACTACGAAAAACGTAGCGATTTCACGTGATGAATTTTCTAATTTTACTCTTTCTATCGTTTTAATATTGAGTGCTATATCTTTAAAAAACACTGATTGCTGTAGAAATTTTACTGTAAGTTTGCGAGTAATAACATTTAATTCCACGGGTATGATCTTTGTAGAATACCCTAAGGAATTGAAGTTAACTTCGTGTGTTTTAGATTTAGTTGGTCTGCAAACATATATAACGTCACATATCATGCAGGAGTGTTCCGGAATTTCTCCAGTTTTAGGAATTATATCGAAAGGTACGTCTGCGTTCATATCATCCCATTTATACCGTACTGGTATATTGAATTCATTATACATTCTTACTGGAACAGATGTGACAAAACTGTCACTAGTCACCATTCCAAATTTTAGGGAATTGTCGAGTATTCTCAAAGTAGGATTACCAACTTGAAGGGAATATTTGTGCAATCGTCTATACTTATTATCAATTTGGTAACTAAATGTTCCTTCATAGTTCCCATCTACATAACCCAAGCACATGAGTGTTACTTTAGTTTTCTCTTTCGCTGGAATCTTTGTCTGTAAAGCTCTGATTTTCTTTTTGGTATAAGAAATACACTCGTGCCTTTGTAATGTGATTGTAATCTCGAATGATGTCTTATTAAAAATTGTTACTTCTTTTTCTCCACAAGTATCACAAGCGATTCTTCCGAATTCAATAACATTTGGAAAAAACAGCACACTGAATACTGCATATGTATCGATACGTGGAATAATAGGCTTGCAAAAGAGCTTGGGGTGTCTTCGAGGTTGTAACGATATATCAGAATAGCATTGATCTCTTCCCGTACAAAACCTTTCCATTATTGGTTTCCTGACCAAATAAGATTTACACACTTTCAAATGTTTGCTTGCAATGTTTTTGCGTTCTTTTTGAATGTTTATATCTTTATCATCGACGTAGGTATATCTTCTATCTGGTTCTAGTAATTTGTGTAGTGATTCAACCACAATATTTTTTGGTAAATGTTTATACATCACATTTACTTTACAAGGTATTGAATATGGTAAACAATTCGTATCATCACTTTGATTTGGGTTCTGATTACTCATATCACAAGTATCGTCACGCCAGTTATGGGGATTCCTTATTTCAAAATAAAGATTATTTTTCATCGCTAAACAAGTTGGCTTGAAGACAATTTTTAAGCGTATAGTCGAATTCGGACGAATTAAAAACTTGCTTGGGAGCACTTCAAACCCCGTCACTTTATTGCTTACCATTTGGCTAGCATTAATGTTGGAGTCGTTTTTGATTCGCACGTACTTTACCACTTCAGTGTTCATATAAACATCACCAAAGTTTAGGACTTTCGGGAAGTGAGTCAAGTTGCAAAATTCATACTGGCCACTGATATAATACCGCCCGATTTCAGAGTGTAACTCATTGCTGCAGCAGCGGTATCCATTGACATGAATTAAACGAAGATCGAATATAAATTTATGATCGGACGATTTTAGATTTTTCGAATTGCTGATACATTCGTTTATTGGTTTGAATGTAATTTTGACTGCATTATCGCTAACTTGAACTAAATGAAAAGCTCTGTGGGACGCCGATATTTGCCGAGCTTCCTCGAATTTCTGAAATTAGGCGAAAAGTCTTAGTAGTGGGAAGGCTAGTAAAATGTGGTTTAACTTATCAAAATACTTAGTATTTCGAAATACACTGATTAACTAAATAGGACCAACCGTTTCACCAAGAATTTAACGGTGTTTTTGGCAGCCTCTTTGAACAGCAGTTATTCCAGACAATGCATGCTCCACCTTAGGCCAGAGCTTTGTTAACTAGCGATCGGGTTACGCGCCGTGATGGTAAATTTTATAGTCAACTATATTTGATAGGAGAGAAGGTTCCCACAAAAATTTGCAGCAGAATGTTCGCTTATTGGTCGATTTTAATGATATTTGACGCTTGCCAGATATCATATCTTTAGAAGGTTTTGAATAAAAATAAGTTTTGGTACTAATGATGTTCCTAGAAATTCAGTTCAGAGAACGACTAGTAATAGGCTGATTTGATTTTGATAAGATTTGCTTTTACCAGTAAGGAGCCATCACACATAGTCTTCAAGTAAGCATCTCTTGCTAAATTGGTTCCCACATCCAGATATTTTTCAGTAGCTAAACCAACGAACGATACCGGAAACTCTATCACTTTGAATCTTCTAAAAACATTATCAGGGTTGAATTTATCACAATTAGACATGATGTTTACTTAGTACATGATTATTAAAAACATGAAAAATAATGCTTCATAAAAATACAACAAGGATATATTTTGGTAATGACGATGCAGTCGAAAGTCATCATAATTTCATCGTCATTTCCGTCGCTGACAAACAAAGAGTACATAAGTATATGCTGGCAAATTACTATTTTGCGGAATAGTAGATTATCTAAGGAGTTTACATGCTTATTAACAAATGGGGAACTATTATATTATTCGTTCCTGTGTTCGTTCTTATGGAATAGTCCGCAAATAAAAATTACTCAAGGTTATAGTGTTAGTCATGTCTGTGGTCATGTATTATAAATTATATTTATCTATAATGACATAGAATAAGGTAATGTTGGCCATGGATATTTTTTCTTATAATGATGTATAACATTTTAGAACTTTACAAGTACTTTATTTATTATAAACAAAATATGAAGAAAGCATATTTAGAGAAATTCTCTTCTCGCGATACAACATGACAAAAAAGTGAAGTGCCCCGCGAACGGGATAACGCGCTAGAGTAATATTGTAGACTAGAGGTTGCCCGCGGCTCCGCCCGCGTGTAGGTCGCTTTTCGCGTAACCTGTGGACAAATTCTATTGTATCCTATTCCCGTGCCAATTTTATATAAACATTACATTGATACGATATCAAAATGAGTCGCGTCTGTCTTTCCGCATTCGATTCCTGAGATCTAGTTAACATCTATTTTTAGCTACTTTGGTGACGATGCGACAGATTAGATCGTTTTCTGCAAGCAATTATTTTAATTTAAATAATTAGAATACTCGAACCATACCACTAAGTGAACCACTTAAATTCCAATTCAGAAGTATTTAATTTCAAATACACAAAACCCCAATGGCATACCTTAATGCACTCCTGGCAAATATTTTTACAAATTTATTTTAACAATCATATAAACTACAACCATAACAACTTTCAAGACTTGATAAATGAATAATTTCCAAACAAATTTTCACCCTCCCCCGCCCTCTACAAACCCTAAGTTCACCCCTGGCAAAAAAACTTGATACCATAATTTAGAATTTTACATAAACTATACATATTCCAAATTTCATTGCTAGAAGTTCAAAAACATAGAAATTTCATACAATCTGTTTTACCCCCTTTCACCCCCTTAAAGAAAGAATTACTAAAAATCTATTCTTAGTACACATTTAAGTACTAAAATATACACACACTCCAAATTTTACACCTCTAAGTTCAAAAACACAAAACTTTTATTTTTAACTTTAAACCCCCATGGCATCCCCCTTAATGCACCCCTGCCAAAAGTTTTTATAATTTTAATTCAACCATTTAATAAACTGTCACCATAACAACTTTCAAGACTTTAACTTGATAAATAAATATTTTTCCATACAAACTTTCACCCCCCATTACAAACCCTTAGTTCACCACTGGCAAAAAAAACTTGATACCATTATTTTTAATTTTACTTAAGCTATACATATTCCAAATTTCATTGCTATAAGTTCAAAAACAAAGAAGTTTCATATAAACTGTTTTACCCCCTTTCACCCCCTTAGGGGTGGAATTTCCAAAAATCCGTTCTTAGTACGCGTCTACATACTAAAAGAAATACACCCTCCAAATTTCATAACCCTAGGACCAGCCGTTTGGGCTCTGCGTTGTCTATAGATGAGTCAGGACAAAGAGTCTTATAGTATAGATGGATGTAAGCACCCGGGGTGTGTCGTACGACTCGGGCAAATTAGTTCGGGGCGGGGGAGCCCCGCGTCGGGCTGGGGGGGCTATCACAGTCTGGGGGGTGAAAAATGACTTCTGAATGGGAGGCAGAGGGCGGCGCGCGCACTGCGCGGCGCAGGGGCGGCGGTGGGCGGCGCCGCCACGTGGTCGGCGGCGTGCGCTCGGTCAGGTGGTCGGGCGAGGCTGGCGCGGGATGCTCGGTGTGGCGGGCTAGCAGCGCGACATGGCCGCGGTCTACGGCGACCTGGTGCCGGAGAGCGAGCGCCGCGACCCCATGGACGCGCTCGACCCGCCGCCGCCTGACGTGCTGCTCGCGCTCCTCGCCAGGAACAAGGCTCTCGAAGGTCAGTACCACATCCCTATACACGTTCTAGTTCATATTATAAATGCTAGTTATCATAATAAATGCGTAAGTGTGTATTCTTACTTATTTACGCTCAAAGGGCTGATTTCGATGAAATTTGGTGTAAAGATAGTTTAGACCCTGGATTAACACAAAGGCTACTTTATATCCTGGGTTAACATGGATAGCACCGCGGGGCGCAGCTATAGTACATCATAGTGTTGTTTGGTTAGCATTGGTTAGAAAGAGACTAAGTATGACTCGGTACATTACGTGGCATGGAAAGAGACTTACATTTACCAAAATGTTAAGCGTTTTAGGAAACCACTCATGTGTCACGTGTATAATGTATAGGCATCTACGTTAACATTATTCTTAGCTTGTTATTGACCTTTGCTTTGTATTAAGGTCTCTTGTCGTACCTACGCTATATTCTCAGTACTGTAGTATTTCTGCCTGTTATATTACAGATGTAGGTATCGACATAGCCTGCCACTACTAACTAAACAAATTACTATCTATTACTAAACTAACTACTTAGTAAATAATAAAAAAGGCTCAGAATTAATAATTTTCAAGATTAACTGAAAAAAATGTCCACAAACACTTAAAATGACTGAAATTATTTTACCCAAACATGGAGAATTAGGTGCACACGTACTTAATAACAATTCAGACTAATCGATGACACGTGACATGCCCCATCAATAAAATGATATGATTAAAAAATTTTTTTTGATTATTGATTAAAAAAATATAAATAAATAATTTACTAATACTTGATAAAAGATTTATTATGTGACGATAAAAGACGTACGTAAAAACATTTTTAGTTATAACCCAACTCGGGTCAATAACATTTGAAAGTGCATGTCGTTTCACTTACATAACCAAAAATGTGAGAGCAAGAGGAAGCGAACTTTCAAATGTTTTTTTTATTGATGCGATTATACTATGAAATTTAATTATTTTTTTGGAAATCTGACCGTAAAAGGTATTCGGCCAGCGTCATGTCATTGAACGTAAAAAAGTTATGGACTGTACAGTCTGAACACTGAACTGAATATATAACAAACATAACAGGCGGGAAATTTGGATTATATGTATGCCACACGATATACCTTTAATCTAGATCGTAGGTACCAATTCTGTTTGCGGAAATGTCACACTTGTGACAAACTAAGTATATACTACGTACCAACCTTTAAAAAATAATATTTTTTAAAATACGGATATAACATTAATGATTGCAATATTGTAGCTGTTAGTTTAATTACAGAACAGAAATCACAGATGCTAAAATATGAATTGATTGAAATGTTCATTGAAAACCCAAAAGCAGCGCTGCAGCTATTGTAGGACTCGCATCGCACGCTACAATTACCATCTAAGCCCGCACGTGTCATGGTTTTGTGAAGGATGGGAAGTCGCGTGGCAGAGGTTGCTTACGCCATGCCATTCACGGCTTTGTATGGGGCTTTTTCACTTTGGTTATACTCCGTACTTGTAGTGCCCTAGGTGCGTCACACCCACCATTTGCCTTCCTGTAATCAACTTAAGTGCAACGCAAGTACTTGTCGGCCAAACGATGGGCTTTTTCGATTTTTACACCAGACAAGACTCATGTAATTTCGATCGCATCGCACTTACTCTAATTGCTTTGGAGTGTTTATGTGCTCTAGTAAAATGGTGACCTAAATCCTTAACTTAGTCAGGTCATCGTTATTGACAGATGGTCGTAGAATTTTATACGACATAATCACATTAACGTATGTTTTGATTTATGTATAATAATATATTTTATTTTTTCAGGACTGATAAAAGTATTAGTATAATTATTTTTGTCGTAATGTTTGCAATAAATAAATTTTATTGTTAATTTTTTTAAACACATATTTAAATGTCCTATTTTCTAAATATTTGACGTATAAAACATAATTATGATTAAATTATTTATCTCGTTATTAAGTTATCATCGGACAATTTTATCTAAACTTGGGGTAAATTATAATTCTAATTAGGGACTTCAGTGAGTTTAAATGCATCTTTATTGGTGTTTTTAAACAACCACTGATAAAATCACCTTTTCTAATTAAAATGCAAATATTTATTTACCACATGTTATTAAATTAGTAAAGTATTTGCGGTTGGTAAGCAGCGCATGAAAGTGACCGTTTCGCTGACATGATCACGAACAGGTAGGATATAAAAGTAAACATTTATTTCACCATCTGGGATAATTTATAATTCTTCCATCTTACCGTATCTTATATACCGTATCGTATTTGATATCACTGCGATTAAGTATACTTAAGAAGCTATTGTCATTATATCTATCTATCACTAGCTGATCCGGCAAACGATGTTTTGCCTTAAGTAAAAAATTAAGGGTGAACCACCCTTAACACGAAGGGTTAAAAAAAATAGATAGTAGCTTATTTTCAGACTTACTGAATACGCATATAAAATTTGGTAAAAATCGGTCAAGTTGTTCGGAGGAGTACCTACGGTAACTAACATTGTGACATGGAAAGTTTGGAAAGAAGAAGAAGAATATCGATTATCATTGTATCGAGTTCAGCCTCGCCATACATATACTCGTATGTATTTAATAATAGAAGCACCTTGCAGCAGTGGATTTATCACGAAATAAATTCACA
Source organism: Mellilla xanthometata (assembly GCA_035578125.1). Lineage (NCBI taxonomy): Eukaryota > Metazoa > Arthropoda > Insecta > Lepidoptera > Geometridae > Mellilla > Mellilla xanthometata. The sequence goes on from JAPUBQ010000024.1 coordinate 7,103,424, forward strand.
TTTCTTTCATGAGCACATTCAAAAGCCGATTCTCAGACCTACTGAATACGCATATAAAATTTGGTAAAAATCGGTCAAGCCGTTTCGGAGGAGTACGGTAACAAACACTGTGACACGGAAATTTTATATATAAGATTATATATAAGATGTAAGCCGCAATTTTGTGGTGACGGCCGTCTTGGACCGATTTTCATAAAAAAATGCTAAACACACTCCTGACTAACAACCTTTGAAACCTAAAAATAAACTAAACACGGGGAGTAAAAATCACATCACCATTTCCATAAGATATAAATATACATACATAGGTTTGTTCCTTCCAGCATCGTTTGTTAAATACTCAATTTGGTAGAATTTGAGTGTCTTATATTATACCATACTAAAAAAAAATTCATGACGTAGAATAAATGAATCCAGATATAATGCGGTTGGAATAGCCAGTATTATATTTAAGCCCCATTATTATTTGAAAGCCTATGATTATTCGGGGAGTTAGCTGATGGGTGCCGCCGTCGGCAAAATGCGGTTGTGCGTTTGCTTTTGCTAACTACAAATTTATTATGTTGTAAGTATTGTATAGTATAAGTTGAATAATATTGTTTTAATATTGTTAGCGGTAGGTCGATAAATATGCGAAAGCGTGGGATTGTTAGACGACGATAATTATTATATAGTTAAAGTGAATACGCTTTTCTATACCAAAATTATAAAGAGGAAAAGTTTGTTTGTTTGACGCGAATATGCTCCGAAACTACAGGACCGTTTTGAAAAATTCTTTCACCGTTGGGAAGCCACATTATCTCCGAGTAATACGCTATATTTTGCTACTCAGATTCTCTTTGCTACTCAGATTGTTTTAGAGCCCGTGCGAAGACGGGACGGGATGCTAGTTAATATAAAACATGACTTTTACTCGTAATTAATTTCTTGTGGGACTTTTTTTTACACAATACAGTAGGGATTTAGACCAGCAGGCCGCGTAACCATTTGAATTAGTGGCACTCTAGACGAAGGTGTAACATGCCTTGTCTGGAATAACTGGCTCTCAAGGAGGCTTCCGGGACACACTTTTAGGTGCATGGCTACAGATTTTTCAACTTAGGTAAGGGTTGCTAGCCAGGCAAGACAGACATATACACTGCCACAATGCTATGGTTACCTCACGATGTATTCCTTTACCGTAAGCTCGAGCTCATTAGCGGGTATCGATCTCATGACATACGGAACGTAAGGGAACCGCATGACTGACTGAGCTATCATTGCTTCAAAAGACATGACATTTGTCACCAAACACTTAACGGTGTGTTCCGGTAAGATCTAACTTTTATTATATGAGTATTAGCTCGGGATCGGGAAAAGTATTTACGTTTTTTGAATCAAACCTCTTTGGTTGTTCTGAATGTAACTAACTGGTTCTGATACCATTAAAAAAGACATTCTGAAGATGCAATAAATAAAAAAACTAGTTCCCGCCATTTTCCCATTGTTCAGGCAAGCAAAATAAACTTATGTGACGAAAAAATTCGGTACATTTTAGAATTTTATTACGAAAAGGGTAAACATACATTATATTATATTGAGAGATCTCTTAACTCTCCCGTACTTTGGCTTGCCTATTTGAACTTCCAAAGGTGTCCAGTTTCAACCCTACTAAACTACTTTTTACCAAGCTTCCATGAGAAAATGACTGGATAAACACTAACTGATCGCTTAGTCCAAACAAGGGAAGAGTGCGGAGATGTCTCCTATTATTTTATCGCATTACAACCGGAAGTTGACACGTGGCGACGCGTGCGCGGTGAATCGAACACTTCCGGTTACACGTTACACCTATGGGGGCTTTTTGGTTATTAAAAGGATTAAAAATATTTTTCACATTCTTTTTTTTCGGACGAGCAGGGAATCTCCTAGGCGGCATCGTTCCACCTTCATTGTGCGAACGGCGAAGGGATGGAATTCTTTGCCAAGCTTCCTGTTCCCCGAAAACTACAATCTGACGGATATCAAAGCAAGAGTGAATCGGTAAGCGCGCTACACCTTAGATCATAATGTTGCTTACAGGTTAATTGTGATCAAACGCAAGCCCATTTATTGTAAAATAAAATAAAAAATAATAATGACATACCCTTATAAAGTCACATACAGAACTTTTATGAGAGCAGGTCCGGGATGAATAGCATACACAAAGAGAGATCAATGCTTAGTGGGATAACTTGCTGAAAATGAAGATGACAAGTATTGAAATTAAATAAGTGAAGGTTTTAGATTCGATCATCCATGACAGAGGATTATTCATTTTGTTTTATAAAAAATATTTTAAACATTTTTATATTTTTATTAATATGTAATATTACGAGTACCTATATTAGCTACGTCCGCGGTGTCACGCGTGTTATTCCGGGATAAAACAAAAACATAAAAAAATATAAATTCAAGGTATAAGTAAGCTCCTATACCAAATTTCATTCATATCGGTTCAGCTGTTGAGTGTGAAGGAGTAACAAACTTACACACACACACACACACACACACACACACACACACACACACACACACACACACACACACACACACACACACAAACTTTCTCATTTATAATAATAGTGAGGCAAATGTGATGTAATATGTTAAAAACTATAGCCAAAGAGAATAGGCATAAACTAATATGCTTGTACATATGTACGTCATTAAAATTATCTGCACCTCATTATAGTTATTTACGAGTATCTTCGTAATCAAATACTAAACTCCGACGGTAAAACAAGATTATTTAAACTTACCCCAATTTTTTTATTTTTATGCAATGTCTTAGTTATTAAATTTTATTCTCTGTTTGGTAATTATTTTGTTGACTCAATAAGTACTTTTTAAATAATTAAACTTTAGTTAGTTACCGTATTTATACATTTTTATAATCGTATAATTTAATCTTACGTTATCTTTAAATTACAATCTTACGACTTATAATTTTATTACTGCCATGATTTATTCTTGTATGAATTTGCTCTTATGTTTTAAAAATTTTATTTAGGATACCTAAGCTCAACTAACTTCAATCCTCAAACAGAAACACTGTATCAGCGACTGGCTAATTAACTTAACGTCGAAAAAAGTTTTATCTTTCCAAATGAAACAATCGGTAGTAGTTTTATGACCATGGTTACTCATCGTTCGCCCAGCGGGGGTCAACATCTGTCGAGGTTGCCCCTCGTGACTTCTGCCCTCACACCACCTTTCCAGCTACTGTTAGGAATCTAAACCTACCGTTCTACCTGGCCACATCAATTTTATTATCATTTATGATCCACTGCTCGGTTTCATGCCTACATTCCTTGGTCACTGTTGTCTAATCTGTCTCCTTGTTTCGCTGGCTGTTTAGGTATACTTACATTTTTATCGCAAGTCTTTTACATACAATACATTTCGTCGTCTGTATCTTATATACTGGTTAAAAGTATGATTTAAGTACCTCAAATACATATACAAAGAATTTATTGATAAAGACCAAAGTTACAAGTCAAATACTTTAATATTATTTCAGTAGTATTGGATTTAAGATATATCTATGTATTTCAAATGTCAATTTTAAGTTATAATTTATACAAAAAAATATATTAACCATGAGTCTTAAAGCTCAAACATATATGTGATTGAAATATAACGTAAGTGGCTTTTCATCAAGCATGCTGTAGTGAAATTCATTCGTAAAAAAAAGCGCCCAGTAAAACTTATCGAAATTGTAATTTTCCGTTGTACTTTTTAGTTGTTCAATAAATGAACTTCCTTATGTCATATTTTATATAATAAGTGTATTAAATTTCAATGCCAACAAACAACGGCAAGTAGGCCTATGTAATTTAGATAGAAGATCCCAACCCAACACACATACGTACATGCATATAATGCAAATATTGAAATGCTTGTGATATATAAAATTATTTTTTATTTACACGTACGAGTTTTCTTAATACCCTTTTTCCATTCATTCCGAATATGATTCCATGCGAATTACTTTTCTCTCATGATTTTTATTTAAGGTTTCTTTGATTACTCGAACATAAAGGGCTTCCAGTGTAAGCCAGAGTGATCAGTTTTATCCCTTTGTTATGGTTTTAATCAATCAGAGAAACGGCTCGTCGGTTGTAGGGTAGCTTGTACTCTACCCCGAATTAATGTTGCCACATCTTTGTTTATGCAGAGATCTTGTCATCAATATATAATAAAAAAATACGTTTTTGTTGCTCAAATATTTGACTCTAAATTTAAATGATTTCATTCAGTAACCTACCGCTCTTTAAAATTTATTATTATACAAGCGGATTTCTAAAGGATGGTTTTTAACTTGTGCTAACATACACGTGAAGTGAAATGCATTCGCTTACTTTTTCTTTTTTACACATTTCACAAACTAAAATGCGTTTTGCCGTCAATATAAACTAATTAGGAAAGTAACTAAGCCAATGATGACATCCAAAGATATTTATCTAAACGAGTAATTCCCCACTAAATTCATATCAAAACATGGGTGCAGCCGAGGGCATAAAAAGGGGAGCTCTTTGGGTGGATGATTACAGTTTTTTACTCCTATTTATTTCTATACGGTAGTTGAACGTGGTAAAAGTTTTGGTCTTTAATCAAAATTTTCGAGTCTCATGATTGTGTTGTGGGAAGTGAACAAAAGTTGGCAATACGAAACTCGTCGCTTCAACTCTTGTTAATCAAGGTTTGTTTGGTTTCGTCTGTTTTGTATTTATGTACGACTTGACTCAATGACTCCATCCGATCTATTGAAGAATGAATATGATTTACATCATATATATAAATTAATACCAAGTCACTGGTGACCTGGGTAGTATTAATATATTAATAGTAGTATTAATGATTTTATCGTTATCATTGGTAGGGATGGGAGGGAGTCTCTTGGGTGTAGCTGTAGCATGACAAACATTTTTTTCTGGGACTTCAGGAAAATTTGCAAAAATCTACGTCACGCGTACCGTAATCTAATACCGCTGAAAAACCTGTCATTATATAATATATGAAATCCGATAGTGGTACTATGATTAAAGTCTAGTTTTCAGCTGTAATGGTAAGGTAAATCTAGTACCCAAAATAATACCTATCTATAAATCTACATTTATTTTACCCGCGTCGGAACGGAGACGTGGAGTGTTTACGTTTGGGGTTAGTGGATTTTTGCTATTTTATTTCCAAACTACTAGTCAGTTTTTAATGCAGTTTTAGTTGAGTATGTATTTGATTAGCGCATGTCCTTAGATAGTTGTTACAATATAATATATGCTCACAAATAAAATGTTTTTTGACGTACTATCGGTTTCTATAGTAGAAGAGCCCGTGAAGATCGTCCTTCACCGATCTGATAACCAGATGAGACGTATTTTTTATTAAATATTTTTATTAACAAATGTGCCTAAAATTGCTTGCCCATCGAAAAGTGCTCATGGCTATTTTTAATTAAATAAACTTTTATTGATTTTTTTTTCATCACCTTCATACTTTTGATAACCAAATGAAATTTATTTTACTGATAGTTTTTAATACACAGAATATGCCTTGGTATGCTTGCCTACTCATTTCAGTGTATAACTACCTGACAAGCAGATGTAAATAGGTAAGTCAAAATAGGTGACTCATTCGATTTTGATGCGCTTCATAGGAGTAACAACGATTCTGAACAGTTAGAATGTTATTTTTATTTTTGATAATTGTAGCTAAATTATCATTTGACTATACACGAGCATGCGCAAAAAAAAAAGCCATGAGCACTTTTCGATAGGCAAGCAATTTTAGGCATATTTGTTTATAAAAAATACTTCATAAAAAATACGTCTCATCTGGTTATCAGATCGGTGAAGGACGATCTTCACGGGCTCTTAGACTATTAACTTATAAATTTTGTGACAAATTTAATCTTTTTGCAATCATTTCATGTGGCCGATCACAGAATTCCATTAACTGTTGTAGAAAATTCCATTCACCGCATCTACTTGCACTGAGAAGGTAAATACTTAAGGAGCTTTTCATTAAGGGTACTTACCCAAGCAATGGAGTCCCAAAATAGCTCCACCTTACCGCTGTAGAGCGATTAATAAGGCGGGGGCAATCCACCTGAATAGGTCCGTAAATACGGAAATTAAGGAGACGTTCTCGACCTCCGTCGGAATGTTGCTCATTACGGTGCCGTATTAAAAGCCCTTAGACTTTAGCCCTTACTTTCTGAGCGTAGCATAGCAACCTGTATTGTGAAGCACAGTGGTCTAACTTCACACTAACTAAGCACAAGCTATCGTTGATTTGGCAAAAAATCTTACTTTCCTTTCTAAAATCTATCGCTTGAATGATTTTCAGTTTATAAATATTGAAAATGAGGTTAGCTATTTGGGTTTACTCTTGAACGACTTGAAACCTCTCAACTACAAAGCCTATTCAGCTCTCTCTAAAATAAGAGACGTATTAAATGAATATTTTATAACTAATTCAAAATAACACGAAAGTGTCTGAAAAGAGTACGAAATTTCCAAAACCAGAACTTGTATGAATTTGAATCACTGGCTGGATAGTTCCAGTGAGTCCTGGTGGTTTAAATATGCATTTTTACGAGCGACAGGGCGAAGGCTCGTGCATGTTTGATGCGGCAATCTCGGCCCTAGCCACCTGCGCCCTGCGGCCTCCGCCCTTGCGTGCTTGCAAGGAAATCTCTACAAACTTCTACTTAGTTTTCAGATCTTCTTGCAGTTTTGTTTAATTTATTGTAATTGAAAAATAAAAATACATACACAAAGAGAAACGTTAATATAGGAAATTATTACATTTAAGTTTGGGCTTTATAAAATACTTTACTGCAGCTTTTTGCTATAAATCTATTGGATGTTGTGTTATATACTAAATTAAATACTATATGTATTACGTACATATATGATATGTAATTTATAATACGAGTCCGTAACAAAGTAGGGCTCTACAAAAAACTTTTTTTAATAATAACGCAGATCTTTATTTTGTGTTTGTGACTGAAAATAAAATTTTCGCGTTAAAATAATTTCGGAGTTTTCATAACACAAATGAAAGTTATACTCGGCTGTCATCGCGTAGGCTTATGTGTATTGCAGCGGGTGGGGTACGAGGGTAATGTGGGGGAGACGAAGGCTCGAGGGGAGTGCTGTAATCAAGAAGAGTACCTACTCGTCCCCAGGCGCCGCCCGCCCCTCGTTCCCCGCCCGCGCCTCCCAATGCCTCAACCTCTATTGACTTACCTCCGCCAGAGAAATATTTTCATTTCAAGTCTTTGTTGATATGAAAAAGTCAATACCTACCCACAGATAGCGTAAAAAGAAACTCTGCAGTTTTTCTCCTTCCTTCCATTTCGTTGTTACGTTTTCGTTCAGGTTTTTTGTACAAAAATATTCTCTGACTCTGACTTTATCGACCGTCTCGGAATGTTTCTAACGTATTTTACTGGTTATGTTATGGTTAGGTTATTAGGAATGAACTCATTCATGTCTAAAAATATAAGAAAAAAAACCAAATAATAATCATGAATAAAATTGTCTAAAATACTTATAATAAATAATAAATATTGCCCTTACTTATGCCCTTATATTACTTACTTATGGTACTGATGAAGAAATAAGAAAATGTTTAATTTTTTACAGAAATAACAATGAACAAATAAACCTGGCGCCCAACAGGAACTCGCTAATGAATTAGAACTTCAAAAATAATCGTCGACAAACACAAAATGCTTTGTAATACCCAACATTTGTGCCAACAATCGAACTGTAATGCACGGCTTTTGTTAACAACAAAAGTTAACCTGTCGGTCCGTCCGGCAGACGGAACGGAATGAATTTAGGGCTGCGAGGGAAGCGAGCAATGACAAGCCGGAGTCCCCACAATGCACTCCACTGAGCCAACAAACATTTGAAATCACCGTCTAACTGCTCCAATCAAAAATAGTCCTTATTTTCTAGACTGTAAAAGCTATCAGAACTTTTGGTAAAAAGAAAGGGTTTGCTTGGTATTTGCACAGAAGTCGCCATGTGTTCAGCCGCATGGTGCGCTGACAGCATCGTGCAATCATTATTGTACTGACTTACTGATTTATTTCAATCAACGAAACACTAGCTGTGATGTACTCGTACATGCACATAACCAGCTTCTTGGCTAGTCATGCATCATAGTTTTTTTTTAATCTTTGTATGTATGACCGCTGTCATTAAACGTTATTAGATAAGCTCAAACACGATAGTTTTGTTTTGTACATATATATCCCATCATCAGACATAAATAATGAAGCACCAAAGAACTAATCATGAATAAACAAATGAGTCCAAACTGAGAAGGTTTTATCTTGTTTAGTTCAGAAGTTCCTATGGTTGTTTACTGGTTTCATAATTAATACAGTTTCATGATGCCATATTATTATATTGTCACATAATACTCTTATACGTAAGTGTACCGAATTTGAATGCAATTGGATAACGGGGACTGGGTCTAATTTAGCTCGCTAGATTTCACCTGTACAAACTTAACAATAAATGCAAGTTTGTATGCACAAAAAGCTTGTGACTATCTTTTATGGGAAATGTGTGCTAAACTTGGTTTTATTACAGACTCTATACATATGTGTGCATTTTCCCCTCATCAAAAAGTAAAGATGTAACTGAACACTTTATTGAGAACACATCGCTATCGCCCAAGTTATCGCATTTAACATTGAAATCAAGTATATTTTACTGGACATGTGCAAATAACCATTGGCGATATCTCTTAAAGCTAAGCTCCGGCTATAAAGTCGCAAATCGAGCGATTAAACGGTCTAATAGCTAATACCATTAAGTGATAAATGCAACGGGCCTCGTATGAATAATTCCGCTGGATGGATACAATGTACGGCTTTCGCTAAACGGCTCCATATTTTCAAAATCCCCATAGAGCAATAATATGCAATGAGTCGCGTGAGATGTATGTATCGCTTTGGCACGGGGGGGAAAGGGACGGGTGCTGGCGAGGGACAAGGGATGGCAAATCCTGGAGATTAGCGCGACACAGCGACATGTGGCTCGCGGCACTTACCACTCCCTGACTGAGAACCCTCGCATCTAGGTACCTACTAAATCCACGTCCCCATAAATATTTATGGTGGCCATTTAAATACTTACGTATTCACTTAAAATTTTGAATTACAAGCAGCAATAAATTTATTACGCAAGTCACAAAATATGAGAATAAAATACGGGTGAATCATATGGTAGCTAGCGTTCGCTTGGCTCCTTAAATACTTTTGATGAAAGTAGTCTCTTTCTACTAATAACTACGACATCGATCTCCTCACTCAAGCACCGAAACAGCAAAAGAAATGCGGGTAATTTGCAAATGGATCTAGCTATCTGGACAAAGCTATTCGATTCAAATGTAACATTTGCTATAGATATGCACAAAAGAGGCTTACAATGGCTTTGATGTCTAGTGTCCACTTGTAGCGGAGTATGAATCGATGTGGACATATCTAAGGTCGGCGATCAGGGCCACGGGGTTTCAAGCGCACATGGGACCATTGGGAGCTAGCGGAGCGGAACGGGCATAGGTGTGGAAGCACTATCGCCGATGACGCCATATGTTGGGCGCATTATCGCTCCGCGCTCGTACACCCCCTTCAAGATTGATGACAATTCTCTCGCTGCATTCGAGCGTATTAGCCCATGTAAATGTTATGCGATCACTTAGTCAAATAGCTTGCGAAATTCGTTTATTTTTAACCTAGCGTCGTGTCGTTGCGTTTGTTATGATATTATGATGTCTTTATTGTGTCGTGCTATTACGTCAGTCATACTTCCTTCTTGACTTTAATTGCTTGAGATAATGCAAGACGTATTGCGAAACTTGTGGGTAAATTGTTAGATTGTTTAACCATTCATTTGTTTTCTTGCAAGATTAATTATTAAAGTACTAAAGATATTTTTCAAGATTTCTTGGTCCGTCAATTTTCGCAGTCTTTGCTAGAACTTCGTGTTAAACTTGCTAGTATTGTTTTTGTTCGTTTAAACGTAAAAGTTGTCTCAGCTAAGTGTGACTCGCAGATTTCGAAGTAACACAAAAGATCGTTAAATATTTCTCAAAGTCTCCGGCGTGAATGCGAGCACCGTTGCCTGGTCGTTGAACTGCGTTTTTTCACTTGGTAACATTAACTTGCATTGCAAAGTAGGTTGTGTGAAGTGACAATTATAAGCAGTTTCATTAAGACAATGTACCTGCCAGACGAGTTTCGCCCAGAAGTGGTTCCAATCGCAACAGAAAATTATTTAAGATATTTTGGACACCAAAAAGATTTGCATAGTCATATAGCCTTCAAACAATTTAATAGTGATGAATTAAACGATTTTATCATGTTCATATAATTTTATTCTCATTTAAATTTAACCACGAATTCAATACTACTTAATGTAAATCAAAAATTAATTAAAATTAAATATGGTATATGTATTATAAAAAAAAATTAAAAAAACCTGTGGAAAATGAACATATACATTAAATAATAAACCTTTTTATTGATGCATTATTTTACTCAAATAGCGTATATGCTCGTAGCAAAGTTAATTATGTTTATTATTCTGATATAAGTACTCACAAAAAAAAATATAATTTTGCAATATCTAACTTCTGTATACCAATAGCTTTTTATACATAAAAACCTACCTAGCAATACACTTTAACAGCTAATTACTTTTATTATTATTTTTGTTAAATTGCCTTAATTTTTTTGCTTGCAATATAATTTGATTTGAGTCCGTGACTTTGGTTACGGCCATTCTACAATCTACCTTAAACTTGATACTTGAACTTGGTATAGTACCGGGCAATGTTTGGGCCTTGAAAGTTAGTAGGTACGTGCGAAAATGTATTACCGGTTTATTCAATTAAGTCTACCTTACCACTATTTTCATAAGGATCTGTTCAAATAAGGTACGCTACCTAAAATTATTTGATCAAAGTTAATACTAGCAAAACAAATTGGATAATATTATATTTAAGGTTTGATTGGGGACGATAGTCATAAAAGTTAGGAAACAAAAAATAATAATAAAAAAACACAAGAACAGGTGAAATTTAAGTATAAAATATATTATATTATTTAAGTATTTAAAGTACATATCTTGGTGATCTTAATATATTTCTTACAAATATAAAAGTGTTAGCAATATTCACCTCCAGATATGAACGAATAAATGTATTTTAACAATAACTAAAACGACATCCAACAAACGAGATGTTATCCAATAAATATTTCTCGTTTCGTCGAGTGATAAAAAACACTGGCTGCTGAGAGCGTTGTCGTTCAGTCGTAGGGTCGTTCTCGCCCTTGTTTTACCGCCAAAACACTTGGCACAAAAAGTGTAATGGAGTTCAGTAATGACCCCCTCCCAGAGGATGGCGAATACAAACTGCCGCCACCCGTTGAGATGTGGCGTTTGTTTTTATTTACTTGATTTTCTCTGGTGTAAACATCGTTGAGTTAGTACAGCACATTGACATAACGACTTCTCTCGTTGGTTGTTATTATTATTAAAAATAATAAAAAAACAATTTAACGAGACGGGGCAAGACTATAAGCAGGTTGCATTTCGTGTCCGTTCATTTTAGATTTCGCAATAAATAAATCTTGGACAAGAGGCCGACCGAAGAAGACGTGGATGGAGTGTGTGAATGAGGACATGAGAGTGAAAGGAGTGAGTCTAGAGACGACGGCTGATAGAGGAGAGTGGAAGAGGGAAATTTGCTGTTCCGACCCCACCTAGTGGGATAAAGCAAGGAAGAATAAATAAATATTGCTTAAACTCTCTTTTTTTTCTCATTAGCTTTGATTTGTATATAAATACTAGCTGACCCGGCAAACGTTGTTTTGCCTTAAAAATAGATAGTAGCCGATTCTCAGACCTACTGAATACGCATATAAAATTTGGTAAAAATCGGTCAAGTCGTTTCGGAGGAGTACGGTAACTAACATTGTGACATGGAAATTTTATATATTAGAAGAAGATATACATAATTATTTGCTTTTATCAGACTTTGGATCTAACAATCTAAACTTGAAAAATTTGTCCTAACCTAACGGTATAATCCAACCACCTTCTTCGAGAGCCAGTTACTTTAGACTGGGTATGTTCCACCATAGTCCAGAGTGCTGGTCAAATGCATGGCCCGTACTGTGTAAAAAACATAACCCCACCGCTGCATTGGTAACAACACTGTTTACTAATATTTTTGCTTCAGTTTGTATTGCATTTCGTTGAAAAAAAACTATTTTTTTTTTCTGTGTTTACTTATCAATTAGAACGTAAATTAGAACGTGTTGTAGAAGCTAGTGCCTGGTACCTGATAATTGTCAGCTGTAAACGTCTACACAGACATTTCAGTTTCGTTTCCCGTGTGCATGGAATCGCAAGGACACCGCTCATTGTGCTCGCGTGCTGAATGACGCAGTTCGATTACCCAGCCATTGTCGTGTTTACGTAAAGTAAACACGTAAATAAACTAAAGTATATAATACAGGTATATGTACACTGAAAACAATTAAAACGCTCGTAATTTTGTCTCTGGTAATTGCGTGCCTACAGGCGAGAAAATCTACATATGATAATGTAATAGTATTGATAGTAAGACAAAAAAAATAAATAAAGCCAAATTCCCAAGAGACTTAAAAAAACATATCATGAGTTAATGAAATCTAGGTTTGTTTTATATATAAATACATTTTTTCTTCCGTTTATTAATTACAAATTACAATTAATTAAAATACAATTAAGCATAAAGCGTTTTGTGGTAGTAAGATATGAACATGACATATTACTACTACTACAAATACGCTTAGGACTCCGCTTGACTTCAGTGATTCAATAGTTAAACAACCAGGATATTACTAGGCGTTGATATACCAAGTCCAAGAGAGATACCACGACAGATACTTACTATTTTTAAATTGCCTATAGGTAAAATGGCTAGCTCAGTTCTAGTCTCCTTAAAAACCAATGAGACCTTTTTGACGTAGTAGAACTTTCAAATAATAATGATATTATCACAGTTAAAAATCTGGTGCCAGGCACCTAACGCTGTACTCGGGCAGCCTCTTTGAAAATCAGAAAGTCTAGACTTGGCATGCTACACCTTCGATCAGAGTTCTGCTGACTCGGGTAGTGGACAAATACCGTGGTGTATAGTGTTTTTCATTTTGATCCGTCGACAAAACAATAGCGCACCACTTACAAAATTAAATACCCTCCATAAGCCCGTGTTCGACCGTGAGTTTAGTCGAAATACGACAATAGGGTCCGTCAGACCAGCCACATACGAATCAAATGTATCACTAATGTCGCCCGGGGGTCGAGCAGACCCTCTCTATTCAATTATCACGGGGTAACACAGATCCGCAGTGAAAACGATACTTGTGAGAGAATGCTCCATTGTTTTTTCTCGCGGCTAAAAAAGTTGGCGGCACGCGTTCAGTGATTGATGATAACGAGCTTTTTTAAACTAGAGATGCTTCTGTAATATACTCTTACTCACGACTTTCATTCGGCGTATCTGTTAAGGACTACGATTACCTTCAAATACCTTACAATCATAAAGTTGCGTGATAATTCCAATAGCAACAAACTTCTTACACTGACCAGGATAGTGTTCATTTATTTATCGCCACGGACTTAGGTAAAATTCCATTGTTTACATGTAGGTCACTTTTTACGACTGCAATAAATGGGCTCAATTAATAGGTTATTACGTACCCATTGTTAATCAATGGAAAATCATTTAAACTAGGTAAACTAATTATTGTTTTCTCGCACTTTTATTGTTATAATTATTCATTATAAATAGATTTTATTTAATAATGGTTAAAATAAAATTAAATAAATACCAAATATATGTATATTTTTTTGTTGTTGTTTTGTTTTTTGCTGCATCTAACACTGTTTTTACTACATAATTAACCTTTTGTTGGCGGCAAAGAACCATAGTTCGTAGTTATTTATTTATAACATAAGTTACATGACATATATTTTATATAATCAAATTATTATATAATCAAAACTATTCAATAAAAATATAAAATAATATTCTTATAATATCGATATTACTAATGGTCACATTAAAAATAAAATAAAATGATAACATAGTTTTCTGAGTTAAAATAAGCATAGTTATTTGATCGGTAAATTAGAATGGCTTCTATTTTAAAGGCCCTGGTCTAAATGACTAAGCACACAAAATAAACATAAAGATGGAAATGCAATCTTTGAAAGCACATTTTTTCCTGTAAAATACATCTTATCTGGTATGTCTTCAGACAGTAACCTGAAAATAGTGGCAGCAGGTGTGTCGGTTGCCTCGACCGTGCGTGTTTCGAATGTATCCCACAATCTCAGCAAAGAAACGTATTGTTTCCTAAATTCAATTACCTACCACATTACGGCCGCAAAGCAACTTTTCCGCTTTGATTTCGCAACGTAGTACTAAATCAACCTGGAGGGTTACTATAGATTACAATATGAACTCACCGCGTGCCAAATATTATTTTCTCAATATTACATACATATTGTTGATTTCATTCTTAAATTAAATTGTAATTGTAATTGATCATAAATGTGTTTTCTGCTTAACGTTTGGTACATTTATTCTAGTAGGTAATACCTAATTCTAGTAGGTAATACCTAAATTACTTCTTTCTTTGTTGGTTACGTCATTGCTAAATAATGACCTACGTACATTTACATAATTCACTAAAAAACGCATATATTAAATAAACAAAATACATTGTACATAATTGATGAAGTTACAATTGATTCTTATTTGGCTTATTATTCGAGTATTACCTCACTGAAGTGTACAAAATTAAATGTGTATGATACAAACTGAAATAAAACTAAACAATACATATATAATAAATACAATATTATGTTATTAAAGCCAAATTTAAAAAAAAATACATAAGTACTCATTATTACATATATGTTAAGTTTTATAAATGCTCGTCAAACCAAGTCAGTAATATAACTCGCCTAATCTAATCTTTACTTATTGAAAAAAAACAATAGTTACCCCCTAGTTCATCTCACGTGAAAGTTCATTGTTTTTGCGGTGGCAAACTGTGTTTGTCTGTTTTTGTATAGATGGGAAAAAGGCAGAGAGATACGTCGACGACTCTAAGTACTTATTATCATGAGATGTGCCACTGGCGCACGAAAAGATTCATTTCGATTTTCCTTAGGTACCTTCGTTTCGTAAAAGTCACCTAGCTTCTTAAACCCAATTTGTCTCAACGTAAGCTTCTCTTTTGAAACGAAAGTTATCATTTTTTGTACTATAAGAAATGTCAATCAAAAATAAATTAGTACTCTGAGAATGGCATTCAAAAATATCATTAAAGTTAGTGGAAGGCTACCTAAGTATTCTTTATTTTTGAAATATTGTATATTATTTTTATTAAAAGAGTTTAAACTTAAACAAAGAGCCAATAATTAAGTATATACTATTGCGGGATAACATATGGCAGCCCCTAAATATAATAAAATCACTTTTATGATGAGACTGCAATAATTACCTGCCTTTTGGATGGTAGTTAAAACAATAGGGTGAATTCAGTATGCGTAATTATATACACATATTTGGCTACGTCCGTACAGTCAGGCGGGTTTCTGTATCTGCTTGTATGAGCAGAGTAAAACAAAAGATAGTTTTATCATGGTTTTAGTCTTTTAGCATGGTGGCAGGTTTTTTCCTAGTGCTCGCCTGGCTAGCAACGATTATTAAGATGAAAAAATTGTCGTGTTCCGGAAACCTCCTTCAGAACCAGTTGCTCTAAACTAGGCTTTCACCTTAAGCCTTAGTGTCACTAACTCGAGAATGAAAAAATATAGCTTTGAAAAATATAGCTCGTTGATGAAATTGAAAACGAAATCGGTATGAATGAATAGAAAACTAGTTTTAAATGATCTAGACTTACTAAACCACACAAAGGATTTTTTTCAAATATTTATAATTAACTCATTAAGGCGAGTTATGGAGCTGTTAGCCTACTCAAGCAATTTTGAATAAGCGTAGAGCTGGCGTGCGTGCGATATGATCTGATGGGCAGGGGTGCTGCCATCTGCCGGACAGATGCCTGATGACGTCACGCGAAGCCCCGGACTGCAGGGCTTCGCCACGAGCCGCGGGCACCTGACCAAGGTCTGATTTATTGCTCTCCACGTATTGTTTACAGCTAAGAGTCAGATGTATCGAAAAACATACTAATTGTAATTAGCTTGCACTGTGCAATGCTCTAAGCGTTTTAATTTATTCAAGGAACGAAGATATTTTTGTCAAATGTGTTATTCGGTTGCATTAAGAAATGAGATATTTAAAATTTGCCCTCTATGAAGTTGTTTATTTGAACAGGTATACTGTTTCTCCGCATTTACTTTATGCGCCAAACAAAATGTTATGCCCATGTAAAGATGTCAATGACTCTTAGGGATTTGAAATACAGTGTAAACTCTATATAACGACACTGAAGGGACTGTGGCATTATAAATGTTAAATGGAGAGAATGTATCATTGTATGGAATACAAGCTAAACCAACTAAAGCCAATTGATTTCGACGCTTTAGAGAGTTTGTCGTTAAATCGAGTGACGTTACATGGAGTTTACACTGTATGTCGATATGCCTACTTAGCTTACGTAAAGAAAAGTTTTTGTTTTAAAAACGATTCTTATTTTATAGTGTAAAAGATTCATTATTTTTTAATCCCCGACCCATCTGTTTGTGTGTGTGTGAACCAATTTTTTGTAAGATGTGTTAGTTGACAGTGTTCTTTCTTTCTTTCTTGGTTTGGTGAAAATAGGTCTAAAATGTCCGCCACCTCAATTTAGCGCAAAACATATTTATCTCCACCTCCCTCGATATGATATGGGTATCAAATGAAAGGGCTTAAACAGTTACATTCATTCATTCATTAAATCAATATTTAAGAGCTGGGCTCTTGTCAGTGGAGTTTTTCAGGTAGTTCTATCTTCGGCCAAATCTTTGACCTCCCTATTTGACATGACTTTCGCCTTCTCCTTAATTTGGTCTTAATATGATCTGCTAGGTCTTTCTCTTCCTCTTCTGGCTGTAAAACAGTTACATATTGATACTATTTCTCTAGTCTCCCACACTAGGTGTCGTCGTGCTAAGAATCGTCTTGGAAATCGGATGACAGTGCAGAAACACAGCGGTCATTTCACATGAAACTTGTATTTAACAATGGTTCATTATGAACAGACTAATGTTATTACAGGTTATCATCATGTATCTGTAGCGTTAACCTTAGCTAGCAGGACGATCTAACACGCGACTAGAATAGGTACAAGGGCAGGTGATCGCAGTAATTGTGACAATAGCAAGAACAGCAAGGCTCATTCTGATGGACAGAACGCAGCTTCAGCGCAAACTTGATTATAAAATTACGTGGTAATTGCAACCAAATTATCGGTTGATTGTGGTTAAGTCGAATTCCTTCTGTTTTCCTCGTTGCCTATTTTGTTTTGATAGTTTTATTTTATTCTGGCCGTCTAGGCATTACTTTTTAGGGCAATCACTCCTCTAGGTCAGCTACGAGGTATTGTAGTAGGTAAGTAATTGATTCCATGCTTCCATTTTATTGTATAAAAAAATAATTGTTCAATCTGTTCCTTTGTGCAATTAAGCTCAACACACTATCAGTTAACTTTGAATTAAATTCAGTTTATTTTCTCTTTGCAAATGTAGAACAAGGAAATAAAGTGTTAATAATTTAAATTGCTCTCCTTACGATCAGGTTACATACATACATTATTCCTAAATATCACGAAACCAAACGTGAACCGGTTGAATCCGATTCACGCGCTGTTCGTAAACTTTTTTTTACTTTTGTTTACTCCGTAACCGGTACAAAAACGCACGAATGGGTTTATTCTGTAAAAAGTTTCACTTTTTTGCGGAAGGTAAGTAGGCAAATTTGCATCGGTAAGTTTTTATACACTTCTGGGATAAAAACTACTAGGAAGTTGTTCATTTAATAGCCATTATCAACTAATTCTTAATTGCCTATTTGGAGATTTGAAGAAAGTAAGCAGCTTCCGTCAATAGTTGTACCTACTTGTTTTTAGCTCCTGGCGCAAAAATGACGGTGTTTTATAAGTTTGACATGTCTAGGTATGTGTGTGTATGTCGGCATTGCAGCTCCCAAAGACCCAGATAAACTTATTTTGATTTAGTTTATTGTTTGAAAGATAAGCTAGTTTAAACTGTACTTGTATATACTTGAGTATTATTGAAGAAAATCGGATTAAGATGGCGGATGATGATTTTCTCAACTGTCTCATCAAAAGGTATCAAATAATCTCCGTCACAAAAAAAAATATGTCGAGAAATATCTAGGTTTGTATAGAATTGATAAAATAAGTAAAACAAGCTATCAGTTTAAATTAAAACCAATTTACGATTACTCAATTCGAAATAAAAATAGTTTTGGGGAGATTATAATTTATAGTATAAGGATATTGTAAAACAGTTTTATCCAATAAAAAAATATCTTATCTTATCTAGAGGCATAAAGCATAAGCAGGCCACTATTCATTCCCACTGCTGGGACTCGGGGCCTTCTCTCACTAGGAGCGAGGTCATAATCCACCACGCTGGCCAAGTGTGGGTTGGCGGATGACACACGTCTTCGGATATTGTGGCCTTCAAACATGCCGGTTTCCTCACATTTTCCTTCACCGTAAGGCGAGTGCAAATCCACACATAACTTGAAAATCAAGTCATTGGAGTAGGGCCGGGTTCGAACCAGGCGCCGTCTGATTGAAAAGCAGACATTATTACCACCGAGCCACACTCGCTTATCTACATAGAGGGAGTAAGCATAGATAGATAGATAAATTCTTTAATGGACACATAAATAAAAAAGACACAGTATAAGACAATTAACTTAAAATTAGTGTGCCACAATTGGCGGCCTTATCGCTTAAAGCGATCTCTTCCAGGAAACCTTAAGCATAATATACTAACTGGTAACAAGCAGTGGTTGTGTGGTCAACTCATTATCAAGGAGCATGACTAAATGTGAAGCACGGCGGCTGGCATGCCTCACAGCTTATGTTTCAGCTACTGGATACTCACTTCGTCACGGGTTCAGTATGTAGGCTCATTAGTCTAAAATACTGGACCTTTTTAGGGTTCCATGCCTAAAAGCTAAACACGCCACCTACTACTAAGCCTCCTCTGTCTGTCTGTCACCAGAATGTATTTCAGAAACCGTTATAAGTAGAAAGCTGAAATTTTCAAAGTCATGTAATTCCCGTGCTGCTATAACTGCAAATACTAAAAATAATAAAATATTAAGGGACCCCATACAACAAAAGATTTTCTAATGGTACGGAACCCTTCAAGCGCGAGTCCGACTCGCACTTGGGCAATAATTTTCTGGTGCTCCTGGCTAGCTACCATGCCGGACTGTGCCAATCAGAAAGTTCCGGGTTCAATTCCTGGCACGGCCGTCTAAATTTGTTGGCTGTTGGTCTGGGTGTTAAATATGTATCTATATAAAATATGAAGTATATCAGTTGTGTTAGCAACCATAATACGAACTCGAAATGATTCAGTATGGGGTTAACCAGCCTTGTATGAAATAAAAAAAATAGTAATAAGTAAATAAATATAATAAATAACTTGAAAATGTTCTCAGGCACCTGGCAGTGTCTTTTGGCAGCCTCCTTGAGAGTCAGATATTCCAGACTAGACATGCTCTACTATAGAACACAGAGTCACTGTCTCGTGTGGTTAAACACTGCTAGTCAAATGCCAGGCTGCGAAGTGTAAAAAATGTATTAAAAGAAGAACAACATACATTAAAAGAGATTTTCATGACATTTTAAATTACCTATTTAATTCAGGTTGATAAAAAACATCCAGACTTTACTTCTAAAGGAACCACCTCAAAAATAATATGACATATATTTATATATTATTAATAGCTGACCCGGCAAACGTTGTTTTGCCTTAAAAATAGATTTTATAGATTTTTAAAAATAGATTGCCTTAAAAAATAGAGTACAATTTATATTTCTAAGTAAATAGTTTAGTAAATCATTTGAACCTTGTTCTACAAATAATTGACTAAATAATGGCTATAGCTATTAGATAGGTAGATTCTAGGCACTTTTTGCAATTTGAAAAATCACTGATCGCCATGCAGTGTTTGTATGCCAAGGTGAAAATCGTCCTGCAACACCGTCCATATTGTCCATTATATCCATATACAGAATTGCTTAAGCAAATAATACGAGAAGTTTTATTAAAAATTAAATCATCCCCTCTCGGTTTCTCTCTAAAGAGGCATAGTGCAAATAAACTTCAAAGGTTTCTAAAAAGTACTTGAAATCGTAAAGGCTTAAACGACAGTTACATAGTTGTGAACAGTAAAAAATGTTTAACTTACAGATAAGTTTATAATCCTACGTATAAAAGTTTGGAGAACTTCACCCTACGAACAAATAAGTTATTTTCATTCGATAATAATGTTATCCCAATAATCTTAATAATGTAATCCTAATAATACCTGACTGTATCTACATTTTCATGATACAATTTATCACTATATCACTTTATTTTTACTAACTAGACACACTTGTGTCCGATTGCGATGGTGATATTGCCAATGTTTTTAGGGTTCCGTAACTAAAAGGTAAAACAGGTCAAGTGCGAGCTACTTTTAACCTCGGAGTAACGTAGGTCATCTATATATTATATTTTATAATATTTTTATTAGTAAAAAAATGCCTAATGCTGTTTGAAATGTTTTGTCACAGGTTTTGTTTTTGTAAATTTTGATAGAAATATTTTATGGACCATTTATATTTAAGGGTTATAAGATTTGGATGTTACCGTAGGTCGGGTGACACTTTAAATTGTAGGTCCCGGCTGTTAGTCTTAGCACAAGCAGTCGAAGACAAACTATTTAGCTCATACGACAAAGCAGAATATAAAGTTGATAAAAAATATATAATCGTATAATAGTATAAGATCAGGCGGCTTGAAATCACAATGATGTTTCGACTCGCACTGCGGTTCGCGTTCGGGTTTGCTTGTTTGCCAAATATATTATAACGTTATTGACACAACGTGATCATTAATACAGACGAAGGGCCCACTTATTAATTTTAATAAGTGGGGTGACTCGGTTTGTAGGGGTGACGACAGTCGGCTGTTTGTTTTATTAGTTTTGATTTTATGGTTTTGCCGGTACTTTATTCTATTATGAATGCAGATTGCAATGGGACTGACTGTGTTATCAGTTGGACTTGAATTTCATTGGATATATTTTATCACACACTAGCTTTTCACTGCAGCTTCGCCCGCGTGTTTGTTGCTTTTCGCGTAAGCTCTGTATTATCTAAATACTAGTTTTAACAACGCTTATAAACTGCGTATAAATCCGTTGAGTTGTTATAACGTACCAGACAAACAGACAACAAAAAAATAATTTCTTTCTATTACTCTGCTTTAATCGCCCCCTATCAGTTTTTTTTTAAACTATTAATGTGCAGACACTCGATTTTTACTGCCTTATTACTCGTATTGTTTGTGATATACAGATCACTGTTTAAAAATGAGTATCTATTAATTTTTACTATCTATTATATATTTACTTGAAGCGATAGTAAAAAATATTAGGACACATTTCACACACGGCTGGTTACACCAAACTGAACCATATCTAGTTCGTATTATGGTAGCTAACACATCTGATACACTACATATACATACATACATATTATTTTATATAGATGCATATTTTACACTCAGACCAACAGCCAAAAAATTTAGTTAAGCAGAAAGATGTTGGACGGGCCGGGAATCGAACCTGGTACCTTCTGATTGGCAGTCTGGCATGGTAAACTTTACGCCAACGAGGTCGTCAACGAGGATGACAGCTTAATTGGTCATGCGGCCACTTATTATCTCGAAAGTCGTGGGTGTCGTCCCCGCCACTGAACTTGAGCTCTCAGTGTACGAAAACATCGTGAGGTACCTATAGCATTATGATTGGGCGATTTCTAGTTTTAGCCTGGCTAGCAACGACACTCAAGTTGGAAATTCTGACGCCAAGTGTGTTCCGGTAGACTCCTTGACCACAAGTTATTCCAGACTAGGCAAGTTCTACCTTGAGGTGGGTCCGCTCGGACTGCGGACAGCGGCCTGGGTGTTGAGAGCACCGGCAATGCGCGAAGCAGTCCTGCATCCCTGTCCTCGTCGTGAGATGGGACACCGTGTGGTTTTAATCGGTAGTGTCGGCCCCTCTGGCCCTCGAGCCCGAAATACCCCGCCCGCCTCCCCCAGGCTTGTGGCGAGAGATGCGTACAGGCATTTCCTCAGGAAAAAAAAGGCAAGTTCTACCTAAGGCCATGTGGTTAAGCGCTTTGCTTCTCAACCCTACGAGAAACTAATATTGTTACTAGGCACATCATTCGGTATCTGCGCTATAGCGCCTGCATGTTTATTTCCACAATTCACCTGAACGTAAAATTTGTGATGCTGCAAATAAGGTTATTTTTGGTGAATACTAGATAATAAATTTGTTATGCGGAGTTACTTTTAACTACCGCGAAAAATATTAAAAGTGGCTTTTATACATGTATAAATACATTTTGTTCAACGTATTTTCAATAATTGCGTTTCTCAAATCAACTACACCAAACATTTCAATGAACGAGCTATTTATCCGAAAACTTTACGCTCATCTCCATAAGCCGTGTACTAAAAATTGTTTATTTGGCGCACCAAATCAAACCACTAGAGTTACATACTTAGTAAGATAAGTACATACTACTATTATGTCTCCGAATACTTAGTGAACAATATTTCTTGGACCATAGTTTGAAATTATTGTAACTTTATTTTTTATTTACTTTATCCTAACAATTTACTTACCTGACGAATTTTATTTATATATAGGAAATCTTTTATTAAGTAAATGGTATTTAGCTGCCAAACGCTAAAATCGCTGCAACAAATGTTTAAATTTTTGTAGGAAATGCCGATGACAAAATAATTTATTCAGCAGTAGTTTTAAAATTACGGCCTACACGAGAGAACCAACACACTCGTTACACTCACACAAACATACATACTTACACCCAACGAAAACAAAATTTGCCTCTTTGAAGAGCATATAGCATTGCTCGCTCGGTCAAATATAAATGTATCAATTGAGATGTTCTGTAACATTTTGTTTACAAAATAAGTAAAATCTCTTGACCCAAGAGTATACTATTTGTAAGTTTTATTTTTCTTTTTAATGATATTGTTTTTTTCATGTAATTCAAATATAAAGGTCCAATATAAATCAATATGTTATACTATAATATTTAATTAATCTCATATAGATAGTTCATACCTACTAGGAAAAAAATCTCCTTGTAAGTCCCAACTAAAATATTTAAATTCATATAGTCTCCAGTTGACAACGGCTGGTCGTATTAGAAATGGGGCAGCTCCCCAGTAAAGTGTTACGGTCTCGGCGCGTGCCTCCTGCGGTGCGCTTTCTAAATTGTGTTTTAACCTAATTACAAGAGGATATAATTTTTCGGTTCTGTCATAATCAGATCAAGCAGACATTATCAAATTATAGCACAGTTAGCGACGGGCGGGAGAACGCCTGCATCCAGACAACACGCGTCGATTATATCATTTTATGCTTATTCTGCTGCGCTTTTGCAAATTCAATTTTAAGGTTAGCCAGCTGTATCCTTCTGGGAGTCATCTATTATTTATATTAAAAACAAATTATTCATGTACGTGACAAAAGCTAAATATCCAAAGGCATGAGTATAGTTTAATGAATTACATTTTTTTTTACAGACAAATCTGAGTTGCAAATAAAGAATAGCATAATTATGTATATTAGTGAGTCATATGAAAGTGGCACATATGCCTGAGAAAGTTAAAAGCGAAATATTATCTTGGTATAGCCATGTAAGGCGCAGAGAGGAGATGCATGTGACTAGAAGAAGTATGAATATGATTGTACAATTGGTAGTAGAGGTCAACCTAAGAAGACATGGATGAAATGTGTGAAAAAGAATATGAAAGAGAAATGAGTGAATGTAGTGAATGGCACATAGAATAGTGTCGAAGCAAAAAACAGGCTGTGCCGACACCAAATAGTGGGAAAATACAAAGAAAAAGAAAATGTGAACTCACTTATAGTCATTTTCAAACCTTCGGTGTTCCAGGTCACCTCAATGAATCAAACTACACAAATAATATGTTGCATATCACCAATAGAATCAATTTACAATGTTTGACAAACATCAATATTCCATGAGAACGGGATATATCTCGTGGCCGGCCAGTTTCCCATAGAAACCTGACACCGCGTCTCTGGGGCATAGCACTCGTTTGTATGGGACAAATATAACAAATACTAACATTGTACTATGATGATAAAATCTCGATTGTATGTTTAAGCGGCTTTGAGCTGGACCGTTCTTATTATCTGAGCAATACACTTCGTAGCTTAGGTATCATTAAAGTGTTCAACTTGAGTTTATTTTAGTGACGGTTTCTTAAAAGGCGCAGATATGGGCAAATTCTTGAATTTACAGATTTGTTCTTATAAATAAAAGACGTTTTTTTGTGACGTATAAGTAAGATTTGGCCATTGAATTAGCTTGAGTAATTGATAGACTTTAACTTGTTCGAAGAAGTTAAAAACGATTTCTAAGCATGCCGATTTACAGAACTTCCATTTTCTATGGAAAGTAAAGAATTAGTTTTTATTATCATTAAATAAAAATAATTTACCATATTTACAAGCTAACAATCATTTTTCAAAAATATCAAGTATTTAAAATATATTTCGATAAGTCCGTTCGGTACGAAAATTAGTATAAAAAGTCCTTTCTTGTGACGATCATGAAGTTATCTCTTAATAACTCTGACCGTGTTTTGTTTTTAAGGCTTACAATTTAATAACTATAACGTGATATAATTTTCAGGACAACCAATTTTATCTTATTATTGGTCACACTTCAACATATGTAATAGATACGTAAACCAAGCACGCGAATTCAAGGAAGTACTTGCCCTAACTTGCCCCTATATTTCCTCACGGCTGTCGCATCCGATGAGCAGATTCCAAGGGGTTGAAGCTCCAGCAATGCACGTTATCCTAATATTTTTTCATGTGGATGTACTTCGCTAACCGTCAATTACTAGGGCTGCGGATGAGGCGCACGCGCCGAAGCCCAGGGGACGCCGCACGCGCCAACCCTCGCCAATTTATGAAACATAATGCTGCCGGCCGCATCGGGATTGCACCGTTCGATATTCAAAAGAATATTTTTATGAGCGTGCCGAATTTGAGTGAAACCTGTCTCACGGGCTTATACTGCGCGTGATGGAATTTGGGTACGAAAATCTTCAAAGGGGAAGAGATTTGTCTATGATTACAAAAAGAATAACACAAGTAAGATAAAAGGAATAGAAGCACTATATAAAGAATGTATCCATAAAATACGAGTAAGCGCTAAACCTCACACAAAGATTCAAGAACCAACATAGCTGATGATAGGTACTTCATATTTCACATAGATATCTACGTATCTACTATAATAATTATAAGTTCAATATTTCACATATTTCCTTTGACTCATTTACAATCTGTATGTGATGGTTACTGTACATAGCAACTTGTAAACTTGCTTTAAACTGTAAAATCTATCTAAGTAACTTTTCTTTCCTCGGTGTTCTAGGTGAAAGCATAGGTATATTGACCCAATAAATAGGCTCAGTAAATCGTTCCACTGTGGTATCGAGCACGCTCGTGCACCATGTAACCTGGTCTTCCGAGGGAATGACTGGGTCTGATTTATACCGTCGTAAAGTCTCGGGTGTGCCCTCGCATTCACTTGTATAATTTATTGCGGGCAAAGTCACAGCGCGCAACGAGTCACGCCCGAGCACCGGCTAGACCGTATTGTGATGTATATATGTACCTACGTATATTTACTACATCAATAAATAATTAATTTGAAAATCGTTGCTTCATGCTCGCAATCATGTAATTATGGAAGCGACAGGTTATACACTTTCAAATGTTTTCTTTACTGTTGCGGATTCTTGTAAGGTACCTATACCTAAACTTACACCAGTTGGTTGACACCAAATGGTTTGTAACCTACCATTGAAACAGGAGTTCTTTATTGGTATTTTAACCTTAAATGATTATACCAAATGATGGTTAATATATTTTGTTTGGTCGTTTGTCACTTTCAGAAAGATCTCTACATAAATGTTGTGATTGTTGGATAAAAAATCAGAACCTTCACATAAGGAGTTTAAAAGTAACTGCAGCACTGCGCTTTTAGTGGAGTGCATGAAGCATTAAAATTTACTAAATATTTCTTCCGAATTTTATAGATAAGACTCGTATGATTGTTTTAAACTCGGATTTATATTCGATTTGTAGCATAGGGTTAAACTTGATTTGTGTGGACTGATCTCATAAAATTTGTCCTCAAAGCCAACCAAAATGAATATGTTGAATATAAAATGAATGTTTTTCTTAAAATAAAAATACCGCATTTTTATGTGGTATTTTTATTTAAATGAAGGGGGTCTAATTTATTGAAATTAATTAGATGCATCTAAGAGTTCTACGAAAACTAATTGTCGTGGATCGTAGTCGAGATGTCCGTTGATGTCTTTTATCAAGCGTTTGCGTATCAAGATTTCTAGAAATTTTATTGCAATGTTTTTCCTGCTCACCTTTTACAGATCTTTTTACTGTTCCCAAATGTAACACATCTAACACAGAGGTAGATAGACATATTCTTTATTTTTCTATACATTAAAAATAAAACCTTGCCGAAAGCTTAACAAGGAAAAGCCTCCCCATTGTTAGCCATGCAAATCCTCAGAAAAGGAATGGCGTGTAAAAGTAAATCGGTATAGCGGCGTTCATCTGTAAACACTTCAACGCTGTAAACGTTCAATATAGGGAACGAATTTTCCCTCAATCGATCGATGGGTGTGTTTTGAGCGTGGGGATTGGTCGGGAGGCGTGCCTGGTGTTATCAGTGTGGCGAGGCGACCAATGGGA
The DNA here is from genome assembly GCA_035578125.1 of Mellilla xanthometata. Classification (NCBI taxonomy): domain Eukaryota; kingdom Metazoa; phylum Arthropoda; class Insecta; order Lepidoptera; family Geometridae; genus Mellilla; species Mellilla xanthometata. The sequence goes on from JAPUBQ010000024.1 coordinate 7,130,601, forward strand.
GAGGAGTGGTGATAAGAGGGTTGGGGTGTGAAGCCAGGGTGGTGGCAGTACGTCGGGCGCAGCGGGCCGGCGCGGTCGTGTCGTCATGCTGGGAACCATGATGTATCCTGAGGAGAGCCTCGAGGACATGCGCGTGCCTCCCATACAGCTCGACCATTTACCCGAGGTGTTCCTGTGTACGTAGATTTGTGATTGTGTTGTGTCGGTGAATGTGGATTAGAGTGCGGTTTCACCTGTGACCTAGTATCTAGGTTGCTAGTGACAAGTACCTATTTTATTTATACTAGGTATGCGTATTCGTATATACCTTACCTATATTGGGAATGCTACGGTTATATTGTGTCAAGATATGTGATTTTGTTTATTGTCAGGTGGTTCTTTTTTGAAAAAGGAAATTGATTGTTTCTTATAGGTATATACCATCTGGGGTTTGCCGGCATGGTTGTTGTGCGACAAAAGGTACTTAATAATACGTGTTGTAAATCGTAGCCTACAACGTAACTTAACCCCAATAAACTATTATTATTCGAGATTTTCTCTTCTTTTTCTATTGTCGCCCAGATAAAAATGGCACTTTTTTTAAAGAAAAAGAAGAATAGAAGAGAGTTTTGTGTATTCACCCATCCAGAGACTGTCCACATCGACCGTCGCTTAACCTTAATGATCGCGTCGGATCACCTTAGTTAGCTGAGCCACAGGCGCTACCAAATACGTACCTACCAACCATAGAAAAACTTTGGTTTATAATAAATGCACCAATATTTCTGTAAAACTAATGAGATAATAAACATTATTACACGAATGATAATAAATGGAACTGACCCATGTCTATTGCTCCCAGAAAAAATAAGAATACATACGTACCCAATATGTCAAAAGTGACAACCAAGTTATATACGTATTTACCTTACTGTAATACCATGTTATGTATAATTTAAATAAAAATACATTTTAAAACATGTGAAATATATTTGGAAAAAATATGAATACTGCCAGATTGGGAACCTCTTAACATGCAAATAAAATAACATTAAAAATAATTAAGGCGATGTTGTGCCGAGTTTAGCCGCATATACTGCCGCTTATAATTTGAGCGTAGACACAAGTTATTATTCTGTGGCGTAGCGCAGAACCACGGTAGTGGGTACTTCAGGTAATCTTATATATAAAATTTCCGTGTCACAGTGTTTGTTACCGTACTCCTCCGAAACGGCTTGACCGATTTTTTCCAAATTTTATATGTGTATTCAGTAGGTCTGAGAATCGGCTACTGTATATTTAGTTTTTTTTTTTATTATTAAGGCAAAACAACGTTTGCCGGGTCAGCTAGTAATTTTATATAAAATCATTAATTAACAAAATTAAAAGAAGGTTTTAGATACATTATCTACAGTAAAAGTAAGATTGATTTTCATTACTTTATAACTTTCAGATGTATACCATTTTTATTTTTTATAACGGCAATTTAAAAATGATCGATCGATATAATTCAACTATCGTACGAATTTTTTGTAATTGAGTTTTGGCATTCTAACGAATCTTTATACTGAATCAAAGATAATAAAAGCCATAGCCCTATTATTTACGCAAGATATTAGATTTAAGCGTATGCAGGTTTTTTATTAAATACGCTATTTTGCTTCCGATACCCCGGTTATTGTTCAAACAAAGAAAGCAGCATAACATTCTTCTTTCTCTTATTCAACTTACAAAGTTATTACATTACAATGTAAGTATTTCTATCCCGTACTCGACATATTAGGTAGATACTTATTTAATTTAAACACCTATGTATACCTACATATGTATATCTACATGTGTAGACACTATTCTTGCGTTTAGTAACAACTTCTAATCAGCAATGACATATAAATAATAAATGAACAAGCTGCATATGCACATAAGCATATGTCGTGTACTACTTGTATATCATAATCGTAGAAAACCTTAAAACTAGAACTCATTTAAGAACTAAAAAGAACTCGCGGAAAATTTAATAAAAAAATATTCTATAAGTTCTTGAAACTAATGTGTAAACATTTGTGCAGCGTCTCCTGATGAGTTGTCACCGTAACACTTATCTGATAACATTCAACAAACATCACTAAACTAAGATCGGAAATGATTTTAGAACAAAAATTTACTAACTCGATGTATATCGTTTCTTAAGGTAATCGATACCTACAATTTTCATATACATGTGTATTTTGATTCAGTTCAGTTTTTTTCAGTTCCAAAGTATTTTTACTAGCAAAAGTAATATTAGAAAATAATAGTGTACATATTTTGATATTAGACCACAAGATTTGTTTTGTTGGATTAGAATAACAGGTGACTAGTGTAGGGATATCCATTTCATGATGAAAGGTGCGCCCTACCTAATTCCAGATTTTTTTCCACATTCTTGAGTGTTTGGTGTATGCCCTGCTAAAGTAATTAGTTATAACTGAGGGCATTCATACAGCAAACAAACATAGCAAGTTACAAAAAAGCAACTTACAAAGTAACGCATTATATAAGAAGCATACTCGGATGAAAAATTCATGATAACTTACAATAAAATTGGGTGTCCTATTACCGGTGGGTGTCGTAAACACATAGCCTTACCTTTTCTTGCAGCCAGTATCCCGAAATGCGGCGGCTGCCACGAGATGATAGTAGACCGATACGTGCTCAAAGTGTCAGACAGGACATGGCACGCGGGCTGCCTGCGGTGTGTCGAGTGTCGGGCCATGCTCTCCGGGAAGTGCTTCGCTAGGAATAACCAGCTTTACTGCACGGATGATTTCTTCAAGTAAGCTTCATTTCTGACCTGATATAGTTTGCTCAAGTAGCCAGACAAGGCATGAGGGGTTTTTGCGATGTGTCAAGTGACCACGCTCTCCAATAAGTGCTTAGCTAGGAATATTCATCTATACTTCACAGATAATTTCCTCAAGAAATCCTTGTTATTGACTCAATAAACTTTGCTCGAAATGGTGTCGGATGTGTTAAAACAAAGCAAAGCTTGTTGGGAAAATGCAAGCGTAGTTCAGCGCTCAAAAAAATTGCCATCAGAATCATAAGCATCCATTTATTTTTTTATGAAAATTTGCAAACAGAGTGGTTTTTATATTACTTATATAAGCAGGCCATTATACGTTCCCACTTATATTATTATGGAGATATATAGGCCCTATTCCATGCAGTTCTCAAACGTGTCGGTTTCCTCACGATGTTTCCCTTCACCGATTATTCAATTAGAATCATACAACAAAATAATTGTAAAAGCCATGTTACGAGTAGAAAGTTAAATCACAAAAAAAGAGTCTGTTTCCTATCTACCTATTTACATGTCCTTATCCCAATCACGTTGATAATGTTATTGCTGTTGCGGCTGTTGTCCCAGGCGGTTCGGCACCAAGTGCTCGGGATGCGGGCAGGGGATCCCGCCGACGCAGGTGGTGCGACGCGCCCAGTCGCACGTTTACCACTTACGGTGCTTTGCCTGCGCCGCCTGCGCGCGGACTCTCAACACTGGGGACGAGTTCTACTTGATGGAAGATGGGAAGCTAGTCTGCAAACCGGATTATGAAGCTGCTAGAGCTAAAGGTATGTTTTTACTCAGTTTTTTTTCATGTTGATAGAAACAGATCGTATTAAGGCAGCGCTTTTATAGACTTAAATCATTCGTTCAGTGTTTTGTGCCTCTTTAAAAATAATGTAGCTTAGGATTCATTTTGAAATACAAACCAAAAAAATATACACATACATTCATGACAAATAATTATATAACTTTGGTTATACGAGTACATACATGTATTTGTCATGAATGTATGTGTAGGTATATAAATTAAATTTTAGTAATAAATAGTTGTAAATTGACTTGCCTAGTACGGCGCGATGCTAAACGATTCGTTGTTAAACGATTTGATTTGATTTTCAAACCTTTTTTGTCTCCTTATATTTTTATAGATTATACAATATTTATGTCCATAAATTTTACAAAAATTATTATCAACACATACTTTTATACTTTTTCAAATATTATCTGGATTGGAAACTCAATCACGCCCTAGAAATGAACTAACCGGGCAAAATCAGTAAATCCAACTGTAGTAGACCCAACCTGCGCAGGCGGCGAGGGCTCAATAGACGGGGACGCCGCCAGCAAGCGGCCGCGGACCACCATCACGGCGAAGCAGCTGGAGACCTTGAAGAGTGCGTACAGCAGCAGCCCAAAGCCCGCGAGGCATGTGAGGGAACAGCTCGCCCACGATACTGGCCTGGACATGAGGGTCGTGCAAGTCTGGTTCCAGAATAGGTGAGCTGTGCTTACTCTTAACGGGAAGGCAAGGGCAAAATCTTGATTTTACAGTTTTTTCGCTGTAAATCGTTAACGGAAAAAAAATATCGATTAAATTGCTTTAAGCTTAAGGAACACTCTAAGAATAATTATACTTATTTTGGTACCAATCATCATCATGTTAAATAAAGATTTTGCCCTTATATTCGCCCTAAATATTTTGTTGTTTATGGAATAATCTAGTGGTTCTGCAAAAGGTAAACTTCGCAAACATATTTTTTACAACTTTGGTTTTCCGATATAAAAACTACATGAATATATGGGAACCATTGACGCTTTCTCTACGCAAATACTCGTACATATACCGACAAATAAATACTATAACAAAATTGCCTAATAATTTCAAAACTGACAAAATGTATCTAGTCAATACAGAATTACTACGCTCGCTCGAACATTGACTTTACATACAATTTTTTTATTTAAGTTAAGATTGGTTAAGCTAGTTAATTTTATCATGTGACAAAAATATGACTTATTCACCTTTGTAAATATTCATATATATTTCTTATATAATTTAGATTTCGAGTTTTTACAAGTGTCCTATAACTTTTGTTATATATTTCTAAGTAAAGAAATGAATTGAAGTTTTTTATATTATACTCGTATCATCTTATATATTTGATCGTTCATCGCATACTACAAGTGGTTCACAAAATAATAATATGAATCTGTTAAATTTAGTTTAATGTTGGTTTATCGTATCCTAAGCGTATAAAATACCATGACGAGCATTATACACGGGTTTTCAGCTACGCTTATAGCTAGTTAAAATAAACTGAAGCATTCAGTTCACAATCAATTCTGCTGAAGCATGACTATAAACCAAAGTGGATTATCACGAGTTTTCATACTCACTAGATCGCAACAATTCTTATGGCTTGATTTGTTTCATGTGCAGGTAATAGTGGTACATAAGTAATATTAAAGTAAGGTGAAAATCCCGTGGTTATCCCCTAAAACTTGCAAATAAACTGTGAGCTACCTACTTGGCCTTTCTGTATTCAGTTAGCTGCAATTTTGAAACGGTCAGCGATTTTAACAAGACGGAAACTTAGATTAGAGTTTTATGACCACTGGTAAAGAAAACATTGAGCCTGTGATAAATTCGATTTAAACATTCTGGAAATTAATTTTTCCATAAGGCGTATCAACTTACCTTTTCAATTTTTTTTTCCCAATTATATATTTTAATATTTTTTTATATCAAGTAGCAACTTATAATTTTGTCATTAGATTAGTTGTATCAACTAGATACGATTTACAAAAGATATATAAATTCAATCCATTCGAAAATGAATTCTCTTTACTACAAAGAACTATCATTCCTATGATTGTGAAAGAATATTGCTGTTCATAACACTGTGATTAAAACAACAGTTTAACTTCCCGATTCCAGGAAAAGACCTAAATATTTATTTTTCTAAATACATGTGATATAGAATGTCTAATGTAATATACTGATATTAGATATAGAATGTCTAATCTAAAATACTGTTGTTTAGACTGCTAATTTTTAAAGATTATTGAAGATCTTTTTATTAAACCGTAATAAAAATGTATTTTAAGAAGTACGTAGGTTTTCACTTATGAAACGAGTTAGTTTTTATAATAATTGCAAGTTCATAACTTAAGAATATTCTCGCAGCAAGCGGCCACGTTTTGCCTTTGGCCTCGCCTCGTAAAACCGGACGCGATATCGACGCTCGAATTCACTTTATGCACCACGACTGGCTAGTTAAAGCATTGTTACTGACCGTTGTTTTGAAATCATAAGCTTGCCTGAAACTGAGACATGTTTTGAATAGTATTTCTAGATTTTAAGTCGATTTGGTCAGTATAATAAATGTTAAATTTTACTTTCACAAAGAATGGAGCATTTAAAGATTTAGGTAATAGCATTTTAACTAGATGGACTCCGGTTAGGTCAACTGCTATCTAGGTGTATTTATCACGCACGGTAAGTTTAATATAGAAAGGTCGAGAGCTGTTTGTTACCTTAAAATTTAATTTAATTTCTAATAGTTAATAATTTATTCTTCTTGGTGAAAGAGGCTGAATTAGTTTTCCAAATTATTTTGTCTGAGTCTAATCCATGTTTTACTTTACACACTACATCTATTTTGTATCTACATGCATTTGACCAGTAAAGTACGTTACCACACGAGTTAGCGACACACACTCTCGATCTCGATTATCAATGCGAGTATTAAGTTGCTCCGACGTAGATCACAACATGACTTACCACCAGGCGAACTGTGGTTTAGCGCGTAAACTATTCAGTGCTAAACAAATCAGCTTTATAATCAGCTCACAGCTATACTTGGATATCTATATAATGTAGCTGTCTGTATATATCCCTCATCTACATGAAACTCAAGTCTACCTACAGGTAACAAATCAATATTCTCACAAGCTTTTAAGCCTACACGGAGCTTATAGCAAGAAGGCAATACGCAATGTTCATTGTTTCAATAATCCGCATCGAGTGTACCGAGGCACGGCTCCCAGAGGACAGGCGGAGAGGGGCGGGGGCACTTTAATTAATCAAGCTCTTTGTACCCCACCCCCCGTCGCTTCGCTAATAACACACGCGATACGCTGGGGTGTTCTGTTTATACTGCGATACTTATTTGCTTAAATCGAGAGCAATCGAAGCGTTATAACGAGTTTTGTTATGAAAAATCAACAATCAGGGCTTGGTGGGTTAGCGAGTCAATTACCAGCTTAGCTTGATGCCCTTTTGATTGTGAAATGGGTTGTAGTATTTGGTCGGTGGTTATAACTTACGTACTCATATTAACAATAAATTAAACTAGAGGCCAATCACATGTAACTTTACTACATAAAGGGATACATATGTCCAGAAATAATATTAGGAACGATATTTTCAATCACTACACCAATGTTTTTTTTACTCTTTATATTTGACCTGCAGGGCCCGTAACCTCACAAGTTAGCGACACTCCGGCCTAAGGTGGAGCATGCTTAGTCTGGAATAACTGGCTCTGAGGAAGTTGCCGGAAAATACTGTTAAATGTTGGACGACAGATTATTCAACTTGAGAATGGTTGCTAGTCAGGCGAGCACTAAAAACTGCTCTACAGACATGGAACATTTTATGTACAACAATCAGACAAATAAACAATCCGTATCTTTTCCTCAGACGAGCCAAAGAGAAGCGTTTGAAGAAAGACGCGGGTCGCACGAGATGGTCACAGTACTTCCGGTCCATGAAGAGTGGCAGCGGCTCTCCCAGACACGAGCGGTTGCTGGACAAAGACGAGCTCAAGATTGATCTAGATTCCTTTAGTCACCACGGTGAGTATTATTATTATTTTAGAGTACTTTAAATGTCTTAGGAACTTTAAATGAACATTATAGGTACATATTGGTACCTGAAAAACTAAAGAAGCGATGTGAATAGGAAGTATGGATTTGAAAGTAAGTCAATTCAAGTTCAATGAAGAAACAAAATAGGTAGGTCTGAAAGTTTCATTTATTAATTTTCCCTAAAATTGAAAAATAAATGTACTTAATCTAGTCTAGTTTCGGATCTTTAATAAATTATAAACGCGCGACCTCAGCCAAAAAAAATTGCAAATTTAAACATTTTTGTTGCGCACCATTACACTTTTTGTAAAGCTTAATGAAAATCGTCGTAAGTAACTTGTAGGAAGAACAATACTCTTTTGTTCAATGTCATTGTTGAATGATTTTGCTAAGAACCGAATGACTTTTAACATGTGCAGTATGACTTTAAACATGTAACAGTAGTAGGTATTGTGAGTGTGACCGTTTTCTATGCGCAAATTATTAAGATGCCTTACGTGAACAGTTTACAAAGTCTGATTTTGCTAAGGCCAAGGATATACCTATGATTCCAGAACTGAGTAACGACAGCTACAGCACGGTGGCTCTCGGCGGGGAGGAGGGCTCCCCGGCCGGGGGAGCGGCCGGCGGCGCCCGGTACGCGGCAACCCCGCCCTACCTGCGCGCGCACTCGCCGCCCCAGCACCACTACCACTACCCGCCGGACCATCTCGTTTATACTAACATTGGTAAGCTTCATAAGTATCTATACTATTACATGACTTATAATCGCATTGGTAATAGTGATTCCTATTAACAGCTTTTTTGACAGTCTCTGTAATCTAATGTTCTTACATATGCTTCACTGTACCATACATTTGTAAAAGACCTAATAAAAGTATTAAAAAAATAGATCTTTACGAAGACTCGTATGGATGGTACGAGTAGTACAGTTGGATTCGTGTGAGAGTTATAATTTCGCTAACAAACCATACTATTATGTAGTTAAGGATGAAAAATAAGGGCTGCTAGTGTCATATAGTCATCAATAGCAAGGTTAGCAGAATATACACTTTTGTAAATATACACTCAATTCTCCACCTAATCCCTTTATATAAATTACTTTTCAAATAAATTCTTTTAAATTTTCCAATTCCAGGTCAAGCAATGAGTGGAGCGGGCATCGGTACAGGCGCGGGCGGCGCGTCCGACCTAAGCAGCTCGTCATCCCCCGCGGCTGGGGGCTACCCTGACTTCCCCCCGTCCCCTGACTCGTGGCTGGGGGAGCACCACTACTCCCCGCGGGGGTTCCCCTAGCGGCGGCCACCGCCGGCGCACGCGCAGCCCCCGCCCGCGCCCCCGCCGCACTTTCCCATGCCGCTTGTGCAGCCGCTGGAACTTGTTGTCAAGCGTGAGATGTGAAGTGGATCCTGTGTAACTAGGACATGAATCTTTGCGAGGAAAAAAATGTTTCAAATAACAAGAAGGTAGCACATATATGGATTAGTCCATGTTGTGCCTTTTTTCAAAAAATTGTTTACGGCTTATCAGAAAAAATCAATACGTTGACCCCATGTCAAGGTGTTGGTTTTTCTGCTAGGAGATAGCCATGCCATGTCTAAAGTGCTCGTATATTAACGCAGTCATAGCATTATGACTAACTGGTGTAACTGAGTTTGATAATAAAGCCGTGACTTACCCAAAAAGTAATTGGATCATGACCAAATATTTGTAGGTTTAGTGCCGTGCCGAAAGTGTTACAGTAAATATGAAAAGTAAAGTTCTGTTGGTGTAATAGTGAAGTGATATATATGAAAAACATCGTCATTCTTGGGTGCAATGCTAAATGTTCTTGCCAATTATTAGAAGTCAATTTGCACCGGATGATTACAATATAAATCTTAGCATCTGTGCTTATTATCTGCTGATAAATGTATCAAAATTGAATCTGCACACCATAGAATGTAAATCAAATTTTACAACTAAATGTGTTCCTTTTGTTTTGGCGTTCACTTAGTTCCGCTATAAATATGTGCAATCTTCAAATTATAATGAATAGAAAGTATGATTAATTTTCGCTTATTTCCGGATGTACTTATAAATACGAAAATAATAATGATGCATAATTATAACAAAAAAGATATGCCTTAAATAGCAAGGTATGATTGTAAATATTACTTAAGACATTATTTGTAAGTAATCGTAAAAATATCTACATAGGTGTGTAAAAAATATAAAATATTTGTAAAATAGTCATAAATTTATTTGTTCTTATATGTTTGACAGATATTATCACATATTGTACATAGGATTAATGTAAACTTATTAATTAGTTATGTAAGTACGAGTATATAAATCTAGTTCGAATAGGCAAGTCCATAGTGATAACTTTGTGCAAAAAACTCTAGTCGACAGATGGTATCTATAAATATTATACCTACAATCAATGGACGTTTTATTTACACGACAAGTGTTAAATCTCTTCCAAAATTGCTGAGGGCCTATTCACACGTCTGTCTCATCTTAGTAAAACCGGACGTGTGAACAGACCTATATTTATTATCTCACAACTCAGTAGTAGCGACTCCCCAATACTGAGACATGCGACCTTCCAGATCCAAGGAATCCTGTGAATGAGCTGTCTTTTCTTGTATCACGGCGAAATCGTACTCCAAATGGTAAGGCATTAATCTTTGCAATGACCCGAAATACGCCGCATTAGGCCCTCCATTCGGCATCCTTCCAGACCCGAAGCGGAACTCCGGTTTCATCGCCGCTGCACCAAAAGATCTTGCACTGCCAAAATGCTTAGACAGGAAAGGTATGCCTCTGGACTTGTTATTAGGCAGATGTAGCTGAGGACTACTTCCGGATAAACCCTTTAAATTTCTCAAGCTGCTAACGTTGGACTTTATCCCTTTCGATAAATTGTCTAGCTCTTTATCGAATAGCATTTGCGTGTTTTGTTCCAGCATGTACTCCCAGCATTTGAACTGCTCTTCAGGGTTGCCGAGTTCGTCTGTTCGTTGGTCGTCTTCTTTGTCTTCTTCTACTCTCACTCGTATGGCTCGGGCTACTCCGCCTCGACAGCTTCTGCGTTCGGAAGCTTTGGCTTGAGACCGAACGCTGGCATAATGTTGGTGGCTCACAGCCTCGCTCGATGGTCGGTCGCTCTGCCCGCTCGGCGAAGACCTATCGCTGCAAGCTTTCGGTGGGGACACGGAATGGCAACAAGGCTCCAACCGAGAACAACAACAGTCGGACCTACAAACCGACTTGTTGCTGTTTATAGTCTGTCTCAACTCATTCATCAGAAGATCTACGTCAGACCGTCCGGTATCGAACCTGATGATCATCACAGATACGCAACCTTCAACACCGTAGCTTTGTGCGAGGTCTTGTAACCTCTTTGCTGCAAGTACGGGGTTCCTTTCAGCTCTCGCTTCTGAGACAGCTGTCTCAACGCTAACTGCGTTCCAGAAAGTTCCATTTCCCAATATTAAAAACTCGTCGTCTTCTTTTATTATGGTTTGGATCACATCTGGGTCTGGTATGGTATTGGGGTAAAGAGTAGAATGTCCTACGCGTTTGTTATTTTCAATGCCTAAACTCATCGGCCCGTTACGTCTGCTCAAGACAGCTCTAGTATCGCCAACATTGGCTAATCTCATACTATATCTTTTAGGAGACTGCCCGTAGCCATTTTCCGTTGGAGTAACAGGTGACAAATGGCACATTATCAAACAAGCCCCTTTTCTTTGTCCCTTCTCTTTTAATTCTCTATGAGCCGATAAGATAACGTACTTCATGTATTCACTGACAGTTTCTTTGATTGACTTTTCTTCAAGGAGTAAGCCCGGTAAGCTTCCTTGCAATATTTTTGGCACTTCAATGTCTGTTTCACCGTCGATTATGGCAAAGAGACCTTCTTTATTGCAAAAGGCCGGAAGACGTATTTGCGCGCAGCACAGCTGTAATGATTTGTTGGGGCACTCTGAAAAGCCTGTAATCCAAGGAGTTAATCCTGCCAGTTCTTCGTGGTAGCCGCTCTTTTGAGTCCAAGGTAGTGAGTGTCGTCCGGTAACATCTACTAAACTCAATGGCCGTTGGCATTTGTAAGCGTTGAACTGCGAGGGGTCAACTTGTAGCTTTTTATTGCACGAAATATCGAGAAACTTCAATTGTTTTGGGGCCAAAAGTCTCAAGTCAATACTGTCGAGTTCATTGTGAGCAAAGTCTAGAATTTTCACGGACGCACTGCACGCAAACATAGGCACTGATTTTAGTCTGTTTGAATGTGCTCGCACCACCCTTATATTATTCAACTGTGGCATATTTTCCGGTAGCCTTGACAACGAATTTCCAGATATAACAAGTTCTTCGATATGGGGCCAAAAGTTAATGCAACTATCTGGTAACATGGTGAGACAGTTATATGCTATGTGTAGTATCTTTAGCCCTCTGAATGCTATGATAACATCGGCAACGTCATCGGTTAGGCAATTAGCTGTGAGGTAAAGTCTTTCAAGGCAGTGCGAGGACGGACCTCGGGTCGGCGGTAGTCTATTCAGTCTATTATTTGATAAGTTTAATACGTTCAGTCTATCGCAGACTGAGAAGAAGTTTTCTGGCAAAGATTGTATGCAGTTGTCGTGTAAGAGTAATTCCTTTAAAGGGGCTCGAAGTCTTGGCATTGATGGTATGCTTGCTATTTTATTATGAGCGAGATGTAAACTACTTAAACTTGATAGTTCGCTGCAGAAAAGATGTTCTGGAAGGGAAGTGAGCCGGTTGTTACTTGCATGAAGCGTGGTAAGGTCCGAGCAACCGCTGAGCCATTGTGGCAGGGACGTGAGGCGGTTGTGAGACACGTTTATTTCTACTAAGTTGATCGGTGGTACAGTTGTAGTCAGCGACTCTAGTTCTGAAAATAATTAAAAACAATCAATCACTATCCGCATTATGGAATAGCTTTTGGGATTTATGACCATTCAAGTTTTAATTCAATAGTAGTATTTGGTATACTTAATAAAGCAAGTGTTATACCAATTGTCAGTAAACCAGAAACAGGCTATATTGATTGTTATCCACTATCGTCAAGAAATCGTGTCCCAATTGAATGAAAACCAACTCATAAAATAAATTAGAATTTTCTTAGTTAGCCTTTTATACTTCTTTAGGACTTGTAGAAGTTGAGTAAAAAGTGTCTTATTATTGAGTTGAGTTGAGATTATCTGAGTGCTTTATTATTGAGTAAAAGAGCGTGTAATTAGAAGTTTTTTTGAAGTTCAGTCCGTCTAAAGTAGTAGAGTGTCTCAAATGTAAGACTATCTAGAGTTGGCCAGTGCCAGTGTGAATATTATCTTGATCGAAAGAGTGTGTAGAGTGGAATAGAAGAATGTTGAGTGATTGTCCAGAAAGAGAAGATTTTCTTATCGAATTGGTTTGGTCGAAATTTTACTGACTTGTATGAAATATGGAAGACAGTTGTCTAGAGTAAGTAGTGTCTTGAGTACGTTGTGACATCTAGTGTTTTAAGAAAAGTGTCTATGCTGAAGTGTGTGTCCAGTGCTAGATAGGCTAGATAAAGCTACTTTATAAAATTAAAGAGTGGGACCAGATTGGCGCGATTAAACGCGCTATCGGTGAAAAGCGAACATAAAGAGGCGTTATACTAAGTTTTGAGGAGTTGGTGTATTCCAGTAGAGATCCCAGAGCCCTCCTTAAAACACACAAGAGATGTCAACCGAGGGGGTTTTAGCGGGTAGAAATCCCACATACACCGGCTGTTTCCCAATGCAGTTGGGGACCTAAGAAGATTTCCCCCTCGTAAAACAATATATATGTATAGGAGCTACTAACGATTCCACGGCGCCCGTAGAGTCCTGAGCGCGGCGCCGTGCAGCGCCAGGTGCTGCAGCGAGTTGTGAGCCGCGTGTAGCTCACGTAGCCCTCTCAGTGCAGACACCACCAGCACCTCCACAGAGTTGTACGACAGGTCCAGCGATACTAGGTGCTGGAATTATACAAGTTAAAAATTATAAGGTGATAATTGAGAGTGAGTAAATTTAAATGATCTTGAAAAAACTAGTAGGCATTTGATGCGCTGTAGTGTCTACTGTTATCTCAAATAAGCGGTCGGATCTTCTATAGTAGATTATTGTTATAGGTACTTATTTTTTTAACAGCACCAATAGAGCGTAACAGCGTCATTTTACGTAAAATTTATATTTTAAATGCGATTTTTTTATTTTTGTTGAAAAGAAAATAAACGGTTTGGCGGATTATATATTATACGAAAATACATTTAAGGTGCACAAAAAATACTAAAACAATTAACGAAAGGTAATTAATTAATTATCACTAGAAGTGTGTGTACAAAAGGAGCAAATTCAGCATAAAACATTATTCTCAACAGAGAGTATGCAGAACTTCAGCGTTAGTTTTCAATTTGCTACTGTTAGATAATGAGTATGAAAGTTATTTAAAATAAATATTCTAATAATGCCGATTAATATAAATATTTAATTTTAATTTAATATGTAATGATTTCGTACACAAAATTTGGTTAAAAAATCGCGAAACTTTGGCGCCAATGTAGTCGTTGTCAACTCACAATTTTTATATCTACGCATATTTATGAAAAAACTTTATTATTTTTAATTAAAATACTTAAAACTATTACCCTGGTTTTGTTAAATAGGTAAGGGAATAGTGGTAAGTAATTAAAGCATTTAATTGTTTATTATAGTACGTTTCAAGCGCACTTACTTCATAGTTGCCAAGTATGATGCTTCCTTTGAGCCTGTTGTGTCTCAAATCCACGTTCGTGAGAGGTGAGTGTTCAGACTTGTTTTCCTCTTCTGGAGCCATGATTTTTGTGGACTGGAATACAAAGAAAATACTCATACATAAGCCCAATCGCTTTTATATTGTCAGTGTGGCTAAATAATCACACAGATCATAATAAACCTCAACTAACTAGTATATAAATTAAAAAATTAAAAACATCTTCGTCAATTTTTTTTTTATTGTATTCTGATCAAACTCATTCATTTGACAGTTGACACCCATATTGGAGACATTACAATAAAATATGTAATCTACCAATTTATTCCAGCAGCCATTTTGTTCCGATTTTCACGATACATACTCCTAGCTAAGAAAACTCCTGTCAAGTAAAAAGCAAAAAAAAATCGAAATGCTACGTTGCCACACACCCGCATAGACACGTTAAACTTATAACATCCCGTCGTTTTTGCGTTCGGGGTTAAAAATAAAAACAAATTCAAATTTATTCACCGCATAACATGGGTTACGACATTTAGCATTTGTTTTTATGCACACACATATTTTTTTTTTCGTTTTTTACTAACATTCATACGGTTGAACAGAATTGGTACTGAAGTAGGTTTGACGACCTCGTTGGCGTAATAGTTACCACGCCGGACTGCCAATCAGAAGGTTCCGGCTCAATTCCCGGCACGGCCAACATCTTTGTCCTGAACTAAATTTGTTGGCTGTGGGACTGGGTGTTAAATATATAGATACCTATTTAAAATATGTAAGTACTCGTATGTATATGTAGTATGTCATTGTGTGTTAGCAACCATAATACAAACTAGAAATGGTTCAGTATGGGGTTAACCAGCCATGTTAAAATAAACTATCTAAAAAAAATGTGGTTACCCCAAACGTAGTGATGAGGTTGTGGTCGGCGGCCAGCGTCCGCAGCCGAGGCAGCCGCAGCGCCGGCTCCAGCGACCGCAGCTCGTTGTCGCTCACTGCTAGCTCCTCCAGCCTGGAACAGATCAAATAAACTACGTATAACCTATGAATTAACCTACAACAGCATCATTATAATACTAATATTTTGTTGTAACATGTTATCGTATAATAATATATTATTTCATTAAGTTTAAATATTGACATCCATTACATATTGATATATTTATTTTTATTTTTGACCTTTTAATAATAATCAATTAATCAGTTATCTTGTTTATCATCAGCTTATATTAATTAATCCAGGCCTCATCCATTGGACCAAGTTCCAAAATTAATCACATTATATTGGGGTTATTGTACCTACTTATTGACGTGTCTGTGTCAATGTGCCTGTTTCGGCACTACTGTTCAGTTCAGTTCAGTTGATTTATTTCGTACAATAAAATCCTTATCATTTACACGAGTCTTAAGTTGGCTATTAAGTTAGTCAAGAATATTATTTTATAAACAATATATTTGAAACACGATTTTGTTTTTAACACACTTTGATAGATTTCCAATTTATGATAGCTGCCATTGCATAACGTTTAGTCACAATATTACATTTTGTAATACCGTGGTTTAGTCGGACGCTGTTTAAATAAAAATTATGTAAATCTTTTATAAATCTAGCAATACATTGTGTATTTATGTTTTTATTCGGATAAATTCTTCGAAGCTATATAAGGACCCACTTCCTGTTGCACGATTGGATCCAGTTTGGTTTAATTAAGTACCTTCGCCAACAAAACAATAATACAGTGCCATAGAACTGCTCTGACGAAGGAACCATATAACTTCTAAAACTTAACTCATCCAATTTGGGCTTATTTATTTTGTCTCGGTGCAGGTTTTGATAATGGAGTAAGAAGGTGGACAAACCATTTTAAACAACCAAACTCTTTAAATATCGTAATTAACAAATTATAGACTATCTTGTGTAACAATTTTTTTCTTACTTATGTTCTAGAATAAACAAACGAAAAAAAAATTCATGCGTTTATTTTACGCACCAAGTGGTACATGTAACAGACATCTAATTATCTATATCTTTGCATGCAGTTAACTAGACTTTCTTTTCTTAAAAAAAAAACTTTTGTACAGCATTTTGTAAGATTGTAGACGATGTAAGATTTGTTACAAACAGTTTCACAAGTACAATTTATTTTCTACAATATTAAACATTTTAGAAATTCCCGACTTTTTTATTTAAAAAATCAACGCACCCAGCGTTGGATTTTAAATTATAAATTATCATAGTGTAAGTAAGCATAAGTGTTTTATATCCATACTGAGAAGAATAAGACAACGGCCTTCTTGGATCATTTTGATCTAAGAGCAAATATTTTATACATATGAAATCTTATTATTATCTTTAAAGCAAAAGAAAACAGCAAAATCGTCGGTGGTTAAAAATACTCATATGTATATATCGTAGATTTCGACCGATTGTAAAGTAAAGTAAAGTCAATGGACCCGATATAAATAAATGCATGCATAGATATACTCGCAATATGCATACATATGTATGTACTAATGTTTTAATATTCAACAAAGTACCTTGCAGATTTTATCAGGACATGGTTGAGCTGTGTGAGTAACAAGTACCTAGTTATTTTCGACCGAATGAGCGACGTAAGCAAAGTCTGCATGGACTGGCCTGTTTTGCTTTCGTCTGTTTGTATCTACATTGATTCTCGCAAAGGCCGTGATTTTGCGGCAATCTCGGCGAAATCTGATAGATTTTATTTGTCGTCAGCAATTTTCTTTTGTTGCAGCGATATTTACTAGACAATTTTAAAGATATTTGGTAGAGCGCTCAAATACCAAATATTTAAAAGCTTTTCTGAATATTAATAAGATTGGTCAAGTAAGTGTTGGGATATGAAAACATTAAGTTAAAGTAATTATAAACAATGTTCCAAGAAATATTGCTCGTGAGGTCTACTGTTCGGAGACCTACTAGTAGGTATATTTATAATCGTACATATGTATGTATATGGTGACCGCACAGAATAATCGTTAAAAATGTTTGAATAAAAAATACTAACTAAACATAACTTTACTACTGTTTCTCTCGCAGAGGAATGCGAGTTTTTCTTCACAAGTGTACTTATTTGAAATATTTCCGGAAATTACTTCAAGCTATGACTATAATTATTTTGTTAGCTAATAACTTCAAGTATCTTTTTGTGTTATAGATAGTTTACGAATGTAGGTATAATTTGTACATTAAATGAATAGATGTGCATTAGTCTTCCGAGAAACTAGAGAAAAGCTGGATAAATATAGCTAATTTTGGATTAAAAATATTTTAGGAGTTATCTTATTAACTCCACCAAGGACATGATCGTGTAAAATGTTGCTTTTTTAAAGATATCGATATATTTTTTATGAAATAAAATAAAAATATGGATATATTTTTCATAGGACACTGTCATAAAGTAAATAGATCTAATGCAGAACCTGCGCTTGCGTCGCTTGGCTCGCCTGGCGGAGGCTCTATATTACTTCAATACCAAATACAACATAATAATATAATGTTTACATTTTAGCAAGTAATTACTTTCGGATTAGAAATAGGTACGCATGAAATAGACGATAAAATATATTCTCTGGCATCTCCGTTATTTTAATACATTGGTATAAATCATCCAAATAGCTCAAATTTTCTTTAACGCAAAAAAGTGCTAAAGATCACAGGTATATAATTAACCATTCAGATTATGCTCGTATGGCCCATATCTCCGTAAGGCGTGACCGACGCAATTAAAACTATAACGTCTTGAAGATGTTTATTTTTATTTTCTATATGTATAAGTATACAGACACTCTCGTTTGGAAAGCTGTTAAAGTACTTAGATACTACAGTCTTCATAACGAATATCCGTAACTCGTAAGTACACTTATGACCAGTTATAAAATTATAATATTAATGCATTTATATTTTATTTGCATTGCAATAAAACTTGGTGCGTGCATATACTAACTCGTATACTGAATAATTACTGTTCGCGCAAGCTTGGCATGTTTTCATGTTATTCCTTTCTGTCTCTCTCTTTGGTACTCTGCGAGAAAGTGTTTAAGTTACACGTTAGTCTATTTTTTTCTTACACTGAAGAAATCTGACGAAATGTATAAGTGAATTGGCTATGATTAATATATTTGCATGGATTTATAAGACAGTATAAAACGAGTATTTCTTTCGTTCATTCGTTTATTCATGTCCCTGTAGCACTTACCTAGCCCTCACAGACTTTCTATAGAACTTCTTCACTTTCAACACAACTTAACACTCACACATTGAAAAAGCTGTCATTACCACTGTTTATTTCACTTCAACAATCACTTTGTATCGTCATAGTTGCAAAGCATGTAGCAATTTGAGAGTTCGTAGCAAGACTGACCGTAGCATGCGCTTGCGACGCGCCAGTGACCACAGTCCAGCGACTCGAAGAAATAGCTTCGTACTAACTATGCTTATCTCTATACAGAATTGTAGATACTCTTAATTTCAAAACAAACTATGCATCTAATCTGTGGCCACTAACAACTTTGATCGTAGAAACTTAAGCTCTATTCTATGGTGTTCGGTACCTCTTTCATGTAGGTACAGGAGTTACATACAAGCATTGTTGTTGGTATCTATGAATGAATCTATGCAATCCATTTAACTATCGTTTTGTTACTACATTTCCCTTCCGATGTTCTTTCAACATTGATTGCTAAACAGTCGTCCTTATTCGAATGTCCAACAACAAGGTACAATTCTGTGCCTCCTGTGCAATATGATTTAAGTCGACTTAAATCAATATCGCGTTTTTAACAGTTCTATAAAGAACAAAAAATCTTCTTTTTTTTGGTCTAACTCACGTTTCGATATCTCGCTTAGTTCCAGAGATAGGTTGATACAACTCGGCTATTTTTTGCCATAAAAACTGTTTTTTTGTGTTAAGAGATACATAACAAATTACATCATTGGAACAAAAAGCAATTTTGCACTTTTTTTGTCTTCAATGATTTAACTATAATTGAATTAAATTAAATGTTCATTTTATTTTCACATATTTCCATATTTTGATACAAATTAAGTTAAAACCAATAACACCAAGACGTTTTGAATATGAGTTTGATATAACTTCAAGTGTATCAAGTGATTTTTGCCTCTAGCGTTAAATATTTTTCGTGTTAAATGATACTTGTTGAGTTAAATCGTTTTTACAATAAATAAGATTCGTGCAATATAATTTAACTCAGATGTATCAATTATTCTAACATTTTGTTACATAATAATGACAACTGTCTTTGGTGCAAAAAGATTCAACTCTGTGTGTAAAAGGTTCATGCGGGGGTGAGGTAAGGCGGGGCAGGAACGCGTTCGTATAGAATTGCACGCGTCGCTTAGTGCCCCGCTGACATCGCCGAGAGAGAGTCGCGTCGAAATACATCATGGATCGTGAGCGGCACGTAAGTAACTCCTTAGTTATATCAATAGACACGAAATCATTGTCGACTCTTATTTTGTGAAATGTTTGGAGATGTATCTTCAATCACAAAGTTACAAATAAAAGTGTTATATGATTGCTTTTAAGTGTTAAAATAGAATATAGGGTATTATCATTATTTTATTTGTTGATAATTGCTTTTGTAAACATTATTTTTAAGTACGGTTTTGGCAGGATTTTTAATTATTTTTCCTGTAAATAATTATTTCAGAGTTCAGTTTCGGTTCAATTTTTTTTTATACCTTCATAAATTTTTTACGCAACAATAACATATTCTAGTGTACATATTTATCCTAGAATTGGCAATCAGATTCATTATTTTTAACCCCGGACGCAAAAAGAGTGGTGTTACAAGTTTGACATGTCTGTCTGTCTGTGTGTCTGTCTGTCTATGGCAACATAACTCCCGAACGGATGCAGTGATTTAAATTTAGTTTTTTTTGTATTAAATAGTATTTTTGTGTTCTTAGATGTTTGATGGAAATGGAATAGACGGTTAAGGCGGTTTTTTTTTATTTTTAATTTAATGTTATTTGTTTCTTAAGTACGCTTCTATAAATTATATTAAATTAGACTACATGAACAGTGAAATTGTAATGATTATGTATTAGAAATGAATTTCATTATTTGAAAGTAACATCGGAAAATATTAATCATAATTATTGTAATAAAAAAACCATATATTTATTTATTTGTTTATGTTTTTCATATACAAAATTAAAGGTAACTAATTTTACTATTGTTTTAGGATGCAAGTAAATCAAGATCAGCAAGACTGCTTTCAATGGCAATTGAAAGCAAAAAAGAAAAATTAAGTGGGGAAAGATATTTTATTACCAAAGAAAAAGATGCATCACTGACTACAAAAATTAATACCAAAAGTAATCTTAACTTAGATGTAGAAGTAACTGAAAAAAATAAAAAGGAAGTAGAAGTTATGCAAATACTAACCCAAACAAACAATAATACAGGGAATAAAAATAGTGAAGAAAACAAGGAAAATAAAACATTAAACGATCCAGACATAAATATTAATATTTATTCAAACATTAATCAAGATGAAACTTATAACAAAGAAAATGTTAAAGATACAAACTTAAAAGTTATTGAGCAACAAGACAATAAAACAGACCCAAATGTAGATTTAGAAGCGAACCCAAAAAGAAAAAAAGGTCATATTGAAAAGACATTACTAACTGTGCAAAAAGACAATAAAACTGTCTCAGACTTAGATGAAGAAAGAGCTGATATAACATCACCTTCTGTGCTTCAAGATACTTTCCTCCAAACTAATGAAGTACTATTTTCATCATCAGTATTTAGCTCAAGCTCTGATAATGGAGATTTTGGACCGTCAAGCAGCGATGATTTTATTCTTGGAACAGGTGAAGATACAGACAGCAGTAGCAGTGGAGGAAGCATTCCGAAAAAAAAGAAAAAGAAGAAAACAGACTCTAGGACAAAAGCAAGTAACAAAAATGTGATAATACCGCAATCAGAAGACTCCACAGATTCTAGAAGTATGTTACAAGGTACACAGGACTTAGTTGGATGCTCATTTTGGGACGATCACGGGATGAATAAGGAAGGGAAAAAACGTAAACCCCGGAAATCCGATAAAGAACGACGAGAAGACAGACTGAAACGCCAATATTCAAGGAACAGAGGTTTGGAATACATTACGCAGAAAGGAAAAATTAAAAGAGCGCGTGAAATGCAGCCATTAGGCACACGTAGAAAGAAGTGTAACGAAGTCTTACATCCAGATTTTAGAAAGAAACTGTTTGAAGAGTATTGGGCTTTGGGTGACAATACAAAAAGAACTGCATATCTACAGAGGGGCATTGAAATAAACAAAAAAGCATCATCAAAATCATCGCCAAAAAAAAAAGAAAAGAACTTACAGCAATAAATTCTTTGTCCATAATGGCGTCCAGAAAATACAAATATGTAAAGGTTGTTTTCTGCGTACATTTGACGAAACGAATAGGTTTCTGCAGTCTGCATATGAAAACAAACTAAATTATGACCAGATAAAAAAGAAAACAAGAAATAGTAAAGCTATACCAGATGAAAAGTTAGAAGAAATTAAAAGTCACATAAACAGTTTTCCAAGTGTAGAAAGTCATTACGGTAGGTCAAAAACAACAAAAAAGTTCTTAAACTGCGAACTCACCTTACAAAAGATGTATGACTTATATTCGGAACAAAGTGTTAACCCTGTTGGAAAAACCATTTACAGTAGAGTGTTTAAGTCACTTAACTTATCTTTTAAAAAGCCTTCATTAGACACTTGTTCCAAGTGTGATAGCATTAAAATGAAACTCAAATACACAAGTGGTGAAGAAGCTGATGCTTTGGAAAATGAACTCAAAAAACACCAGGCTGCTTTTCAGGCCGCTTATGATCAAAAGAAGGAGGACAAAAGACAAGTCCAAGAGAGTGAAAATGTAGCACTCATATGTTTTGATCTGCAGCAGTGCCTTCCGACTCCATTTTTAAAGACAAGTGTAGCGTTTTATAAACGGCAGTTGTGGACATATAACTTAACAATACATGACATGAAAACAAACAGAGCATTTTGTTATATGTGGCCAGAATCCGTCGGTGGAAGAGGCGCCAATGACATAGCATCATGTCTCTATGATTTTATTACACAGCAGTTGCCCTTACTTCAACCAAGTGCAAGAAATTTAATTATGTACTCGGACAGTTGTCCTGGTCAAAACAAAAATTCAATTATTGTAACCATGTTGATGTTGGCTTTAAAACTATCTAATCAATTAGAGACAATAGAACATAAATTTCTAATACCGGGACATACGCACATGGAGGCGGATACTGATCATGCTCTCATAGAAAAAAAGAAGAAAAGAACTAACATGGATATTCATTTACCACGTGACTGGTACCAGCTGGTACGCAGTGCGGCAAAAACAAGTAGCAAATTCACGGTTATTGAAATGATTCAAGAAAAATTTTACGATTTTAATGATTTTATGAAAAATTCATTAACAGTAAAAAAATTTAACCAAGAACACGCTAAATTTGTATGGGCTGACGTCAGACATTTTCGATTCACGAAAGATTTTCCTCGTTTTTACTACAAAGAACATATTTCTGGCGGAAATTTTATTTCCATTGATTACACAAAAAGAGGAAAAACTTACGATTGTATAACAATCAATGCAATAAAAAAAAACTACTTAAACGGCAACCCAATATCCCAAGAAAAAAAAAGAGATTTGTGTACTTTACTGCCATTCGTTCATGAAAGTGCGCATCAATTTTACAGAAATCTTTTGTGTAAAGCGGATGCCAAAGATACTGCCGCCACTGATGATAGTGATGAAGAATAAATAATATGAATAAAACTTTCAATCAGAATAATATGACTATTTAGTTATTAAGCAACGTGTGAACTCGATTATATTATTATGCCTAGTGTGTGTTATATTATGTTAATTGATATTCCTAACAGAAATTATGTAGAATTAAGTATTTGTAAATTTAAAGGCCTTTGCTACTACTGTGCCTTTAAATAAAAAATTATGTTGAGTAAAGTATTATTAAAAAACTGCAGTGTAGAGTACAAATAATTTTATGGCTGTGATTTGATTATAAATATTTTCCTGTGCCATTTTGAATTATATTATGATGATTAAACGTTGATTTTCAATAAAATATGTTTGTTTTACATTAAACTTAGATTATTATGAACATTTTTTTCCCTTTTTACTTATGATATAATTAGAGATAAATTATCAACCACAAAAGAATTCCACACCAAAATTTTAGGATAAATGATACATCTCCCAAAAAACTTGTTTATATTAGTTTTAGTAATGAAAAATAGAATCTTCTGCATATTTTTAGTATTTTTTGTTTTAAAATAGTTTTAAAATTGTGTCAAATCATAAAGTTATACTTCAAATAAAATAAGTGAATATCAATATTCACCAAGCTATTTTTTCGCTTTCTATTTGATATAAAAGCAGTTATATCATAAAACACGAAAAAAATGTCCCTTCAAAAATGACGATTGATTTAACTGCTTATATTTTATCTATTATCTATTATTCTATACGATATATCTAAAAACAACATACTACAGAATAAAATGTAGGATACTATACATAACTTGATCTTAGTTTTATAAAGCTAACATAAATAGAAAATGAGCTATGATTTTTTAAAGTTTGTTTTTGCTCTCCTGAAAAGTAGTGATTTTTGACTTAAATCCTTTTGCACAGGAGGCACAGAATTTTTCTAGTGTTTGAACTTCACTAATTCCATATGAGAATGTGCGTAATGCAGTCTGTACTTAGTTATGTTAAATCTTTCACCGCACTTTAGGCCTGCCCTCACTTTAAGATTCATATTTGATTTTGTTTTTTGTGTAAAATAAACAAATAAAAATAAAAACTGTGACTCTGGTAGCACTTAACTTTCATCAACACTTTCAAGAAATGCGCAACGCTTCCACAAATTCAAGTAGGTAGTAGATAATCACACTCAAAACATATTTTCATAGCGCAAATAAAATAAAACAAACAAATTACTCGTACCTTTGTAGATATTCGTCTAACATTTTAATGAAATAAATGTGAAGTGGTAATATCTTATTCGGTAAATGAGAAGGATGCCGACACGGAAGCAGAGGAAGTGTGTAAAGGACGAATAGTTCAGTTGATGGAAGGGTAACTTGTGAGTACATGCAAATTAGTATATTAGGCACACATTAAAAAATTGTAAACATTTTTTTTTGCACAGGTAGCTGTATCTTTCTAATATTATATGCGAAAGTTGGTGTGAAGTGAGTAAGTGTGCATTTGTTACTTCTTCACGCTCAAACGGCTAGGCTGATTTTGATGAAATTCGGTGTGACGGTAGGTTAGACCTTGGATTAACACATAGACTACTTTTTATCCCGAAAACCCGTGGAATATGCTAATATCTTTAAAAACTATGTTACTCCTGCACGCTCCAACGGCTGGACCGCTTTTAGATGAGAAATACTATGAAGATAGATTAGAACTTTGATTAAAACCTACTTTTTATCCCGGATAAACGCCGGTAACACAGCGAGGCATAAGTAAAGAGGTACGAAATAAGTTAAGAAATAAAATTAAAGTGATTTCAATTATTAAAGAAAATTTGTAGCAAACTTTTAATGATGTCGGACAAAATGGTTTGATCGATCATCGAACTCAATCGAGATCAAATCGGCTTCACTTAGATTTATAGTAATTTGCACCTGGTCAGTCACTACGCTTTTAGGGCAAGCCGCTAGTTTACTTTCTGAATCATATCTCTATATATAACGGTATCTCTTATATCTTACTCCAATAAGTGTTCAAACTAAGAATTTATCAATATATAGTGTAAACTTGGAATAAATAAATGTACTAATAAATATTTATCTATATATCTTAAACTCAAACTCTCTAAAGCGTCGAAATCAATTGGCATTAATTGGCTGGTTTAGCTTGTATTCCATACAATGATACATTCTCTCCATTTAACGACCAATCTATAACGCCATAAAATGCACAGTCCCTTCAGTGTCGTTATATAGAGTTTACACTGTACTTGTATCTATGTATCTCTCTCGAATAGAAGATTTACTTAATTGATTGATAGGCAGACAGACACACGGACGGACAGGAAAGTCTCATTAATAGAATAGAGTAAAATTTCTTTATCATTCATAGTGATACATAGTTATTACATTACATTTACATAATTATTAACAATTATCAACAATATGGACACGTCAAGTATTCTATAGGTATTTAAATAGGGTCCCGTTGGAACCGATGGGTGAGGAATCTTAAAACAACGATTGATGCCAATATGGACTCGTCAGTATTCTATAGACATTTTAATAGGGTCCCGTTGGAACCGTTGGGTGAGGAATCTTAAAAAACGATTGTTGCAATGTTTACTATTATCTAAGTCCGCTGACTTGCGCAGTCCAAAGAACCATACAAAACCTAGCCCACATAAAACTAAAGAGACGGGACCATACGTGTCTTGCTAACTGCCAAACAGAGTGCGACACACCTATCCACTGGTATTACCGTATAGTGCAAGTGTTAACTGGCATGTGATATCATAATTGGATCCATATACAACTCAAGTAGTGCAAGTCAGTCGTCATAGCAGACTTTAATATGCCGTTTGCCGTTGTGTGCCAATTTTTTCAAACGAGCGCTTGCGTACGCGCAGCCTGGGTTTATCTACATCAGGGTGGCCAACCGTGAAGAGTTGCGTTCACTTCGCCGCAACCCCTATTAGCTAACCTCTTGGGTTTAAGTGATTTTATGGTCTTTGTTAGTTAACTATTAACAATAACGGTGTATTTGATTGGCGCTTTGACATTGTTTTGAATTAGTCGATTGCAGATAAAGTTATCTCTTCAATTAATTATAAATCAATAAATCAACTTACTAAATATATTCTTTTTCTTGTTATAAAACAGTTTTTTTTTTTTGGTGTGCAATAAAGTCATATTGTATTCTATTGTATTGTATTGTATTGTAAATAGTAAAAGCAAATGGGTTGAGGATTTACTGATTTGTATATAATCTTGAATATATTGTACATATATTATTTAAGTCATCTATCATAATCATAAGTATGTATAATATTCTTTGTTACGCAACCCCTCTTTTTTTCGTCCTTTTTTAACTCCTTTCCATCCAAAGGTTGCCTGGAAGAGATCGCTGTTCGCGATAAGGCCGCCGTTTGTGGCATACTTTTGTGTTGATACTTTTTATTTTGACTTGTACCTTTAATTTGGCCAATAAAGAGTTTATCTATCTATCTATCAGTAAGCTTTTGTGAACGTGATATACTGGATAATAGATTTTTCTATTGAGAAAAACTAAATGAAATAACAGCCAATATACAATGAACACTTTTGACCTCGGATTTATTTCATTCTCTAGCTCTTAGTCGTTGCAATGTACAACCAATTACATTCACTCACTCCTTACTTGAAAATAAAACATCTAAGATGTTCTAAGTACGAGTATTGGTACCTATATCATGTTTCATCGGAAACACAAAGCAGAACCTCTCTTTCTCCACAAAGCCACATACATATAATCTCAGTAGGAACACAAACGAAGGCTACAGAATGTTTCCGCGAGGTGGCGCCACGCTTCGCTGGCCGAGCGTTACATCTGCTGCGGCCAAGAGAGTACAATGTGATGGTAAACATCCGAAAATAATTACCACTTGATTGCCTAGGTACCTAATTACGCTTTATTTTAAAAGATTTATTAGTAAGATATCTAGTTGTGTGCGGGAAGCATTAGCGTTGGCCGTGGATTAAGTGTTGCTTGCAGTTGTTATTGCGCAGTTAAAACCTTAGTTGGGTTGAAAACGGAAAGAGTATACGATATACGATCCTGATTAGCTAAATTAAATTTAGTAAGCTTTTTTTGTCGATTCATTTGATCGTTTTAAAAGCGGCTTTAGTACCTACATATAAAAACACAAATCTTGCTATATGCATTTCGAAATTAAGAGAAAAAAAAATATCCATGTAAGTACAAAAGTTTGTTGACCTGTGATAAAATATATGAAAACGTAGTTAATTAGGCACCCTATTACTAAGCCACCGATGTCTGTCTGTTATCAAGTCGTACCTATCTCATGTTTCCTGAGAGGTATCATCCGGGGGCCTTCAAAAGTAGAGTTAATAGGTATCTTCTAGGTAAGCGTGCCACACCGTAGCCTGCAGTGCAGCTTAACATCAGGCAAGCTGTGGTCAAACGCAAACCTATAAGTTATAAAAAAAAAGTCTGTCGGTGTTTTATAGAATACATTTCGGGGAGTGCGCAACGGAGTTGCATAATACTATACCACCATCTCCGTTCCATTACAGAACGAGCAGACACTCAGCGAAGAGACAGGTATACAGAGAGAGAGGTATACAGTTGAAATCCCTAAGTTTTGCACAAGCCGATTCCCTTCTACCTTTCTTGTGAGGACTGCAAAACTTTGGAAATCTCTTCCGGAGTCTCTGTTTCCTGAGAAGTACCCCACCTGGGGGTCTTCAAATCTAGAGTTAATAGGTATTTTCTAGGTAAGCGTGTAGCATCGTAGGCCATAGTATTGTTTAACACCAGGCAAGCTGTGGTCAAACGCAAACCTATAAGTTATAAAAAAAAAACCGACAAGGAATCTCAAAGTTTAGTGGATAACAAAGGCTGAGGTGAATGTTTAAAACGCTTTTTATCTCAGTAATGCCTATACGACATTGAACAAAGGTTATGTAAAAATAGTCATAGCCTAGCCGTTAAAGTTTTGCGTCCAGTAGTAGTCCTATAGAGTATAGCAACCTAAGATGCTTTTCAGGAAGTTAGGTCATATGTACCAACATATAGTTTATAGTAACCAATTTAATACCATATAATATGTAAAAATTAGGTACATAAGAAACATTTTTGCTATAAATTGTAAAAATACTAACCGTACAAATAAATGATTTGATTTGACGCAATAAAAAAAGTAACCATACCTTAAACTGCTTTATTAATAACAATTAA
The DNA here is from genome assembly GCA_035578125.1 of Mellilla xanthometata. Lineage (NCBI taxonomy): Eukaryota > Metazoa > Arthropoda > Insecta > Lepidoptera > Geometridae > Mellilla > Mellilla xanthometata. Next base: position 7,159,091 of record JAPUBQ010000024.1, read on the forward strand.
CTAGTATGTGCAAATAGATTCACCTACCTTGTCGTTTTGGTGTGACTAACAAAAATCTGTTCTTCTTCTATAGTTTCAAGTCGAAACATCGTCATCTTGAATTCTTTTTGCAAAAGAAATAAAAATAAATGTCACTCCACACAAAATTATAACCAAATCTATAACGCAAATATTGCGAATCGTCTCCTAAAAATTTCACTTCACTAGGTATTTCTGATCAAGCATAGTTATTTTTCGATATAACTATACTGAACAACAAACATCGACTGGTTAGCTGCGCCTGCGCAAATGCAAAGTAGTTTAGTAGCATCTTATGATTAAAAACATCCTAAAATGATTACCCGACTATTATCTAGATTTTATCTGCATATAAAGGTGTGTTTATCAGTTAGGTAATTGGTATTGATTTCGTATAATCATAGGTGATTTTAGATGTTTATCTGATGTAGTTAAGAAAGACACATAGATTGTAGGGCCGTGAAGGTTAGATGGGATTCATTCTAAAATAAATTGGTAGCATTAAATATAAAAACCAGTCTGGCTTGTACCTTGCTTGCATCTAAGATTAAATGTAACTAAGAAATATAATACTATACTTAATCTCCTGTAAGGTATATTTAAATATTTTTTTTTTAATATTTATTATTTGTGGGGGCGTAGCTGTTATTCCGAGTGGCCGTTGTCTGTCTTCCTACCCTCTAAAGTAGAACACTGATTGTGCTGAAACATGAGGTAATACCGACAAAATAAACGTGTAAGCTATAATAAGCCGGATATACAAAAATTCTACAAATACAACAAGATCAGATTTTCAAGGCCAATTTCTGTTGCAAATTAAGTTTTTTTTTTTTTATAGAATAATAGAGCATTAATCATCGATAGTTGATACAGATCAACGATCGATGATTAATGCTTTCCAGGAGAAACCGTCTCACCGTCTGTCCGTTTTATATACATAAGTTTTTGTTTTAGGAGTGGGGGAGCCCAGTTGCTGGGAGAGATGTCGGTGCAATTATGAACATGAATATAAATATTAATAAGAATGATTAATATCAAGAATTAAACCAAATACTTTTTCTGCTATTTTCGCTCTGGGATAAAATTAAATCAACCACTACCACCCAAATGTTTTGGTAGAAGTTTTGGTACAAGGAGATGAAAAGTTCGGAGAGTCCTCAAGTCGATACATTTAAGAGAGTTGTTATTAGAGTGATTGTAGAGATGGCGGTTGATAAAGGCCTAACTACTTGCTGCATATAAAGGTGAGTGAAGTAGTGGCATGGGCCACAAAAAACAATAGGCATGTGCCGATTTACATGAACACCAAGATCTAGTTTCTGGTCGTAATATTATATATTCCCTGTTCCCCAATGACAACAATCTAGCGATTTTCAAGGCGAGAGTGAACCGGATCCTTCTAGGTAAGCGCGATCCACCGTAGACCTCAATATCACTTACCATCAGGTGAACTGTGGTCAAGCGCTGACCTATTCAGAGTAAAAAAAAAATATGGCGAAAGATAAATTTTTATAGATGGAATACAAACATTTGGTAGGCCGACTCTATCCACTTAGGCGTATCTATAACTCGAATAAATAAAGAAAACATTTGATAGTTCATGTCCTCCCACTTGCATAACAAAATAAGCAAGAGGAAGCGAACTTTTAAAGTTGGTCTTAATTGACGCGCGAAAAACCATAGATTTACATGAGAGCGAAAGGAGTGAGTGAACAGACGACGAAGAGGAAAATTTGCTGTGCCGACCCTACCTAGTGAGATAAGGCAAGAAGAAGAAGATACCATAGATTTACTTTGTTTTGTACTTACTGCGTAAGCTGGCATATTTCCTTCGGCAGTTCTACTATCCTGTTGTTACTGAGGTCCAGGTGCGTTAAGGAGTGCAGACTCCACACTTGGGACGGTAGGGTTGTCAGTGCATTCTGTTTCAGTTTCAACAGGCGTATTTTAAAAGCGCTAGACGCGTGCTGCGATAAGGCAGCCCCGATTGATGCTCTTCCTCCGCCACTTAAGTCTATGACATTGGGAGGCTGCGTGCTTTGCGTGCCCTGGAAAGAACAAATACAGATATTACTAATAAAAAAACCAACAGCGAAGTGTTGCATATATTTTGTGTAGAACATACCTTATATTTTTTTAATATATTTATTAAGAACTGTAAAAATAATTAAATAAATAAATATTAGGTCATATTTCACACACGACCGGTTAACCCCGTACTGAACCATTTCTAGTTTGTGTTATGGTAGCTAGCACAACCGATATACTACATATACATAAACACATATTTTTGATATAGATACATATTTAACACTCAGAACCACAGTCAACAAGATGTTGGGCGTTACAGGAATCGAATCCGGGACCTTCTGATTGGCAGTCCGGTATGGTAACCTTTACGTCAACGAGGTCGTTAGATTATGGCAGAGATGAGAAGATAGAATATATTGTTTTCTTTTGTAAAAGAAAGTTTATTTTTCAGTTCCATATTACTTTTTTTACGAATTCTGCACACTTTTAGCCTATGTGGACTTGAAATAACACCACAAAAATCGACTCAAGTTGACTTTTCGCAGTGGAAATGGGAAATGAGCGGAAAATAGGTGAGCAGAGTAAAATAATTTGGCCAAAACGTTTGAAATAAAGAAAGAAAGAAAGAAAGAAAGAAAGAAAGAAAGAAAGAAAGAAAGAAAAATGTTTTATTATGCACAAAAAAATATAACAAACATACAAACATAATATATACAATCAAAAGATCTTTGTGCACAAAAGGCGCAAGTTCAGCATAATGCTGAGAGTACCTCGTAGGTACTTCAGCGCTGGTTTTCTACCTGCGCCTTAGCTTACTATCTAGGCACAGCATATGGCCAGTGAGTTAACAGTAGCAGAAACACAAAGTTACACAACATTGAAAATACACTATAATAATATACATATAATACATAATATATCAAAACAACAGATAGGTACACAAAACTAAAAAAGACATTCATACAGAGTGCATATTATAAACTACTATAAAAACAATTAGCAACTAAAAGATTATTCTAATTAAAACCTTGAATTACAGAACAAAAAGTACAAATAGAATATGTTTAAGCATTTTACGAAAATAAGTAACACAGAGTTAGAATAGTAAAGTACACTAAAGATAGCTAGCAGGTACTTCTATACATTTATTTGACGTCTTAAAATTACGTTTAATGTATGGGAAGAAGGGGCCCCGCCCCTTTTAATATTTATTTTTTAAGATAAATTAATTGTATTTTATATTTAATTAAATTAATTATTAATTAATTTAATTATTGCATATATTTACATATATGCAATAATGGGAAAACTTATGAGAGGTGTCGTTTAGGAGTATATTTGTTTGTAACTAGTATGTTGTCTTCCATAATTACTAATTCACATTTTTATATTTTTATCTTATAAACAATTTTAAATCTCAGTCACAAGAACTATCTTATTGGTCACACATGCAAGCAATTATTTATTTAATTCATTAGGTAATGAATTAAATATATTGATAATGTGAATATTATAATGATTCAACAAAACAGGAGCAATTATTGGGGAAACACTAAGTTATAGATTTCTCGTATATTGCATGTTAATAATATCTAACGTTTATTTATAGTAATTAACTACAAATCTATTTCATAATAAAAACACGGCCTAAATGTTACGTATGGAATGCTGGTACTATACATAGCGTGTTACTGTAATATTAGTTGTATTGCATTGCCATATTTTAGCTTGTAACTAAAGTAAGGTATTATTCTACTAGCAACCTATCCTACCAGGAAGTTAAATAACAGACGTTACTCGAAAGAAAAGGTGTTTTTACAAATCAAAGGCTGTCATACCGAAATTTCACATTTTTCCCGAAACGTGCTTGGCTCCAAACTATCCAGAAACACATCTTCCACTATAGAATGATGGAACACATCCAAGCTATCCACCGCTTCCTCTTCGCACTTCATATTACTTTGCTCCACCATCACTAACACCACTTTACTTCACAACAATCGAACGGGGATTGTTACTTCGCTATTCGTAATTCCAAGCCATTCAAAAAGGTTCATTGTTTTCGTTACATTACACGACATTTTAAAAACAGCCTGTCTCGGTGTGTAGTCATGGGGCCGACGAACCGCTCGGTGCATTGTTATTCCCAAAGACTACTAGGCTCCAGTCTGGCCATCCATAATGCAGATCACGATTTTGCGACTTTTAAATGACAACTTGTGTTTTGCTTCGGAATAGTTTACTAGAAACAGCTATAAAAGCTTGGCTTCGAATCGTTAACTAGCCGGTCTCACAGGTATGTTTCGATTTTTGAGAATTAGTTTTAGACGCGAGCGGCGGTGTGGCGAAAGAGCACTAAAGTGAAATTGGATATGTCAATGCTATCACTGTTCCTTCTCCGAGTGCCTGCTTGATTCTGAAGGCGCGTCTCACCGTCTGTCAGGCACCGTAATCACACCCGCGCTCTGGTCATCTCGACCGTGACTTGTCTTCAGGGCACTGCGCGTGCGCAGACATTTCTAATTAACGCATTTTTTCAAACAATATATCAAAAGCGATCTTAAAACTTTTACATGTGCTATCATTTGTACGATCATGATTTTCAATTAGCTTGGTAAAAACTCTCACTTAGATCGAGATACTATGAAGAACGCGGAAGGTAATAAGACTCGATAAAAAGATAAGTTCAAAATAGCAGTACTGCAATAAATTAAAGCATATACGCTACAAGCTACCCATTGATCGATTCATTGTATAAAGAGACCATTATAATGAATAATTTATTGCATGGCATTATACAACGCGTAACTCAAGTCACAACCCTACAGTGATTGATGTACAAACAGCACATTGAAATGTCAAAAGCTTGATAGGTTTGAGAGAATTTCCAGCAATTTTCTGGTGCAAGGATCCGGTTCGTTAGTTTGGGAAGTGTACCGGAATCAAACCCCAATCGTGTGCTAAGAGTGCGCTTGTTGCGAGAATCGCCGCTGCTTAACTGTGTTTATTGGAATACTAGACTTGCTCCAGTTCACATCTTCATTTGAATAGATATACTCAACTAAGAGTATCTGTGAGCATATACACAGTCAAATATAACAGTATGGTATCTAGGCATAGAGAAGTTTGATCTAGCACTTCAAACACTGCGAACTTTTCCTAGGTAGGTACATATACCTACACAAATCAGGTAATTAACTACAAAAGATAATTACATACCTCTTTCAGCCAACAGAACCACATGTTTCTCTCCCAAACCGTAGAGAAGCCAAGGAACAGGTGATTCATGCCGGTGTCTCCCGGCAAACTGTTGTTGCCTTGACAACGCGGCTTCACGCGTAACACCAGCCGCTGAGCCTTGGGTTGGCATAGCTCTATACTCCCGCCACTTAGCTCGAGCGTGTCCCATGTTGTCCCTAAAAATTATACACAACACGTGACAAAAATGTTCTCATGACTAGATGTCACATTAGTGTAGATCGTAACGCACCGTAAGTATGAAGACTCGATCCGATAACATGAGCTGGTCTCGGCTTCCACTGCGGAAAGACGTGACCTTTCAGAACATACAGTGTTCCCGAACGGAACACCCCAGACGAGCGCCCGGCCGGCCCAGCGCACCAACGGAGCGCATGACGAAGTTCAGGATCCACAGCCAAACGTAGCCTTCTATCTTCAGACTTCCAACCACATGTAGCTAAATATTGTTCCTGTATCCGCAAAGGAAACTCATCTAGTTCCAATCTCCGGGAGTTTTCGCCACCATACTGTACCCAAAGGGATAGCTCGTCTCCAAAACCAAGCTTGTTGTTTACATCTTCGACGGTGGTGTTGAGCGTGACCTTGACAAGTTTGCTGGGCGCATCGACGGCGAAAGGTTCGAGGCCTTCGAAGACTCGGAGCCAGCCGTATTCGTTGGCGGGGCGAGGCTTGAATCCCCTGGTGGAGGCGAGTCTGCGGAGCGACTTGCGTGTCGGGGGCGCCGAGGCGTGGAGCGCGTCGCACACCATAGCGCGCGGCCGCGGCAGGTGGACGGCCGGCGCGGACGGACGCGGACAAATGCCCGCACCCGCGCCCGAGCCCGCTGCATTACAATTGGGTCGGACCCGTGGTGGGGGTGGGAAACATGTTGCTCGGTCACTCGGGAACGTGGCTGAATACAAATTAGTCTTCATCGAATCAGCATACGTAGGTACCTATCCGACGCAGCCACTATCTGAGTAGTAATTTGTGTACACAGTATCAATGAACGGCGCGGCGTTGGAATTACGCAAGCGGATATTACGAGTACCTTGCTCGTTCCCAATAGAATCTCGACTAAATGAACAATTAGAATAAGATATTTTGAATGCGCGTTTCTCTTCTCTTGTTTGATATATTTTCCTAGAATATTTTCTAGGTGTTTCGTAATATATAGCAGCTCCTATCCTTTGTTATACAAATAGGTCAAGTAACAGAGCGAGCAACGGAAGCGCAGGAAGGGTCCATCAGACGCCATCGGTTCCGCTTGGAGAAGCACCCCACCTGCTGACTCACCTGCGCCGGGGCAACATTTTACTTCTAACAGATAATATGGATTTGAAATACACACACATACATAGCATACCATCATCACCCACAGCGTTTAAGGCCACTCCTTAGAAAATAAGTAATTACTTATATTAACAACAGGATTGCGCGTCTGAGGTGATTACCAATCTCTTTAGCTTAGTTCTCTTTGCCTGAATAGCAAAGAATAGAATTTAGTATTAGAGCGAAAATTGGCAAAATAAAATTTTGCGTTTTGAAATACACATATTCTGTGGAAATGTTAAGCGTCTATCTATTACCTATATTGATATAATTATAGCAATAATTTGCCAAGTACGAGTCAGGCTCGCGCCTGAAGGGTTCCTTAGCATTGTTGTATAGGACCCCCCCTTAAATATTTATTTTAATATAATTTGAAAAGTAATAAACATATATGTACTCTGTGACAATCAAGTGTACATGTTTTAGGTACGAAACACTAAATGCTAATGTTGCCATCATAACTACAAGGGCCATATGAAACAAAAATTGTAATTAAATAGAACCTCCATGGAATAATGAACTTACTATTATTATAAGTTTTTCAGTAACTTAATTACAATCCTTGATAATAACATCATTTAAAATTTAACTGGCGTTAGTTTATTTAACTATAGAAAAAATAAAATATAAACATACGTAGTTAGGTAATTTTGGAAGTTACATACTACAAAAATCAAACTATAAAATGTTACAGTGGCGACCTCTATTTATTTTTTAAGCAGAAACAGTTTACAGTGAGATTTCTACACTTTTTATAATCAGAGTTATTACAATAACTAACAAAAAAAAAATGAAAAGTAATATCTAAGAGTAATAACTATAAAAAATTAGCTTCTTTAGTAACATAAGTATAGTATATATTCACAACTTGTTTTAAATTACATTATAAAAGAATACAACTGTTCAATGTTCAAATAAATACAAAATAATAGTTCAATTTCAATTAATTCTAGAATTTAGAGTATACGTAGAGTGCACCACTACTAACTTTAGAACAGATTTCACACATTTAATTTTTTGTGTATGATTTAGATTCTATTGAATAACTAGAATATACTGTGGACAAAAACAATATTCAGGTTTTCAATACTATTTAAAAATTACAATAAAACACGTTCTTAGATGTTAAAAATATCATTGTATATTCTATGGTAAGGTTCGTTTGAGTTAGATACCTAGTGTATACAACTGCGTTTACATTTTCAAAGTTATGCAATACTAGCATCCCGTCCTGGCTTCGCACGGTCTCTAAAAAATCTAAGTTGCAAAGAGAAACAAACAATAAATAGCCTATTTTACTCGGGGACAATATAGCTTCCCAACAGTGTAAGAATTTTTCAAATCGATTCAGCAGTTTCGGAGCCTATTCGCGTCAAACAATCAAACTTTTGCTCTTTATAATATTGGTATAAATTATGTTCTGGTTTTCAATACTATTTATAAATCACAATAAAACACTTTCTTTGTTGTTAAAAAAATCATTGTATATTTTATGGTAAGGTTAGGTTCGTTTGAGTTTGATACTTTGTATACAACTGCGTTTACATCCTCAAAGCTACGCAGTATTAAAATCCACACCTCACTCTACCACGGATAGTTCTTATGAATTTTGTCCGTACCGCATTCGCAAGTGGCGTTACAAGATCCGTGCGCACAAATACCGTTCCGGGATATGGTGACCAATTCATCGCAGTTTGAGTAAAGGTCCTTCCGGGTGCAAGGATTAGTGCATAGGTTGTTCACGCAATCTTTGGGACAATCCTCACATGGTGGACCTTTCTTGTATGGCAGGTGTGTTATTGTGTCAAAGTTGCCACTGAAAAAGAAACAAGTGAACAATTGAAGATTGGAAAACCGACATCGATGACACAAATACTAAAACCATTTCTATACTTATATTCATGAAATATATCTTTAACAATAAAATACCAATAAATCGTATAATGAATGACGTAGCTATAAGGTAACAAACGTAGAGAGGAGATGCATTTTAGTAGGAGATGATAAACAAGATAAACAAGATATGGAAATGGATGTGCAAGGAATAAGGGCAAGAGGCCGATCGAAGAAGACATGGATGGAGTGTGTGAATGAGGACATGAGAGTGAAAGGAGAGGAAAATTTGATATGCCGACCCCATCAAGTGAGACAAGGCAAGGAATAAGAAGATTAGGTAACAAACAATAAAAAATTTAAACGAATTGATAGCCTCCAACTTATTCTAAAGATGGTTTCGATGTTCGGAGACGTTTTACAACATTCTTTTCTGATATCGAAATATCAAGACCTATTATCTCGACAGCTAATTGGCCAATTATTTAATTATAATTTATGGATGTTCACAAAATATTGTAACAAATTTTAGGCACATTAATCGTTTTGCCCACCTAACAAAAATTGCCCGCGAAAAAATATATCCGCGTAAAAATACACCTTATAAATATTACGAGTATATGTATACAATCATAATTATCGAGCACGTTATAAAGTCATTCGGAGAAGAAAGAAGCTTGGGAAATTTAAGTACACGCACATATAACATACTCGTATGATGCATTACGTATAATACAAAAACTATTATTGTTGTACTATTACAAAGAACAAAAATATAGTCTCGCTCCACATGTACTAAAGACTTAGCTTACATCCCTGACACCCGCATTAAAATTCTTGCTTATGATAATGAATGTACCATGTCTGTCAACTTATTGCCTATTTCGAATGAAGATCCAGGCGTCAGACATCAACTATGCAGACATAGTTACAAGCAATCTTGCCACTGAATTTTAATTAAACTTATACGGTCATTTTATGCCATTCCAGTACTATTGTGCCAGCAATAAATCTTTGTGAGAAATCGCTGATACATTCAACCAAGGTTAAGAGGTAAACTTCATAGTTATTATGCTGATAAGCCTAATCGTGTTTTTCATAAGGTTTCCAGTCACACGTGTAAAATGCGAATGCAGGTAAACTATGCAGTAGATAAGCAATAAAATAAATTAGATATTCGAAAACCCCTGACCAATGTTTTGTGGCAGCGGTCATCACGTTTTTTTATTGCAAAAAATGTATGATATATAATTATCATTAATAGTGAGTGCACAAAAGGAGAAAAATTTAGCAATCATATTGACAGAACTAAGAACTTGCTAATACTACTAATTTGCTCCTTCACACTTTTCATCAAACATACCTAAGAACACTCAAGCTCAGATCTTAACATTAAGCTTGCTACTATGGTTAGCTCCGAAATTTTTGATACCGAGCGTCAAGAAACAATATCATGTATAAACTTAATACTTACGCTTAATTGATTGACTAAGGGAATACAAGCGATAATTAATACACTAACTTTAAAGAACTAAGTTCAAAAACCATCTTACCCGGGACAATAATGACAGACGTAGTTATAGAAATGCCCCCATGGGCCACCGGGGCAGTGGGCCACACCACACCCAACTTTGTGGCTCGTGGCCCAGGCCATCTGAGTGTAATGGCCCACAACCTTTAGATTCACATTGGGATCCCCGTACGTGAAGTTCCTGTACTCCAGAAACCAGGATTTTATCGCGAAGAACCTGAAAACAATTGAGATTTTTGTTTATAATTAAAAAAACAACTCCACAAATAAATAGAAGACAAAAATAAATACTTCCGCTGTGATAGTACAGCGGAAGTACACTAAATATTTAATTTTGTCTTCTATTTACAGTGGATTTCCGCAAAGTAACGCCTGAGTCAATAAGTTACTCCACAAATACTTTGAAAACAAGTCATAAAAAGTCTTAGCTACTTTGTGAGAGAGTCTACAATAATGCGTAGAAGAATCCAAAGTGCCTAAATAATTTTGCTAAGTGACATAATGGTACTATTTCGTCAGTTACTCAAGTAACAAGCAAAATTGTGCGAATACTATTAGTGTTCAAATAAAGAATGTATTCTAATATTAAAAAACTATGTTACGGTTTGAAAGATATTGTTTGCGGTGAAATTACTGGTCATTCAATAAGTTACATGACCCAATTTTAGGGGGTAAAGCACAGAGGGTGCTTGTGACGAGCTTTCATACAAAACTTGCGAGTGCCATTGCTATTGGAATAGGTCAGGCTTGCAATTGGCTTATATTCTACTTCGTACTAATATTATAAATGCGAAAGTTGTGTAATTGTTTGTTACATCTTTATGCTCAAGCGGATGACCAGATTATGATGAAATTTGGTAGATATGTATGTACAAAGCTTACACCCTGGATTAACTCTAAGGCTGCTTTTTATCATGGGTTAGATAAACAAGATAAACCATTTATTGTTAATTATTCAATTACGCAAGCAATTAAGCACAGGCAAATCCGCGGGCAGCATCTAGTTTAAAAAAAAAGTGAATTTATTTTTTATGCAATAATAAAAGGGCGGAAATCGGACAGGGATAAGTAAGAAGAAACAGGAAGAAAGGAAGCTCAAGAACCTAGCGGACGATAACATATGACGAACTATGTATAACACAAAAAAATACTGTGGTTGTATTACTAGTGCTTATCTAAGTAACTTAGTAGCGGTCTGTCTTGAAGAATACACCAACAAAAACTATATTAAAAGGTCTTGATCGTGTAAGAATTTAATACGATAATCACGGTACGGCACCTACAAGTATAATTATAATGGTCACGAATCGTATAACAAGTTTAATAGGCCGATCGAATGTGTATTTTTATCTAGACACCAGTTACAGTGGCGATCGGATTCTAGGTCAATTACCCAGCCATTACTGACCTAGGTTATTTAGGTCCTAGCGTTTGTTTACTTGGTTTCGCAGTAATAATGACAAGTTAAAACAACAGCTTGTAATATTTTAAACTTTCAATACTTTTTGGTATTATGCAACGATATTTGACCGTAAGAGTGTACTGTTTTTCTGGGCAAGCTGGACCATGTTTACCTAGAATAAAACCTTTTACCACAATATTGATTACCATCATGCAAATTTATTCAAGAGCAACTCCATTTAATGCAAACAGATATTGAACCAGATATTTTATCTACGACTAATCATTTGTAGCAGAGATCATGAAATTAATTATGAGGATTTCATATAACAAAGATTAGATAGGTAGCGCTAGATGCTGACAGTTTATTACAGTAGCTTTATTATGGCTGTATGAACGTTCTGCTAGTAGTAAACTAGCAGATCGTCCCGGCTTCGCACGGGCTATAAATAATCTATGTTGACAAGAAAAACAAAATATAGCCTACGTTACTCAGGGATAATGAAACATCCCAACGATGAAAGATTTTTTTTAAATCGGTACATTAGTTTCGGAGCCTTTGTCTGTCAAACAAACAAACAAAAAAACAAACTTTTCCTCTTTTTAATATTGGTATAGATTATACGAGTAGCTGCTCCTAATAAGTAAGTTAAAGATTTGTAAGACTTTTTAATAGCTTTGTTTGAAGTGCAATATGCGTTTTTATAATAAATATAATAGTTTTGACCGTATTAAGAAAACTTTATATCCACCCAATACCCATAGATTCTCTGATGCACTTTTAATTATTAGGTGATATTACGTAACCATTATATAGTAAGCCTCATACAGCTCTGCGGTAGTAGATGTACTGATAAAAGAGTTGGATGCCATCCATAACAAGTTCTGGACTATATATACTATTCATTCGAGTTTAGATTTATCTAAAAATGTTTGTTAAAACGAAGACAGTTTTTACCTATAAAAGTTATAAGCAACAACTCTTTCGTTAGTCATTGATTACAATGTTATTTATTATATAATAACCCACAGCTAAAATGCATTCCTTGTTTTTAAAGTTTTATTTAACGTAAGGGTTAACGCCTTTGCTTTAAACCGCATGTGTCATACCGAACCACAAACATCATAAACAAAAAAGTCCACGATCAAGCTACTTTGTTCAGTTTTTGTATTTCCTTTTGTTTAGACGTCACGAGTTTTTCTATCCCACATATTTACTCTATTATATTTTTCAAAGGAAGAGGAAGCAAAACAGAATCAACAAAAACTAGGTAAAGAGTAACAAGGCTAATACGAGTAGGTATCATCTTAAATTGAACGCAATCACATTTACAATTCATTTAAATCTGTCTACAATACATAATTTCGTTACTAAGGACCTTGATGTTTAAACATCTGTCAAAACTGTATATTAGACACAATAAAACTTAAATTTATGCTCAGAGATGGCAATGTACACAACTAATAGAGGCAGTTAATAAAATGATACTTAATTATTCTAACTGAATTTTTATTTGCTCAAATTAGATTTTATGAGGCTCGCGTATTTCCGGCAGATAAATGCAAGTAACGCCAAAAATTTTGGCAATAATAGATTTTTGCATTTATATCTGACAAATATTGATTGTAGCTGTCCGACAAGTAGACCTTGCGAATGCTATCTTTTTGCGACTTTATTCGTCTAACACAGATAGCTTAAAGTCTAGCTTTTAACATACATATGTAATGTGTAACATACAAATAAACAGCGGATTACCGCGTGTACCACTGCTGAGTCTAACTAGCGTAAAATATAATATGTTATAATATAAATATACTCTATATAGAGATACAATATTCCATATTAGAGAAAAAATATTAGATAAACAAAACAAATATGTCAGTTGTTCAAGTCTGCTCAAGTCAAATAAGTATATGTATTTTTATTGCAGGTAATGTACGAGTAGATAAAATAATAAGAAAATAATTATTCACTATTCTTGGCATCTAAAATTATATCCTTAGATCCAAAAAGGTGATGCAATATCTAGTTGGTAAATGAATATCAATTAAAGAAAAGATCATAAAGTAGGCACGCATATGGGAGATTTTTTTCATCTTACCAAGGAGTTTTCTGCGCAGCAACAAAGAGGTTTTGTCCACAGGTTCCCAGATTTGGTACAGTGTTTTCTTGTGGATTGTTGTGTGTTAAATACACGCATTTTTCTGCGTAATCCTGAGCTTGACGAGCCGCTCCTTTGTGCCAAGACTGGAAATATAAAGAGAAAAATAAATACACTATGCGTTAATCCAGGATAAAGCTAGCCTTTGATAACCAAGAGCTCAAGCTATCTCTATATCAAATTACCAACGACATTCGGAGCACTAACGAGTAAAAAACATCCATGCATAATAATAATCCGCTTTCGCTTTTATAATATTCGTAGGAGTAGTAAGTTAAAATAAACGATACATGTGATGAACTGTCAGTTTCTAGATTTATTCGAGTCCGAGTATTTCGTAAATAAATTATATCCAAAGTGTTAAATTTACTGATATTAATAAATGATAGCCTTTATGTTTTTAGTAAGTACAAAAAAATACTGAATATAGTGTTAAAAAGATTAAAGTTATTTATATAAGTTATTAAAATTGATAACCAATTGTGAAAAATATAATAGACGTGTTATATAATTAGGTGACTGCTACGTGTAATACTTTTATAATAATAACTTTTTTTACTCCTTAGAGATAGGCATTTCACCAGCAGAGCGCGTAAACACATGAGTTAGCGACACTCTGGCCTAAGGTGGAGCATGCCTAGTCAGGAATAACTTGCTATCAAGGAGGCTGCCGGAACACATTGTTTGATGCATGGCGACAGATTATTACAACTACAACGAGGGTGGTTGCTAGCTAGGCGAGCATTAGAAAATACTCTAATAATGGTAGGATATTATTAATTACAAACTAATGTTTACATAAGATATACAAACATTACACAACAAAGAAATAAACAAAGCAATAGAAATATTAAAACAGTTACCATCAGTAGCATGTTAGACGCTGTCGGCCGCACTTTTGTTCTGAAGAAATTATGGTAGAGCACAATTTTTCTTCGTACCACAGACCTGTGGGGGTCTAAAGCGCCCTCTGGTATTTTGTGCGGAGGAAATAATTCTGTACAAAATACAATATGTTATGATATTATGCCTATATAATATAATCTAATATATAAAATTTCCATGTCACAATGTTAGTTAACGTACTCCTCCGAAACTGTCTGAGAATCGACTACTATCTATTTTTGTAAGTGAGGCAAAACAACGTTTGCTGGGTCAGCTAGTAAGAAATAAAAATAAGGGACACATTTTTTTTATTTGTTTATACTATTTCGAGCTTGATATATGTATATTTCTGTACAATCTACAAGAAACTATGATTGGAATATTTACGAGTAAATGATTTTTTTATATTTAGTTAAAACACTCTGCGGTAGGCTCCGCTCCGCTCTTAAATATTGGATGCAAAACTTCCTTTTTAGCTTTGACTTCATTTGTGCATGTCCTTTCGTTAGCTTTAATCAAGTCAGAGCCCTTCGGCGTGAAAACTCAAGACACCAGAGCTTGGCACTTAGCTCATACAAAGAAAAGGAAGGTTAGCTTTAGTGGCGTAGCCGGAGGTCTCAGTTTTGAAACCTTCAATTAACTTTATTAAAATATCAACAAACAAATAACAAGAAGGAAAATGCTCTAAAGAAGCTTGTGATAGAATCATACTCACGTTTTTCTCCCCATGATTTCACATTCTCGACGACTACACTGACGTTTAAAATAATGAGTAGTAGAAACCATAATGTACCGCGAAATAACATTCTGCAAGGAAAATTCATTTAACAAATTCAACGGTACAAAAATTGTTACATAGTGAAGCTAGCATTTTAATTACCTTACATGCTAATACAAACTTAACACAGTGAATGTCACGTGGTGATTCTGAAGTTCACTTATTTTTTGTGGCACAGTATTATAGTACATATTTGTTAAATATTTACTGGAACGTAGTGTACTACATGGGTTGTTTACTGATATATATCACCCCTACAAGATCAATTTACCTGAAGCGCGCTGTTACCTATAACCCTGAATACGTCCAGAGTTAACGGTTATCTTAAATGTCAACTTAATTCACTTATCTGTATTTTCAAAAGCAGATTTGAAGTTTTCTGGGATAAATGAGATCGGTACTAATACGAGAAGTAGCCTATAGATGGCTGAAAAAGATGATGAAGAGAAAGTATTTTAGCCTTTATATGGGCTTTGACGACTATCCATGTAATAGCGAACCAGTTTAGTTTCCTACTTTAGAAGTTCCTAGGGCCTACAAAACATGTAGTTCCAAAGTCGTCGAATCAAAACAAATGAGCGTAAAATCTATGAGCTTGTATGGTTTTGGTTCAGTAAGATTCAATGGCCGTCTTCCAGCTTCAACATCAGAAAAGCGTGGCACCATTTATTATAGTATTGCCACTGAACGGCACGTGTAAAGTACATTAAGTGCACCAAATTTGAATATAATCGGACAATAGAAAAAGGGTCTAATTTAGGTTACACTGCAAACAAACATTACATGCTTTTAAAACGAATGGCGCCAGGCGTTTCTCTGTACAACATGTAACGACGATATTTGAGTCTATAATTGGGCCGCGAATTTATCTTTAGGTAGATTGGTTCTATGAAGATTGATATTATTGGTTCATTGCACCGTGCTCTTTTAATAATTACGGAGCAATGTAAAAAGCGCCTGTAGCAGTGCTAGTTAAGGTCATTTTAAACCAGTACTGAAAAATAAGGGTCAAAGCAGTCAGTTCTAGAAAAGGTGACCAAAAGTGGCAGACTCAGAACTCTAGAGCAAGAATCAACCAAAAACTAAGCAAGCCAGTATAAAATATATAACCAAAATCTCGAGCTATTCAAAGAATAATAACAAATGTTACAAAATAAATGAATGAAACAAGGATTAAAAATAAATAAGTATTATGCATAGAAATGCATGAAGATTTCACATGCGATCTTTTTCATGAGTAGGTGTAAGTACAGGTATAACAATACTTAAAGTTATGTTATATATGTATATTATTAAAAATATTCAAAACAATACTTACGTTTCAATAAAATATTTTCCTCCACTTTCTTATTTCACGGTGCACTGTTCAATTTACTGAAAACTACGCCAACAACAGCATTCGATATTGCCGTTCTCATATACAAATAACTATATTATAATAAATAGCAAACAATTTTAGTGCTTATTTGTAAATAGCCACTGGCGCGTCTCGTGAGCGTCTCAATTGAAATAACCCAACATGCGCTGCCAGAGTTCCTCGACGTTTAAATTGGCAAAAAAAACATGGCGCACACACGACCTCCTAATAAATAACGCTGAGATAGATATTCTTATTTGTTGATTGGGCCCCTATTTATATTCCTTTGATTGAAGGTTCGTAAATAATTTAATATTCAGCAGCTGAGTAAATAGGATCTCTACACAATATAGAGCAAGTATCGTCATTTGATGCCTTGAAAAACTAGTAGGTAGTAGTAATTTGGAAATAACATATTATTATCATAACAAGTCAACATAGCAAACTAATTATAAAGCAGCTGATATCATAATAATTTGTCAACTCTGCTTTAGAGGAGTTATTTAATCTAAAGGACCATGTCTACTGGAGAGGTAAGAAAACTCCTCCCCTCCTAACAGCTCATGAGTACTTAAAGGATACCCCAGTTTATGTGAGCGACCAGCTCGAGATGTTCTCTTTTAATACCTGGGCCACCAACATAATTCACTTTATCACACAAATGAATCGGCCAAAACGAAGTTACAGTCAAGCAGAATTACGTATTATAATAAGTGAAACAATATCGAAGTATGACAATTTTTACAGATTTTACACTGACGGCTCGAAAGATATGCACGGTAATGTTGGAGCTGCATTTTACGACGATATGAACGGTACCTACATGAAACTGAAAATAACGTGTAACATAACTATTATGAATGCCGAGCTTATTGCCATTGCCGAGGCTCTGGCATGTGCGGAATCCATATGTCATGATAAATTTGTTATTTTGACTGACTCGAAGAGCGCACTCCAACACCTGGCTCGCTGCACCTCGACTTTTCGAGGTACACCGATCGCCTATTCTATAATAAAAACAATTCTAGACCTTCGCTCTCGATCTAAGATCGTCTACTTGCAATGGATTCCATCACATGCCAGAATTCCCGGTAATGACACGGCGGACGCCCTAGCAAAAGAAGCTTGCGATGACGGTGTTACTTTTAGTATGTCACCTACACACGGAGAATGTTTGGTTCACGTTAAAGCTAAATGTCGAAGTTTATGGAAAGAGCACTTCGATAAACGGTCAGTCGAAAAAGGAATTTGGTTCAAAACTATTCAGCCTCAACCTTTACATGCACCATGGATAGACAATAGCAGACTAAATAGACAGGACCTAGTTTTGTTACTGAGACTACGGTGTGGGCACGTTCCTTTGAATTGGTTCGCACATCTAATGGGAAAGGTGGATAGTCCACTGTGCACTGCCTGCGGAAAACTCGAAGATGCATACCACATCCTGGCGGAATGTGTCCGCAACGGGGCGCATAGGCAATTATTATTACGTGACAGTTCCATTGGATGGTGTAATTCTTATTTGTCATTACCTGTCACAGAAGACAAAACCAAGAAGATACTAGCCTTAGTTTGGTGTGGATTAACCACACGGTAATAGTATTTTTTGATTTTTATTGTTATTATATTATGTGTGATTATGTTTTCCATATTGTAAAAGTTGTGCGGCATATTCGCTTTGCGAAAAAGCACACTAAATAAAGATAATAATAAAAAAAAAAAACATAATAATTTTCTTCTATATTTCCGCTAAGTGCTAATTGAACTTGAGCACGAAAGGTTCCGTTGGAAAATCATTTTTGTTGTATGGGACCCGTCTTAAATATTTATATTATTTTAAATATATGTTTTATATTAAATTATTCATACTTTATATTTAAAAAATAATATAATATATATGATGAACATATTTAAGCGTCTGCTAGTTGTTATTATAAGTACAATTTTTTTTTTCTCTAATTTTAGTATTTGTAGTTATGGCGGCAAAAAAATACATCGTCTCTGAAAATTTCAACACTCTAGATATGAAATTCAGCCTGGTGACACACGGAGAGATGGACAGCGAAGTCTTAGTAATAGGGTCCTGTGGTACCCTGTGGGTACGGGACACTAAAAATATGAATAAATCATAGTAATTACGTACTGTCGACGCACTATTTCCAAGTCTTGTGCAAAAACATCATTTGAAATATAAACAAGAGCTCATACAAAATATTGTTTTTGTACGTATTGAAAAGTGTGCGTCAAACGTGACCCGAAGTCCGTTGTTTAAGCCATTGGAAACTTTAGACACTGCTAATGGAATAGCCACTGCTATCAGAAGTAATGGATAAAACAATTACTTACTAAGCTGAGCGACTTGACAGTAGTCTACAACATTCTTTATTCTGTCTGTATCTCAGTCTATCTCATAGAATAATTGATTAAACTACGAACGCGTCGCTCGGCATATTATCTACTCGTATTACCACTGATAGCAGTGGCTATTACTATTATGAGTGACTACAGTAGCTACTGGCTTAAACGCCGAGCTTGGGAGGCTACCTAGATGATTAACAAAACCTAATCTTGATGTATCACAGACCTATTTATATTAAAGTGGGTATAATAAAGTTAGTGAATGGATTAATGTGGATTAATATAAATGAATGTAAGGAAGGATATATCTTTGTGCCCATATGAAATCATACACACAAAGACCTTTTGTATTTTGTGGTTATTTTATTGACGCGTAATAATAGTATAACCACACAATGCAAAAAATCTTTATTGTGTGTAGATGATTTAATTATGACATAAAAATAAATGGATGACGCTAGAAATCCAATGTTTATGAACGGCGAAGATGAATTATAATATACGTATATAAAAAATATACAGTATTTTAATTAAAAGGAAGGAATGCCAAGACAAAAACTAGACGGGCTAGATACTCGGTGGTAGATTAAAGAAGACCTACTTGTAGTATTGATTAGAGTATAATATCGTGTGCCAAGACGCTATAATATATTATATCTAGAGTTAATAGGTATTTTCTAGGTAATCGTGTAACATCGTAGGCCATAGTATTGTTTAACACCGGGCAAGCTGTGGTCAAACGCAAACCTATAAGTTACAAAAAAAAAAACTGTCTTTGGTTTAGGTTCATATAAAAATATTTTGGTATGTAACTTTTTTATGGTCTCAATATTTCCTTACGTACTTGTTTTATTATTCTGTGCTTTCGCTTTAAACAAGCACTCTAGGTTTCATTTTTTATCTATTAAATTACATATCTACGGATTGACGACCTTGTTGGCGTAAAAGTTACCAGGCCGGACTGCTAATCAGAAGGTTCCGGGTTCGATTCCCGGCCCGGTCAACATCTTTGTGCTTAACTAAATTTGTTGGCTGTGGGTCTGGGTGTTAAATATATATTTATATATAATATGTATGTATATGTAGTGTATCAGTTGTGTCAGCAACCATAATACGAGCTAGAAATGGTTCAGTATGGGGCTAACCAGCCGTGTGTGAACGTGTAAATATATATATATACTAGCTGACCCGGCAAACGTTGTTTTGCCTTAATAAAAAAAAAACTAAATATACAGTAGCCGATTCTCAGACCTACTGAATACGCATATAAAATTTGGAAAAAATCGGTCAAGCCGTTTCGGAGGAGTACGGTAACAAACACTGTGACGCGGAAATTTTATATATAAGATATATATATATGTATATATAATGAACCTTTCACGGTAAATGTTGATCCAGTGCGAAGTTGGAACAATTGTTGATCCACCTATTTTGCGTGTATTTTCGGCTCCTCGCATTTAAAACCGATATACCCTGATCCAGCCTTGGTATACTCGTGACGTCGGTGGATCTGCACTAGCACGTTTTCCGTATACTCCTCACCAAATACACCGACATCGTTTGATCCACTAACGGTCGAAAAAAACATACTGAATGTGATTTTTTAGATCCGGAGCCAACATTGACGATTAGGTATTCGAAAACAAAGCGATATATATTTTTTAATAATTATGAGTACGAGAACTTTGAAATGCTTAGTTTATTTTATTTTACCTTGGTTAAACTAATTTTTAAGGATAGTTTGAGTAGATTATACTAAGAAAAATGTGTTAGTTTAATATGAAACTAACAGATTGTTTTTTTATTGTTATGTTAATTGTTTATTTTAAGTTAATTGTTGCTGATTGCTAAAATATTTTTTCCAATATTTTGTTTTCGTGATTTGTAAGAATATTCGCCAACTGGTTTATGAGAATATTGAGTTGATAATCAACGACAATATTTCTTTCTTGAAATAAAAATAAAAATAATTAGCCAAGTGCGAGTAGAACTCGCGCATGAAGGGTTCCGTACCATTGTTGTATGGGAGCCCCCCTTGAATATTATTTTTAATTAATTTATTTACTAAAGTAACTAATTTGGGGCCGAAAATGAGTTTGGCGCCCGTACGAAGTGAGGGCGCTAATAGTTCGAGGGACTAAATAAGTCTTTAACCCGAGGGAAACACTGTGCTTTACATTACGAATACACACACACACACACACACTGGCACACACATACAAACGCACACACACGCGTCTGCGTGCTCACACACACAGACACACACACACTGACACACACACACACACACACACACACACACACACACGAACAAACACACACACGCGTACGCGTGCTCACACACACACACACTCACACACACACACGCCCGCGCGCTCACACACACACACACACCCACGTGCTCACACACACACGCGCGTGCGCACTAGCACACACACACACTGACACACACAGAAACTGACACACACACACACACACGTGCTCACACACACACACCCACGTGCTCACACACACACACACCCTTGTGCTCACACACACACACACACAC
Source organism: Mellilla xanthometata (assembly GCA_035578125.1). Classification (NCBI taxonomy): domain Eukaryota; kingdom Metazoa; phylum Arthropoda; class Insecta; order Lepidoptera; family Geometridae; genus Mellilla; species Mellilla xanthometata. The sequence continues at coordinate 7,180,565 of JAPUBQ010000024.1, forward strand.
ACACACGCCCACGTGCTCACAGACACACACACACACCCACGCGCGTGCGTTCTCACACTCACACACTGACACACACACACAAACACACACACGCGTCCGCGTGCTCACACACACTGAGACACACACACATTCACACACTGACACACACATACAAACACACACACGCGTCCGCGTACTCACACACACACACGCGTCCGCGTGCTCACACACACACACACTGACACACACACACGCCCGCGTGCTCACACTCGCACACACACACACACTGACACACACACACGCCCGCGTGCTCACACTCGCACACACACACACACACATGCCCGCGTGCTCACGCACACACACACACTGACACACACTCACAGACACACACACACACACACACACATGACCGCGTGCTCACACCCACACACTGACACACACATACAAACACACACACACACACACACTGAAACACACAAACAAACACACACACGCGTTCGCGTGCTCACACACGCTGACACACACACACAGACACACACTCACACTTAGCTTTAAGTTATTTCAATTTCAGTCAGCTGCAAAGTATTAGTAGTAGTAGTTGTTGTTTTAGTAGTGTTTGACACACACACACACACACACGACCGCGTGCTCACACACACACACACACTGACAAACACTTGCAAACACACACACATACACACGACCGCGTGCTCACACACACACATACAAACACACACACACACACGACCGCGTGCTCACACACACACACTGACACACACATACAAACACACACACACACACTGACATAGACAAACACACACTTAGCTTTAAGTTATTTCAATTTCAGTCAGCTGCAAAGTATTAGTAGTAGTAGTTGTTGTTTTAGTAGTGTTTTAGGGTTCCGTGCCTAAAAGGTGAAAACGGCGCCCTATTACTATCTAAGCCTCCGCTGTCTGTTTGTCACCAGGCTGTAGCTTATAAACCTTGATAACTAGGGAGTTGATTTTTTTACAGATGATGTATTTTTGTTGCCGCTACAGTAACAAATACTAAATAGAATAAAATAAATAGGTATTTAAGAGCATTCCCATAAAACAAACGCATTTTTTTTCAATCTTTATCAAGCCTTCTGATCGATTTTTTGAATAGTATCAGTAATATATCAACTTTGTAAATAAATAATTAAAATAAATTACACAAACAGGCGTGACTTCGTCTTACACTTGACCGATTTTTATAGCTAATCGCACGGAACCATTTACGCGGAAGCCCAACTCGCCTTTGGCCAATTATTTATACTAATGCATTTTATGCTACTACTAATTGGACTGTCAACTTCATCTCTACCAAATTCAATCTATTTTGGTCTAGCCGTTTCAGAGTAAAGACGTAAGAAACATACACTCACACACACGCTCTCTCACAAACTTTTGCCTTTAAAATATTACCAATGGGAAATAGTGACACAAAAAAAAACAAAAATAAAATCATACAGTCGAATTTATAACCTCCTCCTTTTGAAGTCGGTTAAAAATAATATGTTGATACTATGAATCTGTTAATAACAAAAAGGTCTTGGCACAGAATAATAAGTAGTAGGTCTTGGCTGTTTTCAGCCAATCCGAGCGCTTGCTGTGCTCTGATTGGCTCATTTGAATCGGATCAACATTTACCGTAACTATCGCAAGGTGGATTTGTATATCGGATCAACATATGCAAGCGCTAGTAAAAAGTCACGTGATTGTAGATGTTGATCCAGTTGGAGCCACATTTGTTCCCAGAAATGTATATTGGATCAACAAAAGGCGGCGGATCAACATACGTTTTTGGATCAACAAATAACTCGTGTTAAGTCGCGTCAGATCAACATTTACCGTAAGGGTATCTCTATATATATATATATATATATATTTATTTGATAAACAAAAATACGAGTTCATTTGGGCATACCAGTGTATTCACGGTATATTTTGCTCTATAATTACATACACAAGATATTACCTTACTTTACTTTGACTAAATGTGGCATTATTTATTTGTATAGCTATTATTAAAAGCCATGCCATGCCACGGGGCGGCATCTTACCATCAACTTTAAAGTTAAAACATAAATATTACAATAAATTTAGCAATGTTTTATTACAAAACTCAGAGGCATAATCTTACAAGTTTAAAAATTAACAAAATCAAACTCTCTATCCAATTTCAGGGTCAGAACAAGAGTTTCCTCGTCAGAATCCCAGTTCGCCTTCGAACGGTCTGGGTCTACTCCGTGAGGCATCGGTAGATTTAGATAGTACCTCGAAGAACTTACAGTAACACCTGTTGTGGTCACAGACAGGTCTACGTTCTCCCTTTTGTCTCCAGGCATTTTGATCCGAACGATTAGGTTCTCGCAGCTAGCGGAAGCCGGCGTCTTAGGGCCGATCTGTGGAGCGTTGATGATGATGATGATGAAATGGGAATTAAATTCCAGGCCGTTTCTCATTTAATACTGGCCATCGGCAGATGACCTTAGTAAAAAGCATTTAATTTGGGGCCAACATGTCACCACCTGATGTTGGTGGTTAGTGGCTCAAAAATATCACATCCGAATATCAATTAAGCCGAAGTACGATTAAGTGGAACTTACTTACCTAGCTATATAGCCTAATTACCTAGCTAGGATAGTTTTGTATGATATATCCAAAGACAATGTCAAATAGGGGAATATGCATATTTTAAAAACATAACATAGTATTTATTACAAGATATATAACATAAGGGTTCGAAAATACGTGATTAATCTTATTTAAATAAAATAAAAAACAGAATAAATGCAAGTTTTCAAAAACATCGTGAGGAAATGGACATGTTTGAGGACTACAATATCCGAAGACGTGCGTGATCCGCCAACCCACACTTGGCCAGTGTGGTGGATTATGGCCTATATCTCTTTCCTCACGAGAGAAGGCCCCGAGTCCCAGCAGTGGGACCATATAGTGGGCTGCTTATGCATGCTTTACTTATTAAACGCCACTTTGTGTGTTGAGGTAGCTTAGCATCTGAATCGGGTAGTATATACATAGATGGATTTTATTCAAATCAAATCACACTAAGTATTATTCCAAGCCCACATAAAGACTTACTTGAAGAAACACATCTTCAGCTGTAACAGCCTGTTGATAGTTCATGGTATACTCAGGCGCCTTCCGATCGTCAATGCCATGGTGGTTCAGTTGTTCCAACTCCTTAGCCTCCTGCTCTTCAAACTCTTCAATGTTTTTTGGAGTCTTCTTAGTGGTGTCAGGCGGGATCTTGTCTCGATTTGATGTTATTTCGTATTCTGAAAGATATTTAGGTATATTATATTTAATATTATTTAGACTAACATAAAAAGCATAATTAATTGTGAAAGTTCGAGTGTCTGAATTAGGAGCAATAATTTTAGTAGGTAACTCCAACGACATTTATATTATAAATGTCTCACGGAAACAGGTGGCCAAGCTCATACGAAGATGAAGTTACTTTAGAATTGTCTTTATTGATAAAAAAAAAATCATAATAAAAAATGCACCCTGTGCTTAGTCTTATTCATGTTTAGAACTATAATAGGCAAAAATTTTAATGGTTTAATATTATAAACAGGTATTTGTGACTAATGTGTATATTTCAGACCAATAACTATACATAAGAAAATAAATTCGGAACTGTACCTACCTGTAGGCTGGAGATCATCTCCCTGCAGTATTTCTGGTTCGGGGGGTCTCAGTAACTCACAAAGTTTATCCATCGTTCCAGCAGTGAATTCCATTTTGATAGAATATAATTTAATTCTAGCAAACCACAAAATATTATGTTTTCAAATCCTGCTATTAATATTGACATAACATACGTATGCGGTAACCATTGAGAATAACAATTTATCAGTTGCCATGGAAACTGTTATATAAAAAAAATATTTGAAATATTAAAAAAACTAAAGCCCGTCAAACAACTCTATGGTAATAAGATGCATTGAAAGCATGAATGTTACTTGGTTTTTAGGGTTCCTATCTGAAGGTGAAATCGAGACCCTATTACTAAGCCTCTGCAGCCTTGTTTAATATACACACATGGCTGGTTCATTACAGAGTTGGCCATGCTGCAAATCTAACCCGGAACCCTCTGCTTGGCGTCTGGCATAGTAACCATTATACCAACTAGGTTGTTGTAATATAAATATGGAAAATAGAACTGTGAAACAAATATGCGGTTTCATTCAAAGAGTATTTAATTGCTATTTTCATAGAAGCAATAAGTAAGAAGTCAGACCTCTGACTCTGCATTGAGAATGGTATCATTGTATCAGTTGAGACCTGAGAGTGGAGGTCATTTAAAATGTCAATGGCATCAATTGCAAAAGGCTTTTTTCAGACACAGGGTGCAGAAAGAAACTATATAGGAACTTATATATAGCTATATATCATAGGAACCACACAGGCTATAGTAACTAACTACATCTCTAAATAATACTAAAATTATGATAGACAAACAAACTACTAATACATTTTTAAAATTTTATTCAATGCAATTAGTATTACATCTAATACAAGATATTGTTTAATTATTATTAGTAGGTAAACAACCATTAATATAATTTGTTTTTAGGGGAAACCATCATCATCTTCCTCAGCCATTTCCTTGGCCAATTCCAAGTCCTGTTGTTCCCTTTCACGGCGCTCTTCAGCACTTTCTAACTCCTTACCATATGACTTGGGAGGGTATCTCATGGCCTTCACACTCTGGTTATGCAGTTCCAGGCAGAAAGAAATACGCTGGTGGAAGGCTAACTGGGGCTCCCTTGTACAGTAAATGTCAGAGCTCTCTTTGTTACTCATGTAGCCCTTTTCAGGGTCCAAAGTAGCCTCAATAACTCCATCCCGAATTGCCTTTGCTACTATGAATTCTGCATCCTCAGCAGAGTCCAGACCTAGCTTTCTTGCAATGTCTTTTGGAGATATGCGGGAATAAGACAAACCGATGGACCGAATTGCAGTCTTGATAACATTCTGTCTTAGACGCAGAATTAAGGTAAAAGTGTGATCAATGCGGAACTGGGGCCCAAAGTTCTCCAAGACTTCTCCAAACCTTTGAAGGTTACCCAGTCTCACAGCTTGTGTAAGTTGGAAGTATGGGGCCAAAGCTTTTCTTAGCGGGGCTTGTCTAAAGATAACTCGCTCAGGAATGTCTCCGAGAAGTAGCTCCACAACAATAGCTAACTTTTGAACAGTTTGACGGAAACCAACAGCAGCTGTTTGAGGTGCCTTCCTAAGGGCTTGGACAAGATGTTTGTGGGCATCACTGTACTCCAAACGAGCTGCCTTTATTCTTCCAAGATAGTACAAAAATCTAGCCCACTCATTGTTACTGGCGTTTTCTGGGAATACAGACTTGCTCACAAGTTTGTCAGCTTGGTCGTACAAAGAATAATGCAAATAGTTACGCAAAAGACAGTTGATGAGCACAGCTTGACCCTCATAATCGTTTCGTAGTGTAGAAGTGCGTAAACGAGCATGTAGCAGTCCTCGGATTATGTCTAATTTGTTTGTGAGTTCAAACACTCTTGAGTGATAGAAATAGCACTTTGCAGCAATCAGATCGAGAGTTCTACGATTCTGAGCAGTGACTTTAGACATAAGTTGCTGAGAACACTCAGTGGCTTCTTCCAGTTTATTTGTATCCAACAAACGTAACAAAACCAGCAGATGCATGTAGACGTCTACTTCAGGGGCAGGTTGCTTAGGCGCACTGCGAGAACGCGGCGGCTCAATATCCACTGCACCGGGCGCAGGGTTTTCAACGAAGTTCAGCAACGAGTCTTTGTCCGCATTAGACGGATAAAGTTGGTTGATAATGGCACGCAGTACGTTACCATTCAGCTTCCGTCTTGTACTCGGCAGGGACCTAAGAACCCGCATAGCAAAGCGCGGTTCTTTGGATGAAACAGCTTTATCGATTTGACGAACATGTTCCCGAAGATCTTGCACAGTCAGGACATCAGCATCTTTCTTTACTTCGGTGTCCACATCACTTGCTGCCGCCGGGCTCTCAACATTCTTCATTTCAACGTCTTCTGACGGCGCCATTGTTATGTTTATTAACTAAATCAAGTTATTTTCTAGATATTCTTCAGAATAATAGGAAAAACTGAAACGAAACTAGATGAATGAAATTGATTTTTTGAACTGTCAAAAAATGCCGAGTAACCTAATTACGTTCCAGAACAATGTGAAATCAAATTCAGCATTAAGTTTTTGTCTCTGTTGTTGTTGATAGAAAAATATCTCTGCATTTCTTTCACTCTACAAAGTATGCTAAATAAAAATCTGTAAATAATAGACTTATTTTAAAATAGCACATTCTCTTTTTCTCACACAATCAATTCATCGCGCCCGCGCTGTATGTATAAATTGCTTGTTGCTAAAACATATATCGTGAATAGGTTTAAAAATCACATTTTTAGGGATCCGTACCTAAAGGTAAAAAGGGTACCCTATTACTAATCCTCCGCTGTCTGTTTGTCACCAGAATGTATCTCATATGCCGTGATATCTAGAAAACTTTGTATATTCCCGTTGCCACTACAACCAAAAAATACTGAGAGTAAATTAAAGGAGGCTCCCATAGAAAATATGTGTATTTTCGTGTTTTTTTGCTCTATATTAATAACAGATATAGATGTATACGCCCATAATTATCTCATAATATAAAGTTCAAAAAAAAAAAAAAACTGAAGTGGCCTGACCTAAAAGTAAAGATTAAAACCTAAGGGAGAATCGTTTTCGACTGACTGACAGAATCACAATGTTTCTGTTCACCGAGTAGGGCTAATACGAAGAACATCGATACACCTACACGATACACCAGATATACTGTATTGGTCGAAGGTCGATCGGTACTTAGGCAGAGTTAACCATTTCCAACACCATGTTCCAACGGCTTGATCGTCTCGGAAAAGATACAAAACAAAATTATATTTACCCTGGCATAGAGAATTACAAACATGTCAACTTATTGATCTTTAATTATATATTCTTAACTTTATTTATATGAATCTAAGAACTAATTTGGTTTGGAGTTTTTTTAATCCCGCTTTTGTCTCGCGTGCCTTTATTTTGTCTGTGTTTTTCTTTGCCATAGACTACAGAGTACAGACAAGACAAAACTACTAGCATTGCCTGTAGTTGCTAACCATTAAAACTTGGAAAATATTGAATAAAATCTCTTATTACTAATGTTACAATCCAATATCCTTGGATTAAAACCATCACTTAATTACAGAAAGCGCGTGTGCTTAAAAATATAAAACACGGACGCGCTACGAGTGCAGGGGACCGGTTGATTCTTTACATAAAATATCAATGTGTTCTGGAAATGGTTTGCAAAGAAGACGTGGTATCATGGTTTAAAGAATTGGAAAGCTATAAACGCATAGATGCAATGTGTACATTGTTAAATATGTGCTTGCCATTCGAACTACGTTTCATTGGCACCTACCTGGAAGAGCTCGGTAAGAGAGACTTCCAGGAGTTGCGTGGAGCCGAACTAAGGGCCAACAACCCTACTGATTTGGCTGCAGACATCGGAGGTGCTAACACAGACCCCAGGACACGGCGAAAAATGGCCCTTTATGTGTCATTATTGCGATCTTGTAACTTCGCGTGTGCTACTACATTATACAACGCCATGCTTAGTTTGGAGCAAAGCAGTCTTCTGAAAGGCTTGTATGGTGATAACTTGGAGGAAATATTACTACTGTACACAATGGCGTTACATCACCCCGCTTTCATCTTCGATCAAAAGTCTCACTTTGGTGAAGTACTAGACAAATTAAAATTGGAGGATCAAAGGATACAGTTTCAGGAGCAGCAAGAGCATATAAATGTAGTGCCTGTGAGTGGTTGCCATACACAAGCTAGTATTACACCTAATATGTCAGTCCCACCACCCAACATGCCCAGCTTGGGTCCACCGCCTGGCTTGGTGTTTGTCAAAACACCCGGGGTGCAGGTCAGTGCCATCTTCCATTTCATTGCCGCTGTCATTAGCATGCACCATGTAGGAAGATTCTTATTTGATTCATGAATGAGACCTAACATTACTCAAATAAGAACTATTCATATATAGATATCATCTGCTGAGTCTTAACAAGCATGTTATTCTTGAGCTGTATTTATTGCGGTATCATATGTCTACACATACATTCATGACATAGATACAATTTGTAAGGACTGAATTGCTTATTATGACATCAAAATTGTGAAAATAATGTTTTCTAGGTCATCTAATGTTTATCTTATCAATAATTTATGCTTTGAAATGCAATCATTGTGCCATTAAATCATTACATCATCTACATGCTGCCACTACATGCAATAAATACACAAAATGAATTAGCAAAATCACAAATCAACAATCTATCTAATGCTATAAGAGTCTTTGTTCTCATGTACTTATTGATGTGATCTAAAGCCAATGCACAGCACAAATGTCAGGTACAGGAATATACAATTTGTAGGGTGTATTTGTTTTAGTTAGACATGTACTAAAAATCGATTTTTGGGAATTCCACCCACATGGTATAACAGGGTAAAAATAGCTTTTAAAAGTATGTTTCTAAAGTGGGTGAAGTCACAGGTAGTAATTGATATTTATATAGGTAAAAAAAAACTATCAATTGTCTCTAACTGATTATTTTATATTCAGAACTTAAAATAAGGTATATTTTATAATAACCCAAGCTAAGTTAAGACTTTTGTGCTAAATCAAATAAATTAGTTAGTTAATTATCTGTGGTTGTGTGTTGACTTGTATATTGTATTCTATAAACCAAGTTTAGTTGATCCAAAGTTTGCAGTGCCACTTCTATTAGATTAGGCCAGTAACAATGTTCTTGTTGTTAGGCTTGTTAAACCTTATAATAAATCTATAATCAACAATGATTACAAGTGACTATGAGTTGGTAGTCAGTCAGTAGGCAAAAGTTGTAATCGGCATGTCTCTACACTTAATCTTGTATAAATCTGTAATTACTTAAATATGTTTGCAACTCTGTTTGTTGCCATCATCACGGTTAAAAGAAATAGGTTCTGATTGAAATCTTACAACCATCAATTTGAACCTTGGAGGATTTGAACCTTGGAGGAAAACAAACTATTTTTTTGTAAATAATGTAGAAATCATCATCACCATCATCATCAGCCTGCATCTTCCCACCGCTGGGTATAAGCCTCCTCTCCAACACACCATACTGGTCCTTATCAAAATTCCACCAGCTCTTTCCAGCTCACCTAATGATGTTATCTGACCATGGAGCTGGTAAAATGTAGGAATGGCATTTTCAAAATCAATCACACCAAATCCATTACAAAAGACTAAGTAAATTCATAGTGGTGTTTAGAAAAGTTATATATTTTGTAACTTGTCAAAATATTTTGATTGAGAAGAAACCAATTGGTTTAGGATAAGCAGATAAACAACAAACAGAATTATGTACAGAAATACAATTACAAAAGATCCATGTAGGGCTATAAATAAATAAGCCTTGGATTCTTATTTTGCAAAGCTAGACCAACAAAGCAGTCAAACTAATTTGTACTGCTGGTTATAAGTGTTAGTGTTAATAATATTTTTGCTTGTCAATCTTCCAGCCAACAAGTTCTGATGCAGTGTCTGAGTTGAGTTCACCTCCTGTCATCACTGCTGCCGGTGGTGTGATGTCAATATTGGGTGAAGTGACCCATGCACCCCCAGGCATGCCATTACCTCCACAGTACAATATTGGAGAATACATGGGACAGCATGGATGGCCTGCTAATATCATCGTATCATCTATTAGCCAACCATTAGAGGTGAGATTTTCAATGTTTTTTTTACACTAGTAATTTCAACAGTAAGGTAAATACAAATCAGTGAAACTCAGACTTGCATGCCTTGTCAAGAATTACTGGCTCGCTAAGAGGGGACATTAGGTGCATGGTGACAGTATATCAACTTAAGTAGCTAAGTGAGCACTTAAAAAATGCTCTACTACTATTAGATTGATAGATAATAAGACTGATGCTAAACTTACCTTTTTCTTAAAGTAGCAGTTAACATCGCTATTCATATTCAGTATATTTGTCAAACAGTTATGATGTATTGACGGTATATATGATAATGTGTTTGTCTTATTCACTACTTGACGAATATAGAAAATGTATAGTCCTTTGTACAATATTGTATTCGTCAATATTTTTCCAAATACATCAAACACCGAAAGAGTACCAAATGCGACTTGGTGGCGACTACATGCATCAATAAAGTATCTAATATCCTTTCACTCAGAATTTATAACTTTTATTTTACTCAGTACAGCTATGCATTTGACCACCAGTGCTCATAACCACACAGGTCAGCGGCACTCTAACTTAAGGTTGAGCATGCCTTACCTGGAATAACTGGCTCTCAAGGAGATTGCCGGAACACACCAATAAGTGCTTAGCGACAGATTTTTCAACTTGAGGGTTGTTGCTAGCCGTCACTAGAAAGCACTGGAAAATGTTCTAGAAGTACTACTTATCCCATCAATACTTCGTTTCTAGGTGATAAACTACCAGCCAGCCAGCACAGGCGCGCCCACGTCTCCCCTAGTATCCTCTCCGGGCGACAGCCGCGCCGCCTCGCCTCGCTCGCGCCGGCGCCCTTCGCATGATCGCTCGCCACCACTGCCGCCGCCCGAACACTCCTCTATGCCGCATCTAGCTGCCAACTTCGAGAACATGGCTGTTACCGAGGTATCTTTGTAAATAAATTCTATAATATTATCCTCATCTCCCCACTTGCGCCGGTACAACTAGCATGATCGTCCGCCGCCGCTGTTGCCGCCTGCTCACTCCTCTATGCCGCATCTAGCTGCCAACTTCGAGAACATGACTGTTACCGAGGTATCTATCTAAATTGAGTGACGTCACGGACGACTAAAACGGCGAAACTGGTTGTTCTTTGGCTTGTATTTAAAAATAGTAAAAACGAATCAATTATACTGCAAGTGGCTTTGTTGCAAAGTTTTTGGTGCCGGTTTTCGGGGAAAGTGTTTGCGTGGTGTTGTGCGCGCTGGTGTTTGTGCAATCGGAAGATTATTTATTGTACCAAATCATAGTCGAATTAACTTGTTGCTAAATAAGTGGGTACCAAAGATTTATGTGTTAGTATTAGTGGTACCTGTAACGCCATCTATCAAATTTTTGTGACACTTTTACCTGTTTAGTGATTTGATTATTGACACAGACATGAATCCGAAGTGCCGGGCTTGTGGCCGCTACGCCAGCTCGGTAGATGGCGCTAAATGCTCAAAATGCAGCATACTATACCACCGAGCATGTGTTAATATTACAAAGGATGCAAAAATCGCCTCAAACTGGCAGTGCCCGGAATGCAAGGTGCATACTCCTCGGAAAGATAATACTGAGGAACCTGTTCGTGGTGTGGGAGCCGACTTATGCCCGTCATCGGCTAACCCTGTACCAGCCACGGATGTATCAGCAGATATCCAAAGAGTCTTGAGAGAAGTCCGTTTGCACCGTGCGGAAACACAAGAATTACGGAACGAGCTAGCAACTTTCGGTACCAGGCTAGGAGATGTGGAATCCAGGTTGACAGTTCTGGAGAAGCAATTTAGCCAAGAGCAAAATGGTACGGCTGAGGTGGATATGTTGCGCTCCACGGTTGAAAATCTCAAGATGGAGTTAAATGAGCGCGATCAAGAAGCATTTGCTAATGATCTCGAGATAACGGGAATTCCTGAGGAGCTGGGAGAAAATGTCGAACATCTAGTGAGTGTCATTGCAACAAAGCTTGGTGTTGCTTGCGATGCACGCGATATTGTATCTGCTGAGCGCATAGGAGTAAGACGTGCGCCATCTAGCGGTGACAGCAGGAACAACGAGAGTGCAGTGGCGCGCCTGCGCCCGCGGCCGATGGTGCTACGTGTGGCGCGTAAGCAACTACGTGACTCACTCCTGCAAGCTGCGCGCGTCCGCCGGGGGCTCACGACAGATGGCATGGGGTTCGCGGCTCCACCACTTAAATTTTACGTGAACGAGCGTCTTACTCGGCATAACAAGATGGTTTTTTACAAGACTCGCGAAGAAGTCCGCGCTCGTGGATGGAAATATGTCTGGACAAGAGGCGGTCGCATTTTTGTCCGCCAAAACACTGGAAAGCCGTCCCTGCGTGTGAGGTCGGAGGAAGATATAAAGAAAATATTTGGTCAGGAGGCTCATCAACAAACTAGTACAACGGGTACAAAATGCTTGCGCGCGTTTTAATTTTGAAATTCCGTTCAGGTCTCACGTGACCCCATATCTAAATGAGCATGCAATATTAAAAATGCGGCACCGTCGCAAGCTCCATTTGGCGTGTTTAATGTTCGGGATCATGAAATACAAAGAACCAAGCTATTTGTTTAAGAAGCTTTCGTGGAAGTGCGGTCAGCGTAGTCGACGGCCTTGCTCTACACAGCTCGTCACTGAGCGGCATAGCTCCGCGGCTTTCAGGGGGAGCTTCCGGTACGCGGCCACCAAGTGTTGGAACAATATCCCGCCCCCGATTAGGAATCTGCATTGCTTGTATGGTTTTAAATGTAAATTGAGGCAATATATATTTAAGCATCAAAAAGACGAAGCACCTCTCCGCAATGACACTAGCGCAATATAATCCGCCCATAATTTATACATAATTATTATGCTTAATATTGTTACCCTGAAATATGTGTATATGACCTGTGTTTTTTTAATTTTCTTGTATATTGTTTTTAGTGCTGTTCTTGTTTGATTTGTTATTGTTCACCTATTTTCAACCTATTTTTATTATTTTATATTTTTATATTCCTATTTTATAGTTTCTTTTCTCTGTTTTCTCGACGTTCGTGTCGTCACCCGTCGGTCTCAACGGAAGATCAGCGCTGGTTGCCTGCAGCCAGCACATGCTGAGTTGAGGCCGGCTTGTGATCGGAAATGTTTTTTATGTGTATTGTTATTTGTGTACCTAAGTTCTTTCCTGTCACAAAAATAAATGAATTTGAATTTGAATTTGAATTTAAATAAATGCTACAGTATCATCCTCAGTAAGGTTGATCAGCCATCAAAGAAAGTACTACTACCCACGGATGCTGCTTTAATCATATTACTAAGATGCACATAGGTGCAAGGTTAAAGCAGCATCCGTGGATACATTATTGACATGGGCCTATGCCCATGATAATGTATAAATAATGATGTAAATAGGAATGATAATGTAAATAAATGCTATAAAATCATCATCGTCATCCTCGACGCAACACCTGCGCACGCGCCTCTCACTCGCTCCAAAATACCTTGTTTGTTATCATGTTATCTGTGTAAACATATGCTACTTATTATTGTCGTCGGCCTGTGTTCAGTCACTTCTGTCATCCTCATCTGAGTGCTATAACTCGAGTCAATAAAGAAAATATTTAAAAGTTCGCTTGCTCTTTCTCACACTTATTTTATACAAGTAAGAGGATATGAACTTTCAAATGCTTTTGTTATTGTCTCGTGTTATAAAGAATTGTATTCTGTGTCTTTTCTTTTCTTTAATTTTTAGTAGGAAATTGAATGCTATAGACCCAGCCATGAATTGTCATCAAAAACTCACTATCGAGTCAGTTATTTACTGGTGATAAGATTGGGAGAGCCAAAACTCTAAATGAGAAGAATATTTTTATGTACCTGGCCAGCTTTTTTATTACTTGTGTTTTATGTGCTAACCATGCTCCACCTGAAATAAAACACATTCAATTTTGATTAAGATTTAAAAAATATATCAGCATAGCAATTAATACTATGTTGAATGTGAGTAACAAGCTTTTTAATGTCCCTTCAAAGTTGCTAATGATAAATGAACATCGATTCATATAACAAAATTATCCAAACTTCTTGTAAAATGAAAGGAACTTTTTATAAACTCTTAACAATACTAAATAAAACTGCAGTGTAGTAAGTTACTAAATAGTTGATAGTACATTTACCCGTTACAGATGCGGCACAACATGGTGGACGAGAGGTTACGGGAGATGAGCCTGCAGCAGTACCGGTCGCTGGAGAAGCTGAACGGGGTGCGGAGGCGCGCGGGTGGCGCGGGCCCGGCGCGCTCCTCTTCCGACAGCGGGTCCAGCGCCGCCTCCTCGCCGCCCGGCACGCCGGCGCCCGCCCCGCGCCGCGCTGCGCCTCCCGTGCCGCCGCCCGTGCCCTTCCTGCAGTACCCGCGCCCCTTCTCGTACCCCGCGCCGGCCGCCTACCGTCCGCCACCGCCTCCCTTCGCTAACGGTGAGCCCCCGCCGTTCCCCGGCGGCGCGCCCTACGCCGGCTTCGTGCCCGTGCTGTACGCGCCGCCAAAGCTATCCTGCTGGAACTGCGGCGCGGCGGGCCACGCCGGCCACGAGTGCAAGGAGCCCAGCATGGAGGAGATGACGCGCGCCGGCGGCTACCAGCTCGATTTCGGCAGCGCGCCGCCCGACGCCCACGACAAATAGGACTGGCCCTTCACCTGGTAACAGGTGAGCCGCGGACGGTGTTCCCGAACGGACGGTGTCTCGCGGGATACGTTATACTCTAGGTCTACTGTTGTTATTGGTGATGTTATGTGTGCTTATCGACTAACAGATCGCAAAATCAGGATCGTTTCCGAGTAATTGCACTTTCGGCGAATTGACCACATTCCTACAGGTAGCTTATATTATTTATACACAGTAGCTTATATTCTTACAGTTAGTTTACATTACGATACATTGTGTTCTATTGTGGAATATATCTATTAGTGTTTAAACATAAATGGATTACCTTCGGCAGTTCAACCCACATGCGTCCAATGTTGCAAAAATAGAGCAATCTATTTTTGTGTCACACATCACTAATGTTGTGTCTGTGTTTACTGCATAGTTTGTTTACATATTCCAGTGAACGGCTTATAATAGATGGGCGAAAGTAAATGCAAGGAAAAGAAACTGAATAAAATTTCAATTATAATCCTGAATTTGTCTGTTTTGCCGAAAGTGCAATTATTGGTGAAAATATTGTAAGGACTCCATGATTGTTAGAACTTCTTCATATTTATAGTTGATTACAAAAGTGTAAAAAAACAAAAAAAAAAATCTAACGTTGTTTAGGTACTATAATTATGCCTTTTACATTTAACTTTACTGGGAGAAATGCTGCCTTCACATATTTTAACAGGTACTCAATTTTCTGATTAATTGATACAATTTAATCATGGAGTAGTATCTTCTAGCCCCAGCTCATCACCATGAGATCAGTACCAAACTCTAGTACTTGAGTAGTTTTACTAAGTATATGGGTAACATTATGTATCTGGAAAATTTGTAAGCTCTTATTGATTGTTCTAAAATCAACAAGAGCACACACTAATTTCCACCCATTTGTCCATTCATTTAACCTTATCACGAGACACATTACTATATCTACATATACCTTTTCAAACAAAGTAATATTTTCTCTAACCGAGAGGCATCTTTGCGCAATTGCTCGATAAACAGAATCAAACGAAACCTCTTTATTGAATTCTGTAATTTTTTTATAGATGTGCCATATTGATAACAGATGTAGTATAATAATAAGGGCTGAATCGTACTTATAAGTTAGATTTCACATATTCATACATAAATTAATTTTGTAGGTTAGAGTTACAAATTGAACTTTTATTGAATGATATTCATGTAGGCTTAAGTTAAAAATTGGATTTTTTCTAGATTATTCTAGAACTAAGATGGAAATAATAAGTATAAATATGATCTTTGTGGTTGTTTCACCAAAACAACTTTACGAGTCTGAACTAGATAGATTTTTTTTGTTTAGTTTAGAAATTCCTGTAGCCTGGCCTTCATAAGCTGTCTAAATACCCACCAGGACAAAACAAACAAGTCCAATCTTGATGAGGTTATCCTGTTTAGTTCAGAATTTCTTATAGCTATCTTCCGGCTACAGCTTCAGAATAGCTCCATGGCATGGCTATTGCATTTTAGTGAATAGATACATAAATGACAAAATTTCAACACCATAATAGGACGTAAGTCTAATTTTACTTACGAGTTTCCGCCAGAACAAACTTACATCCTTCTACTAAGCATTTGAAGCAGGATAACGTAACAGCCCCTTAAATTTATCGTTACGATGGGTTTGATTCTTCGGCTCAAAGAGAAACCCTCTTTCTCCCACTCTGCTTAAAGGGATAATACTTTATGTCTGTGCCGTCAAGCTTTTGTTTTCGGAAACGAGTGTACACTTAATATAAATTATGACAATTTTATCATAAACTCTTTTAGTACAAGATCACAGGTATAATAAATTAGAGGTAAATACAAGTTTTCAACAGACGTGAATAATTTAATTAAGATTTAAGTAATATTTGTAGTCATGATAGTTCAAAACTCGCTAAGTTTTAGAAAAGCTCTTCTATTTCAAATATACTACTACTACTCGGTATATGAATTCGTTATTTTACTAAATAGTTATTGGCCAATAGTCAATATAATCAAGTGAGTTTTTCTAGCATATTTCTTATGCCGTATTTATACCAGCTTTATGCGACTTAAAAGCCAAGTAACAAACAAACTACATAAAAAATATTTGGAAACATTTAAAAATTCAATATTACAATCATGGAATCCTTGCAATATGGACGTAATGCAACTGTTATATGAATATGTAGGTATATAGAGCTATCTTGTACAGCCTGTTGCCAACTGAGCTAATCATTTATAAGTCAAGTGGTATCTTGTGAAACCATGGTTACTAGGAATTAAGTAGTTACTTATACTGGTCAAGACGAAAATGTCAGTAAACTCGGGCAAAATGTATGGTGCAGCAAATTTGACAGTCTGCAGGTACAGTAATTTCGTGGTTCGATAAGATATCAATTGACTTGTATAATGATTCACGTATCAGCAATCATTAAGGTGTGTAAATCTGTCATTTTTATACAGGAAGTAGTAATTTGTTTCCTCTGACCCAAGACTGATCTCTTTAAATAGTTCACGACTGGGCTTCTGTTAAAATTCAAACCGATTCTATAATAATGAAGCCGTTCAATTACTGTTGATTTTTTGGACTGTTTGGAAATATTTTCAAAGGTAGGGCGAGGACCAAGCAGGATTTAGAAATTACCAGTAACTATACAAATGTGGCATGAGTTCATTTTTAATATACAAGCGATCGAATAAATAAAATAATAATAAATAATAAATAAAACGTTTATTTGTCCAAATAAAATGGTGTACAATAATGAAAAGAATATTTTGATATAATATATGAAGATTACAATTGATACAACTGAAGATTGGGAGCCCGATTTTCGAGCGAGTGATGTATTCGATATGACAGAATAATCTATCTGCATTGTATAAAATACCCATGACTTAATAATCATTCAAGTGATTTGATCCTGTTTGCTTCTCGCTCTAGCATGGTATGTGTATGATAAATATGATAATATGTATAAAGTAGCAAAGGTAATATTGTATGAGTGACCACATTATCTATACGTACGTGTGGACGCAGACCGTATTGTGTTGAACAAGGGATTATTTTGATCAAGCTCACGGAAATGCAATGCTCGTTATATTTAATGTTTATACGTTATTGTAGTCATTGTAAATAGTTACAAATGTGTAAGGGAGTCGACGCGCGACGCGGCGCGATCATATTTTGTAAATAGTTCAGTTTATATAAAAATAGTTGATATTTAGAAGTTTTAGTATATTTGTAAATTAATTTGTAACGATTTGAGTGTCCCTTATAGAGTATATTCGATTGTTTCTCTATAATCACTGTCACAAATCACGATTTTGCATTTTGTAATGTCCCAGTTTTAAAAAGTTCAAATTAGAGAGGTTGTATAATTGTTTTTGCATAATGATTACGGAAAAAGTGTTTTATTCTTTTTTATGGGATCTTATGAGTCGCTCGCATGGTGGGTAGCGGGTAGCGGCTGTGGCCGGATTAATTCACAAACATGCTCCTTATTCTAATAACATTATGTCGATATACTATGCTAGAGCCGCCTCATACACGGGACTTCTTATTTTAGTTTAAAAGGAACTATTTTATGTCCTTTGACCGCCTTACCTCCTTATTTGGATTTGTTATGAGTGTAGACTAATATATGATAAATCAGGTACTTCTGGACCTTTTTGTATTAAGTCTCGCTTTAAATTACTGGATTAATGCATGGGACATTCTTTATTATTACTGCAAAAGGGTGAGATTAATGTTAATAAAGTATGTTTGGTTCTTGTTTAAATATAAAAAAGTTCTGATCACTCCTAATTAATGGAATAGAGAAAAAACAAACATGAGAGTATGAATTTCCCATGAAATGTATACTAAACTACCCTGACTCATAATTGAGAACAGATTTTAATGAAAATATGGTTTGCTTAACTTATAAAAGTTGTCCTGTATTGTTGGCAGCTGGCAGTATATATTTGCATAAGAGACCTAAAACAGGCGGATTGTTTTCTTCCGTGTTTGTACATTATTATTAACCGTTGTTAGATTGTCGATGTCATTGTAAACAGATAACGTTCCTATTGTCAAAGCATTTTAGCGGATATATAATTATGTAATAGTTAATTTGTACAAAGTTTAGATATTTTATACAATAGCAAAGAAGAGAACATTCTGCAATGAGTTTCAAAGTCGAACCGTGCGAGATTCAATCTAATAACTACCGCAAGGGGACTTATATGTAAGTTAGAAAAATACATACAAGATATTTCTCTTCAGAAGATGGTTGTATGTCCATGTAATATACAAGTAACTATGCATTATTCATAACTTAACAATATTATTATGTCAGCTGTAAGTGTAACTTCGAGTGGCGGTTAGCTTGATTTTAGTGTAACGATAAATAAAAAGAGCTTGCCAGATTGAAATTATAGCATAATTTTGTAGGTTATCATTTTTGGTTAGATCCAAATATTGAAAGAACACTTTTTAATTTGTTTAATTGTGTTCTACTTTAGTAGATGAATCTACAATCTATCTAATTGCCATTGTATCTAAAAAAGGAAAATTAAATTCTGCATAGAAACTTAATCAGCTAATCGCCCAAATTGTATTGGGGTGTTAAAAATATTGGTGGCCATGCTGGTTCAGAACATAGTGAAAATGAATAGTAGAACATACGTCTTTACAATAACTATATTTGAATAATTTTGTTGAGCCGGCTATAACTTAAGTTTATTTCATCGGTATTAACCCAACATGTTACAACAGAATCAGTGTGCCGTTAGAAGGGCAGAAACTTATGCAAAACAGGTTATACAAAGTTATTCAAATATGCTTTATGGAAATTTTTAGATCATAAATTACTGTAACGATAGGGGTAACTATTTCGTAAAATATCCTTTAACTAAAATATGGCTCATTTTGTTAAAAAAACAACATCAGTTTGACTCATTGAAGTTACATTTACAGTTGAAACTCGAAGTATGATAGTTACAAAGTATGTAATTTAATGTTAACCAGTGTAAGTTTGATACCTGTATTTGTAGCAGTGCAGATATATGGAATAGCATTATGTCTAGCACACACAACAAATAGTGTTTCTTGTACAAACCACGAGCACTTTGAATAGCTGTATTTGGATTTCGGGTTTATGTTCGGTCTGCAACACATGACTGTGTTTTGATACTCTAGTTGTCTAGGGTGTCAAAGACAGTGTCAGTGACTCGATCGATAATATTATGTCAACTGGTGCATCCCAGATGCTACGATATAAACCGATGCATATCAAGCATTTTCAAGAGAAATCCAAACATTTAGAGTTTGTCCAATAGACTTAGGTAAAAAGTACATAAACGTATGTTCACTTATATAAAGAAAAATATTACCTAGTTGTTATTTAAGCGTTTCATTTCTACATAATATTTTGCAACACAATAGTGTGTAAATTAATGTTGCAATATTCACGCAGCTTGACTAGTTGAGTATGCAGATATTTTTTTACTTTGTACAGAATGTTATAAATGTGATATAATAATTTTTGACATAATTAGAAATTGTGATTTAGTAAGGTGTGAAGTTATTACGAAAAAAAAAATATAAAAAAAGAAAAGTCGCTTAACTAAATATCTTACAGCTGTGTATAATGTTGTTTTCCCCTCATTTTTATACTTGGGTACTTACTATTTTAAGCCGTTGTACCTACAGCTAGTGAAGGCAGGAAACTGAATGTTCGGCCCGCTATGGTCACACCTGTATCCCACCAACGCTGTGAATCGTTTGCTTCCTGAGAAATAAACAACCAAAATCTATTCGCTGGTTTGATTTATCCTACGCCTGTAGTGCATTTAGGAACGATATGTCGATAGAACGGAGAGCGGTACCAATACGCGTTTGGGGTGAAAGGATATATTTTTTTTGACCTGATGTTGTTTGTGGGTTTTCATTATTTATCTCTAGAAACCGATTTTGATGAAGTTTTCAGTGATGTTTTTAGATTTTACTATGCATGTTTTCCGATTAGTGTAAAAAGAAAAAAAAGTAAAAGAAGATCCTGTAGCGACATCTCACTAGAGGACGTTGCAGCGAAAATTTTTTGTGCAAAACAACTTTGCCACTTGTTTCCAAAAATAGTTGTTTTATTTATAGTGCTTGTTATTTATAGTCCTTACATTGCATAAGATTTGGTGGTGGTACAACACTATTTGCCACTGCCCGAGATGTATTTTTTTGTTCTACCCTCGACTCTGGATGAGAGCGGAAAAAGACAACTGACACACAAGTGCCAGCGAGCGGATCGACGACAAGCGCCTCCGTAGGTCGCATCTTCTTCAAAATCACAAAAAGGACGTTCCTTTAGCTCCGTGAGCTCTGCAAATAGCTGCCGTGCACTATTTACAAACCAGTGCGTGTGTGTGTCGACATCCGATAAGATCCCACTTTACCCAGGAGAACTCTCACCCGACCAGCCCTGTCTTAGAAGCATTACATCATACATCGGTGCATCACCACTGCATTGTAATTTTTTTTATACAGTCCACTAAGCTCCCATTATCTGAATGTTCATATATCGAACAGTGCTTATGAAAGCAATGACGAAATAAAAAATAATCTTCCTTTTTTTGAAGGTAATGATATTATCTAGGATCGTCAGTATAATTATGAAATTTAAATATTGTTAATTGTTGATTTTATATGAGTTTATTTCGTGAAATATCTACGTTAAATATATGAAATGTTCCCAACGAAATAAAATAACATTGCTGATTCTACCCTGTAATCACGATAAGATGGAGTTTCTTTTTCCGCGAAATTCCGGAAGTAGGTAGTTGAGCGAATTAAAGCCGTCTTTCACATATTTGGCGTGTAGGTAGGATGTATTTGGTTCCGGTAGCCTTTGTATTTATTTACTTACAGTTTTTTCTTTCTTTCTTTCTTTCTAGGTTAAGTTTTAGTTTAGTATTTTTTAAGATTCTTATGTTGGTTACAAATAAATATATACCTTACAGAGACTACTACTTTATAGATAATTATAGCAAAAACATATTAAGTTTTTTTTCTACTTCACTTATGTTGAGAAAAACAACATTTGTTTTGTTTTACGACTTTTGGAAAGTCTTGAAAATTATTGAGCTAATACTTTTATTTCTTTGAGCAAAATGTATGGAGAAGCGTTTTTTTTTTCTAGAATTTCAACAAGTTCTAAAATAAAAGTTGTTAGTATCGACGTATTTTAGCTGCCTCAAAAGGTTATGTGTTGATTTTCAGTAGCTCTGTTTTATTATTTTATTTTTATATTCTATTGAATTATATTACTTGACCATTGACACTAGCGCCTGTAGCACGGCTAACTAAAGTGAACTGAATGCCGAGTGCGGAATTTATCAAACACATCGTATCGACAACTCAGCGGCGGTGTAATACGAAATGCTTCATGCTATTGGCTGCCGTCACTGATTATCGATACAATGTGATTGATAAGCTCCGCACTCGGCTCTGGTGCGATCATCCAAGATGAACATCTTTCAAGACTATCGTTTAAAAGAGTGGCAATTTCATCTGGGCGCTACCGTGGGTCGGATGACACTTTGAACTTTAGATCCCGGCTGTTAGTCTTCTTAGTATAAGCAGTCATTAAGCCAATTCAGAGCCCTTCGGGTGTCTTGAAAACTGACCATTGTTTTTAAAAAAATTAAGGATTTAATTTATAACTTTGAGTTGTTATATGCGACGCAACTAACTATATGGATATTTAAAGATAATTAGCAAATAAATACTACGAGCTTTATAAATACCAAAGTCAAATAATGCTTATTTTGGTCCATGTATAATTCAGTTTTCAATGAAATAAAGAAGAGCGGGGTCTATAGTCCAACTTATTCGATTGTGTTGAAAGGCGAGTGTCCTACAAATTGCAAGTGTCGAGCTAACGGCAACACGCTTCGCCTTCACAATAAATTAAAAATTTAATTAAACTACCGAGTGGTCTCAACTGCTTGATAAATGCTTTTTGCTTTATTAATTTTATCTAGTCTGGACTTGTGTCGCTGCATATTTGTGACCTAGTTTTAACTTATTACCTAAATACCTCTCTCTTCAGCCTTTGATCTACTTATTCTTCAGGGTTCTTACGAGTGTTTGTACAAAAGGGAGTTTAATGTAATAAGATCATCTATAATATCAAAATAAGTCGGGTTTTCCTTCCTGACGCTATAACTCCAGAAGGCACGAACCGATTTCCACGGTTGTGCATTCGTTGGAAAGGTCTCGGGCTCCGTGAGGTTTGTTGCAAAATTCAGCGAAAATCCTGTTTGCTAAAAAATCGTCATACACGCGGGTGGAGCCGCGGGCCACAGCTAGTATATAAAACACTGGTGTCGTTGAAAATAAATCTGATATCCTATTCGATACAAAAAGTTTGGGGGCTTTAAGCTAAATGTAGGCTTTGTAAAAGTTGTTCTTGTCTGCAATTTCAGGGTTGCCCTATGGTTGGCCATCTCATTCTAAGGTACGGGCGTTCTAAAGTTCGTTCGTGGTAACTTTAATAATAATAAAACTTAAATTACTTACATTTTTAAGGCCACTGATGTACTAAACAAATAAGTGTCAATTTTTGTATAATATTTAAATATTTTATTTAATAACTTATCATCCTTGCTAAAATGTACCTATTAATCTATGAAGAGTTCCGTACCATTCTCATTCATACAAAATGACGTAGGTACTTTAAATATTATTAAAATTTTATATATGGATAAAATTCAGTGAATATCAAAAGCATTTAATTAAAAGTCGATTGAGATGAAAAAAATGCAAAACCAACTACGTTTATTGTGCGGGAGTCCTCCTTATTTTATAAATAAGTATTTGTTGTTATAGCAGCCACATAATTATATGTATTCAACTATCTAGCTAATTTATTAATAAGATACAGCCTGGTTACAGACGGACAGATAGACAGATGGCCGGACAGCGAAATCTCAGTAATAGGGTCTCGTTGGTACCCTTTGAGTACATCCCTAAAAAAGGTACAATCATAGAATTTGTACTGTCTAGTGACTAGTGTCTAGTCCCTAACAGCACCGTTAAAAGTGCGGGAGCTTGTCTCAACTAAGTATGATTTAAGTGAAAACTTAGCGTTTTCTCACTAACAGCTAGCGTGAAAACTCTGTGTAGCTTTTTGGTGATTTGTTGCTGTTAAATGACCTTGCGATACTAATAAAAAATACTTAGCTTGATTGGAAAACTACCAACTAGATTTTTTTTTGCATCATTTATTAAATTATATCTACAATTGGCAGTTAATAGTTATCCTATTTAACAACTAAAAACTTTTACTAACGAAATTGTTAATGAAGGTAACAGCAATTAAAACATTTGTCCCAAGCTCACTTTCAGTTCAGAATTCTTAATTGTTTTAAAGCATATTATAAGCCTCTTAGGTGACATGACGAAGACTCACCAATGGTCTGTCTACATTATTGATAGTTATTGAGTGTTGACTGACATTTATTATCGTACCTTTAATTCCGTTTGGTAATAATTTTGATAAATTGTGACTGGCTAGGTAAAAAATATTGAATTTCAGTTTGTAGTATCCTCAGCCTGTGTTATATACCTATCTAAGTCTATTTGCAACTACACGTGAGAGTAAGGGCTCCATTCTATTGAAATACTGCACTTGCAAATTATGAGGTTTTCATTGAATCCCTTTGTGTCGAGGCAGCTGTGCCGTTCAATGAAATTGCAACCAATAATAGCCAAGGCGCAATTCGCGGAACTGTGGATAGTTTAAGAGGTTTTGAAAATACAATATTACAATTTTATTTATATTTTTACAATGTATCGTGAAAATTATATACCTCCGATAATAAATTGAGAAGAAAATAATGAAGTAAGCGTGAAAATTGCGTTTCGTGTTAGTAAAATGTGAAAAGCATTAATTCATTATTCCTAAACATTTTTATTACTTCTTATAATATGTATCCTTATTTTGTAAATATGTTTTTATATGTAGTATATCAGTTGTGTTAGCTACCATAACACAAACTAGAAATAGTTCAGTTTGGGGTTAACCAGCCGTGTGTGAAATGAGTCCTAATATTTATTATTAGTAGTCAGCAGTTTCCTAGGCAGATATTTGTGTGTGAAAATCTATCATCCTACTCTACATAGAAAACTAGCACATTCTCTGCGATTCGTTCGCGCGCTGCAGATTTGTACAAATGCACACTGTAATCTATGCGAGAGAAAAGGGGAAAATTGAATTCGTGAGCAGGTAAGATTCTGCGGATGAAACCAGAGACAAACATGCGCAAACAGGCCATTTGTATTTGAATGGCTGCGTCGGTATAGTGAGCAACTCCCCTTTGGAGATTTGGTTAATTTAACGAATAGAAAGTTGAAATTCAAATGTTAAAATGAAACTGTTGAACATTTTAGTTGGGAATTTGAAATTGCTTTATAAAAGTGAACATAAATATGTAAATTTCAAAAAGGAATGAAGGAGTGAACCAAAGTTTTCGCAGATTTAGATATCTTAGATTAAAATATCTCTTACCGGCAGATGTATATAAAAATATATATGCTAGTCAAAAAAAGGAAGAGTTTCTATATATGTAGTTTTTTGTTTTTTACGTCTTATGTCGGTCATGAATTAAGTTTTCAAAATTGCTTTTTCATATGAAAGTGCATGCCTACAGTATATATAACCATTTATAATCGTTTTAACCAAATTGTCAAAGAGCGACGATAAGATAATATATCAAAATTATATCCTATTTCTTAAAATATAACGATTTTGCTTGTGACATAACTATGAACATGAAATATAAATAAAGTACCTATCTACTCATAGTAAAAAAAAAGATTTTTCTTCGCCGCGAGAGTGACTTTGTTTTTATTTCAATTTTATGCAACGCTCTTATAATGTTCTACAGCAGACTCTAACGACTTTCCACCA
Organism: Mellilla xanthometata; assembly: GCA_035578125.1. NCBI lineage: Eukaryota > Metazoa > Arthropoda > Insecta > Lepidoptera > Geometridae > Mellilla > Mellilla xanthometata. The sequence goes on from JAPUBQ010000024.1 coordinate 7,206,047, forward strand.
CGTTAAAGTCATTTAAGAATATTTTAGAAAGTACATTGTTGTTTACCAAACCTTTGTTGGTAAGTGAAGAAAGTTTTTAAACATAAAGCTATAATAACTTATTCAGTAACCATCCACCGAGATATCTACACTTTATGTTATGTAAACTCAACCAGTTAATCGTTAACAAGTTCAAGTTTCCGTTCTACCTCATTGAATATTTGATCTCCAGTCTCTTTAATTCTATTGTACTCTTTCGGTTGGTTATACCTAGAAGGAGAAAAATGTAGCGGTTCAATTATGTGCCTCTATCGATATGTTACATTCTCGGTATTGGCTATTTGTTATTTTGCTTCAGCTTCTTAAAACATCTAATACAACATCTATTCCGGTGTGCCTATACAGGAATAGGAGTAAACAAAACAAAGTAGAAAATTTACAAATTTAAACAATTTATTACAAGGTTTTTAAAACCCAGGACATATCTATTGTGGTTCATTTAGGTAGCTAGGGCTACCAAGCGTAACGTTCCTGACTCGTTGAAAGCTCCGGTGAGGAGCATTGTGTCTGGTGGCGATCCGGAAGAGAAGCCGGAAAACAGGGTGAGGTCTGGGATCGTGAGGATCATCGAATGAAAGTTCGGATAAGTCTCCGAAAGCTAGCCCGAATCCCGCTAGCCACCGAACTACAACTTTACTGTCTTCAAGGCGAGAGTGAACTGGTTTCTTCTAGGCAAGCGCGCTTCAACGGTCTAGGTTGGAGTCCTAGAGAGTTGTGGAAAAACGCAAGCCTATAAATAAAAAAATCTTGCTGAATTGTGATTTTGAAACTTATAAATATTGAAAATATTGTTCCGTTAGTGCTAGTCCGCCATGGAACCACCATTACGGATGTGACAGTTTTTTAAGGCTTACTTAGGTACATTATTCAACACTGACCTAAATATTTTTGGTATTAGAGTTAACGCTGTTTTAAGCTAAAGCTTTACATATATCGTACTAAAATCAACGATTTCACTTCAAATACGTATCAAGTCGCAAGTTTTGGGACGGAGCATATCAACCATAACGGTTATCGTTATAACTCCTGAACTCCCTCGACTTAGAAATCTTATAACTCAACATTTTATAACACACACATATCGACGCGACAAACTTATAATATACCCGTCTCGTTCTTGCGTCGGCGATTATAAATAAGGTTTCATATAGGTGGCGAATACCAGATACCTCTGGCAATGCTTATAATATTCCTTTATCTATGGGCGATACCCATATACCTACTTAACTATGTATGTTCCTGCTTAAACAGATATTTTTATTCACAGGCTTACCGCCATTAAACGTAACGATTTCACCTCTACGAAAACAAACGGTTTATTAGGATACGATTACAGAAAAGTACCGATGTATATTATTCGTATATACTGTTTTTATGTATCGGGTCACACTCCCTGAAAGCTAATGATTTGGTTTATCAGGCTCAGATTGTGCTTCTAGCGATATTCGCCTATTCATTATTTTGAAAAAAGAAAAAAAAGTGGTCCCACTGAAAGTGCTTGCGTCGCACATACGAGTAGATATAGCTAAGCTCACCCTATTTTGATTAATACAGAGTATCAACCCAAATGCATCACAGTGATTGATGGCTGCTCTTAGTATCTGTTTACAGATGTACGTTATGTATCTCATCAGTCTATCGGACTATTAAATTTCTATATATATATAAATTATGTATATATGTACCTACATTCTTATTAAGCTTTATTGTCTTATTGACGTGGGTTACATAATATAACTAAAGCTTCCTTTGAAATTCAATTGATCGAAGAACGTGCAATTTATTCGGCCCCTTAAGCTTCTCTGATGTTGTGATGTGCTATTATACGATTGAGCAACAAACCCGTTCTTAAGGTAATGCTAATTTATTAACAATAACTCTGTATATGATATTATCACAATACCAATTAGCATTAATGGGTAGTGTATGCTTACAGTTCTGTTACAACTGAATGTGTTAGTACGGAATTTACATAATTTATTGTAAGCTGTTTCTTGACATGATCGTCGTAGCATAAATGGTATCTACACAAATATATACGCTAAACCAAACAATCCGATTTTCTAAACAAAAATAATCGCCTCGAAAAATAATTTTCCTCGTTGGAGTATTGATGACCATGCCGGACTGCCAATCATCAAATCTGAAATGAGGTTCTGGGTTCAATTCCCGGCACGGCCAATTGTTGGCTGTGGGTCTGGGTGGTAAATATGTATCAATATAAAATATGTATTTTTTTGTATTCACTGAATCAGTTCTTTGTTTTTTTTTTTATAATTGTAAATAGTTCACTTAGGTAATCTTAACGTAGCATTTAAGCCTCGTCATAGTAATAGTTTTAGTATTGTAATTTATTTTAGTTTAATTTTGTAATAGTCTAAGTGATACGCTTGGTTTATCTGTAAGTGTCATTTGGGTAAATAAACAGAATTTGAAAGATAAATTTAGTCCTATCGTTGGCAGTTAAACATAAATCAAATCTGTTTTCATCAGGAATGTATGTGAAGTGTTAGTTACTGTGAAATTAAACGCTCGTAAAAACCCTTTTCCGGCGTTTACAGCCCGTTTAATTTCAGTATATTGTTTTGCGGCAAAATCCTTACATATCTATGGCAATAACAAGTACTGGTATGTTGAGATTATTTTACTTATAACTAGTTGCGGCCCGCGGTGTTTTCTGCGTTCCGGGACAGAAATAAATTAACTTGAGATAAAAAGTAGCCTTTGTGTTAATCCAAGGAATAATCTTTATTATAAATCTCATCAAAATTAGTCCAGCCGTTGGAGTAACATAGAATTTGAAGTTATTTGCGTATCTCACAGGAAACACACACTCACAATTGTTTCCGGGATTAAATTCTATGTGTTAATCCAAGGTCTCTAACCTACATTCACACCAAATTTCATCAAAATCGGGCCAGCCGTTTGAGCGTGAAGAAGTAGCAAACATACACACCTACATACACAGCTACACGCAAACTTTGGCATTTATAATATTAGTAGGAAAAGTTTATGTAAGATTTGATCGTGATTATCTTCGTTGCCAAGAATGCCAGGACATAGTAGATATTAGAGAAAGATCGATCTGCCTCTATCTTATCCCTCCGGACAGATGTTGTCTCCCCTTCCACAGACGGCTATCCATTGGTCAATATTAGTTACTGGGACCGGTGGTTATTGCATGGAAAACTTCGTTTGCGTGATTCAGAACGGGTGTTGTGATTGGTCTTAGGTTGTCAAGTCACTATATTACTTATATATATAATACATACTTTTAATCCTACAATAGATGTTCAATTTCGCCATTAAAAATATGTTCAACTAATTGAATCTGGAACCTGACTAGATTGAAAATGTATCTACTCGTACCTGCCCATTCCCGTGATACTCTCACAATAGTTAACGCCAATATGATGATTCGACTTTATCTACCCAATTGCAATAATACGATATGTCAAACGAGAATTTTTCCTCTTCTTCTTCTTATGAGCTAAGTGGCCAAGCTCTGGTGTCGAGAGTTTTTCAAGGCCCTGTTCCCACTGAACTACAACCATACTGTCTTCAAGGTGAACCAGTTTCTTCTAGGCGAGCGCGCTTCTTCTTAGACTGCAATATCACTTAACACCCGATGATTTGTGGTCAAGCGCAAGCCTATTAAGCATAAAAAACACTGACTTGGCTTAACGACTGCTTGTACTATGACTAACAGCCGGGACCGACAACTTATAACGTGTCTTCGAACCTATGGTAGCGCCAAGTTGAAAATGCCACTTTAAAAACAACAGTCTTGTGCATGGTCACCCATCCAAACACCGTCCGCATCGACCGTTGCTTAGCTTTGATGATCGTTTCAGATTACCGTAGCTAGCCGAGCTACAGGCACTACTAATCATAGTGAATAAATATGTATAATTAGAAAATATCGAATCATAAGAGTAATATACCTATAAACAGAAAATGCAAAAATATTCATCTATGAAGGCGTATACGTATACTAATACCGAAGTATTAGTAAATAAGTAGGTACAGAGTAACCGTCAATGAAGCCAAATGTTCAATATTCGCAAACCAGACCGGGTTTGGTTCAATTTAGATTACTTGGTTTTAGCAGATAAGCCGGTCTCAGCGTTGAACGGTTCAACGCAATAATCGCGAGCATGGATTTGACCTACGGACTAAATGTTATACTTATACCTTTGTTTAGAATACTCACCCATTTTCACTGCATAGTACTCGTATCTATTAAAACAAATCAGTTTGTATGTAAAAACAGAAACATAGTGTAGGTATGTAAATGCAATTTAGTGCAATGTTATTTAGTAATTCGGGTGGGTTCGTACCTCTGAAATACACTGCCCTGAGCTAGTCTGAAAATGTTTCTGTATTTCGAGGCTTCTTTCCTAGCAATCCCACTGTATTATAATCCCACCAAAGTATACAGCAAAGGTTACACAAGTTTAAATAATGACGATGTTAGCTGGTACGATCATATTGTATAAATACAATCACCTCTGCAATTAATATTTTTATGGAAGTAAAAATTATTTACCTATTCCATTACGCCCGCGTCGCGACGTATGCGTCGAAATATCATAGTTTTTTGATATATTGGAGGTGGGGGCGAAATTTTACGAGTATTTTTTTCTATGAGGTGAAAAAAATTCAGCATAAAATAAAAATGCTGAAAATACCAGTAGGAAGTACATACGTATGTCAGTGATCCTCGAAATAAAACAAAAATCCATTTTTCATATTATTTTATTCATTCTTTTATGTATTCATCAGAGTTGTTACAACTAAATAATCACAGTTGAAAACAAAACACAACTACGTTCGTAGGTATAATATAATTAATGTCTAAAATAAAATACACAATAAGGTATGTGCTTCGGTGTCAAACCGAGCAGTGTGGTTGCGATACGCTTCTATGGATTACTACCCATTAACGACATCTTAAAAGCGGCTTCAGTAACTCGATGTTACAGTATCGGTTTTATTATTACATCATTATGGAAGTTCACAATTAATTATGATATTCTACAAAAAGGTCTACATTTTTTATATTTATATTTTTTAATATATTTTTGATAATAAGTCTACGTAAACTCTAAACCAATGATGTTTAAATTAAATCCTAGCCGCAACTGAGACGTGGTTTAATTCTTAGTAATCCGATAAAAATATCGCTTTTCTATATTGTTTTGTACTGGATTGTGTGCTCTGCTGCCTACAAGAGTACGTGCAAATGGAAACAGGAATTGGAAGCGAAAAATGTAAGTTATGCGAATAACTTTCAAAAAACTTTTAGCGCATTCACTGTATAATGTGTCAAAACTATAAAGCTTTACATTGTACACGCTATGAGAACTTTACTAGAAAGGAATCGCACGTATTAAATCTACGTATTACTTTTAAAAAGGCTCTCTTCCGATTTCAGTAATACCAACTTAATTGCTTGACGCTCGGTCGTGCGATCCTGTTTAATGCTATTAAAATCGGAACATATCCTGTGGGTATCACATCGCCCGCAAATGTTCCGCGATACAGACACCTTATTGATCTTTGGACTAGCGACAACATGTGTTGTGAACCCTAATTGCATCCTCCGTGTTGCTATAGACATTTGCACAAACGTAAATGGGAAGCGCTTAGCTACAGTACAAAAATATTACGCAAATGTATATGGAGCTTAAAGTACACGTAATACGCCGCAGAGCTCAGGAAAGGTAAAGTTTGTGCGCACCGCGCGTGGAAACGTAAAGTTGCATGTAAAACAGTTCAAAAAACTTACAATATATTGTAAAAGACAGAAATATAAAATCGGACATAAATCACTATAGTAATTCGTCTATATGTATGATACTGGCAGTGTAATGATATCAATAAAACAATAAGTAACAACTAGAGCGTGAATAACAAGGGCAGAAATGAAACCGCACCGCGAATTCATTCTTGGATTTCCGAAGATGAAACCGATTTTCACGACTGCTTTAGTCGATGCAAAGGGTTAAGCAATTTTGCTTCACCAAACAGCTGCGTGCAAATTTGATTACGGTCGGTGTGAGCGCGTTTTCATTTCCTCCCAAGGCTGTTTACTCCCGTTATGAAATGTCCTACTTACACGAGTAATTATTAACGAGAATTGCTTTAATTAACGACGTTATATTCGAATATCCATTATTTGTCATTAGTGCAAACTAGAGGGTGAACTTACACCAAGTTAATCAAAATCTATTTAAACCGAGTCTACAAAAAATCTTAGGCTTTCAAACATATAATAAAATCAGTCATTTTAACGCAATTCAGTATATTTATTCTAAAATTTACACTGATCGTAGTTCGAGTACGAAGTGAGACAGTCGCAGATACCATTGAATTATTTTAATTTTACTATTCTTAAATTCTTAATTATTATTTCTATAAATTAATGACTTCTACAGATATCCACAACCGTATCACTTCGAAGTCGACAGAAATAGTAATCTAGCACAACACTCTTAATAAGTTATTGATATTTTTCTAGGTGCGACTAAATTTATATGTAAACATACGAATAAATAAAGTGCAAACACTTAAATCTACCGTCATTAGCTGCGTCCATAATGCTAAGAAATTGGCACAGTCCCATTCATATCAGCTGCGAGCGGCGCGGCTCGTGTTCGGGCGCGCGCCGAACGCTGTCGCCCGCCGCCGCCTCCGCGCTCGCACGCACACTCACACGCACATAAATACACGAACGCTCTCACACCCACACAAACACGCCCACCACTAATTTTATTTAACTACGGTTACAGTTAGACAAGTCGCTCTCGAATATTCTATTTAACTAGCACTACACGGAGACATTAGGAGAGGAACACCGGTTACTGTACAATTCGCTTACGTCTAAAATAATGTCCATAGTTATTAAGTTTAATTAAAATCTGGGGTAGTCGTTAGAGTTTACTACGGTATATACAACCCCGTTGCTTAATTTTGAATGAGCATTAGATATTAACTCGATGTCCGAATGGACCTCCACAAGTTTCTAACATTACCATTATCATAAAATACAACATATTCTTTAATATAATTAATAATGATCTCCCGCGAAGGGCCACCGCGAGTCGCACCACGTAAAGCTGTGAACTTACAAAATACTCGTATAAATTATTCACATTTATAGCACACTATCTACAAACACCCACATTTCAGATTCGTGTGGCCCTTCGGCGGAAATCCGCTTATTTCAGTAACCTCCAATAGAATACTGACTCATAATATGGCTTAATCGAATAAAAACTTATATCAAATATTTGGTGAAGATGTACGTTTAGTCGTTCATTATAAAATAACGTGGCAATTAAATATATCTTTAAATACTAAAGCTTAAGGTTCTACGAGAAATAAAATCGTATAAAATTGATAAGAGTTCCGTGTAGCTCGGGTCGTCGATGCTCGATTATATTATTTACAGAATGAGTCTACGTCGCGGACGTAGTGCGTGCGGGGCGGGCCGGGGCCGGACTCGGAGAGGGACAATTGACTAAGGTAGTGTTGAGAGCGCAGCGTCTAGAGCTGTTCGTCCAGCTCGGGCCCGTACAGGTCCGCCAGCTTGTCGAAGCGCGGGCCCCACGCGCCCAGGTAGTCGTACTCGTGCGTCTCGTCGTCGGTACCTGCCACGACACATTGCATTACCACCTCATGAAACATTTATTACTTACATTCGGACCCGAAGACTGGAGTTTCGATTTTTCGCTCCATACACAGGAAATTTATTGCTTTGTACGGAATAGGTCATACATTTTAAAAGCTCTCGGCTTTGATCAAGCCACTTTGTTGGTGAAAAGTTTCAGAATTTTCTTCTCAAACACGTAACATGTGGAACTGAATTCCTAATGTGAAAAGCGAATGTACTATATAGCACTTATTTAACGAGAGATATATACAGACAAGACAAGACAAGACATTTTAAACCATAAATGACAGTCTTATGCATGGTTACCCATCCAAAGACTGTCCGCTTCGACAAGGTCGTTTCAGGTCACCTTAATTAGCAGAGTTACAGACGCTACTTTACTCTCTGTTCATACATTACTTCTATTTTTCGAATAAGTGAATCTGTGACTCTGGAAGTAACTCTATTCTACATTCTTTGTTTTATTCGTGCATTAAGATGAATACTCGAATAAAACTAAAAATTCTATTCACATCATATACATCATCAATTTTAACCTCTACAACAGAATTTAGATATTTTCTTTAGCAAGATCATTACCGAAAAATGTTTCGGAAATTTAGAAGCGTAAACGGTAGATATCAGTTACAAAAAAGAAACGAAAACCCGGTCAGTAAAATTCTTCACCATATTTGAATTCTTTAAATTTTAAAGTGGTAGATTTAAATAACTGATGGAAAAGTCTAAAGTTGTCTTACAGATCATTTAAAAAGGAAGTTTAAATGTAATCCTAAAGGTGGGAGCAGTTTAGTTAGAACTAACCAGAAGCCAGCGAAGACAGGGATCCAGCAGTGCTGCCGCCGCCTTCATAAGCGTAGTTGCGCAGATCATCGAACGGGGGTGCGTTAGGGTCACTATCAGCCCTCCTCTTGTGCTCCTCTATGAACAGCCCCACGTTTGTCTCTCCCGGCAAGGGGACCCCTACTCCTGGAGGCACCCCTACACCCACACCCATCGGCCCCACGCCCATACCGACACCCATCATCGGATCTGCACAAAAAAGGAAAATAAGTAACTGATACGACCTATAATTACTTAAGCCTACCTACTTAGACGAGACGCTTATGCACAGCAGAGGCAAACGCAATACATAGTGACGTGTTTTTTACTTTATGGATATAGGCTTGTATATAGTTATTTTTGGTCCCGCTAATTAAATTTACTGAGCAAATTGTTTGTATATTTTAGGAACCATAATAATCAGAAATGGTAAAAGAATATCTGTTAATCTAGTACATATCTATTGATTGGATTGTATTTGTCAAATCCACAAGTAAAATATTTATTAGGTTGAATATCCTATAAAAGGTGAAAAGGTCATTCTAAAATGATACTAAGTGCTTTATAGTTGATAGTAAGAACCAACTGTTATAAAATACATAAAGCATCTTATTAGACACGATGTTTTAGTAATAAAATGAAAATACCACCACAAAAACCGACATATTTTTAATTGCAAACCAGAATGGTAACACTTTGAGCTATTTTTTTCGGACATAGATTAAGCATATGAATCATTTACAACCACAGAATTTTATATTAGAAATCTAATTCCATGAGCTCTTAGTTTGAAATATGACTGAATTAATAAGTAATCTTTTATTTATTTATAGCCCCAGTATCGTTTTTGGCTCAGAATTATTATGAGTCAAAAATATTATGAGACAGATTATAAAACATAATTCACGTTTTTAAAATAAGACTTAATTCTAACTTTTTATTCAGAGCTTTTTACCTTTAATATTTAAGTTCAAGTATAAAATGTCCAGACTCCGTACTATATTTTATTACCTTCTATCTACTAAACGACAGGATACAATTTGTCAATTTATGATATCTATGTATTGGTTTTACTGTGTCTTTATAAAGGCAAATGTTTGTTAGGAAAATAACAAAATGGCGGATTTTTGGCGCGAAATATCCTATAACATATTAAAAATATTAACAAATCCGACCTATGAAAGAGTTATGTGGACCTATCTACGTGTATATGCGAATTACTTGTGTGGTATATTCTTATTTTGATAACTTACATGGCATTTTTTGTGGAGCGTGATCAGGCAGGGGTCCTCCAATGGGTATTTGCAGCGGTGTGATGTCGAACGCTGTCATATCATCTTCACCACCGCCTTCATCATCGTAATTGATGATGTTTTCACGCACATCATCGTCCGGACCGGGGTACTTGATGTGAGCTTCCCGACGGCGATTGTACACCACAAACACCAGGACTAGAACTGTTGAATAAGTTAGTGTTAATATCTATGCTAACGATGTTGGGAAGGTTAGTATTATGCGTGCCAACTAAAGAATAGGACTGTCAAACCGCCATTTTGATCAGTGAAACGCGCTAACGTCATTACCAAAGTGTATGGTGTGCCAAAAAATTAGTAAACAAATTATATTTAGTTTATATGTTTACGCTTATGCATGCTTACGCTTTTTTGGTATTTCTTTTACTTTTCATGCCAAATTAATTATAATTGAGTAGGATTTCAAAGAAAAGCACACTTATAAAAATATACAATTGTTATCAGTTTTTATGAATTGGTCATAAGTTCTTTAGATACGGATATGTTACCATCTTGAGTAATTTTAATTACTGCTAATGTTAAACTTTGCAGAAGTTCATTTGCACGATTTTTTCATTTTCGAAGTACATGTGCACATTAAAAACTTATTTCCCGGGCTCTATCTACAACGGGCTCTATCTACAATTTGCAAATATGCAAATTTGAAAATGTTCTTAGGTGTATGTTAATATAACTAATACTTTATAGGAGTAGTAACTTCGTTCAGCTGATTCAATATTTAAATGTCAAACGCTGTTACGGTAAATGTCGATTTTGAATTTTTGTTTCGAAGAACTAAGAAAGGCTTCTATATTATCAAAGAAAATATTTATTTAACATCTGAAATGCTTTCCTATGTTGAAAAGCAACGTGTAGGTGTTTAATTACCACGGCCCTTGAAGCCTTTAAGGTTATGTTAGTAGTAATATTTTTTTTTCCAAAAATATTTTTCTTTTACCATCATAATCATAAGTAGTAAATTAATATTTTTTATTATTTTTAAGTCTTTAATATGTGAATTTATTTATTATTTGCATATGGATATAATAACGTTCTCTGAGAGAAGATTGGCTTTCACGAGCTTTTTGTTTGTTCACGAACTTCATTTGTATCACAAATAAAGTTACCTAAATCTATTTTTTATTATTAGATTGCCCCTTTTATGAATAAATTCAGTAACTTAGATCATCTATAGCATTATTGGTAATTAACAATCTCCCAAAGTAAAGTTTGCAGCTTTGTTCTAAATTTGCAAATTGCTTACTGCAGACCCGGTTCATCAATGAAACTTTGTATTTTGTCGAGTAAGAAAATCGAAGGGAAGTTGGTTGTTAGACAGGAGCCGATAACTAATTCAATATTAAAACTCAGCTTTATATCTGAGATCAATCATTACTATTTCAAATAAATATTCTCTTTCCTAGTAATAATATTCTATACTACATACCGTTACTGTATCCAATACTTCGATCATACTGGATACTCAGATAGGTAGATACAATTAGTGTCGATTAAAGAAAGTAAATATGATTGGTATAAACTTAAAAGTTACAGACATAACGTTTGAAATAATTGCCTCTAAAATGAATAGATTTGTTTTAATATTTTTTGTCGTATTAACCATCTTTGCAAACGCAACAAAATATGTTTGTCATCTTGCCTAAAGAAAAAATATATAAAAGATTGAATTTCCACGAATAATACCAACCGTAACTAGATTGTACGAGTAACAAAATACAAATAACAATCCCTATATTATTTACGATTGTTATTTGTATTTTGTTACATTTCCCGGTAATTTATTTAGTCAAAAGGTAAAGAATGTGCCCAAAAGAGCTTCTATTATGTGACAAGGAACTCGGCATTATTAAAACGAGGATTGCTTTAGTCATTTCAATTTCCGTAAGGAAGGCAGGCATTTAATAATGGAAAGGGCTCCGCGTTGATTTTAGAACGTTATGGGAACAGTACGTGCAGATAACCCATATTGTTATTGCTATTATTGCTTTTACTACTACAATCATTCGATAGTAATAAAATTGAATGCGTGAAGCGTGTCAGTCACAGTAGCTTTGTATGGGAGCGGCTATCGTAACTAAGGGTCTCATATAGAGATAGACATGTTTATTAGGCTACTATGCCTGCCTGTCGTAACTACTCTAATGGGTATCAGCTATTGACAATATGAGGTAAGTTCCGTAATGATAAACTAATATAATGTATTTGCTCGCTCATGAACACATTTAATTATACAGGCGAAAATTGGTTCGCAAACTAATTTGTGGAACATAATTCTACAAATTTATTTAAGTGTTCCATAAACGAACAATAATTGCATGCCAACAAATGAATTGTGCTCACCTAGAAGCATGAACAAACAAACAATGATAGCTATAATGAAGTCCCGTGAGGGCGTGATGATGCCTGAGGCAAGAAGTTCGAGCTCGCAGTCGTGTCCGGTGTAGCCGAAGCTACAGATGCAGTCGTATCGTCTCGCCGGTTCCCGATCCACGCAGGTGCCTCCGTTCTTGCAGGGATACTCCAGACACTCGTTGATGTTCACGCAAGTCCCGCCGCCGCGCGTCGAGCCTCCAGGACACCTAAGCATTGCGCAATATACCACTCCGTTGTGGCGACGCGCGCTGAGCCCCCCGAGATATATTGCATGCACTACTACTACATAATATAGATGATTTCAGACTCCTTGCCGATCAATGAGATCAGGAAAACTAGTAAAATTTAAATATTGAGTGGCACTAAACCAAAAAATATAATGAGTTTGTGTGTAATCCCACATCGGCAAGAATTCCAAAACAGCAGTGATACATAAATACGGATGGTGTGAGTGCGACGGGTGATGGTGGATGAGTGCTACGACCATCTAGTGTATTAGCTCACTCATTATAATGAGGAGGCAGACGAGGATCGCTGCCAGCGCGCCCATGCTGAGTTTGAGCGTGCGGCCTTCCTGCACAAGCTCGCAATTCTCGCCCCAGAAGCCTTCAGGGCAGAGGCAGCGGTAGCCAGGCTCGCGGTTCAAGCACGAGCCGCCGTTCCGGCACGGGAAGTAGAGACACTCGTTCTTGTCAACGCAACCCTTGCCGTCCGGCGACAGAACCAAACCCTCACCGCAACTGAACACCATTCCAATATACATATTAATATATCACACAAGCGTTAAGTACACATATACGATATTAAGATTCTCGGTTACAAGGAACAGCCATTGAGTAGATATGAATATTAATATACTCGTTATAAGAAGCTTTGGTAATATGTTGGGTTAAATATATTTATAGGTATGTAAATACATTATTAATTAAAAATATATATAAGACTCAGCGCGCGCCAATTATTGTGTAGAGATTATAATTAAGTTAGTGATTATAATTATTTAAAGAAATCTCAATTTATTCAATCTCAATTTTGGGAGCGGATCGTCCTTTAATTTGTATACACGTTAGAAATAATTCACATTCATAATATTTTTGAAAGGAGGCAAAGAGACGATATATACTCACGTGCATTCATATTCATTCCATAAATCGACGCAGACGAATGGTTCGGTGCAGTGCACGTTGATACATGGACTATTCGAGGGACAGTTTCGGTCAAGATTCCGTGCCATAGTTGCCTGGCCCCATTGTGTGCCGTTCATTGCAGGCGGCAGGGGCAGGTGCTTGCCTTCCAGACGAATATCATCCAAGCAACCTTTCTGGAAATCGGCATACACTTCAAAAGTCCTCACTCCTGTGTACTCGGCTTTGCCACCTGCATAGACACCCTCTTGTTTGTCGACGAGTAACCACTGATGGCCTTCGAATGTAAATGTCTCGTTGTATCTGCGTCCTTCCCCACCATCAATCTCGAGCGTGGCGGCGCTTCCATAACGACTAACACGTGCGATATGCCACTGACCGTCGTCAACAGCGACAGAGTTGAGCCACACGTCTCGCTCTTCAGTCCGTAAGGAATTTAGATTGTATCGGAAATGTAATCGGGCGTCTTTCACTTCCAATATGCCGTATTCCCTGTTGTGCTGATCGCTTACTCTGAAAAGTTCGCCATGCGGCTCACGCGTTCGGAATCTCAATTGAACCTGAGTGCTGAATCTGTCAGGTTCGAAGCTCAACGCGAATTTCACATAACTTTGAGGTCGGAAACTAGTTGGTGTAGTAGGCAAATTGCAAGACGGTCCAGTCCAACCCGGCTGACATTGACATCTCGCTTCGGAGAAACTACCGACGCACGTGCCGTGCTCCCAACATCTTGATGTAGTGTCAGCTTGGTTACAAATTTCCTCCGTTTGGGGACAACCGGCGACCGAATTCCTTGAAAGCCCAGGGTGTGCTAGGTCATACAACTTGCTATTGTGAACTAAGTTTCTTATACATCCGTCAAACCCTTTTCCAATGGGCATGTACTGCCAATGGTAATGAGTGGGATCGAAGTGTTCGATGTATAAACCACCGATTTGAAGTGGTGCATTTACATTCAAATATTCGTTGAAAGGAGGTATAGTTCCAGTTGCCTGACAAGTAGAGTCATCGAACTCTGGCGGAGTTCCATCTTCCATCTCTTGAATATCTGCCGATTTGCAAAAATCGACCACCATTCGTACATTCTCTGTATCCCAAAATATGTCTATCCTGTGCCATTCTCCATCGTCCAAAGTTTTCTTAGTCTTCACTCGTAACTCTAATGTTCCAGAACCGAAATCAATAAGTAACCTGGGATTTCCACGTTCTAACTCAACGGAAATAAAGTCAGACACCATAATTTCTTCGGGTTCTGGTGGCACGATTGGGCCATTGTACAAGAGTACACCTTCAGATTTTCTTGTAATAAATTCGAAGCTCAAGTGAGAGGCATCGCACATTTCCAAAGCTGGATACCAAGCCCATCCTGTGCCTCTGAAACTTCTAGATGTTTGTTGACATCTGGGTCCAGTGTATCCAGGAGGACACGAACATGTCAGGCCATATTTTCCTTCAATACATCTACCACCGTTGTAGCAAGGAGAGTTACGGCATGTTTCTGCTTGAGTAAAGTTTCGAGCACCACAAGTGCATTCTGCAATCACATCTACACGGACCCCAACTAGTGCTGTTTTATTGGAGTTTACCATGTATGGAACATTGCTTATGTCAAGAATATTGGTGCAAGATCCTTCACACATTTGGTTTTCATAAAGACATTCATCGATACCAACCATAGTTATATTTATTCCAACTGCTCTTTCGATTTCCTCTCGATGCATAAGCACGATACCGTTTAACCGTATTGGTTTGTAATAATGAGCTCCATGAGCAGAAAACCGAATGTCGGTCACAGGTGGGTGCTTTTTCCGTAATTGTACGCTGAATATGTCAATGTTTTCACGTTCAGTGTTCAGTAAGTCTGCTAATTTATCTTTGAAAATGTCAAGCTTGCTTCTTGATATGCTTAATGTTTTGTAATTCCATACTCTTATAAAGTCTTCATCTGATATACCCGATATCCGTATTGAGCCCGAATTAATTATTGCTTCGTGTGATATTTCTTTCACGTAAACCGTTACATTTGCCGGAACATCAGTTTGCGTGTGCTTTCGATCGTATACTTTAAACTTTAGGTGGTATCTTCCTTCTTTTGTCTTGTGTCGCATTTGTATCATACCCGATTCTTCATCTAACGTGAAGTTTGGATGCTCTGTACTTTCCCAGAAAAACTTTTTATCTGGTAGATCCCAGTCATCTAAATCATAAACGTATACTCGTCCGATTTCAGTATCTGGTCCTTGGGTCTGGTGTTGATAGCTATAAACAAGTATTTCTTTAGAACCTGGCTGCATCTTATTGTCATTGACATCTCCAATTACTACAGTTAGTGTACTCGTGCCAGTCATTGCAGGGTTGCCATGATCCTTGATGATAATAGGGATGAGATATTCTTTTTGTTGTTCTCTGTCAAATGAACGCAATGAGGACACTATTGCCATGCCATCACCATTAGCACCCTTTTGATCTTGCTCAACTTTGAACGATGCTCTAATAATATCATCTGCACCAGGATCTAAACGGAACTGGAACGGTGGCCCATTACTTTTTGATCTGTCATCATCATCTGTAGCTAAAATTTCAGCCACTTTTTTAGGGGCAATATGTTCTGTCAAAACAGGTCTATAATCTTTCAAGAATGTTGGAGCATTATCGTTGATATCTTGTACAATTACAGTGAGAGTAGCTGTAGCTGTTCTTGGAGGAACACCATCGTCTATAGCCAGAATTTTGACTTGATGTCGAGGTGTATCTTCTCTGTCTAATGATCGCTGTATACTGACTGTTCCTTCTTGATTGATTGAAAACTGTCTTTTCCGATCTGATGATCTATCTATAGCGTAGGAAACTTTGCTCTTTCCACCTTGATCAGGATCTGTAGCTTTGAATGTTTCTAAACTCTTTCCTACTTCCGCATTTTCATATACAGATACTTCTATATTAGCCCTTTCGAATTGTGGTTTATTGTCATTTATATCTCTAAGTTTCACAACTACCCATGAATAAGCTACATGATATTTATCGTTGTCATTATCTTCTCCTTTATCATTAACTTGTATCCTAAATCTGAAGCCATTACTTTGTAATTGGTCTTCGTAGTCTAAGGGCTGTACAATTTTTAGTGACCCAGTACCGTCATTATTTCTTACCATAGTAAACTTATCAGCACCATAACCACTATTTTCAATAACTTTATACTGGAATTTATTCGTTTCATCTTCATCGTGAACAGTTACTGTGAGTATTGGCATTTCTGGAAGATTAGTGCCGTCTGTTTCATCTACTTCAGTGAACCATTCATCTTTTGTAAACTGCGGAGGCATGTCGTTTATGTCTTTAACCCGTATAGATGCCGTACCCGTACCCTTTAACCCCCCTCCATCAGACGCCACTATCTGTATAGAATAATCGGGCGTCCTTTCCCGATCCAAACAACAAACCGCCGTTTTGATTACACCTGTTTCTGGTTCTATTTCAAATATAGGGGAACCCGTTTCCTCCTCTATTACGTTTTTCTCAATAGAATACCAAAGCTTCGCATTATTACTTTCGGCAGGGTCATCATAGTCTATTGCGGTCATCGTCATAACAACCATACCGGCCGTGCCGTTTTCCGTGACATTGCCAAAGTAAACTCCTTGAGGGAAAATAGGGGCATTATCGTTAATGTCTTTAAGATTAACTTGAACATCTGCATATCCTACTAGGCCTTCTCCGCCTTCGTCTTGAGCAAATACAGTGAACCTCCACTGAGGTCTGCCGTTCGGCTGATCACGGTCCAAGGGCTGCAAGTGAAACGCATAATTAGCATAATTTAGATATTGCTTTTTACCAGCAACGTAAACATAGAGAGGAACATATTAAATCGGTTGAATACATTTTATTTCACATTAGAAGAAATAACAGATGTAATATCAACATTTTAACAAAATTTCGTCGAGTGTTCGTAATAAAAACATTCGTAAGTATAATTTGTGACGTCAGTAATAAGCCCTAAAACGATTTTCGTGAAACATGAATGGAGGAATGGCCTACTTACTTTTTACTGTTTTCTCTGCAAACTTGAGATTCATATATGTTTGAGGTTGTAATGTTCTGTTTGTTGACACAGATTTGGCTTGTAAAGTAATTTTAACTTGGGACTGAAGTATATATGCCATAAAATTACATATCTATGCCATAAAACAAACAACCTTATGCATAACTACATAATTGTAAAAGCATTCTAAAAGAAGGCAATTAATATTCAGCGGTCATCCGAGTTTTCTCGTTACAGAAATATCTAAGTTCAGGTTATGAGATAAATGGAACGCAATAAATGTGTGATTGCATTTTGCATGCGAAGCACGCGGTGTCCAGTCGGCCGCTATCTAGTCCGTGCTCTCATACCCGCCGAGGACACATATTGTTAAAACTTTCCAACATTCCTGCCCCACTGTGAAAACGCGTACATTTAAAACTAAAAACAAAAAAACCTTTTCCAATACTCACTTTGAGCACAAAAATTTCTCCCGTGGTGCGATTTATATCGAACTTGCTATTTGCAGGATTGTCAGGATCGATGCCTTGCCCAGTAAGGAAATATACGATGTTCTGTTGCCTGTCTTTATCACCGTCTGTGGCTGTGACCTATATAACAGAGAAACATAGCTATAAGACGTATATAGCTTGGCGTACACAATTATCGTGATAAGGTAATTAGCAAACAAATTACATCGTAAATTTTACAAATTAGACATATTGTATTTATTGGTGATTTATTGAGACGTTAGCAATTTCGAAGTTAAATATTGTAACAGACAGTTCCAAAAGTAGGCCTTTGTTGATTTATTCGATTACTTATTTATAGAAATGGCAGAACCAAGTCCAGAGCAGAAAATGGTGGGTTGAGTCCCCGGGCGCCAGCACAGAACCTATTATATTTGCCCGAAACACAAACATATTCCTCAAACCGAATCAAATTCTGACGAGAAAATAATATTCCGTCTCTAACTTTCCAATTCGATTTACCCTCATTATGTCGAAAATGCCTTGTAGCCGTATTTACGTAGTTAGTCGGAATATAACATGCGATTTTATACACCATCATTCATGTGAATGAATTAAGGCGATCTGGAAATGTCGCGACGGCTGGGATATTAAGGCCGTCGCAAAACGGATCCCATCTCGCGTAACACAGCTAGGTGCTATTTTATAGTGGGGTTGATTCTTCGGAAGTTTTCCTGGAGTTTATGAACCCGGGATTGTTTGCATCAGCAGGCGACTACAGCGGGCTTCGTCGCCGGAAGTAACCAAAACTTTCCTCTTTAAGGATCTCCGGACGAGGAAAGCTGCCCAACTTTTATCACTATATAAGGAGTTTGCGGGCAAATTGAAACGATCTGTAATAAATGATATAGCTGTTTTTTTGTGTAGGTATTTGAAAGAGACGGCAAAACATAAAAAAGAATACTATAACTACGAGTAAACAATATTTATTTTAAATTTATTACGAATTGTCTTTAAAGTGAACAGGCGTGAAACACAAAACAATAGAATGCTACTCGTATCATTGAAAGAATTCGTAGATAAAACATTACGAAATTAAGGTTAAACTTACTATTTATCTTTGAAGCCCAGCGTTAGACGATAGTTGCGGCTAGCCGTAGTAGGTTTGAAGAAAACATGTGTCACCTTGTATTATGAATATTATTGTAGATACAAAGCCACTCTATAATGTATTTTTATTACCTTATACGTTCCAATTCCATCGTTCGTTACTTACTTACATGTTTTTTAGATAGCCTTTTATATAATACAACAAAAGAATAGAATACCTACATTTTGTCATATTCGTAAAGCCATAGAAGTAGGAAATTACTATATTCTTTTCAAACCTTAGTGAGGAGCTTGGAGCTTAATATCTTAAAGACATGTATTGTGATAAAGCTTTCAAAAGTTATAATGCTCGTAATATGAGAAAATAAATGAAACGGTTTCTATTGTCAAAGGTTTAGTTGAAATATACCACAACATAGCTTACACACACCAGCCAGATGCCGTTAAACATTCCACTAGGTACGTAATTAAACCACGTTCTTAGAAGGTCGGAATTAAATTTTCATAAAACTACTACATCACCGATAGTTGTATCTAAATGACTTACCGTAGCAACCACAATTCAGTATCTATACGTATAAGCAGGTACGTTCAAGGGACAAATTGGTCACTATCAAATCTTGCTACACGCCGGTACTCAGTCGTGGAATGTCCAATTACGAAGATTCGGTCGGAGCGCCAGAAATGAAGAGGGTCGACGTTTGCATAATTACTAGGATCATTTGCGAATTTGGCCCAAATTATAAAAAAAAACGGTTGTCACTACAAGTAACTAGGGACCGGCGTTCTTGTGACGAACGACGCGACGCTCAACGACTGGTCGCGCACAAGTCACGTTAAAGCTGTCACGGGCTGTGTCGTTGTTGTCTTATAAAAATAATGAACGCTACACTTCATAAGCTTTACGAAACTCATCGCCTTGTTAAAAGAGACGTTGACGTAGAAGACTGAAACTCGCCTCATCGTTATTATTTTTCTCCGTCGTAATACCTACTAATTTTCTAAAATCAAAGGCCAACTTTTTAGACTGTCTGAATAAATTAATTTAAAAAAGGAATTTATAATGAACAGGTAAACATATAAATTTCACAGTAATTAATTAAGAAATAAAATCAACATGCTATCGTAGATAGTATCATATATATAGATAGATAGATATAGATAGCATGTTGATTTTAGTTTTTTTTTATAGATTAGATAAACGATGATTTTTATAGATCTGCTATCATGCACCGCTACAAATGTTAATAATAATAGTTACCACATGCACTTTGCAAAAAATATAGAAACATCAAGGCTCTTCTAATTACAACAGAAAGTAGGAACAAAAAGCTTACCAATGAAAATTTGCATAAATTACTTACCAGGTGCCTGAAGCTATGAAGAAGGCAATTAGGAATACTGATCAACCTTGCGTTAGTAGGCATTAGTGGAATTAAGCATCACACTTTACAAGTCTTAAGTAATCGAGATGGGTTTGAATATAATTATTATTGAGATTTTATAGCAGTTTTTACGTACACGATTTATACGCTTCTACAAAAATGATTCGGGAGCTTTTTATAAACCATTAGTTAGGTACATGTTTTTACCAATTGAAATACGTAGTCGTTCATAAATCAAATATTGAACGGGACTTCTCGACCAATACCCATGAAAACTAATTTACACGAGCATTATGCCAAGTATCAGCAGGCAACTGTGAAATACGTTTTATTGAATGGATTCTAATAATTTCATTATAACCTTCGGGTATACCTATTGTTGAAGTTTCCGTAACTCACGATCTACAAACAATTACATGCTATGGGTTATATTTGCTAAGAAAATATGCTTAATTATCATATTGACTGACTAAACCGGACTCATAATTAATTCAATTAATTCTGCGAAATTCTAATATCAACGAAACTGGAGAATGGTGAAATTAATTTCTGTATTGTTTCATTCTTGTTATACATAGCGCATTTGGAAATAATTTTCTGAGACTAGATAATCGAGTTTTACAAAATCGTAGATGTTAGCCTATTACCGTATCTTGATTTGAACCTGAATCCCTTCAGCCAAACTTTTTGGTAGGATTTATGACACAGTCTTATGATTTGAGAGAATCTGCGTAGCCTCATACCGGAGATATGAAACTATAATGAATGCAAATTTCCGTGAAGTTTTTACGGCTCTCCCGAAGCTGTTTCAGTGAAATTTTGAGCATGAAAAAGTTATAAAAGTATACACACAATCAATTAATAGAGTACAGTACAACCTATCACATGTATAATGTTAGTGGGATTAGGTAGTAGGATATGGAGCTATAAATACTACTCTTTAAATGAGTTATATGAGACTTATATCATGGCATAATGAATGCTTGTTATTATTTAAAACAAGAATAGATCAAATAAATTTAAACACACCATTAAGCTTGTTCAAAAACATACATAAACAGGCTCTTACGAAGTTTTTGCTTTTATATCATTTTGTAAGAATTCGTAATGTAATATAAATAACGTTAAATGAATGAAAAACATATAATAATAACTTTCTTATTAATAAAAAAAATAGCATAGACAAAAACATAATATTTTATAAGATAAAAATAATCAGTCATTATAAACCACTTATGTTTTAAGGTATCCAAATATAAATAACTTTTTTAAAATAAACAGTAAAAGGATAACCTTTACAAATGAATCAGGACTTAAATTAAACTCTGTGAAATGAGTAAAGAAAACAGGAAAGTAACCAGAGAAGATCATGATAAGGATAACAAAATAAATCAAATAAACAAAACTCAACAAAACCTGTATAAGGGAGCGTGGGAAGGGTCCGGTTTCTTCTAAGGCTTGAGTGACGTAGGCGCTTCTTGTGAATTTCGGAGGCAGGTCGTTGACATCCAGGACCCTCACTACCACTCTCGTAGAGTTCTCGTTACGGCCGTCAGATGCCACCAGCGTCAGATCGTACTGCGCACACGCATACATCAAAACCAACATGCTCGTGCAAAAACTACTTAAAACATAATCATTGTAAAATAGTGTTGTAGACAGAGTAGTATATACATATATCTATATAATATAAAATGATATACGTATATATAATTAATATAAAATGTAGGATGAAACATTTAAGAGGGCTGTCGAAAATAAAACAATGTCACTTAAGTAAAACAAAAAGATTTGACAAGGACTCTGAAATAAAATAAATAAAATGTTATTATAATCGTTACTTTATTAACTTTGAATTTCACTGTACAACTTGTACTCAACTAACTAAAACGTATATGATTTTTTAATATTCCAATTATGCTGAGATACAACTTCAAAACTACGGTATGTTTCACAAACATTACAAAATAAACAGTTGAAATTGAAAATATTTAACTAGCACCTGACAATAGTTAATAAATTAACAGTTAGCAAATGCTTTCTTCGATGTTTCTGTAATTTTTATTTTATTCTAGTCATAAACAACACATCAATCCGTTCCAGACTGTCTATTTTGAACACCAGATAAGTCACGATTCGTGTTCGCAGTAGCCATTTTTAACGAGTGCCGAGAGTATTTGTAATATTTCATATCGATAGGCTGTGATTTATTATTTCCAAACTGTTATTTTAGACTTTGTTTTGTAAATATTCTATCGAAGCGAAACCATCACAGAAAATGTTTCGTCAAAAGCCGCAACGGATTAATCGAAACGAAGAAGTTAATTTATGCCGCGCGAAGAACTTTGCTTTCCGAGTTTCGTGCAATAATTGAAAAGTACAAATTTCAAACGCGAGTTTTCATCAAACTCTCGGACTGGTGGCGAAGTTCTCGACATTATCGTTAGAAAAATTGGAAAAGTCGAGTTCGGAATAAGATTATATCAAAAAATACTTAGAGCCGGGCGGTACCGACGACGGAGTAGGTAAATAAATATAAAAACCGCAGGCGGTTGTTTAAAGAACATTATCGTGGCGGCGGCGGCATTACGCGACCCACTGAGTTCCGCTCGTCTCCACTGAGGAGCTCGAGTGATGTTCCGTTAGCGATTTCAATACCGTTCATTGGTTTAGCGGACTGATAGAAATGTTGATTACCAATGTTCGCGCTCGACTCACACTATACTTCCGGGTTTGTGCTTCAGAGTAATATTAAAATAAAGGCAATATAAATAACGCAATATTGTATACGCAATTTAGTTTTACTTTTGGCTCATGCCA
Organism: Mellilla xanthometata; assembly: GCA_035578125.1. Classification (NCBI taxonomy): domain Eukaryota; kingdom Metazoa; phylum Arthropoda; class Insecta; order Lepidoptera; family Geometridae; genus Mellilla; species Mellilla xanthometata. The sequence goes on from JAPUBQ010000024.1 coordinate 7,229,217, forward strand.
TATTTTTGATGACAACGAATTCTCCACCATAGATCAGGAACTCAATTAGCTTTACTACGCTTAGCTAAAACAATAAACTACTTTACGACGAGAACAGTACAAAAGCCCCAGCTGTGAATAAAAACCAATGGCTCGCTGAAACTGCAGATCAGAGCTATAACTAACTGGATGCAATTAAAAACGGAAAATAAAACAAAGTAACTAGCAACCAAACAGCACTGTAGCAATCGTAAAAAAAATTTCAAAAACCATGCCATGCAAAAAGACAAATCTACTGGAACTCTGATCGCAAACATATCACAGTTCGATGCTTTTTAAACCTGTTGTTTACAGCGATGGTACAAGTCCTTTTCCAGGAAAATTTACAATGCGTCATTAAAAAGGTTAATATTACCAGATGTATGGAATAGTCGTTATCGATAAATATTTGTTTCTCTCCATATACCTATTTGATAATGTCTGTAAATGGAAGGCGCATCGTTTCTTTTCCTGTAAAAGGACGATGTAAAGGATCGAACGTGGTGTTCACTCATATAGATCGGGGTGGACCTGTAGCACGCGTTTGGGCAGATTGCGATCGTCCTCCTCAGTGATCTGCGTGCGGTACGTGGGCCGCTCGAACACGGGCGGATTGTCGTTTACATCCTTCACGTGGATCACCACCGTCGTGTAGTTTTCCTTCAGGTTGTCTGAAGCCGCCAGCTTCAGCTCGTACTATCCACGCAGCGAACAAAAGCATTATAATCAATTCCCTTGTCAAAACTTAATTGTCCCTAAACTTAAAAAAATGTCGAGTCCGAGAAAAAAATCTGACTTTTGTAATTACAAAATTAACAAAGTAATCCACAAAGTTAAACAAGAAATAGAACGAAGTAATTTAAGACCGACTGTAATTAACTTCATTCGGGTCGTCGTGATAACAGAGGAAAAAAATGATAACAGATATTAATGATGCCCGGCGAAGTCAGGCAGTCAAGCGTATTTGAAATATTCAGCTTTTTTTCTGCTGAAAGTTAAAAGTAATTGGATGAAATAAAAAACGTACTGGATTATAAATCGTCACTAAAACACGGCAAGTCCACACGAGGCTCGGTTATACAGCGAGCGTGTTTGCGAGCCGAGGGAGTTATTGGTGTCATCTGTCAGTGTCGCTCAGTAATTTCCTCGCCCAGGAGGGAAATGTTGTTTCAAAAGTCATCTCACGCATATTATACAAGTTAGAAGTGAGCAGTTTTCATTTAACGCCTGGAACTTTATGTTAGCAGCGCATGCCGTACTTGGTACACAAACAATTAATTTATCGACAATGCGACTCACAAACACGTAAACAAGAGCTAACCCGGCACAGGTGAGTACGGTTGAGCCGGGCCGCGCGCAAAGCTGGTAAAATCCCATTCCTAGATTTGTCAGCTAAAGGCAGTAGAAGCGCTACCTCTACACTATTGTACTCACAGCTAGGTTCGAAGGATTTAACCCTGATTTAGACTGATAGGTTTTCCGTCACATCAAAATACTCTCAAACTTAGAGCACTCTATAAATGGATTCCAGGTACCGGAGCGTAAAATGTCACGCCAGACGTTTCCAGAGGAATAAGCCGAGGAAATTCAATTTGCCGGCGGGTCTTTCCTTGTCTTTTACTGTACAATGAAACACTGTTATTGTATCTAAATACATAACAATAAAACCTCGTTGAGACATTTAAGAGCCCATGTCAGAATACTAAAGGCATAGTACAATATTCGAGATTAGAGTTCCGATCGGATCTGTTTGATTTACCGCCTACATATAAGGCCACTCGCGCTTTCCATTCTAAAATTGATAACATTAAAGATTAACTAATTTATCTCGAAAGTTGGTACAAAGTTTGTGAGGAGAAACAAAGAAGGCTCCTTCAGAGGACGATACGACACGGTGCTTTTAAATTGCAACACCAACAAGTAAAGAAAGTAAAACAGTGTTCCACCGTTTAGCGCCGTTTATTTTAGTACAAAATTATGTTCAAAGGGCGATTAATTTTCCTTACAGCCGGCTCACCTCCGCTTTTAATTACGGCACAACTAACAAGATAAAATAGAGAGGTTTACGTAACGTAGGTCGATAAAAATCGCAATTTCCTACCTATGAACATTTTTTTTTGCCCTGAGCAGTTACTTTTTAATTGATCATAGATATACAGAAGCACGCTACCTAAGAAAATTTTTTTTTCGCCCTATACAGTTACTTTTTAATTGATCATAGATATACAGAAGCACGTTCAGTATACACACTCGTGTTTACTGAAATCGGTTCGTTTAATAACTTAGCTTGTATTTTCGATACCCAACTTGTTTAATTTGGGATTATGCCGACGCGAAGAAGTTTGCGGAGATAAACTTACCCGCATGTGTTTTGTTTCCAAGCCCTTTCATTTTAGCATCCGATACGAGCTTTAAAAGCAATTTTTAATCTCATATAAACGCTTGTTTCGGAATAACGCTGCGTAAAATTTTATCCATAACACAGATAATAGGTTCGATGGAGCTTGATAAATAAATAATAAATTGAATTATTCAACGGTAGCCGTGTTCAATATCTACTATTATGATTTAATAAAAAGACCGATTTTTTGCGAAGGTATTACTTATTTAGGCTGAGCTGAAAGCTTTTAACGGTACGCCTGCGATACTTTAATGTATCATTCCGTCGTACATTTTTACCAGGATCAAGAAAAAGATAGATCGGGTTACGGCACTAACACGTTATCGTCAGTTAGATAAATCAAATGTGATATAATATTATAAGCTAATATAAGAAACATTTAAAAAATAAATATAACTATATTTCTTTATTAAATGTAACATTAAGAGTATTTAATCATGCTCAACATGTTAATTACAAAGTATTTTGAGAGCTTATTTGCTTTGCAGAACAAAGGCATCTTTCTTACGGGTGAAGGGCCTCTTGACATATTTAATACATATTCCATAGCCCTTCTTTACCCGGGATCTTGGTCATGTTTACTAGAGCCATGTACAACAGGTATGTGGATAATTTACGGAAGGAAAGCAACCGTATTGTACACGTAGAGCTTTAATACAAGGGAGTTTGCGTTTTGTCCGAGGAAATACGTGCACACGTAAATGAAAAGGTTTGGAAACAAAGGATGTTAAACATTTGCATTAAGAAATGTATGTCATATGTGTACGTATAAAATATGTATATAATAATGTAGCGTTAAAAACTATATTTCTCCTTCCTATTGTATTTTACTGTTACAGCAAATTATACATATTTGTAAATATGCTACAGTAAAAATATATAAAACCCATTTTTAAATTAAAATTTGAACCTATAATTTTTTTTATTTTAAACATTGTAAACTGTTCACGTAAGGCATCTTAATATTTTCGCGTAGAAAACGGTCAGTGCACGCGCAGATCTCGTCGGCGGCGGGTCCGTGTAACACTCGCCCCTGAAGATGGTGCTCGGAAAGCACCGAAACTGTTGGACTCATTCCAACTTTTAATAATAAGTAAGTGTGACCGTTTTCTACGCGAAAATATTTTTTATTTTATTTTTTTGTAACATTAATTTCTTATAAACATTTAAGAGTTTAGTATATTTTACGACAATTAAAAAGTACTACATATATTTTTTTAAAAGGCTTTCTAGCAGATACTTATATTATAGAGGAAAGACGTAAGTCCTGTATGTATAATATAGTCAACTGTCCGCTATAATAGTTAGGAAACGTGTTCCTTAACACTTTTGTTAAGGAACACGTTTCCTAACTATTATAGCGGACAGTTGACTATATTATACATACAGGCTCTTTATTATACATTGCAGACAGTGCTCTTTAGCAACATTGCTTTTATTTTATTACCAAGACTAATAATAATATTTATAAATCGTGTCAATAATGAAAGCAGTCTATATTTAAATTGCGTTCTCTCTCTCTCGATCGCATTCATTTTGTTATGCAATCTAGAGGACATGAACTTTCAAATGTTTTCTTCATTGATGCGAGTCGCATCTATTGAAATATTGTTAATGATTTATAATATTACGAGTATTAATGATATTCCAATAGATATCCTATCTTACAAACACGATTTCAACTATAAATGTTGAGAACATTAAATGCTAGGATAATCCGTTCATGACCGTACCTGGCGCAAAGGTTCACATAACACTGGCTGCGTTTCCACGCTCTTTTCCTTTGCACCAAATACGATTGAGAACGGGGATTCCCCGTACTATCCACTATTAATTATTTTAAATACTGTAGTGATAAACTTACCCGCTTCCTAGTTTCGTAGTCTAGGGCCCCGGCTACGTAGATGGCACCTGTCATATTCTTGACGGCGAAAGCACCGCCTATGTTACCGCTCGTGATCTCATATCGAATACGCGATGCTGTAACAAATAAAATAAGCTGTTTTAAACACCACATCGAAAAACAAGTTGCCTACGAAAACAGAAGGAGAAAAATCGGTTTGCTATAGTTAGATAGATGTTTTTTATTGGATACTAAAGTTGTTTAAACAAAAATAAAGACTAAAAATAAAAATAGTGTGCCACAATTGGCGACCTTGTCGTTAAGCAATCACTTAAATAAAAATAATAATTGATCTACTATACAATCGGCTTAAAATGTACAATAAACAAAGCTTAAAATGTACAATAGCTAAATAGTCAAGATTAGAAATGGTTTGTTTAAATATTATCTCTCTCGGTTCTTTTAACCATTATTTATGATTAAAATTTTCTAATTATTTTAAGATTTGTTTCTGTTTTAGTAAAAAGAAGGCGTTACAAAAACATCACAATATGTAATAGCTAAGACACGTTAGAAGTAAAATCAGCAGTTTGTCTTTCAAAAGCATTATTTAAGTTGAATAATTGATTCAGCCGACATCTTAGACACTTACTAGGTATATAATAGAAACTATTCTAAGTTTAAAACTCTTCTAAGCAATTTGCTAGGAACTTAGATCAGCGCCAAGTTTTGATAAACTGATTTTACACAGGCTATTCACTTTGGATGATATAATAGTGGATAAAGGAGGGATTCTTAAGATATGAGGTTGCTGTGACGTAATTTAACACTATCTTTAGCCTAAAATGCTTAGCATTTTCACAAAGAAATAAGCTTTCTTTGTCTTTTCCCAATTTAAAAATAAGGCGATTCTTGGCAAATAAAAAAATGGTTATTGAGATAATTTAAGGAGAGTATATATGCTACTTATTTTTAACCCCTAACGAAGAACGACTGACTTTTTAAACGTTTTAAGATTGACGTGTTTGAGTGCGTGTGCGAGTGTATGTATGTATGTATGTACATATGTGTGTAAGTACTCGTATGTGTATATGCCTGCGTCTATCTCTGTCGTTTCTCACGAATGGATCAACCAACATGTTTTTTTCGAAAGGTGAATTAGTCAGTAGTTTTCTCACTTATGTTGGATAAAATTATGTTCAAGATGGTCGACGCTATAAAATGGTGGCTTAAATATTGTATCACTACTCCCTCAGAATTTAGATTCCCTAAAAGTAGCCCTATGATCAATTTTTAATCCAAAATAGCCGCCACGACAAAACGTTTTTAGGGGGTTTAATTTATTCTTGCTATTAGAGTTATAAATCGTTGTAAGCTATGTCATCGAATGTCATAAACATCAATAAAACGCTTCAGTAAAACTTTTAATAAAGCTGAAAGTCCACGGTTCGCAACACAGTGACGGGAAAATATCAAAGCTTTCGTGTCGATACTTTTGAAACCGACTGGAAATTCCAATGAAAAGTGTCGCTCGCACTTTACTTGATTTCATATTTTATGTTATTTAATATAACAAAGTTATTTGAAAACGTGAACGCGCCTTCAAGACGGCGAATGTCTAAATACTCCTATTTATTATCTTCAGGTCACTAAACTTGACCTTTTGAGTAAAGAACTATAATTTGTTTTCTTTTGCCGATTTTCTTCCATTTTTCCACGAATGCTCTCAATAACCCTAGCAGCTACTGAGACTAAAACATATTTTATTCTGTTTACTATTAACATAGTATCATTGATTGAAATTCGGTAATCAGTTACTTATGTTTGATACATAAATTAATTAATCAAGTCAACCCTAATATCAATTTTCTTAGTGACAAAGGGACAATGTCAACACGTCCTCATCAGTTATTGAGGTCCGGCTAGGTGACCTTCCCGTAGATATTTGACTTATTAGAGTTCCAAGTTAGTTTCGTGTGTGACTTTGCGGCGTCGACCGTCCGCGGTAGAAACCGCACGTTTTCCGTTTATCTCGGTTAAATAGTAATTCGATTTCCATTACTAGTAATGTTTAGGCCTGGTAGATAAGGCCGTGCAAGTTGGAAGGGACCACGATTGTGGAAGATTGCTTTCATTTCGACCCTGGCGGTAATCAGAGCGAGTATTTTTGTTCGTCGAACTCGGCTGGCTTCCAGTCGTTCGTCTTGCGTACTAGCATTACGGTCGAGAGACAGACTCGAGGTAATGTTTCTATTGAGCGCTCCTTCCGTGCAAAAGGAAATAACTAGAGCAATCCTTCATTCAGAAATATGCCAAGTTGTTTACTCGCAGAGTTTACTGTACCTACTACATCAATATTACCTACCTCTCTGTATGCCTACTTATCTGTATCCGGTTTACGTTTGCTGATGGAATACAATCTAATCAACGGATACAATTTAGCTTGTCATATGATACCGTATGCGCATTCTTGTTAACGTACCTGGAATTCGATATCACACTTGTAGCATCAAATTGCACGATTCAAATCTGTTGCTTAACGAAGCTTGTACTCAAGAACTACGTCTATACAGAGAGAGCAACATAAGAATGTAATTAACGCGTGATCACGGAACCCTAAGAAGCATTGGTAAATAAAGCGTATTATATGGACCAACATGTGAATGTTCGTGCAGAAACCCCTCTTATTTTGATAATAAGAAAGCCGTATCGGCGGGCGCAGGCGTGATGTGAGTAATAAAGCTGATATAATTATGTGTGCGACTGTACTAGTACATAGTGCCCGGGATTACAGCAAAATACTCGACCGCCTGGCCACTTTCATAGCTGTGCTCACATGTACAGTGGAATTTAGATTTCGCTGTAATGCCTCTTTGCGAAGCGCAGCATATATTAACCTTAATTAAAAATTTCTATTGTTCATCCAAATTACTCTCAAAAGCTTAAAATACACTTATTACCATGCAACTAATTGTTATAGAATTTGTATTTGCCAGAGTACATTTTGTTCTCCTTTAAGTCATTAACTTTGTTTTGAATGTAGATTAAAAAAATAACAGTGTTACTAAGAGTTCATCATCATTTTAAATAGGATGAAGTCAGATGCAGTTGCTAGTGATTAATTCTGTAAGCACTGGAAGGTTGGTGAAGAGGTTAATGAACGCATGCTATATTCCTCGCCTAATTGGCCAATAAAGAAGACGGCCCTTTACAGCCCTTTCTGAAATGTTGCCAGAATTTCATTTTCCCGAGCCTCGCTGCGCACGAAGTAAATACGTATTTAATTTTTGAAAGCGTATTATTTTCCTTAGTTCGGTTAGGATAAGATTAATCGGAACTATAAAACTGTGTCCGGATTTTTCCAACTCAGATTAAATAAGTAAGTTTTTAACAAATATTTTTCCGTTTCAAACTTAGGCGACAAAAAGAGATCGTCAATGGACAAATACCCACTACGGAACGGAGACCTGTTTATGAGTTTTGGGGCACAAATAACAAAAAAAAATAAGGTAAGACATTGTTTATGTGTGTTTGTTTGTGCAAACCAAAAAGCCAGTGTGGCTATAAAGCGGGTTCGGCTCGGTGGGAAAACGTCTGCTTCGTAATCTGACGGTTCCTGGTTCAATCCTGGCTTTCAAAACAATGACTTGTTTTTCAAGTTATGTAAGAATTTGTACTCGCTTTACATTTCAGGAAAATATCGTGAGGAAACCGACAAATTGAGGACCACAATATCCAAAGGCGGGTGTCATCTGCCAACTTGCATTTGCCCGACGTGCTGAATTATGGTCTATAACATTATCCTCACGAGAGAAGGCTCCGAGCCCTAGCAATGGGAACGTAAAGTGAGCTGCTTATGCTTATACTCATGTAAACCAATCTTGGTATTTATTTCCAAAACTATTAAACCAACATTGTTGAGATTTGATTTGTGAATGTCTTTAGATAAGTGTTATAAAATTTGTATGAAAATGCAAGTAAGACGCCGTAAATCAATAACTACTAACAGTTTCAGATCTTTTTGTATCGATAAATAGAAGTTGCGTATTCGCAGAGTACTGAGATACCTTAATGACCGTGCTAATGGCCAGCTTTGAACGGCTTCACATATATGTAATAGCCCATTTGATCGCGCACCGATGTTACTTCGCTGGATATTAACCTGCCTTCCCCTTCACTTAACACATTTATTATTACCAAGAATGGTTCAAAAATAACATTTGCGTCTAACAAGTTCAAAAACCTTCAGCTGTTATAACTGTGTTTAATCAACTCACAGTAACAATTACGACGAGCTAGTGCCGTCAAAGGGAACTTTATAATGTCTACTGACTTAACAAGACGGATGTTGAAACTAGAAATTACTTTCAAATTTGCCTTGGAAGTCAAACAGCGGCTGCTAGTTTCTCGAATTTCATGGTTTAATTGTCATTAGTCATTGGAAATAGAAAGGCACTCACAAATTCCTGTGAAATGGGACCGCAAGAATGTCAAAATATACGATTTTTCTCCCTTTGGAGCGGAGTATTCAATAAAGCAAGGAGCGGGGTGCGCGGTAAATCACCCTACCTACTACTTACATACGAATGCCGAGAGGCAGTGTTCTGGCCGAGGGAACCCACTCCGAGTGATAAAATGAAAACCAAACGGGCGTGCGAATGCACAAAGCTGGTAAGTTTATTCTCTCTAGCCTGTTAGTATACGAAACTATGTTCGGGAATGTGCATGGATTTGAATGAGCTTTTCATTGTTATGTTCTCACAGTAGCGCACTTAGTTGGCGTTCTGAAACTATTGTTTGAATTGTTATAATATATGTGCTCGAACAAAAGATCGCTGCAAAATACAGAGCTTGTACATTCCAAATCGCACTTCAATATTATTTTTGTAAAGCTTATACCGTTATATTTTAAAAAGAAAATTGTGTACACAGCTTGCGTTTTAATATAAAGGAATTTTAATACTAAGAGGAGAATTAAACAATAACTCGGGCATTTAAAAATAATAAACCAAAATGGCGTTATATTTTGACAAGGGAAAGTACGTAATGCGGATAAGCTGTCGCTTCGTTATAAAACCCTCGCACAGTTGCGGGCACTCTTTACAAAAATTAATAATAATGAAACCTTAGCCCCAGAGCTCATTTATATGTCGACTATGTTGTTTTATACACTGAGTTACCCTTAACAGGACAAGGCTTGTAAGGAGATAAATGATTATCTAATGCCAACGATTTATTAGTCTAATCTCGTCTTCAGCCGAGTAAAGTAACCTTTTGAATGTATAGAAGAAAATTGAAACATTTTCCTAATAAATTCACTAGTTTGATATACTATAAAAGACAAAACGTTAAAATTTGCGCGCACTTCGTCTTGTTCGGTTTGTAACAGATAAATGATGTCGATAAAAGAAGTCAATTTCCCTACCGACCTAGTTCTTTTCAACGGGCGCTAACGCATCCATTTCCTTCCTGCTTATCTTCTTGTATTCTTTTTAAAATTACTCTTTCTTTAACAAAACGCAGCGCGGCCGAGACAGTATTATGTTTGGAGATAAGCGGGTTTATAAAAAAGTAAAACGTCAGGATTTTCGGCATGTTTTCACGGCCAGGCTCAGGAGCTAGGGTGTCGTTTCGAGGGCGGAAATTGCACGAAGACGGACGGCGTAAGGTGAGTTTAGTGGAAGTGAGCCTTCCTTCAAACGTCTCTAGCAATAAGCTGTGTGACCTCGCCGCTCCAGATCATCCCAATTTGTTTCGAGCAGAGCTGTATTGTCCGTGAGATCAGCAATATCAATGTTGGTGCTTGTGTCGCGCAAGTTTTTCGTCATGTGTGAAGCCAATCTGCCGTTTTGCAGAACAAGATTGTATCACTAATTTATTTGTTTGTGGTTACTCTGGCAAAGAGTATTAAATCGTGATACACGCTACTTCACGAAATAATTGTTGCTCTAAACTTAAACTACCGTAAACACGACAATATCACGTTTCAGTTGATTTACCTGATTTGGTTTAGTTTATGAACTTCATCTTCAAAGTTTGCGACAATTATTACAGCAACTCGTCGAGATAAAATATCTGGGCTCCCATGAACGTTGTATTATAATCTTATAACAGTTATTCATTGTTTCAAAGTAATATAAACACGTTCCATGAATAAAACATCTTGAATACATTTACAAAGTTAAAATATTGCTGGCGGTAGGTTGAAAGAGCATTTTGTACTTGAGTAGGTAACTTTCTTTAATATGGAGAGTCTCATTCATTCCTGTAAATCTGCCATATGAATGGTTAATTGGGCGCTTCATATGGCTGTTTTATACAAAACCCACATAATGCTCAGTATTTCTCATAAGCACGACGACATGCTCCAAAAAAACATAGCCTGAGTACGGATTTACAATAAAAAGTTTCAGCACTGACGCTCGCATTTCATTACGCGAGAAATGAATGCGGAAAACGAGACGTTTTTCTGGCACGGAAAGCGGGACGGCGACGTTCGTAGACGTCCAATAGCACGAACTTAGGAACTCTGAATCGGTATAACGACGCCTTTGAATTTACAAATCTCCGTGAAGGAAGGGAGATCATCTATCACAATTTATCCGAGTCCAAACGGACAATAAAATATTGTCTCGGGCTCATTACTGGAGTATCGAGGCGCGGCGGAGACCGTCGCCTCCCGTCTGACCCTACCACGGTTAGTTAACTTGTGATTACCCAGTCCTGCCCACGATCTTTTCATCTTATTTTATTAAGGACTCATTCATTAGCCCGATGAAGGAAAACAAACTGCCGTTGCCTCCGTAAACAATCCTGTCTTTTTGTATCATTACTTTTTAGCTTTACTGTGCTTAGTATACATAAAGACAAAGAATATATTGTAACTCTGAACGCATTATATTAAACGTAATTTTGTTGGATATTTGCCAGACATTCGCCGGAAGCCCGTGCGAAAAAAGACTGTAATATTTTGGAGGCTTACTTTTTTTGTACAAATAATGATAATTTGTAGAGTTAGTATACATTACTTATTTATTGGTTTTTTGCTAGTACATGTAAAAAATACAAAAAAACTTCAATGAAAAGAAATCAAATTGAATTTAGAGATCCGATACGTTACCGTCCAAATTTGGTGATCCAACTATGGTCTTAGACACAGAGTTTTCCCTCCATTTCCTCAACACGGATAATTGAAACTTTTGTATGCTTAAAAACACCTTTAGTCTTCGAACACACGTTATTTTGACGTATTAAAATTGCTGTTAAAAAGATTTTGTTTAATTTACTAGGAGTCCTGCATACAACAGCTCATAAAGGATGACGTAAGTATATAATACAAAATTAATTTGGCTACATGCGCGTACAAAAGAAACGAGTATGCCGAATAATGAATTATCCAATACATTTATTATATTCATGGAGTCTTTAAATTAAACAAATACTTTTAAAATATTACGCAGTGGTATTTAATTATTTGTGTGTCCACTTGTGTAAAATAATAATGAAGTCAAATATTTGCTAGTATTTACCTTATAATTGTATGAGTATAATATATTAATTAAATATAATAATAATAAAAATATAATAATTTCCGATTTTGATCTATGGAAATAATATGGAAATATTAAGAACGGTCTCTATACAATAAACGTGTTTTATTGTTTTTTCGTAGTTTGTCAAATTAATTATTGTATTAATATAGAAAAATAATAATTAAATTGAAATAAAATTGATATATAAAGGAGGATTCCGCACAAAAATGTGTTTTTTTTTGCCATTCATTTTAGATAATTGTAAGGGAACCAGCCATGAATAGCAAAGCTCGCGCTTTGTCAATTTTTAAATTATTTTCCTGATAAAATTCTGACTATAAATCAAAAGTGTCGGTTCGAATAACGTTAAATAGGAATGTATAAATAAGACAGCAATCTGTCAACCTCTCGATGAGCTCTCCGAATCCCGGGATCGGGACATCACTCAAATCTTGTTAAAATTCGGAGACAGGATTAGCGAGTCCCTTGTAAACATGACTATATCTATACGTACTGATAGAAGATGCCCCAAGCCAGTCTTTACATTATGCATGAGCATTGTCTTTCCGACTGATACATCGCAATTACTTACATAAAATACCGATTTTTGTATTTTCCGTTCTCTGGTAAAAGTAGGATGGATGAAGTATTTAATTTCCTAACATAGACATATTTTTAACAAAAATGGTAAAAAAAGTGTGGCAATCTAGATGAATCAGGAATAAAGTATGTGATGTCGTTACTCAATTAAAGTAAGGATCAGATAAACGGTCCGATAACATTAGTACCGACCTTCAGTAGTTCATTTAAGTGGTTCCGTAAAATCTACAAAGAATTCAAATATTTTAGTTATGTCAATTTGTCCGTCGGTCCTATTGTTACAATAGTGAGTAAGTACTCAATTCCATTGATCATGGCACACTAAAGTAATTTATAATATAAAGTGTTAAGTCTCATACATGTGAAGTCAAATTATATTAGAAATATTAAACACGAAATACAGGAAGTAATTCAATAAAGTAAAACTTAAAAATAAACTCATATTAGTAAGTTTAAAGATTGCTACAATTGGCGACACTATAACGTTTAATGTGAAAGCACAGTTATTAAAGACAGTTTAAAGAAGTCAAGAAACCAGTATGGCTTCCCGTATATTGCGCGTAAATAATCCGGTAAGCTCATGTAAATCACGGTAGATCTAACTGCGGAGTTTTAATAGTCCCTAATACCGTTCAGCCGAGTTAGTCGCCGGGAACAGTCTTGTAATTTACTCGGTGCGCTTGGCAAAATATGCCGCCTTCGAATACAGCCGCTATTTACATTTTAAAACAGTTAAATGCCACTAAGCGGTCGGATTAGTACTCACTCCCTGATTCTTATGAAATCAAACGACGCCTCGTTCTAGGGCAACTGCGTTTATGTCGCTTACTTCACCACTTAAAATGCTCGACGACTCTGACTCCAGAATTCTTAGCCTACCCATTCGTAGAATAATGTTCACATACATAATTTATAAGTACGATTCCAACGCATTCGGTTCGTTAGCACCGTCATATTTAAGACAAAGACGGATCGTCTATGTATTCATTGTATACCACCACTGTTACTAGAGCTTCCAATATAAGTCCTGAACAAGACTTTAACTTGTCATATTATGCCGTAATGAAGGCTGGAAGGATGAATAATAATCATAATTTGATATAAATCAGGTACAAAAAACCAGCGGGTGCCTAGTAAGTGGGTCCTAAATCACGAGAGATCGTGTAGGGAGCTATTTAAATTCTGGGGAGATGTGTGAAGGAAGGCTCCGGTGATTTATGTAGGCGTCGGGGCTGTGCCATTGTAAAAGTTTAAATATGAGTGGGCCGTTAGGCGCGAGGGCGGCCGGGGCGGGCCGGCTGCGTTATCGGCGCGCTACGCACTGCCGCCGCCGACGTGACTCCATTTAACTTTCGGACGATCTGGCGTGATGAAAATCCCCACCGCGACTCATTTATGTGTTCGACCATACACGTCCCTCTTATTAGGACGCTGACCGGTGGGGTCACTTTAATGCGTAACTTGGCGTAATAGCCCCATGAACCAGGACAAGTTTAAACGGGGATTCTTCATTGTCCTCTATTTAATTTTATCATTGAAAAGGGTGCTTTAATCTCGCACCGTCAGGGACGGTACGCATACTTCAAATAGCAAAGACGTCTGTCCGCAGTAAATGTAACTAAGTACGTAAGTTTATAGCCACAAACTTTTTGCCAATAATACATAAGATATTAAATTACTTAGAAGATGCGCCTAAAGCTCGACTAGCTAAGGTGATCTGACGCAATTATAGAAGCTAAGCGCGTCGATGCGGACGGTGCGGACGGTGTTTGGATGGGTGACCATGCACAAGGCTGTCGTTTCAAAAGTGACATTTTCACTTGGGCGCGGCTTGAAAGCTTTCGACACCGACCACCTTGGCCACTTAGCTCATACGAAGAAGAAGTACAAAGACTAGTTCAAAATTATATTTTGAATTACGAGTACAAAAAGCGTTGCTTAGGAATGGTAAGTTAGATAAATAAGTGCAAATTTCACTACTTATTTTCCACGAAAGCATATTTTAAATTCCGTTCTCTCAGCATGAAAGCCGCACTGAACACACGGAGCAAAGTATCTCGTCAGACAAAATGTTTTAAGCTAACCCGAAGCGGAGCGCGGGAATATTTTTTGGATGTTTATCCAGGTGAAACACATGGCGAAGTAAACAATTGGCTTTCAGCGAGAGAGAGAGTGCCGCTCGCCACTGAATTATTCACTACCACAGAAGTGTTAAGGCGTGTGCACAAACAGTAATATTCGTTTAATATTCACATTATTACCATTCTCGCACAAACAATCCCGCTTGTTCGGGGCTACATTTCTTTGCAAATGTTAGTAAACAAACGTTTATACGATGCGTTATTTTGATTGCGTATTTATACGGCTGTTTGTCATCTCTTCATGTTCCCTAGTAAATCGATGCAGAATCGTAATACGCCTTATCATACAAATTACCACAGAAAACCTATCAAACGTTTTCTGTGCAGATTACCGTTATTTGTTTACAGGAACGTTTTTATAAATATAGTTAGTAGCAAAATAAAGATCCCAATTTATTTAAAATATGTAGGGCTTACTTGTATTTGTGTGATATAAAGGTTGTCTCCTTCATATTTGGAATATACAATTTGAGCGAAGAAAACAACCAACTGTTTCAACTAGATTAGTATCCGAGCAAAACATCTGGGTAACTCATACGTGAAAAGTTCTTATATAAGAGATGACACGCACGACGCTCACCTATCGCACATCATCTTAAATTAAGTAGGAGCATTTTTCCTACCCTAGTAAAGTTTAGACGCGTATTTTCGTCAGAGTTTTTATCGTGCCGGAGGGATTTCGTACTAGAGACCGGCTAGAGACTTAAGATATATTTTCTGTTAGTGAAGACAGGACTGAATTTATGCGGTTATAAATTGTAGTGGCATAACAACACGTACATAGATGCATGGCAAGCGTGCAGTGAGCATGGAAGGACTGGTCTTTACTGGAATCAACCCCGGAAACAATCGCCGGCGGCCCACCTCATACACGAATTACCACGGCCGCAGAATGAATTCCCGAACCGTGAAACCTTCCATCACGTATGGATATAACGAGACTTTCAGACATAACAATATCGTCAACGGCCGACCATTTCTTTGTAATTGTATTACTTATTATTAACTTTTGCGGTCGCGTTTTAGAAATGACAAATATTGCAAAAAATTGTCCAACTCAAATGAGCACAGAAAAGTTTTGTATAGCGGAACCTTTTTTGGATAACGGTTAATTAAAGAAGCCGGCGGCGATGTAATGACTATATTTTACGTTAATTTCGTAACATTTTTTGCCATTGTTTAGTGTCTATAGCCGGAAAACCGCAGCACTTCAAAGATACACCATCAAAAAAGAACGTGCGAAAAGGAAACTTTACAAACAACAGTCATAAAACAATAAAAGCGGTGAATTTATAAGAGGCCAAAGGTCTTTGAACAATGTAACTTGCTAACCAGACTTCAGTAAGGCTGATTGCGCCCCGCTGGAGCTGTTATAAGACCTAACAATACCATTATTATTATATTGTTTGTCTTCCTTGTTTGAAAAACTTATGAAAATAATAAAATAAACTGACAACTAAGTCACTCTATAAAAGTAGGTTAGTTATGTCATGATTTCAACTTATTTATATTTAGAATCATAAAAATGAACCTAAATTTCTTCAGGTCACTCAGCTGAGCTACTAATCTTTTGCAATCATTTAGGTAATGTGTTAACGCGAGTTTTTTATACTTTTCATGTAAAGATAAACAAACAGATGAAGTTCAAGTTAACAGTACAGTAGAGTACGAATACTAAATAAAACATTTTTGAAGAAGAGCAGACTACGAATTGCATGTTAAATTGCTTACGTGTATATCTTTTTAGATCGTGACCAACATACACGTTTGATATCATAGATTTTGCGAATTTGAAACAGAAAACTTGGAATGAAAAATAAAAATAAAATATGATAATAATAATCTAGACACCTATGAATATGATCACCACATCCATTTTATCTTAAAAAGAGTCTGTATTTACATTCTCGCTTACTTATTTGAATTTACTCCTTAATTTAACTCTCTCAAAGGACTGAAACTATTCACTTTATTAGGAAAGGCATGTTAATATATGATTATGCAGCCTAAATATTAAATACGGGAGTTAGTTTGTCCTTTTATCTCGGTAAAATCCCTCGAGACCGCCTTTTAGTTTTACATCTGATGAACTCTTGAGGTTTTAATTTAATGTATGTTTTTGGGGGAAATAAATTTGATATCAATTAGGTCAGACCCTCCGAAACCTCAGGTAGGTGACCGCTGTCAGTATTTACATTTTATCAGTACGCGTTTTACAAATTTCACCGCAATATGTTATTAACTAACCATCGACGCAAAAGCGACGGGATGTTTATGTTATAAACACCCCCTCGTTTATATATGATAAGTTTGACGTGTGTGTCTGTCTGTCTAAGACATCATAGCTCCTTATCAGATGAACCGATTCAGTTTTTTTTGTTTGAAAGATGTATTAGGCGAGAGAGTTCTTATAAAGATGACCGCCGCGCCGCCAGAATATTACGGGTGGCACATTTTTACAACTGCCTAAATTTGGGTATCATAATTATGTAATATTTTAGTTTTTAATATTAAAATACATACATTACGATAAATTTCAAATACCCCTGAAACGTCGAGGGCTTTTTAAATTTCTAATATGAACTCGTATTTCATATTGCAAACTCTGGATTTACTCGTATCTTCTAGAATAAACATCAGAAAAACTTATCAAAAGGCTGTAAATTTAAATCTATCTTAGCTACTAAACCTATTCAACAAATAAAGGTAAGCAAATAAATTATGTAAAAAAGCCAGTCCTTTTATTAAATCTCCTTATGAGTATAAAGACATTTATAAAAGCCCACAAGCTATGTATAACATAATTTGGAACAGATATATACGATCCCAATTATCCACGTGTATAGTACAACTACTGACGACCTCGTTGGTTATCATACCGAACTGCCAACCCGTCCCGGCTTCGATACCCGGCACGGCCAATATCTTTGTAATGAATTAAGTTTGTTGGCCTTCGGTCTGGGTGTTAGATATGTACTCATATATATCAGTTGTGTTAGTAACCATATCACAAACTAGAAATGGTTTAGTATGGAGCTAACTAGTCATGTGTGAAATGTGTCCAAAAAATGTAGGTTTATACGCTAAAAACTATTCTCGCTTGTATTTTAAAATGCGGAAAAACACGATGTACGATATTCGAAGTTATTTTTATTGAAGTATTTACGCAAAAAACTTTATCTGCTCTCCCTAGGGACCAATAACAGCATCGTTTATCAGTCCCTCGTTCCTGCATAGCAGTATCTTTGTAGTAAAAACGAAAACATCGAACGATATATGCTGAGAAGATAAATTGTGTATAAAAAATATCGACAAGACTGCGAAAAACACCGGAAACATTTTTGAATCATATGTTTATAGTATATAACTAGCTGACCCGGCAAACGTTGTTTTGCCTCCCTTAGGGGTATGAAAAATAGATAGTAGCCGATTCTCAGACCTACTAAATACGCATATAAAAATTGGTCAAGCCGTTTCCGAGGAGTACGGTAACTAACATGTTGTGACATGGAAATTTTATATATAGGATTATCCAACGTTGTTATCTGCCTTTCGGAATTCTTAAAAACTTTCGATAGCTTTCAAAGTACGAGATATTTATACTTTGTTCTTTACTACTCTTTTACCACCGGCGAAAAACGAGGTGTTATGAGTTTGACAAGCCTCTCTCTGCGCGTGTATGTATGTGTGTATCTGTCGTAGTTCTCAAAAGGATGGCCCAGTTCAATTTTATTTTGTTTTTTATTTGAAAGGTGTTTTTGTTAGTGTACTTAGCTATGTTTGATGAACATCACCAAGTTGGTTCCGCTACAAAATGGCAGAATATGATATATTTTTTCCAAAACTGCCTCAATATGGGTATCAAATGTAAGGGCTTGATTAGAAGAGTACATACAATGTGATAAATTTTAATTCCAAGATGACCGCCACCACAAAGAGTAAAGTTGGGGGTTTTCTAAGTTTTTAACTTACACTTGTACTACTATGAATTTGAAGTTAACTGATCAAAATTTATTTAATCTTGTTTAATCAATTGAATAACTCAATTAAGACAAAAATCTTAGCTACTATTTATTTATTCAAAATGGACGTACTTGAAAAAATAAACAATTTTAATATTTCATAAATAAATTTGTAAATGGCAACCCGCCAAATGCGTGGGAAGCGATCACAACTGCATTCATACAAATCTGCAATTCCGTACACATATTTGTATTATGACCGAATGTTACGACCCACCTATCGATATGTTGATAAATATTTTATTCGAGTCATGGATTGAATTGAAAATATTATTTTGCTCTTATTTTTACGCACCAAAATATGTTCATTGCTTCACTGCGTATGTTTTTCGTGCGTTTTCTGAGAGTTGTTTAAGTCGATGCCAAGGGGAAAATCTTGAATTGTTGGAAAGTTTTTTGTAATGAATCATAAACGGTACAAAATATTAAAAAACTAGCTTATAGACCGTCTCTAGGAACAACTCTAAGAATATTTATTCGGCGCATAGTACGGATCAGCGACACTGGTCATACATACGTAGAAAATGCCTAGTCTGCAATAATTAGCTCACAAGTAGGCTGCCGGTACACACCTTTAGGTTCTTGGCGACAGATTTTTCAACTTAAATGGTGACTAGGACTAAAAAATGCTGTACCCATAGAAAACTATCATAGTACGAGTACATATGTATGTTACCGAAAAAATTAGAACCTACATATTTTTTATACTTCAAAAATCTGTTCAAAAGTGGCTTAGTCGAAAACATAAATTTTATATAGCCTTTTTTTTTTATAAATATTAGGACATATTTCACACACAGCTGGTTAGCCCCAAACTAAATCATTACTAGTTCGTATTATGGTTGCTAATACAACTCGTACATATTTAACACCCAGACTTACAGCCAACAAATTTAGTTAAGCACAAAGATGTTGACCGTACCGGGAATCGGACCCGGGACCTTCTGATTGGTAGTCCGGCATTGTAACCATTACGCCATCGAGGTCGTCAATATGCATACGTGCCAACGAGTAATCTTCGAAACCAGAATCAAATATCGATGCATTGTGTAAACTGTGTCCCGAAATGGTGTCCGAGCAAGTTCGCCAGATTGCGCGGTGTTCGCTTTTAATTAGTTTCTGTCGAACTCCTCTCGATGCTAGCGCAGCTTCTCTTAAAGAAATTACCAGCATCGAGCTTTGCGACGAATAATAGTTCGATTTCAAGAAAAAAAAGCAAAATCTCAGTCTCGGTAATCATTTTGCAGTTACATTTTATATTAACTGACGGGAAAGTCCGTTTCCTCTAAATGCTTACTCTGCCAAGTAAAATATGACGGCTCTTTGCGGTAGAATAGAGAATTGAGTGCTTGTTTGTTTTGAAAAGCGATACGTGGAAATAGTGAACTTGTGCTTCGAGTAAACTCAATATAAGGTTTCACACAAACATGAGATTGCTACTAATAGTAACTGTGAGGTATTTAGGCATTTCATGTCAAATAAATTGTCGTACAGACTGTATCGGTATAGTTTCAGCTGTCTAGATAATATACAATACACCTAATTGTACTATGTCTAAATTACGGTAATATGTAGATTATGTACATAATAGTCAATGTATGGTTATGATTAGCATCAATATACTTGCGTACACAATCCCATCTATCCGTAATATGATCAAAAACAAATAAGCAACAGACATGCAAATACTTTAATAATACTCACTAGCCCTCAAACTTAAGGTTCTTCCCAAGATTTACCTCAGTAGAAATCTAACAATGGGCTTACCTAACGCGTCGTACACAATTATTTATACAAAATGAAGTCACTGTTTTAGTTTTATACCCCTTTTATTATAGACTAGCTGCGCCCCGCGGCGTCACCCGCGTTAAAAGTTAAAAGAGGTTAGTCTAACTATGCCCGTACCTAATTTCATCGAATTATTTCAGCCGTTTGAGCGTGAAGAATTAACAAACATACACCCACTCACAATATACACTCACACGCACATAACTACGGCGTCATCGCGAGAACTAATACATATATATACATACTCGTTCATACATACGAGTACATAATTATACAGACAGATAGACGAAAGTAAAACTAGCCAGTGAATGCAGAGAATTCGCTCTCGTAGTCAATTAATCGTTCACGTAGCGTTAAAAAATTATTTAAATTCGACATGATGTTAGATATTTAGCGCTATTATATGAAATGCACACTGATTTGCAAACCAAATAACATTAGGTACAGTTCTCGTGGCATGATCTTGATTACACTGTGGTTACATACGTTATTATCTAACATTGTAATACTAAACTACCTCAACCGAGTGACATTGACGCGAAATCACTAAATTAAATTTAAATTGGACGGAAACGTCAGAGTGTCTCATTACCATGATAATTTCGCGTGGGACCGTAAAAAAGACATTTTTTTTTTATTCTGGTATGATTTGGTCTGAATTTTACAATGTGAGTGTTCTTAAAATTTGAATTGCGAAATTGTTTGAATTATCATTTGGTAATTTGTCTTTAATTTGCAAGTCCATAACAGTATCATAGTGTACCTAGTATTTGAATTTGGGGATATTTTGACAGGTGAATATTTTTAAACCGAGTCATTCTTATAATTTGAGACTATATAAGAATCGTTTTTTTTCAACGTACATTCATTCGTTCTATAAAAACACAAAAAAGTATAAATAAAAAAAATAAAAAAACCTGTCTCATCAATCGTCAGGTGGAGATTTTGTATTTGTATTTTAAATAAATAAATATAAAATAAATATTAGGACATAATTCACACACGGCTGGTTAGCCCCATACTGAACCATTTCTAATTTGTATTAAGGTAGCTAAAACAACTGATATACTACAAATACATACATATTTAAAATAGATGAACATATTTAACACCCAGACCCACAGCCAACAAATTTAGTTAAGCACAAAGATGTTGGCCGTGCTGGAAATCGAACCCGGACCCTTCTGATTGGCAGTCAGACATGGTAAATATTATGCCAACGAGGTCGTAGATTTTATGATAGTATTTATTAGTATCCCACATGTCAAAGCCTTTCGTTCGCTATACATATGTATTGAGTTAGTTTTGAAAGATATGTAACCGCAATTTTATGGCGGCAATTTTTATCAAATAAAGCTAAAACAATTCCACTTAATACACCTTTAAAAAATCAAAATCGAAATCAGTTGGGATCCGCATGAAAGCTACGATGCCGCAGACAGAGACACAAAAAGTATTTTTCATTAAATTCCAACTCTTATATTTCAAGTTGAGAAACAAGTATCTGAGGAAAACGCTGTGGCAATAATAGCTGTGAGACAATTCTAGCCATGTGTTGCCACACCTTCTGAACAAATAAATCAACAAACTAAAGAAAACAATAAGCGAAACCGTTTTTGATTTATCTCCTTTTCTAAAACTTTTGTTTACTATTCGTGTATTAAAATCGTTATTCAGCATCCAATTAGGACGAAAATATTGTACAACGCTTTTGTAATTTCTCTGAACTAAGTCTATAGACCTAATCAGGAATACCAATAAAGTACAGAACTCGTATGTTCTGAACTGTATAACAAGCAATAATTAGGAGTTTCTTGTTTATTCTCGTATATGTATGTAGGTAGATACATTATTTTCTGTCTAAACATTTGGACAAATCTCTCAAAGACGAAAGATAATTAATGTACCAGAAAAAGATCTCAAAGGAGAACTAAATGTAAAGATTTTTATTCCAAGCATTTTGTTTTTGTATGACGAACCATTTGATACGTAAAATGAGAAATATGAATTAGATCCTTTGAGATTTCACCGTTTTTATTAATTATGTAGCATCTTGCTCATATAATGGTCAGTTTTTCTATTAATATAAAACATTTCAGAATACATTTTATAAAAAGTAAACGTTAAAAATAAACTATAGCAAGTACCGAAATATAAATAATAAGTAAACGAGAAAGTGTGAAGGAACAGTATAAATGGTATAAAGTTATAAAAATGGTATAAAGTTATAAAAATATAATATTATAAACAATACTAATTGAATTTATTATGTTCTAGCACATTCCCTCAACAAGCAAAACGTGAATTTGTGTATTTAATTCTCGAAAACAAACAGAAAACTCCGGTAAAGATATATTAGGACGTGGAATACGCACGAGTGCATGAACCCAGTCCATGTTCCATGAATTATGTTAGTAGGTACCATCCCGTAGTTCAAGCATGCATTTAAAGGAAGTATAAACAAACAAATACCTATTAAAGTTTGTGTGTAGGTGTTTTTACTTCTTTACGCTCGAACGGTTGACCCGATTTCGAGCAAATTTGATACGGAGATAATTTAGACACTGAATAAACACTTGGTCTACCTGTTTTAGGTAAACGCTGTAGGTATTATATAATTATAAGTATAAGAGTATTAAGTATGATTAATTGTTGTATAATATATTTTAAAAACAAACAAGTAACTGCGAGCAGTACAACGTTCGATATCGATACTTCATAACTCAAAAAATAAAACCAATATTAACAACGCCTTGTTATGATTGCGTATTTATTCATTTAGCCCAACATTATTAAAATCAGGCAGTAAATAAGACCGCAGCAAATTTTCTGCTGATAAATACACTGACTAGTTTCATTTTATATGTATAATGTACACTATTGATTGAACACAAAATAAACGATATTTCTCTGTGCGCGTCGTGTGTTTAAACGAATTCGTTTATTTACATTACAGCTTGCATAGTTTTACTAGTTGGAGGAAAAAACTTATTCTCGTAAACTTTTGATATCGGAGTATCTGGAATAAAAAGCGTGCCGAAGATGAAAATTACTCCAAGCGGACGCTGTGGCTACTCAGATTTTATGTTTCATTGAATCATAGCAGAAGAAAGCGAGCCAATCCGCACTTTACAGGACCTGCGCTCACAAAGAAACGTAAATGGACAATGTACCGAGCCCGGTGTTAAATCGGTATGCAAATGAATACGCGCCTCCGGATCGGGCCCATGAATATGCATGCGTGTTCCGCTCGTACCGCCATGATAGCCGAGTGGCGCGGCCCGGGCGCCGGCCGGCGACGCCTCGCCCGCGCCCACTGCACAGCAACCCGCGAGGGTCACACGACGCATCCACATCGATTAACTCGTATACAATACAATTTCCTTCGCTAGCTTTACATTTCCGAGAGTTCTCAAAAACGGAAGCAAATTCATGAAAATGTTTATAGAACGACTCCGCCCGAGTCGTTAAATTAAAATGATGCCGCGGCCATACAACTTAAGCAACTGTGAGAATAATCCGGTCACAAAATTAACATCCCTTACCGCCGTTGAACCCTGTAAGCTACGACTGCATGACGCTGATATGCGGTTGACGGCGTTGGGATCTCTGTGAATTATGCTGTTATACGGAGCTCCACTACCGTAAATTCCGTAAATTGTATACCTAGAAACTTAATATGGATATTACATCACATAAAAGCTCCGACAGCGAAAGCAATTCTCTTTGAAATAAACTTTCGGTCTTTGGTCTATTCGGTATGCACTTTATAGCCCTCTGCTAACTTACAAACCTAGATACTGACTCTAAATGGCACTTTTATTGAATGTTGGCATTACTCCATCTTACCTAAATATTGCGAGCTTTAGTACTTTGTAAGTAATAACAATGGGCGTACAAGTATCGCTGCCAAAAGAAAATCATGCTTATTTTACGCTTTTGAGGTTGCAATAAAAATTGATGGCGGAAAATTTCGAGGCATCACTGGTATAATAATAGAGGCGAGCATGGAAAGTCTCAATTCGAGTTATTCGAGGTGCTGCGTAGGCTGAACGCGAAGATTAAGTTGTGTGGAGGAAGCGCCGTCAGCGGATCTGCCATCTCAGCCGACGTTAAGTCTCCGACGACGTAGCCGGCATTCCATTGTCACGATCTGTCGCCCATGCTAAAGGTGCTAGATGTCCGTCCTTAGTTGTTCAGTGTTCCGAGCCCATTCATTACCCGGGACATCCTGCGCTCCGCGCATAGTTTTTGCGGTTTCAAACGGTCTGCGGCGAATGTTGTTGCTGTGTTCCATTGTAGTTTTGTTTATGGCTCATTTAATTAAGCACCGTAAAATGGCACAGCGTTACGGTTTTAGAGCAAATCTCGGTATACCACACTAAGAACGGTGACTTATAACTTTATATTGTTCTAAGTATTTTGTTTTAAATACAGGCCACATTTCGGTGGCGCAGAGTAATTCGTACATTTTGGTCGTTTTAACGTATGAGGAAATTCAATTGAGTGTTCGAAATTAAAAACTTTTCGATGAATTGTATGCTTTAGAATTAAAGATGTGCGGTTAAAAAGTTTATCGATTCGGGTAGCCGGTGTGTAGCTGGACCGGTGCGGTAGATTAGTCCGACGAGCCGTTTAGCCGTCAAAGGAAATGGACAATTTGACAGTGTGAAATCAATTAAACGAGAAGAGGAATTAGGCGTGTCACGGTTGGATCATATCGTAATCGGTTTCACGTACATATCCACTAATAGCCTCCACATCAGCCGACAATTACGGACGCTCTAAATATTAATAACCAAGCGGTGATTGTCCGTCAACGGTTGCAGCCAGATTATCGTAGCCTGGTTTTAGATTCATGGTATAGTTTCAAGCTGATGAAATTGGATAACCATCGATTTTCATCTTATTCAAAACAATGATATATCATGGTCACAGTATAGTGGTAGACCAGGTTAGTAATTGTATTAAAATGCAATTTCAATTAAGTCCAGACACAAAGCGCAGTGCTTTCATGAGATTTGTTTTCGTGAGGCGAGCACAACGCGACTATGGCGGGGTGAGGCGGGGTGCGGCCCATCGGACCACTATTCATTACTCTGAGTCTACACATGCCGATGTTCGCTTTAATTAGTTTTTGTTCGTCGACCCGCGATCGACTTAACCTTTAGCCCTCAAAGAAAATGAAAACTCACGAAGCTAACTCGATAAAACAACAACAAAAATAAGTATCTAAAATGTTGGATCAAACGCGTATTATGTGAAATAGTAATCAGCGTGATTTATGACAACGCTAAATTAGAGTATCATTAAACTAAAGTTCAGAAGATATTAAATTATAAATAGATCAAGCAAAAATCAAGAATGAATTAACATTGTACTAAAAGTCAAGTGAAAAAACATGCAAAATCCGTGATGAAGAACAAACACTGAGCCGAACGGCGCCACGGTTAAATCCATTGATTTATTATATGAGCGTTACACAGACGTAATTAAATTTTACGCAAATCCAGCAGTCAAAATTGCATTTGCTGATCAGTCATCAAGTGGGTTATTGTGGCATCAACAATGTTTCAAAATCGAAATTACTTTGCTGTGAATTCCATTGACGTGGATGTTTTTCATTGCATAGGAGGTTATGATGTGGTTTTACTGATAAAATGTACATGGTAAAATTGATATTAAAGTTTCGTGGGTAATGCGTAGAGTAAACACAGTTTCTAAACGGCAGGTAATTATGCGTGCGCGGTTTCCCTCGGAAGCAGCGGCGACGCGGGCTCCGGTGGCGAGGCGGCGACCGTCAGGCTGCTTCCTACATGAATAATTAGACGGCAAGTCGGCCGCACTCCTTATAAAGAAGTATTTCGCCTAATGTTCGTCCGGCTTTTGGCGGGAACTCCGGCAATTTGTCACAGCCCCAGAGACGGGGATGTTTATTCTAACGAGGAGATTTTATTGCAACGACATAAATCTTCCGCCGAAGGAGTGATGGAAGTGACGGGGTCTCGAAATCGCGAGACAATGTGCTCGCTCCCCAGCCCCGGTTTCTGTTTCTCAGATATATTACTGACATGTTATTAATAATTCAGCCTTCGGGTTTGTGTGTCATAAATGTTAACATTTTTGCGTGCGCTCCTTCACTCGGGTATAGCTATTATTTATCTCGGGAGTAATAAAGAGCTACGAGGGAAGACAGGAACGAGTTGTTGCTCTTGTGTTGGTGAATATTTCAATATAACATGACGTCAAAAAATAATAACGAGCAAATTGAACAAATTATGTTGTCGCGAGTTTCAAAAAATATACATAAATTCAGGGCGGATATAAATATTTGTACATTTAAAATAGGAATTGAAACTCGTATTGTTGGCTCGTAACGGCAGTAAAGCGAGTTATTAATTCAGCGAGCCGTCAGTAATCCGGCAGTCCGGCGCGACCGCCAAACATGTCGTTATCATTTTGAACATTAATAAAACTCTATCCGACATTTCTAACGAGCACGCCACAAACTTTGTCCGCGGGGAAATATTCAAATGGCGAATGGAACGCGCACACTGCATATTGACGCGACTAATTACCGCGAGATATATCACACCGCAACACGTACATAATCGTCTTTGAAGTCGCTTATAGACCGCGAAATAGGAGTACGTACTTAACTACCAAACATATCGTAACGTAAACTAGATAGTTCTAAACGCATAACACGTATAAACCTATCATTAGTACGGCCTTGGAGAAAGTTCTTCGGGAGCTCGTGCGAGACACTCAACACATGGAAGCGCGAACCCTTAGTGTGCGTAATTCAAATCTGTTTCTGTGGAACTTTAACTCCATCTAGATAGCGCCGCCGTACGTGCGACATCTCCAAATTTTATTACGTAAGTTATAACCGCAGCTACTCTTGCGGATTCCTCGGGCATCCCACATATCGAATATCAAATGATAGTTACCCTCCTATTCTTTTCCTCTTTGAGATCGGATTCGAGATATTTCTGACACGCTTATATCGAATCCTTTGAAAGCTCCATATCAATTTGAAATATGAGTGTGATGCCAAATAAATTTCATGAGGCTGCTCAGCCGAAAATTTCAACGTCATCAATAAAAGTAGTTACCGCATTTTGTATTGTTATCAAAATAATAAATTAATTTGCACAGAATCAACCTTTTGTAACATTTGCAATTAATTTGTTACATAATTAAATATTTCTACTTGTATTTATTCAGTATACAATTTTATTGATCAAGTTCCACCATCTGCAATTATGTTTGAAATGGCTTACTTACTGATCCAATTTATTTGCTTTCAGCTTGATAAATAGTCGAATAACTTATATATGTATTTCAATGTCTACTTTGGATTCGGAATAACCAATTATTTCCGTTCGAACTTTGTCCCTGCTCTCTAAATCCTGGTCCGGAATTAATCGAGAGGCTAATCCCTATATCTAATTACCTTCAGAGTACGCTTTACTAAGATGTACTCTTGAGAGGAGAATCAATTTATTCGTAATATAAAAAAACAACAAAGACAAACTAGACTTAAATTTATTTTCATACCGAAAGGATTTTGTATTTACTCGTTTCTTAATCTTTTACGAATCAAATTTCACGAAGAATCTTTTCCTACAAAGGATTTATGACAATTTAATATTTATGTTTGTGTGGTACGCTAAGAAGATTATCCAACCCTCAACTGAACGATCCTAACAACTTATTTGTCTCAAACATGATTGCGTTTTGGATCATCCAGATTACGAATTAATGACGAAACCCAAGACGTTAAGAAACAAAACTGAGAATGGTCATAAGATGCTTAATAATTGGCCAAGTGCTAGTCGGGCTCACGTCACACCGGACAAAATGTCGGGTACCATTAACTAATATAAATAGCAAAAAAAACCACGTTTGTTGTATGAGAGACCCACTTAGATATATTTTTCTTATTCATATTTATTTTAAGTTAATAAAATCATTATAAGTTAAAAGATGTGAAAATTTCAGCTTTCTAGCTATTAATATGGTTTTTGAGATACCTACAGCCCCGTGGATGACATACTACAGACAGCGGCGGCTTAGTAATAGGGTCCAGTTTGCACCTAGTAGATAAAGAACCCTAAAAAACACGGCACCATTTTTATTTCACGCGTTGCCGCATTTGTTACGTATGGGGCTCATAATCGCGTTAAAACCCTTCCGTGTTGCAAGATTTTTTTGATGACCCCGACCGTTCTCGCTTTGTTACTCTAATTTATTGCGAGGATATATCGCCTCTCTTTGTAGTAACTCATCGCGAGAGAGAGTTCTCAACGTGTCTCGCGTCACTAACCACGTCACGGATAATGCGAACAAAAAATGGTGTGACAATAAGTGTTCAAACACAATGACTGACGAAGAAGGATGTGCCATTAACATTAAAAACATTTCAACAAAATTCTACTGGCACGCTTGAAAACATTTTTCGTGAAACATTCTATCATTATAAGGTATTTTTCTTTCCGTTGGCTATAAGGAAAATGATAAATTTTATGGAACGCGGTCCGCTAAAATATGGGTTTACCAGTAGGTTTTGGCATTTAGTGATTTGATTTCGAAATAAGACGCTGTATACACTATGTTTTAAAATAAACTTTTATCTAAAGAAGAGTTAAGTACATACACGAGTATTTACATACAGAAGTTTTGCGTTGCAAGTGAAGCAAACCACAGTAAATGATCCGACTAAGTTGCAAACAGCTCGAGAAGTTTATGCAGACTGAGTCATTTGAAGAAGTATACAGCCGGCTCGTACTCATTGCAGGTAAAACTCACTCCTTCCGACTTGGCCTGCAAATTACCTCTTGAAAGTAACATACGACTTCATTATAGTTAAAAAGCAAAACCACGTGCGAAAACCCGTAAAACTTTATCACTTACCGCCACGCGCAAAAGTTCCAAATTAAGTAACAACAGTTTCAACAAACGAGGGAACAAAATCATAATGTAATTTGTCATATGTCACGCAAAAGGCTTGCATATTACTTCACATAAGAAGTTGTGAGGACCGCGGTTGTGCTCGCACAATAAGGATATTGAGGAAAACGGTCTCGAGACTCGCTCCTGCTGCACGATTATTACGGGAAATTTCTTGCAAAGTCACAGGCACGGAACTGACCTCCATTATTTGCGGAGAATTGAGTAGACAGTCCTTATCTAGTAATGAAAGGAGGTCTAGGGTGAAGAGGGAGGGGTGTGGGGTCGGTGGACACTGATCGTGCACGTCACGGCGAATTAGCGAGACAATCACTCAGTGCAACGTTATGGGCCGCTTCGAGCGGATCTGCGGACGCAAATGGAGAACCACACTCCACATGAGAGATACTCCAACTCGAGTTGACCTAAATGTGTATTGACCGACACGCACCTACATTAAATCATACATCACATTTGATACTCGAAGTCACAATATATTTAAAATACGTCATTTACATCATTGAAAACTAAAATGCTTAAGATAAAGTACCTATGAATGCTTAAGACAAAGTTTTCAACTCGGCGTCTTTGTTGTCTGGTTCAGATCCGAGGCGCTAACTAATGATTATCCCGCATCAGCGAAATAAGTCAACTAACTTTTGATCTTGTCTTGTAGTCGTGACATAAATACTGTGGCGCGGCACTACAAATTAGTTATGTACGTTTATTTTAAATGCGCCGCCTGAAATTAGTTTCAACATGATTAAAGATAATAATGTTTCGAGCGTTAATAACAGTTTAAACACAACGTTTTAGCAAACGGAGACGTGTCACAATTTATCAAGTATTTCCTTTTTTTTTTTTTAAGAGGGTTGCCTTAATTTATTTTCTTGTTAGCACCGCTGATGTTATAAAAATCATTAAAAGGTTTGAGTGTCCAATTAACAAGTCTATGCTGCATTGCTTATCAGGGCTTTTTGGGTTTCTTTTATATTTTCATTTTTCGGTCGCAAGATCACCTTAATCCGACCCTTAGATACTGCCCGCGAGAGGTTCAAACACATTAAGGCTGTTATTGAATCGTTACCAAAATGTGATATCATTTGATCTTATTGTTTTGGAGAAATAACACGCTTAAGGTTCTCAAAGTAGATAAACTCGCATTAGCGAGTATTGTCGCGTATTTAGTTGAACTAAAATGCTGATATTCGTATTGAATATCAACAACAAGCTTAACAAAATGCTCAGAAAATAGTTTTGAGAATATAATATGTCGTATTCCAAAAAATGTTAACATTTTTTCATGTAATTTTTAATTTTTGTGCAGTCATTATACATATATTAATAAATTAAATTATTGTCCACTTAAGGCAGTATGAGCGCAATATAACATATTTCAAAAAATCCTATAACTATAATCCTGCGGAAATGATAAGGCTACGTTTTAATCAGTAGTTTACCTTTAATTCAGTGCAGTTCTTAATTCTTTGTTGTTAGAGATCCAAAACCCGATAACATAAACTTAGTTCCTAAGTTTTCTTTTTATAAAAAATAATTGTTTTAAAATTTAAAAATGAGGTTTTTCTGAAAGTAACTAAGACAAATCTTACCTTTTTGTAGGTATATTATCTAGAATTGTTACAACTTACAATTTCAATAATGTTTATTGTGTATAAGTTGGCTTTATATGTATTTACTTCGTGAAATTGTACTTTACTACTATACTGCCGCGACTGAGGCGCTTCGCTCAAATTTGTTGGATTAACTCATAAGACGAAAAATAAACATATCAAGTCACCGTCAAACACAGAGTTTTGGGGTTCAAAACAATACAGTTGGTACAATTGTAAATCAGGATCAAAATACCTACCTTTTATTTGTTTATCGGCTAAGGTTAAATAAAGAACAAAATTATACCTCTTCCTTTATACGATAAAACCTTTGTAAACATGTTTAGTTAAAATTACATCTGTGCCTTTATTTTACAAGGACCTTGTTATTCCATTCCAGGAACTCGTTTCTTACCACTAATTACGAATTTATTGCCTGTATTCATGAGCTCATTAACAAAGCGCAGTAATCCTAACCGATACGCTGTTCTTTCTCGCTTCAGCTTAATCACAAGAGCTGAGCAAAGAAGGGAGAAAATACGCCGCATATAATGACAGCAGTTATTAATGTGTTGGTGGCAGAATTAATTATTGGGAAGAGCGGGCTAGATGATGCAATGAATGGATTTCTAAGTTTATCGTGGATACTCTTTTCATTTGTGACCGAAGCTGCAATTACTTTGAATCAAATTAAACTCAAAGCGATGACAAGAAAACTTATGAATTGAAAAAAAAAACTGGTTTAAGAAAACTATTTATTCGATATTTTTAAACGTTTATGATTTAAAACGAAAAATATGTATTTTGTCCTTGTTATCGACTTAAACTAGCACTAGGTTTAGTAGTAGGCAATCTTCTGTTCAATATTCCTAATCGTGTTTGTAAATTATTTGCTCAAAACTTAAAATACTCGACTGTAAAACTCATAAAAATGAAATGGAGTTTTGTTTGATCTTATTTCTAAATGGTTACAGTTTCTTTTTTTGAGAGGACTATTAATAATATTAACGGTTCTTTTGTTATTCCACAAAGTCATAAGAAAGAATTTTGTATGAAGCAAACAGGCGGAAAATTTATTACAAGACAATGTAAGGAATAATATTTTGTCTATGTTCAATATTTTCTCAGAAATTTGATTTTACAACTTCACGTTCTAAAAACTTCTTTATAGTGTGCATGTTTTAGGTTGATTATGTCGTAAGAGGTGAGATATGAGCTCAAAGTTATTAGTACCTACGCCAGAAAACTCGTGTGTAACCTCTAAAGTTTGTAGGTTCGTAAAAGAGGCCCTTATGTCTTGGGACGGTGGCCGTAAAAGGCTCAAACTTCCAACATAAAAAAACCTCAAGTGAAACACTCGAAGTGATAGGACAAGTATTAATTCTATTAAATTTAGCTTCCTTTGAAGCAGACAAAGTTTATACAGTTTACTTTTTCTTTAGCAAATTTTACGATTACTTTGTTGTCAAACATTTATTTGAATAAAAAAATTTGAAAGCCTTATTTTAAATTATTGATGCAAATATTATTGTCTATGAAGTTGGATTATATATTGGCAGGTTATTTGTTAAGTGTTAACTAATTATAAATTTGAGTTGTAATATTATTTGATATTGTTAACCAATCAAATATACATATAATTATTTTTTATTCGTGCATTGGCTTATCTATAAGTTTAGGAATTTTTGTATAAAATTTATAATTGAAATATAAATAAATTATGTTAAATTAAATTATTTGAATTAAAAATAATTTTATTATCTGAATATAAATTAGTATTTAACATTATATTACATGGATTTGAGTTCAAAAGAACAAATAACGTTTTTTTATTGTTTTTGAAGCGTACTTTGCAGATATTTCCCAAAATATTGACATAGGTCAGAGGGGACGTGCTTGTCCCTTTAAGTTGAGTCGCAAGGGTATTGTGAAAAAGGTCACTTCTAAACAAAGGTTTTGTTCGAAAATCATCCTTAAATTTTAATTTAATTCCAGAATGTTGTTAAACAAAAACAAGGCAGTTGGTTAAGTTAAGTTCTTAACAAAGTAATCTGAAGCCAGACAGAACCGGGTCATTAGGTCTTGTTCCGTTACTAAACACGGGGCAATCTCAATTCTTAAGCCTTAACGATTGCGGTGTAATGGTCTCGCAGGATCTGGAAGGTTCTAGGCACGGCCACTTAGAGTCAGGCTAGCAGCAAATGGCGCGCGTCATTGCGCCAGCTCCCGCCCCGATATTAACTGATTATTCAGCAGCATCTGTTGCTTACATCCCGGCATTCAGATAAAAGAGCTACACTTTACTACAGGCGAGAACTTTCCAATATTTAGATGAGATTTTTTTGAAATATTCGTGTGAATCCATTTGAAACTGATGAGTCGTAAAGTTTCTTAAAAGTGTTTTTTTCTCTGTTATTTCACTTTAATAGACTAATTCCTCATGGACGCACTTGCAGTAGTTTCAGACAACAGATCATACAAATGTTTATATAATAGACTATCATGCCGTTGCATATAATCGACCGTATCTATCAACTATTTAGCTGCCGGTGTCTCAGATAGCCAATCCAATAGATCCATATATATATCCATACCCTTTCAGCTGATAAATTGCAGTGTTTGAATAATATTTCGCGTCCCTGTTATATCTTGTAAACGTAAGGTATTTTTACACCGATAGCCTTGCACTACATATGCTATATAAACTTAATTTTACATATGTACACTCAACATCCCGTTTTGAATAGTGTCATATCAGTGAATGGCTTTTCCGTGTGTGGCTTTCATGTTTTTGTAAAATTGTAATTATTTTTATTCACGGGCAGAATATCAATTCAAAAAGGATAAAACAACATCAAGCGCTATTTTCATTTCACGTTGGGCAATGAACGGAAATGAAATTTTTGGGAACTTCTAGTTGGATTAAACTCGTAGATCGCGTCTATATAGCTATATCACTGAACAAACAAAAAATATTGCAGTAGTAGCAACGTTGTTTAAATTCTGATTTGTCATAAAACTTCGTCGGTTAAAGATTAAATTCTGTATAAAAAGTATATTTTTATCATTTCGACTTAATTGTGTCGAGAAACGGGAATGGAGGCAGTACAACAGCCAGATTGGGTCGCGTCGTCGGAGCGACATCTGTTAGAGACGCTTGAGATTTTAATACGAAAGAATGCAGCCGCGGACATCGCCTACGGGCTACGTGCACTCTCTGAGTACGAATATAGCTTCAAGCGCTACGAGTCGTGCTACGAGCTGCTACGCACGTTGCTACGACTAAGTGCTACACCGCAATCTAGCGGGGAAGCGTAATTATTATTCTTTTCAGGCACACAATCTGTACGAATATTTTTTGTCTCATAAAAATAATTTAAAAATAGATTATGCTTAAATAACTCTTTAATATATCACATACTATCTATACATACGCTGAGTGTATTTATCGCGCATTGCCTATTAAATAGCATGTATACTTGCCTAACGAATAGCTGTGTGAATTTTGTGGAAACAGCTTTTAGCAGTAATTGTGTTTAGTTAGAGGTAAATGGCGTAGTTTTGGCCGGTCGTAATACAAGACGAGAATCGCATGATTTAATAGCTGCATAAACTTCCCTATTAAACTCTCTTTAAAACGTAGGTACTATTATCTAAAAATGTTTTTTTATAAAAGACAATGTTTAAAGAAAAATCCTTCTTTAATATCAAAATATTCTCCGTAATATTAAAGCCCTTGTTCTTACTTTCAATATTTTAATAATTTCTTCAGAAACTATTCTCACTGCAAATTCCACGGTTATGTAAATGTATTCACATAAAACTTATCGAATCGAAGTCGGAGATTAACGATTTACATAAAACGAAGCAAAGCTTTTTCGATCATTTCAAATTTGTGGAAGATAGAACCTAAAATATATCTCAAGTATTCAATATAACAGCTGAAAACTTAAAAATCCCAGCAGGATGTTAAGAGTGTTCTTAAGCTTTTGTAACAACGACGTCTTTGTGAGTTTCCTAGGAACGGAAGAAATTCATGAGTTTCAGTGAAAGAGATTTTACGTGCTCTCATCAATTACCAGAATAGTGACCGCACTCAACCACTCCCTACAAATACCAAAACAAAACTACAAAATCTCACGTAGATCCACTTTTCTAAAAGTTGTTTTTATCACATATAGTAATATTTGTTTTTTCATTCATTTCATTAGAAACGATACAAACCAAGCGTGCTATGAGGTAATCAAAAAAATGCCTACGGCAAGAAACAAACTCTACAAAATTCAATACCGTTTGTAATAGAATTTTGTTTGGAGCAATAATTTTACAGCTCAGGAAAAATAATCTTTTTTATTATTCTTTCAATTACACGGTTGCTAGGAGCAAATACCCTGAAGGCGAAATAATATAGGCGTTGACACCCTCGGGAGCCCGATCCACTTACCTGAGAATTTCTTCATCATACCAGATTGGCGACCGCTCAAGAGACTCGGCAATTTGAAGCATTATACCTGCCTTAAGTTAATTATATTATGCGAGTCTGAGAGAATTTGCTACCGTGACGTCATTATGAAAAGGCACGAAAAGGTCGGTTACTCCGGAGATTAATAAGGTCGAGAACTGAGCAGCTCATAGAGGTTGTAGGAAAATCTTTGATAAAATGTATCGGGTGAGTATGCTCATCGATCAAACACGCGTCGGCACTTAGGTAAGCATCGAGCTATGCGAGGCAGAGTTGCACGGGAAAGTTTCCGACGAGGCGGTGGCATGCATGTGCCAAACTGGCTCGCAAGCAGCGCGATGACGTCCCGTATTGCCAGCAATATTCACACAACATAACTTAGAACTTCTCCCTTCTATTGGTATTTCACCGTCGTGCCAGATTCACGCTAATTAGCTACTCCCTCCCGCTGCGTACTGGATTTTTATCATTTTTATCGCCACTTCGCTTTCGATGGCAATGAAACTGGCAGTAAAGTTAATTAAAATTATGACCGGACGATAACACGCTGAATAAATTTAGTTAGAGGACCGGTCATAGAATAAAACAGGTTAGACTAAATTGTAAATGATCATAATTCCAGTATTTAGGCTTAGGTGCTTTTTTAACAAATTAAAGTTTGTTGGTAATGTAATTGGATACCTTACTAGTGGCATTCTAGTTTCCAACTAAAAATACAACACTTTTTAGATAACTTCTTAGAAATCTTGTTTAAAAGAAAATAACAGCAAAGCAAACAATATTATATGGATGTTAAAGAAAATAACAAAGCGCCTGCAATACAAAGGATCAGAAAATACTCTTATATTTAAAGTACCGTAAGAAAAACTTTTCACCTCTAAGCTTTCTGATTTGTTTTGTCACCTCTATGTTCGTTCACTGTGGGTATACAACCCTATTGCAATTTGTTTTGAACTGGTAACTTATGTCGCTGCCATAGGCCTTCTTATAGCAGCAGTCATCGTCAGATTTACAAACGAAAAAATTAGTTTTTCGGATCATAAAAATTGGCCATTAATTCGAGAATTCTTACCTACACTTGTTGTAAGGGCAGGGAAAAAACATTCTATGATTGTTTGATCATACATCACAGGTAATAATCATCAATAGATGTTAGGTTTTGTTTACTTCATAATAATTTAATACTTGAGATATTTTTTTTATGAGATTTTATTTTATTTTATCTTAAAAGTGACCGGAACAGTAGAGGCTTTTTTGTAATTTACAGAGCTAAGGAGCTCCTAAATGTAAATTGGGACGGAAATTAAGAGTAGAAGCAATGAAGTACATAAAAGTAGAAGCAAGTAAAGGTTATATAGTTATTTAATTATATATAGTTATATATAGCTATAGTCTTTGTGGAGAAACGAGATTAACGCGAGCAAAGTCGGGGATACAAGCTAGTGTTTGTAATATAACACAGACCTATTGGTTTGTTTATGTTTAACTGCCCGGTTCCAGTGGCCAATCGTTCCCAGCATAGCAAATAAAACGCCAACATTGTCAACAACACTCACTCGAGCTCGCGGCTCGACGGATTTGAACGCAAATAACCATAAAGATAAATAAACAACAACTTTAGTCTCATACGTGAGCAAATTTTCATCAAAGCTAAATTTTATTTTCTAATGTAGTGCCTCGTAAGCCTAAGAAATAGAATATATGAGAGTAAAACTACAATATATAATTTTATATCTACGAGGGTACTGTATCAAAACAGACATTATTCTTACGTATCTATACAGTCAAAATCAACCTGTCTGTCTGTCTGCATCACCATAGAATCACGATAATAAGCGTGTAAAAATATTTACTGATTACTTTCAATATTATTATAATCGCTAAATTAAAGTGAACTAATCAACGATAAATAATATAACTGGTGTCAATAAAGAAAAACAATCTACTCGTAAGCAAACCCGTAATGATAATGTTTTTCTTGAAAAATGTTAAACGGTTTTGTATTGCTATTGTAGGGCTTCGTACAAAAGCTTTCTTAGTAAAATTATCTTTTTAGTCGATTTGAAAACGGGAGTTTGTTGTTACTTAACTCCATCGTTTGTGGACTGGTTTTAAAAACTATTTTTTTATTGGAAAGGAGATAAGATACTTCTTCTTCGGTTTCAATTTCAGCTACGGTTTCGGATTCGGCTTTACATTTGTCTTCGGCTTCGATTTTGATTGCTGTACTTATTTTATAACGTTAGCGAAACCGCGTGTAATAACTAGAGTTAAGTAGACTGTTTATTTTATCTTGCGATGAGCGAAATTGGTACACTTACTCGTATGTACATATATCTTTGATGACAATATATTCATAAAACATTACGGAGCTGTTCTGATGATGAAGTCAGTCGTCAGGCATAACTTCTAAACTAGATACTAACTACTTACTAGTTTATCTAGACTTCTTTGTTTAGTTTAGGCTAGACAATTAGTTTATCATGTCTAGTTTATTTTGTATGTTTTATCTTGGTGAGTTCTTTGACGCTACTTGATATCCAGGCCAGGTTTTAAACTGAAAATACGCGTAATTTGATATTTAATTTAAGT
Source organism: Mellilla xanthometata (assembly GCA_035578125.1). NCBI lineage: Eukaryota > Metazoa > Arthropoda > Insecta > Lepidoptera > Geometridae > Mellilla > Mellilla xanthometata. The sequence continues at coordinate 7,267,181 of JAPUBQ010000024.1, forward strand.
TTATTGATCTTTTTTTATAAATCATACTTTATTTTTTATCTCTACTAACATATAATTTGTATGTATTTGATTAAAAGAATGTGTATAGGATTTCGTGGAGATAATAACACAACATCACAAAGAGTAAACAAAGACACCGAAAGTAATACGTGTTAGCTGCTTGGATGTAATTAGAAAAGGAATCTATGTACTCAAACACTGCAGTACTCAAACCCTGTTTACGTTTCCCCGGATTCGAGGTAATATTATTTCTGCTAGAGGATTTTATTACTTTGTCCTAACCGATCCCGAACTACTGCAGTGACCTCAGTTCAGTTGAAAATGGGGCAAAAACTCTAGCGCTACAACTTGAAGTTTACATGTCCCACTCAAGTGCTTTGGAGGACTTGTTTGACACAGTCATTTTAATTGGTGCACCCGCATTTAGTTCAATCGTACAAACATTGCTACTTTAATAAAATATTTTTGAATGTTTATATAGATGATACTCGTTCGTTGTCGTTCATTCGCGCAGACATTCCGCGTCATAAGAAGTACGCACCCAAATATGCGAAGGGTATTTTGTTATACAGGTCGGGGTTAGTGAAGCGGTGAAGTGAATATGTTTTTACGATGTAGTTTCTCACGTGAACTCTTCTCAACTGTGATTCTCTTTACATATCTCGCTGAATTCAAAGTAGTAGGATAGCGTTTCGTGACGTTCTGAAAAGTTGTGTGATTTAGGATTTTAGCTCCAGTGTGGTGTACTCACATTCGTCGTGGTCCTTGGCGGTGACAGTGAGCACTGTGTGCTGTATGTCTTCATTCTCGTCGACTTCCGCCTCGTATAGCTCCTTGTCGAAGTACGGCGGGTTGTCATTCTTGTCAGCAATGCCAATACGGATGAATTTTGTCACTGAAAACGCAAAAAAAGAATTGCTTAAATTCGGTTATGACATCCGGGAAATGGAAATTAATGGAGACATCAAAAATATTCCACTGTGGCGTGATACCGACGTGATTTTTACAAAAGAAACGTATTTCGTTTTAGCCGGCGGCTTTGAACACCAATCAGATATTTTTTGAATTAATATTCTCCAAAAATATACCTCTCTTAATTTCACGGAGTATTATGTTACTCAAAAATATAATTGAATTAAAAGCAGCATAGATTTATTTAACTGTAAAACTGGATTGTGCTGCTAAAGATGGCGAACCACTGGTTCGAAGAAATTAAATTAATTTCTATCTCAAAAACTTTTCAACAAGGGTCAAATTGAAAGATTTTGTAACTAAACTTTGGAAAATATCGTAATCTTTATCTTCAAACTTCGTTTACGAATAAACATGGCTGTGAGATTAATTAAGTAAAGGGTAAAGCGAACTCTAGCAGTACTCGTAAGGCAACCTTGAATAACTAAGAGAAGCCTCAAACGAATAAAGGACACCTATTTTGTTTCAAACATTGTTTTAATCACGAGGTTGTTTGCTTTGTCAAACACCCAATCTTATCCTCAGGAAAATCATGTCAAACTGGGTATCACCCTTTTGTTGTGCGACAACACAAAAAGGCTTTTATTGTGAACCAGCATTATGTAACAATGAAGTGGGAAAAAAATCACAGTCATGCTCTCTGAAAACTCTTGAAAATATGCAAAAATAAAAGTGTGCCTCCGTCTCGTTACATTTCTTTTATCATATTTGAATAACTTCAGAAGAGAGTTGTTAAATAAAGAAAGTACACAAGAACATTTTATCTTTTATCAAAAACGCCTACAGCTAACTTATGGCCCCAGAAAGAATTTGGTACTATTTCAAAAATATTTGGTCGTTACTGCTTGCTAAAATGTTTTCTATAAAAACGTTATTTTCAAACTATTTTCTCCCAAAATTATTTTCTTTACAAAACGTTAAACTTATTCGACATTTCGACTGTGAACATTTGATTGAAATATATTGTTACTTTCACCGTTAAAGCAATTTACGTAGCAACTCACTATTAGTACGGTCAAATAACTTTGTATAGTGACGAGAAACGAAATGGAAAAATGCGCAAAAAGTAGTGGATGAACGGTATAACCGTTAGTATAACCTTAGTTATCAGGTAGAATGTTTTATCAGCAAAAATATACTTAAATACTTTACTGAAATCAATTTTTTAAGTTAGATATGTCAAGCACACAAAGACATAATATGTATATATTTGAAACCAGTCGCAATATTAATTATAAATTTGCTATTATACTACTTTAATAGGCAAAGTTTTGGAGTAAGATATGGTTTTAATTTAAAAATTTAATACAGCAAAATTTCATTATTAAACCACTGTCATCGTTTAGCAAACATTTCTGTAAAAGCCCAAACACGGTTTCATTATATATTTTTTTACCTTCAGTAACAATACAATAATTTGGTACCATCTGGTCTAGTGGTCTGATGCGATCATTGAGGTTAAGCAACAAGTGATCTGGACGCTACCGTGGGTTTGATGACACTTGTAATTGTAGGTCCCGGCTGTAAGTCACAGTACAGGCAGTCATTAAATCAAGTCAGAGGCCTTCGGGCGGCTTGAAAACTCTCGACTCCAGAATTTTGCCACTTGGCTCATACGAAGAAGAAGAAAAATGACTGTTCATCAACTTGTAATTAATGAATGCCAAATGTAATTAAAATTTCAAAATAAGATATTATAAAACAACTTTGTTGTCCCAAGTTAGTTCTACAAGTAAACAATCTAAAGCAGCACTCCGATGAATTCCCGAATTTCACCGAAGAGCTCGAATTGAAACAAGGATACTGCGAGTTCAGTACACGTACATATTTTATTTATAAGTTATCATGAAAAATAATTCGCTTAGACATACCTTTTCAGAAAAACAAGCTTTTCTAAGGGCGTCCTAATTGGACGATATCAAATGAGCTTTAATCCGAGTGCTCAGCAGGGGTCTTATCGAAAAAAGTATTCAAGCTGAAATTGCTTTCGTTTGAGGTACACACTAACAATGATAAATTAGGGCCCCGCTGCTGGCCAGTGTCCGGATTTATTAGCAAACACATGGACGCTTTTAGGCTCAGGTCCGGAATACTTTTTCTCTCGCCAAGAAAGCGGATGGCGACATTTACGGAATACGGTCTATTATAGTCCAACTTGAAGTATTTACTCAGGAAGGCCCTTTACGACTCACTTGGCTGTAATTAATCGACTCCACTAAATTTCAGAGTGAAGTTTCTGGAATCACAAATATCGGCCGGTTCAATTTGTATTCTTGTTGACAAACGGACCGTTACCTAAAACGAAAAATAGGGCTACTAAACTCCACTTAATTATACGGCACCAAATTTGGGCTTTACTAAAATAAATCAAGAGTAAATTATTTACAGGGTTAAAGGAGGTCGGCATGAAAGATTATTAGCACCGATTGGGACAATGGAAATATCTGCGAACGGAGGCAGGATATGTGCTTGTCATTGTGCAGTGAGAAGGGAGGTGCCGGATATCTGGTATCGTTAAGGTTCGGAGATTGGCGGATTTACCCTGACGAAGAGAACACGATGACGTAGCTATCTGGGCCTACACGTTCTCGCATATTAACTTATGTAAGAGAACAAGTCACCAGTTTTCAACACAAGTCACAAATCACCGAAACTATTTTTTCTCTTTAACTTTGAACGAAAGCCAGAACAAAATTAGAGCACTATAAAAACCAATCACAACCGTTAAGAGTCATATACCGACGCCAATGCTGAGGGCGACGTTTTGACAAACACTTTAGTGGGACTATCTAAACTTTACCGACTGCTTTTGTGTGAATAGTAGACTCTTGCAATAGATATACATATGTATTTATACATTTAAGAGACCTCTTTAATTTTTTTCTAATAAAGGGAGTGTTAAAGAAATTACAATGTCTTACATAATGAATAAAAAACCACTCAGTAATTAAACAGTAAAAGGCAAAGAAATTTAGAATGATAAATTAATTAAATTTACGAGTCAAACGTAAACAATAAAAAATGCAAGAAAAATCAGCTGTGTTCGGTGTGCTACAAACCGAATAAACAAAACGTAATTTTCTTTAGCGTTCGTTCGGTTAACTTTGATGAGTGGTAACAAAGGGCAGTTAATGGCCACCCTATATTCCGACTAGTAGTAGTCTACGCGCCTAATTAATCAATCAACCAAGGCCCCTATTAGTATTCCTCTTGCACGGCAATCAAACACGACCGCATTCTAACGAGCTTCCCAACAAACTGTATCTGAGACTCAAGTGTTGGTCACATCGTCCTATAATTTGAACGTGCTCTCAGGCTCACTTGAAACATTGGATTCAATTTTAACAAAGAATTCACAATTATATTCGTTTCACAGAAACTATATTTTTCAGTCAAGCCGATTTGAAAATTCTTCACAGAACGTGATATTTCTAGAGCGTCTAAATATTTTATACGAAGAAGAATTAGATATAACTTGCGTCAATGAAGGACAACATTGAAATGTCCAAATCCTCTCGTTTATTTATTTAATGAGTAGGGTCAAAATAAAATAAATTCAAATGTTTATTGTACTGGCAATCGTTACATCCTTTACCAATCAGAACATTTTAGTGACACAGGTGACCGTTTACGCATAATTTTATAGCGTAGACAACTTCACCTGGCCTTATACTTATTTCTAAATAGCCGCTTTAAGTCGGTCTATTTTAATGGTAATAAATTCATTAATATTGTTCAATTTTGCTGGTTCATTAAAGCAAGCCAATCTAGTCTCGTTTGCTCACTGAAAGAAAACTAGCCTTAAACATAAGCTGGTCTAACCATACACACAGGATTACAGAAAAATATTTTTACCTTTTAAATAGATATTTGCCAACCCGTATCTTTAGAAAAAAGTAAATAGAACGTGGGACTTTTCTTTTTACCTAACCTGAACGTACACATTTTGTGGTCCACTTGTATAACGCAAAAAATAAAGTAATCTTTTTATGTCTGGAACGTTTCCGTAAGCAGCCGTTCAAACTTTTTGTCATGGCCAAATTAACTCCAATTGCTTCCTGTTAACCAGAGAAAAATTACAGTCAAGCATTTAGTACTTACGCCGACAGCAAAACTCGTAATTCTGTATTACTCATAAAAAGTTAAGGACCATTCGTTTAATTACGAAGCAGAAACGAGGCGAGAACTTATTATCAGGACACATTCATAATACAAGCTGCGTGCTTGATAATGAAATTCTTTATCAAGAGGTGCAGAGTGTCGGCGCGTGCCTCCAAGCCGTGAGAGGAAGGTCGAGGGCCAGATACCAGAAATAATGCAGATATGGCGTTATTTTAGGCGAACATTCGTCAACTGCTACTCGAGCAGGACTCAAGATTGGCTGGACCGGTAATGTATGCTAATCTGAAGGGCCAAGCTTAACGTTTGCTATCCGAGGACTTACAAGTATATTTTATGTTCCGAAATATTTCACGGCTTTTGCTTAATAAGTAAGCCTATCACGTCAGAACAATTTATATAAGCAAAATAGAACTTGCACTGACGTGCCTCGAAACTGTTTCAGATAAAAGTCAATAATAAATATAAACTTACAGTAAGTTTCTTAAAGTTTGTTCACAAATCTAAATATAAAAAGTACAGTTGACAATTGAAGTTCATTGTTAAAGTTTGAAAGACGGTCGGCGGACTCGACCTCTAAGTTTCAAAGCTGGAAAGATGGCAAAAGCTCGCGTATTGGCTTTCATAGTCGCCCATCGGCAGCAGTCCGATAAATCGCACTTCTCACGACTTCACGCCTTGCGCTGAAATCCGTAAAAATCCAACGTCCACTGCGATCGTCTTATCTGATCTCCGAAGTACTTCACAAGATAAATGGGGATTGTTCCCTTTCCGTGTACGAGATTGAAATACCAAATTTCCTTGGGATTTTTGAACATACTAAATTATATTTTTAGTAAGTACCTACTTACTTAGCTGGCTGACTTATTTTTCTTATCTATTTATTACTCTGGCCTGTTGACACGGGTTATTTTAATATAAACAAACAAACACATGCACATCAATCCCTACTAGAACTTTCTTTTCAAAAAGATAATCAATCTCTAAGTTAAAATGTATTATTAGAAATCTGTTTCATCAGACGACTCGAATCAGGAACCTCAGGCTTTGCAGTTTGGTTTACAAAGCACGTAGAACAATAAAACAAATTAATTCCAAACATCTCTACGCCAGAAGAAGTCTAGGTTAAATTAATTACAAATGCTTGAACATTTGATTTCCGATACGATTACTCCGTGAATGCTTTAACGGTGAGTGATTCTTTATACCATTCATTATCGAAATCGATTCCGTTTCAATTATTAGTTCGAGTACTACGTAAAAACGCAGTGGAAACGAAGCGTCGGAATATTTCGGCTTTCCGCCAGCCCCAACGTTTCGTTTTTGCGTTTAACGGCGTGTGTCGCAATAATGGTTTCGGAAACAATAAAACACGAACGGTACAGGTTTGCAATTTTGCACGTGACGGAAAACTATTGGTAATATTTTATATGTCGTAGATGTTCTACCGATTCGACGAGACGTTGTAAAAAGCCGGATACTCTTAGCTTTTTTTATGAGGCAGTAATTTGAGAGCAAACAATAGGAACAAATGTTAATCGGCGCTGTTGCCGCGTTTTTATACCCCAATAGTTAAATATTGGGCGAGGGTATTGAGCCACTCGTTTCCGCTACAAGCAATAGTACGCCGTTTTGCTATTTACAACTTCCGAAACGGGTCAACAAAGTTTTAATGGTCCAGACTAAAATTCGTTAATTGGATTGATAGACGAGGTGTGCCCGACAGTTTGTCACTGTCTTTAAACACGATTAGCAGTTGGAGAAGTTAATTAAAACAGTACAATAACAATTCATAAACTCCCAAGTGGTCGGGTGAAATGTGAGAACGAAAGCAATAATAAAAAAATACACGTGATGTTGTAGTACAAACATAAGTATTAGATGAATATCGGAAATTGTATCTTGATTTCCCCAAGGAGTGTGCTCGTATGTGATGTAGGATTGCGGTCATTTTCAGATGTACAGCGCGACACAACGGAAGGATAGTAAGCCGAGAACAATTAAAATATGTACACATATTAAAATTGCGAAAAAAGAAACGGTGCAGCTGATGAAAACCGTTTGCGCTCTGACGTAAGCTATGGCGGACTTTTACATACGTGCACCAATTGATACGATGCATCATACTTTGAATATTTTTAGAATTTGACTAGATTTAGTTTTTCTATAAAAAGCTTTTATCTCCGCACAGATAAACCTAACTGTAAAATTGCACCGTCATACACCTATTCAAATTCTATAGCTGTCAACATCTTCAACTCTTCAAATATACGCAAGATTTACACGAAAACTCATAAGAAAAGAGTACAAAGAAGAGATTCGACATTTCTTTGTTGAAGAAAAAACAATTTCCTCCGATGTGCCGTACTGTCGGCACGCAATCGAATAATATTCAGATGAGAGAAGAATAAGAACAGAGCTTAGACAATAACCATACATAGAACATATGTACATCACTTGAAAAGGAAAACCTCAGTTCAGACTAAAAAAAATACTAGTTTTGTTAAAAAAAATCCGATTAACAAATCGGCATTCTAATAAATCAAAGAACAACAGCGAGCGTAATTTTTTTACACTATACATCTAGGCATTTGAATAGCAGGGAATGTAACGTTTATCTAAGGGTTGAGAATACACCGTTAGGTGCTTGTTGATAGATTATCAATTTGAGGAAAGTATGTATCCAAGCGAGCTAATTCACAAATTTTTCCTTTTCCGAAAGCTAAGCGTAAGTATCGAACACACGCCCTTCAATAATTGAGTTGTCAAAGCTTCAAAATATATTCTATAATCAAGCAGTTTTAATAAATATTCAATGGCATAAGTTGTAGTTTGAGAGTGTACCATAGTTCAAACTAGTTTCGGAGTAGATGGCAATAAAATCGCTGTTATAGTCGTATGCAGCCAAAATTCATACGGTTTACAAGTGAACCAGGAAATGTGAAGTGATAATGTTCAAGCCATTCTCTTGTCGAAAAAAAATAATGCGGCATGTTACAAGTTGGCAGGCAACGGACCCCTAACACGTCCCGTGGGCGAAATTTTAGGCAATGCGAATTGATGTCCCTAACCCAAGCAGTTATGGATGTCGGCCTCTTCAATTTATTGTTGACGGCAAAAAAGACCTCTTTGGACTTTTCAATAAAATAGAACTCCTTAGAATTCTACTATTCTCAAAGCAATATAAGTTCGATAAATTCTTCAAAACACTTTTTTTCGATATAGGACTTCTCGCAGTAAAATTACTATTGCTAAAATTAAATATAGCACCATTTGTGATGCTGTGATTAAATAGAACAGTGACATTTGACGACGCTCAGTTAAACGGCACGCAATCTATTCATGCTAATTAATTAGCGGGTAGAAGTTAACCGAAGCGGATATAATTCGTGCCGCTGGTTATCCTCACTTGGGCCAAGTTTCACACAACCATCCTAAGTTCAAGGAAACTGTTAAATCCAATTATGTATGTTAGAGAAATCACATGAGTCGAGTACTATGCTCCGAGGTTGTATTAGATTACCTGGAATCTCGTGGATGGACGTAAATAATTGAATTGTGGACCGAATAAACTAGAATCTCGGCGAGTCGGCCGGGTTGCCCCAGTAGACGTGTAGAAAGAGAGGCGCGTGCCTACGACGCCCTCTTGACACGCTTCCATAATGATGATTCACTAGATTGCAGTTATTAGCGCATTTATACGAATTAATTGCGTACCGCTCTGTTGAAGTAATTTAGTACGGTGATAATAGCTTTAGGCGTGAGCAATTTCTTTTTATAGTTATAACGCCATGAGGAAAATAATATTAGGACTCTATTAGAGGCGAAAGCATTTCATTTTATCATTCTGATATTTGGAGGTAACTGGCAAATGTTACATGGCAAGCGGTTTTTACCCCAAATATGAATCTCATATGACAACCTCAAAAATACGATGGGGTGTGATGAAATCTATGAGGCTATGACATATTCGTAGCTGCGAGTATCATTGCCCACGCTATGATATGTGTGGTATGACATAGGACGCAATTTCGAATATATTGCCAATATGGTACGCTTTTTTTACCACGTCAAATTAATTGCAGGATTGGTGTAACGAAATTCAAAATTATGTACTTCTATGACCATGTAATCTCGGCAAACGAATAGTTCTCTAATTTTATCAAATAAGTTTCTGTACGCTTACTGGAAATTTCGAGATAACCGCGATGCAGCTTTAAGTCATTATATTAGACAGGCAACAGCGTATTCGATAACCGTTACCAGAATTTTGACGGTTATCAATGTTGACCCTCTTTTGAAATTGGGAACTTTTTAATCAATCATAGGTATATGAAGTTCTTAATTTTTTTTGGCACTTGAGGCAAGTTATTGCAAATAATTGCATCCAAATTACGTTTGTTGTCTAACCCCCCCTTATATATTTATTTATTTATTTTGGTAGCTAATTAAAACCTATAATTATAATAATTCCAGGTATAATAATTAAAGCTGCATATTATTCTGTAAAAAATATAAACGTCTACCTGTTTTCCTATTGGTTATTGAAAAAAATAAATGAAAATACGAAAGTAACACGTTTATTGAATGGGGTGCCCGTTTTTCTTTAATTTTTAGTATGTGTTGTATTATCGGCATAGAAATACACGGCTTGTGAAAATTTCAGCTTTCTAGATAATACGGTTTCTGAGATACAGTCTGGTGACAGCCCGACAGACAGCGGAGGTCCCGAATAGGGTCCCGTTTTTACCTTTTAGATACGGAACCCCAAAAAAATCTAATAAAATATGTAGAAAAATGTTTTCACGATTTGAGTGGCTCTTACGTTTTTATGGCGCGCTAAAAATAGCGCACAGCGTGCAAATTAAATTGAACCGAATGCGATTGATCGGAAGAAGAGAGAAAAAGTGCTGATAGAGCGCGTGCCTTAAATGGCAATGTAAAGGTTAAACTGTTTGGTAGGCACGCATTTAACAAATAAAACGCTCGTTAGCGGAAAGTGAGGCGCGGTCGTTTTCAATGGGACGCATTAGTATAAGTAGGTACGCTTGGTTGTGGATTGGCTGATTGTGCTGGGATTGTGTCGATTATATTTGCAGTTACACACCGGCTGCCCCGGAGGGGCACTGCGTTGTGCACCAATTGAGTTATTGTCTCATTTGAAGCCGATTCAGTCGCGTCTCGGTTTAGGTTTCAGACGCAGGAGCAATCGATTCAAATCTTTTTTTTTTTATAGTAAATAAATCTGCCGTAGTACACTCTTAGGAAGTTACCAGCTGAATTGAATCTTTCCTTCACTCGATGTAGTTACACGGTCCATTTTATCTTGTTCTTTGCTCAGAATAGCCAATTGTGTGCATCGTGACTAGAATCGCTAAACGAAACGCTTGCAAAGAAACTTATGAAGAATCATCCGAGATGACTTTGAGTAATGCTCCAAGAGTGCAATAAATATCTGAATTATTCATTAAATTTCCAGCGAAAAAGTTGCTTGAAAATCTTTACGAGGACTATAATTTAATCCATTTAAATTCGTAGTTCTTAAATGCATTGGCTCAGTAATGAATTAGATATTCCAAATATGCGGCGGCATATCTTTTACTCCAAATCCTTATAAAATTAATCTTATCTCGTGAAGGGCGGGTAGACCCACACAAAGTTTTCAAAAGGTTTTAATTAAACATGCGACTTATTAGGCACAAACCGCGCGTATCTAATGCGGGATAAAGTAGGCAAGTATCAGAATATAAAATATGGAGTCGTTTAGCTTACGTTTACCGACCTGTAGATTGAGTTTATATGCATGATAAAAGTTAGGAAATATGAAGTTGTCGGCAACAAGTATGTGAAATACTTACCGGTAAGAACATGTCGAAATCTTTTCCAGCAACATGCCAAAATCAGGAAATCTAGAACTACATTTTTGTTATAGATTTATATTGTTCCTATACACGTGTGGATATTAAGTAACATTCTAAGTTCAGGCAGGAAATCAATCATATTTCTTAACACACTAACTTATAATGTTACTCATATTGCACTGTCATAATAATCTTAATGTCGCATTTAATGACGACCTCGTTGGCGTAAAGGTTACCATGCCGGTCTGCTAATCAGAAGGTTCCGGGTTCGATTCCCGGCCCGGTCAACATCTTTGTGCTTAACTAAATTTGTTGGCTGTGGGTCTGGGTGTTAAATATGTATTTATATATAATATGTATGTATGTATATGTAGTATATCAGTTGTGTTAGCAACCATAATACGAGCTAGAAATGGTTCAGTATGGGGTCAACCAGCCGTGTGTGAAAGTGTCCTAATATTTATTATTATTATTATTTCATACACACGTGCCTTTTAACATGTGATTCCAGTACTTGTACGATAATGTATTTTTTTAGATAAAGAATGAGTTCTAGTCTCAAAGACAGGAAACTTTTTATAATAAAACGGCATTCGACCTAGTACAATATATAACAATTAGTATAATAATTAATTTATCTTATATATAAAATTTCCGTGTCACAGTGTTTGTTACCGTACTCCTCCGAAACGGCTTGACCAATTTTTACCAAATTTTATATGTGTATTCAGTAGGTCTGAGAATCGGCTACTGTATATTTAGAAATAATTATTAAGGCAAAACAACGTTTGCCGGGTCAGCTAGTTTTCATATATTTCAGCAAATAATTTATTCAAATGATTCTCAAATATACATCACATAAAATAAGAATCTTTACATATAAAGTATAAGCTATGAAAAACAACGAACATGATTTCCGAGAACTGTTTGTACTATTAACGTAATGATACACCAACTCAAAAACTATTTTTTTGTTTAATAACGGCAGAACAGAATGATATATATAAGTTATGTATGTATTGAATGTACATAAAAAAACATGAAAATATAATTACGTAAATGTGTCTGTAGACACATTTACGTAATTATATTTTCAGCTATAAGGTAAACCCAAATTTATTATTTTAATTAGGCTCTATTTAGTACTTTGTTCTTAATCCAAAATATCTAGGTCCAAACTCTGGTTTGACATTTCCAAACAATACCAAGCTGAGATAAAAGCCTGAGGCAGTTTTATCCTTCAAAGCAAAAGCAATTCATTTTTCTTTGAATTACGTTCACATGAAAGGTTTCGCTAAAATTGTGTAATTACACACACAAACGAAAAAGCGACAAACAGTAAAGTTTGAAATGAAAAAGTTAATTAAAGCTCTGAAGACCCTTGTCACGGCAAAACCTCAGTTGCAAACACGAACCACATTTTACTTAGAAAAGTTGCGCCGTGCCCACATAACACTAGATACAGGTATAGTCTAGTCTTATGTTTAAGGTGCCCGAAGTGCGCAAACTCCGATTTACAAGCAAAATATTTTTTTATCAACATCATAAAAGGAAAATGCTATCAATACGCTTGCGTATTATTAGGGTTCTGTACCTATAAGGTAAAAACGGGACCCTATTACTAAGACTCCGCTGTCTATCTGACAGGCTATATCTTAGAACCCGTAATAGCTAGACACCTGAAACTTTCACAAAATAAATATTTTCCGTGCCGTTATAACAACAAATACTAAAAATAAAAAAATATATATTAAAGGTGCACAATACCTTAAACAATAAACGTGTTTTTTTCATATTTTTTAGCTATATATCAATAACGGGAACTGATAGACACTTAAAATTAATATTTAAGGGGGGCTCCCATACAAAAATGGTACGGAACCCTTCATGCGCGAGCCAACCTCGCACTTGGCCAATTATTAATCAACATCATAAAAGGAAAAGGTTATCAACACGTCTGCGTATTTTATAAACTTTTTATCTCATAACTGTCTCTTGTAAAACGATTCCTAAAATATCTTATTGGAAAAAGGCTCTTGCAAATGGTCTCATATACAATATGTATAATATCAAATCGTTTTCATATAATTCAGTATTTCTTAAATTGTAGTCGGTTTTCCAATATATTTTTTTGTTTAATAGATATATTGTTCAGGGACTATAAAATATTTGAACAAGATAATTATGTATCTAGTCACTAAAATATATAAAAGTTTAGTGTGTTTCTGTCTGTATGTAGCATTGTAGCTCCTTAACGGGTGAACAGATTTTTTATTTAGTTATTTTTGTGAAAAGGTTTGTTGAAAACAGATTTACAATGGCGACTGCCACATAATGGCAGATTACATATATTTCACAAACTATCTTAATTTGGGTATTAAATGAAATGATTTAATAAGTAGAACAAAAATTCTCTGAGAAAGAAATCAAATCCTGAATAGGTACGATACCTAACTTCGTTTTTTTTTAACAAAGTGTGTGTGTGTGTGTGTGTGTGTGCGTCTGTGACGTCGTAGCTTCCCAACGATGAAATTGATCCAGCGGGCCGCCGCCAAATATTTTCATAGCCTTCTCGATATGTATTTCAAATGTTTTCAACTTTTTTATTTCCAAGTTCTCAAAATATTTACATACATACGTATTTTATTTATTCGGTATTGTCTAAACCGGAAAGCTTAATGTTTATATATTTCCTTTGGGAAGTAAAAGCACAGATGGATTATATTTAAGAGCCGACAATGGGCTTAATGACTGAAGCCTTCAGAACAGCAGCCGTAAGAAGATTTTGCCTAAAACAATTATAGCGCCAAACGCCATAAATTAACCAACCAAAAAAATTGCTCCAGGCTTCCATCTTTTATGATAATTTATGAGAAGAAAACTTATTTTGTTCGGCTTTTTTATTCGACGAGAAAAGAAAGGAAAATAGATCCAATTTTAAGTTTCAAGAGATGGGTTTATAATATATTTAACTGGGTAACTTTTTATACCAAAAAATATATTATTAATAAAATTGTAAGGGTTTATAATTGAAATATTTTTCTTGGTAATTTTCAAAAGGTAAATTATATATTATTAAGACGATACAATAAAAGAAGCCGGATATAATATTGTTCAACCAATAAAATAGAGTTGTCAAATTGTGTCGATTCATAAGTTAGTAAGCAAACAATTCAAAATAGCATCAATATTATTTCGCAAATTTTAGTATTCAGAAGATACAACCATGATCGAATGTGGAACGGCAGTAAAATCAGTCGTAAAGTCCAACTACGATGCCGAAATAAGAGATAGTAAATAGGATTAACGGAAACCTCTTCCTGTAGTTTTATTTGATGTTAATAAAAGTTAAGTAAAGCACCCATATTTCTAGTTTTATTTCAATCTAAATCTTATTAGTAAGTACGGATACTGGTAGGTGTTAGAGATATTAGTTTTCAACTGTTTTTGTGTTAGAAACAAAACTGTTGTTATTATGAAAAAAACCAAAGACAAAACATATTATACTTTGTCTATGATAAAACCTTGCTTTGTTATGTCCATATCTCATAACGATCGGTGATAATTATTGACATGATATTTATTTCGAATGTCACAGTATTTAGGACTTGGGACCAATTTATATATTTTTACTTATCGGAGAATCTGATTATTTATATTGGAGAAGCATTATGTGATCAAAGTGTTCCTAGCTTAAAGTATTGATGATATCAAACGTGGTAGCTTCCAACATGTTAGGCAAGCTACTGGTAGTTGACTAAATTTTGCACGTTTTTTTGTTGTATCTAAAGCTATCCAAATCTTTTAGTTATTGTAGCAGTTAGTTGATATTTCTTATTAAACAATCCCACTAGCATTATAAAGGCGAAAGTTTGTGTCTAAGCGTGTATGTTTGTTACTTCTTCACGCTCAAACGGCCGAACTGAATTCGATAAAATTTCGCATAAAGATACTTTAAGTTCTGGATTAACACTTAGACCACTTATTTTCCCTAATTAACGCGGTTAACATCACGGGGCGCAGCAGTATATAAATTTACATTGAATTTTATTTGTTTAGCAGTTTAGCAAAAATATATATTTCATTATATAATAAGGAGTAAAATTAACCACGAGTTTCTTCCAGTAGCAATGATCTAAGTTTAAAGTATCATCTTACCAAGGTAGGTACTATTAGTTAAAACCCAAAATATTTTCAGCGGGTCCACCATATCCGAGGTTTGCAGCGGGCGCTCACCGCATGGCGCTCTCTCGGCACTGAGTCAGCGGTACTTATCACTTACACTCACAACTTTTGTTACACAAACAAGGTAATTATTCATTTTAATATGTCACACAGCACATGGCGATGAGTTACGTGGTACGTAGGGGCAAGGGAGGGAGTACTAGGCGCGCAACGGCGGGCGGCCGCGCGCTGGCTCAACTTGAACTGCCGCGCCGGCAAACCCGCCCCTTCGTTTGCCCCGCCAGCCATTCTGCCCAAACTGACATACTTCTTACAATGCAAAATATTCACTTATATACAGTTTTACTCACTTTTTTATGAATGCTGAATAGTGCTTTTTAATGCCAGAGAGTTAATCACACTATAACGTCTCGCTTAACAAACAATTTTGGTATGGTATAATGGAAATTCATGCATTTTTGATGTTTCTGCTGGACACAAAGACTTAAAATCGGATACGGTTGAAAACAAAACTATAGATAAAAATGCAACTATTTAAATTGTTTAAGGTGCGTTTTGGTTATTTGAAATATTTTATTAAAAAGTCCTGGGTTTATCCGAGGTTCTCACTAATTTATGTAACAAATAAAAGACGCGTTACATAGCATTAAATACAAAACTAAGGAAATGTGAGAGCGCTATACAAATATGAACACAAACTGTTATATAGAAACGGCTTGATAGTAATTATTTAAATAGAATAAATTAGCAACAGTAAATGAAACTGACGTTTTCAATAAACATTTAATTTACACAGTATACTACTGCATAGTGACTTCACTGTTCCTTCGAAAACCAATTAGGCGACTACGGATCTACGGAACAACCGACAGCTTTACGGGCAAAGCTTTCAATAATGTTTGTAGATTTTAATCAAAGAGCTCCGAACAAATAATCAATTAGCAACAAATTAATGTATCGGATTGTAGCAGCTATCTGCGTAATTAATTCGCACCTTTTAGGCGCGGCCCAGCGATTAAGTCCGTAAGCGATCGGCCCGTTAAATGTATAGTGTTGGAATCTGATAAGATTGTTATTAATCACGGAATGAATTCCGGCATCGGCGGACGCCATTACGCCGGAATCCCAAAGCATAGGTTAGCGGCGCTCGCACCTCGCGTCACCAGGACCACGCACTCCATATTAAACAGCTCTATAGGGGGCAGACTCCCTACTATATACCTTACGTAATATATTGACTAGGTATAGAGCGTAGCACTTAGCCTACTATGGACTGTATAGTCTATTTCACAAGTTCAAGACCCCTGCTTTGCTTTAAAATCAAGAATCGTTGTAGAACTAGTAGCAAATCCTACCACATTAGTTCAGTATTGTTCTACGATATTATTAGAACCGCGTTCCATTATAATCCGATGACGTCGCAATTAATCACCGAATGAGTTCCGCTAACTGCGGAGTTCCATTAAGGCGGGATCCCGCTTGCAGTAAACACGCCAGTCCTGTATGAGTCACTTGACGCTCGCGGCACCTCGCCGGCGCCCGCACACGCTCCACGCATTATGTCATTGAAATTGTTCTACCAAACATGATAAACAGACTTCCTAACTCACTCCGACGGTTAAACTCGCCCCGCGGATTTAAAAATAGGGCCCGTTTAAGATAGAACGTTGCTTGTCTGCATACTAAACGATTAATTAACAGGGTCAACAAATTTTCGCGAACGCAAAGACAACAAACGGAGAGCTCGACAACGTGAACCCGAGGAAAACATAGCGAGCACGAAATGAAATTGTTTTAATTAATTGTGGCTCGAATTTAATATTTTAATAGACGAATGCAGTGCTGAGTTAGCTGCCGACCACAGCCGCTAGTAATTAGAGGGGTTTTGGTTCCTCTCACTAATCAAATTCAACGGTTGTAATATTGAGTTGAATTTTTGTTTATAATAAATTAATGTATGAACATACCAAACCAATTGAAACGATTCCACAGCGTATCTACTTATCTATCGTACTAAGTACTCTTAGCATAGACAAATAGAATGCAACTAATGCAATAATTATAATAACTTGATTGAAGTAACAATGTAGGTAATCCGACTTAAACGAGTTTTCTCCAAGTAAAACACGCACAACGATAACAAATAAATCTAACCAGTTTCAAACTCCTCTACAGCAGTCTCCACCAACTTTCTCATTCTTATAATGCTCGTGACAAAGAAGAATAATTCAAAAATGATCAAAGCAGTCACGTCGCGAGTTCTTTAGACAACGAAAGATCTTGAGTGAGTGCTGATTGTTTCGTATTTTTATCATAAGCAGCACTCCAAATGAAACCATTGTCTGATTCTTACGTAACGAAGAAAGTATAAAAACACAATCAGGGACATTTGCTGTACATTTTTACACTTATTTACTTCGCAGCTATTTAATGTCAGCTTCTTCTTGTTCGTGTTTGGCAAAGTTAAACATAGTTATTTACTGAAAAATTTCCTTATATTTGAACGAATCTTTTCTTGGCACTGAGCAAATAAAAACATTTTTATATTGACTCAGGCTGGCACGTATTGTGCGGTAACGCGAGGAGCTAAGTGTCTTGTATTTCCTCACACATGTTCGATATAACAACTTCAACCGGAGACCGTTTCTAGTTCAAGAATACTGACGCGACCAGAACGAGAGTACTCCTACCATCAAATAAAGTTATCCCAAGTGAAACTGTTAATGAAAATCTACAAGCTTCTCGCTTCTTCCTCGGCAGTAATAACGAAGTTTTTCAAGCGTTGTGTCGTATTCCGATGAAAATCTTTTTAAAGCTGTGTATAAGAGGCAACAAAGCTCTCGTGTGTCGGGTGAATAAAAAAGTTAGGAGCTAATTTCGCCGTGCGTTCCCGGGCGGTAGCCGCGGAGTGTGAGATAACAAAGGGAAATCGGGTAAGATTGCTGGCGCGGGGTGGCGAGTGGTAAACTAGGGAAGCAGGTCGTTAATAGGAAAGCGACCGGCGACAGTCGCCTTATGTAATACCCTTATATTCGCGGTTTAGGTGCACTCCAGCTACCTACTCCACTGCGATCAATGTTTGTGCATTTACTAAGCCGTTAAGATAACTACATTTAATCATGAGCGCCGCCAGAGTAAGTAGAGAACCTTAAAAGCGTTGTTTTAAGCGATAAAATACATTTTCACCGAATTTAAATTTGCTCGTAATTTAGGATTAACATGTAATTAGTAAAATCGTTGGCAATTAGCGTAAATGGCTAATTACCGCGAATAAGATATTCGTTGTACTTATTAGTTACGTCGTCGCGTCGTTGAAGTGTGAATAATTAGATTACAACAAAGTATACCTGTATAATAAAAATGCAAATTTGAGCAATTCAAAAAGGTACGATTTATATATATCTAAAACAATAGCCACTTTTTACATGATTGCATCATTAACGTGATGACAACACATGGCTTATTTTCTATAGAGTGGGACATAATTTAAAATTAAAATTTTATAGTTAACGTACGTAACTGAAAAAGAACATAATTTTGTCTTTTTACTTTTATAACATTGTGCGTGATTTACACTGAACAAATAACGTATTATTAATTTAGTATTTAGATATAATAACATTTTAATGACAAAAAAAAATCAACCTAAGCACAAAAAATGCGAATACGTACTAAGACTTCATAAAGTGGCCACTTATGAATCTAAAATCTCATATAACGCCGCAGTCGCGCGAGTTATAGAAGTGCCATATGAGCCAAGATCGTTCGCGGCAGAGCGAACTAACTGGTATTTGTGTGCACCTCAAAGCAGTTTGGAAGCTACTAGAGAGGATCCAGAGTCAGGGTCACCAATAATCCGGGATTTAGCCGGACTATCATATTATTTAGTTTGGGACCGAGTAGAGATCAAACCGTAAATCTATTGAGTATGCCCTGAAATTTATAAGACCAATGCTATTTTGATAGTAAATTTACGGCATTATCTTATGTTAAAATATTTAAACGCCATATTAAGCCTACTGTTACAAGCTTTTTAAATAAGTAAATTCTGAAATTCAGTCAGTCAAAATATTAATAAAAAGCGAACCATAAGGGAGTAAAAGGAAGCATTAATAAAATAACAACCGAGAAAAGTTACTAAGAAAGCTTTTAAAATGTTCACCAAATAATTTTAATTTTTATCGAGCAAAATATTTCGTTCGATTCGATCCAACTGACCCTTACTTGAAAACCCTGATGGAGTCGAACTAAATATTGTTGGTCCCCTCTGCTAGCCATTCAGCGAGGCGTCTTTCAGATCTGAAGAATACCTATCATTGAAGCACATATTGGAGTAATCGGGATAAGTCCGGTTGGCATTTCCACATACTACGGAATGTTTTATATTATCGAATAATGGTTCCAATGTTTTTTTTTTGTTCTTAGTATTATAAAAAGATCATCATTATCATCATTATCTGCAACAACCACCAATAACAGGGGGTACTAAATCTCCAATACGCTATACAATACGGTCCTTAGCCAGTCTCCTTCAGTTCTTCCCAGCATATCTAACGATGTCGTTCGACCATCGGGCTAGAAGTCTGCCTCTAAGTCGTTATCCGTTTCTACCACTTGGTTATTCCCCTGGTCCATCTAGAAACTTCCCTACGTGCCAAATAATCTATATTCTATATAATAAAGAGAGAAATAACTTTTTATCATCTATTTCATGATTTCTAAGTAACCAAAAGCCAAATTAACGAAGACTTGACGAATTCACAACATATTTTTCTTTTACTTACTTAATTAAAATTGATAAAAGCCTCGCAAATCGTTACGAGCGAAGCAATATCAGATTAAGTTTCATGAAATGTCTCTCGAATCTTATTTTAATATTATATATATATAACGTAAACATAGGAATTATATTATATTGTTTCAAGCTACCCATTGTATCAGGCGGTATTTCACGGAATCCTGAAGTCATTGTGTATATAATAATAAAGTTATATTTTAGATTTTTTTCCATTGTCTATACCAATATATAAAGAAGAAAAGTTTTTTTTTGTGTATTTGATTGTTTGACGCAAATAGGCTCCGATAATACTGGACAGATTTCAAAAATTCTTTCACCTTTGGGAAGTTATATTATCCCTGAGTAACAAAGGCTATATTTTGTTTCTCTTTGCAACTTACATTATTTTATATCCCGTGCGAAGCCGAGACGATCTGCTAGTGTTTAATATTTAAAATTACTTGTATTATGAGACGTACTTCCAATTAATTACCTTTTCACGTCGTGTACAGGACTATCAAATAAAAAATAAATAGATTTCTTTTCAACAAAACATATTTTTATCCAAACGATTACACAACATTTACCAAACATAAGCTAAAAAAGATAGATACCTAAAACAATTTCACGAAGAGCGACCAAAATAAGATATTTTTCAAGTAAAATACTTACCAATATTGCCGTATAAGAAAAAGGAAAATTGACTTCAGTTATCAACTCGCTCAAGTAGTCAGAAAGGCCATCATTAGGCTTTATCATTAATTATTGCGGTCCATTACATTTTGCTACTTCTACGGATAATCACAGAGCTTATTGAGGTCTAGTTAGAATACCCTCGGTAGAAACCTTTTGTAATATGTTGCTTTACTTCGTTACACAAACCGCTTGTACGAGACCAGAGGTAGCAGAGTTTAGTCCATAATGTAGTTCTGTCGCAAAATTGGAGTATTCACCTAAAATCATTTTATTTTTACCGAAAAAGGAAATAATATTAATAATAATAATATATAACATAAAGGCGTCAAATTTCACATAAGAAATTTAGTGTTTTTTTTTACATTAAATAGTCTTGCACTTGATCATAATTCACCTGATGGCAAGCGACATTATGATCTAAGGTGGAGCGCGCTTACCCAGAGCTCTCAGCTTGTGATACGAGTAGAAAGACATTGAGAGAGCCCAAGAAGAACTAAAGCGGAATGCATAAAACCTTGTTGCGTATTTCTGAGTGTTAGACCAAAATGGGACAATGATAATATAAGAAACGGGATATATACTATACAAGAAAAATATCGTATACAGTAAAATTAAGCTGTAACTTATTGTTATATAAACCAAGCTATCTCAGTTTACAACGTTACGTAAAGTGAGCTGCCTTCTATAAAAAGACAGTGACGTAATATTGTACTTAAACAAGAAGGCCTGCGAAAATATTAGCGACGGAATTCTGACAATCCCATTTATTGTCACGGCAGACATATGAATTTTATTTGACAAGCTTTCCGAACCTATAAGTCCTCTCGGCGGTTTACGAGGGTCAAATAAGTAATATAAATTTTATTCCCTCCACGAATGTAGATACTTACAAAACTTTGCAAATAAATATAATCAAACTTCCGAAGAAAATTCATTATTTCCTATATTCAGCATAGAGTGTTCTAAAACTGATACTGTAATAATTTAAGACACAAGCGATAAAGACTCGAACTCCAGATAACTTGCATGAAATATACCTATATAATAATTTGTATATAACTAATCAAAAGAAACTTGCAAATGATATAATGAATAATAATGTATGTACATAGGAGTACATTTGAACAACATGTCTTCTAACGCATCGATTTCTGTTAGGTATCTATTTACACATGCTATCTACCAATGGCGTTAATAATGCAGAGCTATACTCGTAGGCAAAGCTAATATTGATATACTATTGTTACGTACCAGATAATTGAGTGAATGTGCCATGAATAATAATCACGTAATAAGCATCACCCAGCTTCCAAGAATTTCTCACAGAATCGACTTCACGGTATAAGCAAACAATACGGTAAAGACGGAATCCAATACCTACTTAATACAATTTTAGAAAAAACATCCCGTCAAAGTTACTCAAAAATCAAACTGGCGAAGACTGGAGATCGAATTTTAATTTTTCGAATATCTTATCTGTATTTCAAAGCTGTACTCGGTATAAAGTATTCATGAACTATGCTTCAAAGAATAATTTCTTAGCGCAAAACTTTATGGAGAACAGTCCAAAACTTGGCGGGATGAAAGATACGGCAATAAAATTAATTAAATAATCGAAATAAATCTCTTTCCTAGCATAAAGCTTAATTAAAATGCAGAATTTGTGATAATATTTAATGTCGTGATAAGTAAAAAAAAAACCTTACATATTTTTGCGCATTATAACATTTTATTTGATATAAAATGAAAGTTTTGCGGAATTATTCAGCTATGTAGTTATAGGTGCAGAAAATTTGGCAAAGACCCAGACTCAACACAGCAAATGAAGGTGCTATCGAATCCAGATATACTTGTAGCTTATAGAGCTTAGTGCGAACATGTAACCGAATAAAGCAGGCGGCATTGAGCGACTGCAGTATACGGAGGGGACAAGAGCTACGTACAAGGCATCAATCTGCCATCTCCAACCGACGCTGGACTTTAGACCGCCCCAAATCCCACAAAAGCACACTCCATTGTTCGATCTGACCTTACATAAGATCAACATTCACTAACTTTCATGTGTATGCCACTAAAATACAAATGCGTTCGCAGTAAGCGAAAAAAGTATTGGCAATAAAAATATGTTTATGTCTAACCTAATATAAATTACAAAATCGACCATTTACGACTCAATCTACCATAGTGCTAAATAAAACTATTATTTATGTAAGGAATAACTTCATCAGCATTCCTGTGGGGCTAATAACCGCCCCAACGGTATAATAACGCTGAGACTAAAATAATATAATCATGTACTTTAATTAGAGTTCATGTAGCTGTCCACGCGGTAACTTTGTTGTGCACTGTACACAAACCGGGTTGATATATTTGGGTATAAATTATTCCGCGATGTGTCTAATGCAAATTACAGTAATACATGAGTGTGCTACTTCAGAGCTGATTGCGCTATATTCGCCGACAAGATAGCGCTTGATGCGTGATTAATGATCGACGATGAAGTTTTAGGAAGGCGGAAAGAGGGAGTTAGTAAAAGATATCGCAGGCCCACATACCACATACAAATCACCTTAGATGCGAGAGAACCCTTTCGCTTATTCATGTTATTATAAGACGAGTTCTGAATATGATATACGAACAATATCCTTAAGAATGTGTTGGCGCGCCTGCTTATATTGTTTGCTTACTTTCTCCTTCCTATAAATAGATCTCTTTTTTACATTTCCAATTTCTTTTTCAAAACAGTGAACAAACACGTCTATATTGATTGAAAATATTTAAGGATGAAGATATATTAGTATTTAATAACATAGATCTACAGAGTACGTCGAATTCTCAATTTATTACGAGTATGTAACTAAAGTGTACAAAACGTCGGCTAATTATTTTCACAAACATCCAAAAAGGACAAGCAAAGCGAATATTGCAAATAGCTTATCGAAATAGATATTGTAAAGTCCTGAAACTACCAGTAAAAATCATTTAGTAACATCAGTTCAAGGATCGCGCGTTGCAGCTAAATACGACTCAATAGTACAAACAAGTCCACACTCGCTGCGGTTCCCTCTTTAGCCGAGGTGATTGCTACTAACGCCGACCATAAAATAGCCCGTTCACAACTGGGAATCTAGTTCAGGAAACCACAGCCACAATATTTAGTGCAGCACTACTAGCACGACGATAAATATGCCGCTAATTCCGCGCCAAGAAGGCGTTAACAAGAATTCAGCTATAACCGGTGCTTCTAAGGACATTTAGACTCAGTTTCTTGAACAGTAACTGTAGACCTCGCAAAAAAAAAAAATGTTAGAACATCGTTTGTGTAGCCGAAACTCTATCACTTCATACTCATATCTCGGTATTTTTTTTATGAATGTAGTTATTAATTGTTCTGCCAGCTCTCATTAAAATCGACCAGTTAATAGCGCTGCAATTATGTGGGAACTATCCCCCCAATCAGAATCGCAGATGGTTAAAAACGCGTGCCTATGCATAGTTTTGCGATTTGGGAGATTGGTTCAAAATTATGACCTCTACATGAGAACAACAACATACAGCATACATACATACAGACGAAAGAAAAATTGGCCAGTTGATGCAGAAACTTTAATCGCTCGGTCAAATAAAAAAAACAAGACATACTCGACCACTAGTGGCGAAGGAAAACGCATTCACTACGACAGTCGCAAGACAACGCAGTCACGCTACTTCTACTAGCTTGACGTTGCGAATCTGCGATTAAGGCGCCAAGTGTGCAGAGATAAAAATAAAAAAAATAATAATAGTCTGCAGTTGTGTTTATTCGCCAAGCTATCGCAGCCGCATATCAACTAGTGTATGTCTAGCCTAACCATACAACTATTGTCATAAAATCTATTACTAGCCATACAGTATTTGATCTTTTTGTAATTGATCTAAAACCTGAAGCCATTACTGCGTTAAATAACACACTTTACAGGCGTATTTATTGTACAAAACTAAGTCTAACAGTAATTAATACGCAACATTGTGCGGTTCATTACTAAACATCAGAGTGTAATAGGACCGAAGCACTTAATTTAACTTTGAAACGTGTTTAGCGTTTCCTCGACGAGTTTAATTATTTTACAAGTACACACGGGGAGAGAAATCTTTCCTCGCTTCAAATATTCATTGGTATTTTAGAACAATGTTTATTTACCGACCAAGTTATAGGAAACGCAGTAGCGATGCGCAGAAACTTTCTCAGAGTCGAGGCGGGCAGCAAAACAATTTCAAAATATATTGACGGAAACCGTAAAAGAAAACGAACGGAAGCTTTTACTGTCGCTTTATTTATTTCATAGTTTATTGACTACGTTGACGGCGCCACACGAACTTCGAATGGGGTTACAGTTATTTAATTCGAAAGTATCAAAGAAAAATCGAAGAGTAAATAGCAGTTTGTGCGAAGTTGGATACGGTGTGAGTGCACGGCTCATTTAACTTCAGCTATCCACATTTGCTTACGTCTCGAGCCTCGAGGAGGCCACGGAAAGCAATGACACTTGTTCGTTTTATCGACAACCTTCGATGACACGGTTACCTCGAATCCCCGATACTTGTGCTCCAGGAACACCTTCCCCGGGGAATAGATCGTATCAGGGATTTAAAAGCCATGCTAAATTATATTATCTGGCAAACTACTATCTGGAATAGTATTTTTATTTTATGTATTGTATTATAAAATTTGTAAAAACTAACCTAAGTGTAAAAAAACCTGTCTTGTTGTTTTGGCGGCCCCTGGTTCAGTCCGAGACCTATACTAATGACTTTTTCTTCAGGTTATGTGTGGATTTCACTCCCTTTACGGTGAAGGTAAACATCGTGAGGAAACCGACATGATCGAGGACAACAAAATCCGATGACGTGTATGATTCGCCCACCCGCACTTGGCCAGCGTGCTGGATTAAGGTCTATTTCTCTCCTAGTTAGAAAAGGCCCCGAATCCCAGCGGTGGATCCTATGTGTGACAGTGCAACGTATAGTGCTAAAGACTAAAAAATCATCCACAAGTACCTATAATAATATGTTAGCCTCAATTTTCACGGTTAACTAGCTCGTGCTATACCAGTGATATGAGAATGCATGCTCATATCGTATGTATCACACAAGCCAAAACCACACATTACTAAATCGGGAGCACCGTTACGTTGCGGATTTGTGCGCAACATTGCTCCTAAATAGCGTCAAAATAGAAGGAAATGAAAGTATATACGAAGATTTAAATGATTCCCTACATTCAAATGTTTTTTTTCTAATATACATTCCTAATTTAATATACTTTACTTTACTATTTCTAATATACTTCATAAATACGTATTATTACTGAAACGAGTTCAATTAATATTAATTAATTACATTGTAAAGGCAAACATGTAAATATGGTCTAATAATTTTTCTGAAGGTCGCTTGTACTCGTAAATAGTTCGCAATGCCTACCACCAAAGTACAAAGCAATTGTACTTTGTAAACTGTTATCGTAAGGCATATTATATATTTACACGAAACAAAACGGTCACACTTACTTAAAAAAACCGAATTCCCTGTGAGTGTGGCGAGTGTTATATTGGGGAAACACGGCGAAACGTCTCGACGCGGCTGTTAGAACACATTCGTAGTGTTAAGAATGCAGATTCCACAAAATCCGCGGTGGCGGAACACGCAGCGGGGCATGGCCATTTCCTGCGGTTCGATAAGGCGTCTGTCTTAGCGCGAGAGAAGTTTGTGGTACCACGAAAAGTGCGCGAGGCAATCGAGATTCATCGTCACCCTAATTTCAATCGGGATCGCGGTTGGACGTTGGCGCCATCATGGAAGCCCGTTTTAAATATTGTGCGATCCGATATGACGGAACCTACTCAAGACACAATCAGTGTAGTGTGTGCGGACCCGAGTATACTCTCTCCAATACCATCCAGTGATGAGGAAGAAACAATCTCCATCCAGCCGGCGTTATCTGCGCGGGAACGGAGGGCTGCGGCGCGCGCAGAGCGTCGCGGGGTGCGGGACGCGCGGGTCGCTGACGCTCCCGCGCAACATGCGCCGCGCCAGTCTGTGCGCGGATCTCGTCGGTGACAGTCCGTGTGCAGCTCGTCCCCGATGATGACGCTCTTAATGCGTTGAAACCCGTTGGACGTATATCCAACGTTTTTTAAGTAAGTGTGACCGTTTTGTTTCGTGTAAATACAAAGCAATTTCTTTAAAAACAAAATAAAATTTTATTGAATGTTCCCCGGACCTTTTTAGACTTAGCCCTGAATACAAATAAGGCAATAAATGTAGATCAGGACAACAGAAACAATTGTCCGAATCTATTATCAGCTATAACGTTGATGGTATAAATAGGTTACAACTAGACAACCATCATCACAGCTTTTACTTAAATAACAACACTAGGGTGGATTTATTTAAATTTAATGTTGTAAACCCAACAAAAGGTATGTTTTCGTTTTATTACTAGGGTCCTACAGATCCGTCAAAACCCTATTGAAAGTGGGACAATGAGTGTTGTCTCTACTTTTGTTGTTATTTCTTTCGGTCGAGGACAGGGCTCAGCCACTTGAATAAAAGATTCGTATATTATCTGGCGACTGGAGCACAATGCATTCGGTGTAATTCACTGGCCGCATTCCATTTTTATACAGAACCTCGGAGAATATTTAATTCCAAATCTCTTCTCGTGAATATCTGAGAGTAAGTATGAAAATGTGTATTTACCGACGGGTTCTGTTACCTATTTTGTATTGACTAGCAAAACGGATTCACAAGATTATGTAAATAATAAGACGTCTATAAAACTACTTTCATTTTTAATGGCATCCAATGCACGGCAACAATAAGAAAATGGCTTTCATATTAGACTTTTTTACATTGTCAACTGAACCAAAACAATTTTCCAGAAGAAAAATCCCCGACCGTTTCAAAGTTCAATCCATCAGTGCGTGCAATACGATAGAAAATATTTTCTGTTGTAGTCTTTTAAGTAGTCCAAGGGAACAGCAAATAAAAGAGCGGACACATCCGACATTGGTATACTAAGATGAGATCCCTTCCCGATTCCGGAATCGGGGAGTAGGCAAATTGTGATCGACTCTGAAACGAGGAAGGTCACGCGTCAGTGCCCTGACATTATTTGTGAGAGTGGATCGGAAAGCAATTTCACCTAAGTCGAGACTATTTGTCACAAATAAAGCGTGATCTATGGACGCGTCTCGCCGATACAAGCCGCGGGTTGCACCCGATCCTACGTGAACCGACTTTTAACTACACGCATTATAATGGGTTGTTAGAGTCGAGTCCCTCGATACCGTACCATATTGTATTCATGATCATCAAATCTACGATGTTTGCGTGCCGGTTAGGCCCTCAATTTCTTTTAGTAGTTACTAAAGTCCTTATTCATAAAACTAGTGATATATTATTATTTATTGAACGTTAAGGAAAGGATAAAATAAATAACGGAAGGAAACTAATTTGGAATAAACGTTTAAATAATTTTGTGCGATGTCTGTTGGAAATTTAAAGTATAGACTTTTAATGTCTTTGTCATGTAAAAAAAAAATTGTTGGAATGATTACTATTTCTATTTTATGTTAGGAGACCACTAAGAGTTTGCTTTTGTGGAAGTAAAATCTGAGTTTAACTTTATCGGATTGAATGTGAGACTGAGTAAGAGAAATTAACAAAATTTTACTATATCTTTTTAGACACTATTAAATACATCTCTTAGTTGTTGCATCTGTTAAAACATAATTTAAACGTTAATAGAGTTGTCTACGGGTGAGCTGTGGGCCATGTTTGTAATACAGAATCAACACGACAAAGCAACTGCGAGGATTGTGTCAGAATATCTAATGTGACATACATCGAGTATTCGCTTTATTATACCTCAAAGCGTCCTCAAACAAATTAGCACTCTAAATGAAATTAAATGAAATTCAACCACGCTCATAACCACGTTCTGGTGTAGTCTGTTTTTGAACCACTAAAAGGGCTTCCATTTTGGCTTAACGCATCATCCGACTCGTCTTCATCAATAATTTAATAAAATACTTTATGAGCACACTTATACTTTAAATTACTACAATTTGAAGTAAATCAGTTATTTACATGTTTTCAATGCAAAGCTACCAATAGACGCGTAGATGTCGAACAGAGACCAAGCGATGTCACGCCGGCTGAGTGGTCGGTAAACAATGCACGTCTGTCGCATGCTGTCGGATAGGACTACTCGCGGTGTGAGCTTTTCGGCTGAAGCAAAATTGGATTGCATCGTATCGGATCGGCCGCACCGAAACCTGGGAACTCCGATGAAAACTTACTCTACGCGACTAATGGCTTCGCCACCACACTACATATTGCATCGTACCTATACAGGATATCGACTCCACGACTTGCCACTTTCTGCAACAACTCGCGAACAGAGAAAAGTAACAAACATCCGTTCTTTATTTATACACGAGATAAACAAACGTGAAAGACGAGCTTCGAGCGCGATTGGAAAACAAAATATATAGAGGTATTATATATGGTAATAGGTCGCTACAAAGAAAAAACAAATGCTTACAGTCAATAACGACGTTCGTATGTCTTCAATTAAAAGTTAAAATTGTGAAAAACTAAGACGGATTGTTTGCCGCTGGCACGATAAGACAGTCCGGTTTGTTTGCTGGTCGTTACGGAGAATTCCGCTATTTTCTTCAACGTGAAATAAAGTTTTACGACAGAGTTCACATTACGTTTTCTACAACAGAAACTATGTTGTTTAATCGCTTGGATTATAAGATTAGCTACCGGATCTCCGACAGACAGTATAAACTTTAAATGGTAGGTAATGTCTAAGTTGTAAGATTATCTTCTGAATTTGGTAGCAACTAATTAAATTTGATGCTTTGATCTTAAATTAGAAATCATTTACAAAGCACAAAATATATTCGGTCTCTCGTAAGAGCATTTATGAGTAGAGACACAATCCAGAAGCCACATCATATGAAAGGTTTGTATTCAGAAGTATGGATATATTTCACCCAGCGCTACTGATCTAAATAAGGTGTATGTCAGACACCATGTTAGACAGACAAGCTCGCGTGTTGAAGCGCTCGTGTTTTATCAGCTGCAAGGAAACAGTCCTTGTTATCTTGTTCTATCACTCACAGCTGCGAAATTTCCACGACGCTGTATCAAGTAGTCCATTTAAGCCACAATATGTGATTGTTTCTCGCGTCGTATACCTAGAAGAACGTAATACGTTTCTACTTTCACGAGTATCACGCATTTATGGCGGTTTCTATGCAAAAGGTACCTCTACTATAACCGTGTCGTAGTCATATACTTACTTTTTTTAATAAACCGACTGAATCGGTTTATTAACTTAATGTTTATGTACACAGGATTTCCTGTACCAATGTATGAACAAATTTTATTGAACCGCTAGATGGAAGGGTCTACTACTGAGTTGACCCTCCAAATATTTGCTTTGTGTACGGTGCCGACAACATTTCGACCCCGAATCGTTTCAGGTAGCCAACGACAACTAAAGGTCTACCGTTCATCAAAATTATGAACATTGTTGTAATAATAGCTATCAAGCAAGACGTTACGGGTTGCTTTAAGCGCCTAATTTACATATCGCTGTAAACCTAAGATGGCAATTTCGATTTTAGCACCTATAAAACTTGATTTAAACCTTAAGTTCGGAACAGCGATTACGAGAGCTTTGCCAGTGACATAATAAAACGATGTAATGTAATGCGTACTGTAAAGTGCCGACACCATAACCACAGTAGCTCTTGTAAGCTTTGTACGTACTGCGTAAACCACACCAATTTGACAAGATCAAAGTTAAACAACTGAGAAATCTCGTTCATTAATTTTCTTTGTAAAATCAAGCCAGTAAGGTTAACTCGAGCGTTAAGTTAACTTTACTACTCTCATGTACTTTCATTTAATGTTATTACGCCAAGACTGCTACGAAACGGATTTTTCAAGAAATAATTTATGAAATCGGGTCATAATAATAAACTGAGCATCCTACATTTTTAAATGGACGCTTTATAATCTCATAGCACATTCCACGCTGTCAATTTAAGCAAAATCATAGCAAACATTAAGAAAGAAATGTTCTCTCCATACATAGGTACTATGTAGTTACTGGCTTATAAACAACTTTTAATGGCAGTAGTTACATCTAGGAAATTCTTTCCCATTCTGCGAATTCACAAAACATAAAAAATAATCGAGTTTTCCATACATTTTCCCTCGTGACAGCGAAACTTTTGCGTGGCACCTACATATGTACAGCTAACGTTATTCTCCATTTTGTGAATCGTGGATAAAAACTATATTTTAATAGGTAAACCTATCTCATAGTAATAGGTCATGTATAAAATTCTTATATTAATTTATATGAAATTTTGTAGAAATTTAGTTTTTAGCAACATTTTTCTTATTACACCCACCCTTAAATTTTTGGGAATCATAAATATTTTGGTACTATTTTCATTACATTTTGTCGATAATAATTATATTCACGTGAAAGACAGCATCACATGGATAGACACAAGAGAGGATAAAGTGAGTGTAAAGATGACGACTGACTCAGAAAAGTGAAAAAAGAAAATAATCTGCACCTTTTTATTATTATTTTTTATAGTAGGTAGGTAAGGCAGTAGTAGTAATTATGGAGATAGTAAGTCTTATTACATCTGTCCTGAAATCTAACAATCTATAAGATGATAGTATAAACATGCCATAGACGTAAAATGTGGTCTTCTATGTATTATGAAATATATATCAGATACGTGGTATTATTGATCATTCGTATCTACTATTTAATCATATTTAGGTTCGCACCATTTAGCTTACGAGTTGATAATACGATCAGCACTAGAATGGTATTAGTAGTGGCAAAATTATGCTCGCACATTGTTGTTATAGGTCGACGGGATAACGGGGAGTCAAATAGGGCAACAGATTTAGTAGCACAGGCTGAGGCATTAACACCGACGGGCTTTGATAGAGAAATAAACATCCATTACTCAACGCATATAATATCAAAAAGCATATAATGCTATTTTTTATTATTAACTTCACAATATATATGTAAAAAATAATGTTCCACCTACAGCGATGAAAAAAATTGAATGGCAGTTAAAAACCAATCCATAATTTGACACTCAATGATATAATAATAAGGTTAACGCAGTTTAAACAATTTCAAGTTGAAATTGTTTTCAAAATAATAGAAGTGGAGTTAAACTGCTTTGACATAAGTAAAATTACAAATTAGCTCCGAAAGTCGTGAAGTTTAACAAGCGGAACGAGCCATATTCGACACAGCCGCAGCAGCATGTAAATTCCCCACATCACGCAGGGATAAACCAGGGACGCAACATTTGGCGATAATTTAATACGTCGGAAGGAAGCGATAGGCCGCGAGCAGCATAATGTGGATATTATGACACGCACCGCACGTCCCTACTTTATACGCAGTGACAGCCTGACAGGTTCAAATACTTATCCATGTTTATTATACCGCTGATGTACCAGGAGCCACAAGTTTATAGCGAGACAATAAAACCACGATAAAGGTAGCGGCTAAAAGAAATCATGTAATATCGATCGAGATAATAAAACGTGAAATACAATGACGCATGGGCAAGTATAACTTGATTGAGATGTCTTTATTTACGAAGTCGTTTTACCGTCATATGTATGGATTTTGACATGACTGTTTTTTTTTTTAGATAGTCGTCAAAACAACCCTGAGTTTGTGAGTGTGTCGTCTTAGTTTGGTTACAAACAAACGAAATATAGCTTATGTTTATCTCAAAGTCCTCTGCGAGTTTAAACTAACTTTTATTTTCTTTTCACCCGCATACGACATTGAATGAGTTGTAGTTTTCGAGTTAAGTCAACATTTACTATACGTTCAAAATTTAATAAAGACTTTTGTAAGTCACAGCAAAAGTTCTCTTATTCGAGCATTTTATATATATTTGCTCAAGATTTTCAGTCTACGCGTAAGGACCTTCATTGAATTTTATAGTAATGTTGAAAAGGTAAGTGGGCAAGTCGAGTGGATGAAAGAGCTACTCGAGTATCGAAACTAGGGTTCGGACGGACGAGTTGTGTGCCTGTTTCTTAACGACCCAGTTTTTTTTCTCAAAGATTACTTTTGCGTCTTTCGCGATCAAATAATATATAAAGACCGCACAAACGAATACTGTTGTCGAATGTTGTTGATTCTTAAAAAACATTTGTACGGAATTCATGCGACATATTCCGGATTCTTACAAAACTTTCATATTATAATCATAAGCAGTTTTATTTATAAGAAGTGGGAATATTTTTATGAGGAGTCTAGTAAATTCATAAATATGTATATTTTGTTGCTACGATATTTCTCCGAATCCAATGAATATGAACACATATCACGCTACGCGATACTAACAATTACACAGATGACTGTGCATAGCTAACATTTTTGGCAGTTCGAACCGAAATGGCTTTGATTGTGAACGCAACATGGAATATAGCAACAATGTAATCGATTTCAAGTCAACCAACGCGAATAATTTCCAAGCAATTTGCCACCATCATTAGTGTGTGAGGTAGAGTGAACGGCACCGACCTCTACAAACTACGTACAAACGTACATGTATTATTATTATACAGGGCTATTGTTTACGAATCTATTTTAAGAACTTCTTACGTCTATTAAATATATTTTTTAAGTAAATCACAAATTATTACTAAAATATAGTAAGTAAAAATCAATGTATTTACTTGTGGCAAAGCATTTCTTTTGATATAGGTTTTGAAATACAATAGTGTAAAATAATGGTCCATACCCATTATCATGGGTCGTAAAGATGACACACATGAACTTTTTGATGTTTTTAATTGTGTAATCGTTAACATAGACAACGAGTACCTACCACCAGATGATAACTGGTTTACTTCCTATAACTAGAATCAATCGACATTAAATCTCTCAAACATCATCATCACCAACCTAGTCTCGTTCACTGTTGGACATATACCTATTCTTAAGGTAAGATCCTGAGGTACACTTTTTATCCTACCTGCTCTTAAACGATGACTTTCAGATCATCGCTCGATCGTTTTGCAGCGCGCCCTTACGCTACGTCTGTTGAGTCGCGATCTCACTCCAGAAGTCGCCTTCCCCGTATATGTCCGGCTCATTGCCACTACATGCACCAGCATGCTTATGCACTGCTTCCGTTTTTTCGGTCATTGTTTCTATAATATTTAAATAAATATTGTTTCTTAGTTGTAACCAACCCTGTGTATCGAAACAGCCAAGAGGCAAATGTGCGCGGGCCGCGTCTCATTATCGCTAATAGAGCGACATTAATCTGTCTAAGAGAAAGTAATATTACCCTTGCAGCCGAACATTGATCTTAGGTACCCGTGATATGCAATTTATATTACAACTAGCTGACCCGGCAAACGTTGTTTTACCTTAATAAAAAAAAAACTAAATATACAGTAGCTGATTCTCAGACCTACTGAATACGCATATAAAATTTGGAAAAAATCGGCCGAGCCGTTTCGGAGGAGTACGGTAACAAACACTGTGACACGGAAATTTTATATATAAGATAAGGTTGATGCCGCTAAAACGAATTACACCAAGCTGGTTACAGACTAAAAGTATTTTATATCCTATTAATACGAGTAAATATACAGTTTGATCAAAAAAATCAGGCCAGTAAAAAATATTTTCATCGATTTGTTTAATAGTTTCATCCATCAACCAGCTCATTGAATGTCGGAACTAACAGGGATTTTAGACCATTACCAGCTTGCTGGCATTTGTGAACATTTGCAGCACAATAGTATAATCCTAGTTCAAAATGGCTAGAAGGATTAATACGGGAACCTTCGAATATACGTACGACTATTTCAAATTTGTTTTTTTATATTAACACCTAACAGAGCTTATCACCAAGCTTACTTTAGTACATATTATGCAAACAAAAAAAAAAAAACAAAAACAAAACCTGCAAATATCCAGAATATAAAATACTCTATTACACATAATCAGTGGATTGAACAATTTCAAAATTGCTCAGTCCACTGAGCGTGTAAGAGTAGCATAAGTACGCAAGCAAACTCTTTGCTCTAATCTTTAAAATACTCGTATATTGTCATAGCCTTACGATGATGAGATGATATTTCAATTTCCTAGAAATTAAAAGAAAATCTGACTTCTTTCTCTGGATGCTTTAGTAAAGAAATTATAAGTTATTTATTGGCAAGTTTAAAAGTTCCATCACTGTATCATATTATATCTGGATTACCAAAGCCTGGGAGACATCGCATACAAATTTTCACAAAGTCCTTTTTGTGACCTAAGCTCGAGAAATGGTCCCGGCTGCCAGCTGACGTTGTTAAAGCAATTTTCTTTACATTTTGTCGCTTAGTTTTTTACGAGAGCGCGAGATAACACTGTGATCGTGTTTTAAAAATAATTTATTTTTTATTCGAAGCTGAAAATATGAACATGAACATGAGTCAGATCACAGATGTTAGAGACAAGTTTTGACAAAGTGCGAATGTTTTGGCTTAGTTGTTAACAAAATATAGGCAATCTTATGAAAATGTTTTCATTATTAATGGTATATGACACCTGATTAATAGATGAAAAACGGAAACATTTGGTGTGTTTCCGCTGTGATCTAAAACAAAATTGAGCCAAGCAAATAAAGCATTAATAAATTACTTAAATCGAATCGATTGGATCGAAATCAGATTCGTTGTTCGAAGAGACACGTGTCAAGAGAGTGCTACCAAACAAAAGAAACAAAGTTAATATTAAAAATCATATTTGTTTGAATGAGTGAATATGTATTAATGGTATATGACACCTGATTAATAGATGAAAAACGGAAACATTTGGTGTGTTTCCGCTGTGATCTAAAACAAAATTGAGCCAAGCAAATAAAGCATTAATAAATTACTTAAATCGAATCGATTGGATCGAAATCAGATTCGTTGTTCGAAGAGACACGTGTCAAGAGAGTGCTACCAAACAAAAGAAACAAAGTTAATATTAAAAATCATATTTGTTTCAGATCGGTACGGCCTGTGAAGAGTCCAGCTACGTGGAGTGGAACATTTGGGTTTCTGTTTTAGGTCAGTCCTCCAGAGTGAAGATTTTTGCCGAAGGAAAAGGTCCTTTTGCTATTCCGGTGTGACTGTAGAACTGTCGTAGGAACATACTTTTTTTTTTCATTTATCACAAGGAAAGTATTCAATTCTCGTTTATATAGTTCCAAAAACGTTCTAACAAGATCAAAATTCTAGCCAAAATTTAGTCATTTATTCTCGCATAACTAACCATATTTTTACGAGAATCACAAAAAACTCCTTGAAATTTTGCATTTTGACGGCTTTGTCTAAGCCACTTTTTCCAACACATTAGCAGTCGGCAGCGCATCACAGTCACACTTCTCGCGCCATTTTCATTCTTTTGGCCACCGAACGTTAAAAGCGCGTCAACGCGGAAAAACAAAGCGCCAACTGAAAAAGTCAGACTCATGTTGCCGACCGAGCTATGAATTCCGACTTTATTAAAATTACAAACGAATAACTCACAAATACGCGCAACTTTGCCAAATTCTTTTCCGAAAACAATGTTTTGTCGAATACCAAGCCGCATTCAAATTCTATTAGTGTTACGTATTTATGACCAAGATTTTCTTTACCACAGGAAGCTCAATAAAACGTAGGATTACGGGTCATATGTTTTTTATGGCGGTTATCTTTCTTATTCCGCTTTATGGGTCACTTCCGGAACATTACTAGACTGAAATTAGGTTTGAAAGCACTTACAAAAATTTCGCGCCTGAAATATAACGCTCCGACAAAAGTTGTATACGAGGGGGGCGCAGATGTTAAGTTTGACCGCTAAGAGCATGTTTTCAGGGGAGCGTTCATTGGTATATTTATGGCGTGGTTTTGCTAGCTATGTCAACAATATTTGTGGCAAACAGGGTTCGCTTCGGTATCGAAAGGATTGTCTATCTATCGAGAGGAAAGTACTTTCTCAACCAATCTCCATAAAAACTATCAAACTTTCCATGAACTTTGGTTTTATAACGTAAACCGTACACGTGTAACTCACTTAACTAGCAATTTTAAATTTATAGTTTAGCACAAATATCTTAATAGTAGCGGGCTGAAACGAGTTAAAAAATGTTAATTAAAATACCTAATGATAAAAGGCGGTTTTCTATTCAATTGTTTTAATTCACCGAGCGAGCGAAGTCTCTGAACTGACCAATTTTGCTATCGCCTGTCTGTATGAAACTGGTACACATATTACTACTTAATATAATTCTTTAGTTGGCGGTGATTCTCGAATGGGGAGATGGTTCCCACAAAAAAAAAATTGGTTTATTTCATAACAATGACCGAGCAATAAACTACCACAAAATTATAAAAAAAATGGTAAAAATAAATAAAATTGGTCGTGTATTATTGAGATATAAAGATAATTAAGTTTCGTTACGAATGATGTTCTAAGAAACCATGTTCTTGATGCTTCAGAGAACTACTAGTCTCTTAAATTTACAGTATTTTTAGACTTTAAAAATAAGACCAACTATGGAGATACTTTTAATATAAGCGAATAAAATGAGGTGATGGCAAAGTTGAGGTGAAGAGTATTGTATGCTAAAATATTATGTATGTTTTGATAAAGCATAATTTTGCGAAAAGCAAGCGACTGAGGAATAAATAATAATAGTGAAATCAGCGCATCGAAACGTCACAAATATGCGGAGACTTGGAGACTAAGCTTTGAATTCAAGCTTAGTAGGGCATAGGACGTGCTTGAGTGACCGAGTTTCCGAGCTGGTATCGTGACATGGTCAGAATGCTATTTGCAAGCCGTCTTCAGAGCAGCTGCGTCAGAAGACTTTAATGACGCCGTTAATGAAGTCCTCATAAATAAACAGATAGTAGAAACAAATGAAGAGTTTAACGTAAAATGTATTCGCGAGACAAATTCACCGATTGGTATGCAAAGTATAGCGATGTTTTATCTGTACCACGTCAGCCTCCAACATATGGCGTCACGCGCCAACAGCCTATTTGCGTGACGCATATTTTTCCTGCTTACATGTGTCTTCGTTTTTATAAAATATCCTCTTGATAGCGTATTAGACAGAACCTACATTTTTATGGAAACCACAGACGGTTTTGGCTAGACATTATCATGTATTCTGTATTGTTAATTTTACTGCAAAAATTTCGTTCATTGAGGCGTTTGAATTCCCATTTAAGAAATACTAGAACACGATATAAGAATGGAACCGGCGCGACAAACGTAAGGAAATTGCGATCAGCTGGCGGGAAATTGAGACGCTTCTCGTAATACTCAACTACACTATCATAGATATAGATGAGTTCGGATAATGCGCTCATGAATATGCTATTATTTTTCTTCACTAACCCACTTCATCAAGTAGATAGCAATTTTCTGCATTCCATTAAGTTCTGAATAGCAAATAGTTTACTTTTTTTTACAACAGTGTACTACTATTGTATTTATTTTTAGTCGAGATCATATTTCAGTATAATCGTAAACCTGGAGTGAAATCTGGCGTCGACAGGTCGCGCATAATTCCATAAAATAAGAACACTGAAAAAGTAGCGACGCGGGTTAAAATGACAACGAAAAAATGAGGCTGATTCATTTGATAAGAAGACAGCGGCGTAATATATAAAAAATAAAATGTAGCAGAACGAGTGTCAAGGCAAGAGTTTTAACGTGATTACAACGGCACAACACGAGGGCAAAATGTTTGAACACGAAAATTGCAATGTTTCGCCGAGGAGGTGGATATTGTGACGCAAGTGCTGTACTAACTGCGTCACCGGAACAATATTGCAATTGGATGAGCTCGAACGATACAATTCACACTTTTCTACTAGCACAATTTGTCTCTTTTCCCCTTGCCTTTTTTATGGTGCCATGGATGCGTGACAGATTTATTGGATTTGGCTGACCGTTATTGTTCCGCGGTTATTCTCTAAAGCAAAATCTATACATTCGTTGCGAGCGCATGACACACCATTTTTCATAACCGTCGAACCCATAGCTGCTCTTCCAGAATAGACATGCAAAATAACATTAGTCCAGGTCCTTGTTTCTGAACGATTTTATGAACCTCGATGAGAAGCTATAAAACGATTCAGTAGGTTCACGTTACGACAATGATACTTGATAGGTAAGGTATATAAAAAGTTTTATATAACCCTGGTGAGAGCAGATACATCACAGATAACGCGCGTCAGCTTCCAATTTTACCAACCTAGAATTTACACAGTCCTGAAACTTCCTTTAATGTAACCAAAAAGTTTTCAGAATAACATACCAAAAGCCAAAGCAAATCCAAGCGAAACAACGGTCTGGGAAATGGGCGGCGAGTTTCAACTTTTAAACGTATTTTCGAGACCCAGAAGAACGAGAATTAGGAAGTTAAAGTACCGAAACTCCGATAACAAAAGTTGTTCCAAACAAAAAAATAATAAATTTACAATATTGGTTATGATCATGAAATATGTATGTTCAACGGCGTATTTTTCAGTGTTACGAGAAAGTTGCTTGCGTAACCCATAGCGTTGCTACGGCGCTACATCTCGTAGCACCTTCACTGAACTTTCATCTTGTTTTATGTGGCTGAATTCAATTGTAGCGGAAATTCAGGCCAAAATATCATCATTTGATAACAAGTCCAAGTGTGACGAGCGTAAAACTGTCACTGATAAGCGTACTAACTCATCATAATGGTTTCGAGCCAACCGCGAGTTCGCCTCACAAACTGTTCGCCGTCGCAGTTAGGTGGATTTTAGCAATTTATGTGTGTTTTAAAATACTTTTTTTGCACTTACTACGGTGGTTTACCAAATTTTTTAACTTTTAGGTAATATTTTACTTAGATAAAGATAAAGTATATAAACATGTGGTAGCAACGTACATATACTTTCTCATTAATTTGTGCTATCATACGAAAACTTCCAGAGCATTTATTAAGTGCGAGTTATTATCATCGCTTAACAGAAAGAAGGAATTTCAAACAAGTCGGAATCCTTTTTTTATGTATATATGTGTATGTTCCCCGGTTACTTGAAGACGCCTGGGCTTATAAGTACTTCTTTGTTGGTTACATTGCCATCATATAGGTTTTGATAATGGAATATTAGTAAAATCGAATCCGCTTTTTGATATATAATATATTAAAGACTGACCTAGTAAGGCTTATATAATGTTTTAAATTATTTTTATAGTATGTATCTTTCATACATGATTCAACAGCATGAAATGTTTCTGGGCTATATAAGTACTTGCTTATAGACTAACCTGCTTTTCAAGTCACTTTTTTATTTAAATCATTATTTTATTTATATGTTGTGCATAAAATGATATAGAAGCAACTTGTAGCAAAACTTGGGCTTGCACCAAATTCAAGAGATAAAGCCATGTGCAAGAGTGTCAACGCAACTAAGTTTTATTTGAGTTCCATAAACGGAGTAAGTCCTCAAGTACGAGAGAAGTTGACACAAGCGAAACGTGGAACCGTTTCCCACTTTATGACTTTCGTGGAATAATTTAGTATCTGCATAATCACAGGTATAACTAACTGCAGTAGACACATACACACTTGGCAATCTAACCCACTCCAACTGCTCTCCACCAAAACAAATTTAATTTCCTTAAAAGCTTTCAAAGTAATGAAAGTTTCAAAACAAAAACACCAAAAAACCTTAATGCCGATCAGGGATCACTAACATTTAGATCACGTGTAAAGTTAAGTACAGCAGACGAGGGATGAGTAAAAATATGAACAGCTTTGCATAATGGGCGCTTTCAGGGCTAAATTGTAAAATAAAAACATGCTTAGAACAATAATTTGCATGCAAAATCTCGTTATAATATATACGTAGTACATAGATACGGGTCGTAAACGTGACAAGTGGTGTTATCTGAGACTTGTCAGACGCGACTATATAGAAGCGGCTCGCGATCAATAAGCACAACAAATCCATACCGAATCGAATGACAGTTTATGATGGCGCGATAAAACGCTATTTGCACTGATGAAACTACCTAGTTGTTGTCAATAGACACGCCCGCTCCAATATTTACCTACCTACTCAATAAACCAACCCTCGAGGCGACGCGTATTTTTCTTCACGAGAATTAAGTTTTGCTCATCCACTCTTCCGGTATAAGTAAATAAATAAAAATATAAATCGGCCAGATAATTCCCGAATAAGGTTTTCGTTCAAAATGCACATGGGCTTTTTTTAAATAACCAGCACCGCCACACGTGCAGGCATTTAAGAGTTGTACGCAAGCTCATTTAATTTTGAAATAGAATTCATACCGTCGTTTGTTCAGCAAGTCTACATTTGCTATTATCGCAAAAGCGGAATATTTACAACAGAAAGAGTGAAATATGAATGAAACATGACGTCGTCGCTTAATATGATGTCATCGCTTAAAAAGTGTAGAGCCCGCAATGGGTAACAAATTGTGTAATTGTGCATGTCGTACACGTGCTCGGTTCCAGCCAGTTTAGCCGGGTGAAGCTTTATTTTCTCCGCGCGTCACTACTTTGCTGCTATTCGGGGCGGAGACCGGCTACATAGAGCGCAGAGCCCGCACAATGCCTGACAGTAATTATGCGAGAAGGACGCACGAGGCGAAACATCGGCGCACCGCCGCGCCACCGCCAATGCAGGTCGAGACCCAAACTACCTATATTATACAGCTAGCAGCACTACACCAAACGATCTCCACCCGCATTTCGCGCTCCACTACTAACAGAAGCTAAAACATGCTATTCGGCAAGGAAACTAAAACATATTATTCGATTACTATTCATAAGCAATATCCCGCTCCTTTGACCCGAGGTGGTAGGTACATTAACGTAGGTATAAGTCCAGTAATTGCAACACAGCTTTATTACGGCGAGTTCCGACGCAACATTTATTTTGTGGAATAATTACGTTTGAGTTATGAACCGCGTAATAACCGACGGTTATTTTATGGTTAATCATTAACGTTTTGAATGTGCAGTGCAAGTGACAGTGTTACAGCATGTTCGCGACGCATCGGCCTTAATTGGCTTGTCGTATGACGTTCGAGTGCATTTAGCATTTTGAGCTTTTCTCACAACAGAATGGACGCGCGGTCACGCCCTAAAACTGAATACAGCGGACGCCTGAATGCAACCATTTATAAACGGGAACACGGAGGCGCCCGGGGCTCTGAAAAAAATAATTATTCCCGCCACAATTCACACACAAAGCCAAAACTCATTTCATAACTAACGTCGTCGTCGACAAAATGAAGCAGATTTTCACGTCGGTAGAAATACATTTGGGACCTTCAGGATGGCTAAATACGTATCGAATTTTGTTGAATCAAGCTTACAATGGAAAGGTTGAGACGTATTGTATACAACCCACCTGGCCTTTCCGTAATTTTGTTCGAATCTTGTCCGCTAGGGAATCACTGTGAAAACAGGCACGGAATAAATTGAGGATTCATAAAACCGGCAAAAAGCGGAAAATTAATATTATTTGAAGACACATTTTTTTCTAATTTCGCTTACTTGTAATAAAATAAGTACTTCGTATTTCGCTCTTCTAATTAGCTAAATAGCAACAAAACTACAAATAATTGACTGCATTTTAGAGATACAGCTTTTATAAGATTCTCGTTTACCT
This sequence comes from Mellilla xanthometata, assembly GCA_035578125.1. NCBI lineage: Eukaryota > Metazoa > Arthropoda > Insecta > Lepidoptera > Geometridae > Mellilla > Mellilla xanthometata. The sequence continues at coordinate 7,309,583 of JAPUBQ010000024.1, forward strand.
TTACAGTTACGTAGTACTTGCATACTTCTCGTTTTTGGCCGATAATTGCTTAGGAACAAAATATTGATAGCGTCCGATTTAACAGCTTGCGAGCAATTCTAATACTAAACTCGAATAATCAGGTCTCACCCTTAAAAATATTTACACAACACACGACACAAACGAGTATGAATGTAATGAGATTTTGTTTAGACAACTGAAGAAGCAAGACACTTCTAAATAAAGTTTCGCTGTCTAAACAAACATAGGAGATTATAGCTTACGATTATGTCATAAGCGTGTCTCGTATGACAATATCGTAAGTGATAATTTATTTCTTTTGTATCATACTTTTTGTACGATAATGTTATGGCAATTATTGTTTGCTATCATTGTGTTTAATTTTATGAAACGAAAATTCATCGCAACGGTTAAGCGACCCTCTTTGGTCTAAAAGTCATAACAAAGAAAGTTTTGCCTAACTAAGCAACAAGAAAAAAGATCGATCGATAATTACCACTCAGGCCTAATATAACGATGCTCGCGTCCCTGCAGTCAGGTGAATGGCGGTGAATAGCGCGCAATGGTCACGGAAATGGCCACGTTTCCGTCCGAACAATCACACGTCAGCGCTCAATGTACGACGGCCGTCGCTACATTGACGAGCCAAATTTGTGGAGTCTATTGCTCCTACTATTCACTTACTAACTTTGACAGTGTATTGTTTGAATGTGAAACTCGCAAAAGTCCACATGGACTAACCACTATAATAATATGTATTTACTTAGTATGCAATTGTTTTCATGTGATTAAAGTCGCTATGACGTTGATAGTGTTAGGTTTCAATCAACTAAGCTATTTTACAAGACCTTCTTTATTATTTTCTATAGTAAATAATATTTCAAAAAGTGTGTTGTGGGTTTCAAACGTCTGTTTTTCAATATACCGGCCCCTGGCTCGATCTCCCAACCCAACACTAAAGACTTGTTTAAAGGTTGTGTGGATTTGCACTCGCTAACCAGGGAAAGAAAACATCACAAGGAACAACATTTTAAAGGACCATAATATCCGAAGACGTAGAAAGAAAGAAAATAATAAACGCCAACACGCACTTGGCCAGTGTGGTCACCCGAGTCCCAGAATTGGAAGCGTAGACTGCTTATGTAAAAATTCAGTAATTTATTTTTATTTCTATAGTAGTCAAATGAAGAAATATGGCGAAGGGCAATGGTGAGACGTGTACTATATGTCCCATCCAGCACTACTTCATGACGACCACGACCGTTCTGTCAAGAGCAACTTAGAAGAAGAAAAAGTAGTATAAGAAAACCGGTAGCATTTGCACACACACATTCGAAGTAAATCTCAATAGTAGTCACAGACCTCTAATTTGTCAACCGCGTGCGCCGTTCGCTCCCAAATCCCCCGCGATACGCTATCGATGCATTCACGGCTCTACTTTACTCTTTTTTCTCCCCGTGATAGATGTTATGGGGTGTTGTTGGCTTTTTATAAGATTTAGTACCCAATAAACTGGCAGATGACTTTTTAGAACTCTATATAGGAACTTTGTGTAAGTAAATACCGTGTCTATAATGTTTGGGAACTGAATTGGACCTATTTTGTTTTAATTTTGTGAATGTAGTCTTATTTGGTAAGCATAAGCAACCCACTTTACGTTCCTACTGCTCTCTTACGATAAAAGAAATATAGGCTATGATCCACCACACTGGCCAAGTACGGGTTGGCGGATGACACACGTCTTCGGATTTTGCCGTCTTCAAACGTGTCGGTTTCTCACAATGTTTTCCTTATCGTAAAGCGAGTGCAAATCATCACATAACCTGAAAAACAAGTAGTTGCGGCCGGGATTGATTCAGGGGCCGTCTGATTGAAAAGCAGACGTTTGTACCACAGAGCCACACTCGCTTTTGAATACGTTGAAAAATCTCAACGCGTTTGAATAATATAGAGCTTTGATCCTTTTATCTAAACTCAAACCCAGAAAGATCAAGCCGGAAATTAACCCACAGTACATAGTTAAATTACTGGGGATATTAATACGGTTGGGTACGAGTATATCAAATATACCATACTCGATTGCGTGTGTCCGGATCACAACCAATAACCACAATTCCTAAAATTCTATTTCATTTCGTTTGAACTCTAATACGAAACATAATAGGTACTCATATTATAGGTATACATTTATGAAACTCTTTGAATTGTAGCTTTGAAACACAAAATACGAGAAGAGATTTGTGCATTAAGAGTCTAGCAAACGAAAATAGAATTGATTTTTTTATTATTTTTAGACGAAAACTCTTCAGTATTCAGACCCTTTATTTATTTTAAGCGATAAGTGGTCATGATTTTTCACTATCTACTTTTATTATCACTATCTAGATTCTAATCCTACGACCGCGCAGTGTTTCTCGAATTTCATTGTTAGCTTTCAAAGAAACCCTGTTATTATCAAGTACACGCAAATTGCCCAATGAGCTTGCTGGTTACATGAGTTCCCGCGTTAAACAAAATACCTGTTTACGTGACCTGGTTAACTCCAATAGGACATGATATCCGAACGCAAGGCCCGCCAAATGCTTCGTGCAAGCGTGTATTTGTCACACGATGTTCGGATACACGTCACGATAGATTGATGTTCGCGAGCTTCGAATCGGACATGTTTGAGTCTTAGGCAAAATGATTTCTTTTACTTTTGTTTGTTAAACAAAACAGACAAATAAAACGGTATTTACATACTTTTAATACTTTGTCTGCAATTGCTTGCGTTTCGTAAGTATACGACTCCCAGTTTATGTATACAATCTGCTTGTAATATTTGTTCACTTTATTTCATTTGAAAATCTCGTGATTCGAATAGGATTTGATATCAGAAATTATTGAATGGCAAAATAAACAAGAGGTAACATTCTGTGAATAGTTTGTTTGCCTAAATCGAGACTAAGTATCGATAAATTAAATTCTAGGAATTATTTTAACAAGGTCGACTAAGTTATTCCCAGGGCTTGCGACACAAATTAAATTGTTTGACAATTTTCAGCGTGAACAATTTGAACAAACATAATCGCAAACTTGTAGTGGCGTTACTGCAAATTAACTTGGTGGGAACAATAGAGATTTGCATGACAATTACTGGTGACAGCTTACTGATTGTAGTCCGTCCGTTGTAATAATTAAGGTCCAGACTTCACCAGCATTGCTGTTTTTCTCCGTTTGTTTAATAATTCTGCATTATTTTTTGTTTGCTTTTCCAGCTCTTTTTACAGTCAAATGTCAAACAGGGGAACGACCAACACCGAAATTGACACTTACATGTGTGAAGAATAAATGAATGCAGACAACTTATTATTTCTGCTCATTTAACTAAAAAACAACAATGTTTCAATCAGAGACCATAAATTATGTCTACGTCAAAATCGTAACATCGTCGTAAGTCTCATAACATCAAAATTAGCTATCAAATTACTAGGAAAAGGGAACCGACAGCAACGAAGGTAACTGAGGCCCTCAGAGGAATGCGCCAAATAGCCAAGATAGGCCAGGAAAATATACCGGCCCAGAAATGCTTGAGAGGCGGACGGACGCAGTCGCGCCCCCTGACAGCAACACTCCCATGTCGAGCGGACTCGACGCTTAACCCTCCCAAATAGGGTGCTTTCTAACCTTTTTGACAAGGAGTATAGAATATCCAAAAAACTTTATTTGATTGCCTGCAATTAGCATATGCTGAGCTGGAGCCGGTTTGTGGCACGAATATTTTCTATATTTCTTATGTTTTGTTTGTGTAAGAATATTCTTTCTTACTATTTTACAGTATAATAACAGTATCTATCCAACGTCTCGAAAGAATAAACATTTAGGCATTTCCTAACATCTTATCTCTATCCTAAATTCTAAATCCACTAAATACTTCAACATACACATTTCAGCAACTCGGTGTAAAATAATCAACCGAGAATCCCAGTGGGTTTGTACCCGCGCAAAACAAATTACAAGCTTGTTACACCGTGTTTTGATAAAGGGACTATTACTAACTTATTCATAATTAAAACGGTGCAAATAATTAAAACAAATGGACACGATTGAATGGAAAATAAGCTACGGGCAATTACACAAAATAGAATTTTCTTTATCCATAACACATAACATAATGAATAATTAACTTGAAATGACGAAAAATCTGACTGTTCTTTGCGAAACCTAGTTGCGATAGAGTTTTTATAGTCTGAAATAGGAATACCAAACGGCAAAAGTAACTAATTAATAGTCCTGTTTACGGAAGATGTCGTATAAATAATGTTTATTTATCGTAGTAAGAACACAACCAACTATAACATACTATTTTTTATTATTATAAGGATTTCTAAGCCATGGCTGTGCTCTCTGGTCCAACGAAAGTATGAGTACACTCCTGCCTTTGGTACAATAGTTGTATTCACAAAGAAATATATGCGATTCGCCTCTTTAGAATACTACAAAGTATTGAAACTTGGAACAATGTTAAACTGTGAACTAGGTAATTGTTTCATATGTTGTACTCTGAGATAGCTTCATACAATTTATGAACTATAAAAATTAAGTTATGTATTTACTCGTACTCTAAACAAGTGTAAATAAACAATTAAGAAAATCCCCGACTCAACAGTTTGGAAATATGTCAGTGTACATATTCTACTAATAAAGTCTTTTAATTTGATATCTTGTGTAAATATGACTTCCGCCATCTTATATTTATTTTCACACACACAGAGAGAGAGACACTTCAAACTTATAACATCCCGTCGTTTTTACGTGGCAGATAAATAATACATGTCCACATTTTGTTGGCCCGTCCGAAATACCTTGTAAAGCAAATATTCCTCCGCCTACGTAGTGATGTACAAGAGGCCAGGTAGAATTCTGTTCACGGTCCATTATTTTCAGTAACAGAACATCACGAAACTAAGTCAGTTAGTGAATTTCCGGCCATCCATCGCGAAAGTGGCCCCTATTTATACCAGTTTCATCTTGCTCAAGCAAGCGAGGATATATTTCTTTTACTTATCTGATCGGAGCCGAGGAAAGGTCTGCTTACCTGAAACAAAGAACAATAATTGATCACTTGCCCTAATAGATAAGTCGATACATAGTCTCGGCAAACAATGGTATCTACTTAGATAAATAATCAAATTCTTTGTGGGAAAGTAATTTATTTTGTCAATTACTTTCGGCTTTTGTGAAGAGATTTTGATGATTCCCTTTTGCCCGAGGGCTTCCTCGTTGCTTGTTTAGTGTAAGTATATTTACAGGGACACAAGGTTGTTTGGTATATCTTACGTGGAGATGGGTATTTATGTCAGATATTTTGCTTGCATCTCGGCAAAAACCTTATTCAAAAGCGTCTCACCCTTAGACCCTTAACCCAATTTCCGTGACGACGGTTCAATAATTTGAATGCAGCTTTTGATTGAACTGTCACATAAATTGATCTTAGTTAACCTCTCAAATAAGGCGTACCTGATACCCGTAGGATATATATAAAGATATGAAAATGTCTTCACGTAGGTAACGTGCAAATTTTGACGCAGGATTTAAGTTAGAAAATCATAAATGAATTGAAGTTATATAATTTTTTGTTAGTAAGAAGTGAGTAATTGCATTGAGATAGAACATACTCGTAAAACACAAAATGAGTAAAAGCTGAAATAGATCTTAGAAATTCGAAACTCCACTGATACACATATATCTGTAATGTAACACAGAACACTGTCACACAAGCTCGGTGAAATTGTTATGAGTCGACATCCTTAGTTGGCGCATGTACATATATGAGTGCAATTCTAGAGACGCGGCGAATGTCCTCACTTAAAGGTAAATTAAATATGCAAAATTAAAATAATTAAAATATTAGGGCATATTTTACACACGGCTAAATGTAATTAGCTCAGAATACAGAAAGGACTCTGAGGTAATTAGCTTCAAACGAAATGTCTGACGGCATGGTAGCCACTACGCCAACGAGGCCGTCTCATTGATTTCAAAGAAGAGAGAAGAAAGAAGAAGGCGATTTGAGTTTTTCGTAAAATATAATACAATCCCTATTTAAAGTACGAGTAAATTTAACTATTCAAACAATCAAAAAGGCCTTTCCATTTCGTTTCGACGATTTACTCGTAAGAATGTAATTAAGGAAAAAAAACAGGAAAGACTGAATTTAAATCCTTTTTTCATCGGAGCTAATTGGCTGGACCCTTGTATAGCTTATCGAGTTTCCTATTACAGTAATGTTATGAACATGGAAACTTTAATTATCGTTTTATTTTTCCAACACCAAATAAATAAATAATTTATTGACATTTACTGCATTGACTTCTAGGCAAACAATATTACAGCATTTAAATAGAGTTGAGTACTTCGTAGATTTACGCTATCAGTTTTCTCGCCATACAGCGAGGGAATGCTGCGGAAAGCTTCGGCAAAATAAAATAATAAATATACCTGTTACTTAATTAAAATTAAATAAATATATGAGAATAGACGTATAATAAATATAATATAATTTTACATAATAATGTCAAGCAAGGGCTAAATATGGCTGAAAAAAAGATTTAATGTTTAGACTATATTCGGCTTTCTCTTCAAATAAACAGTAGTCTGATGGTATTAATTAGAACATAACACAATTCATATTCTGAAAACGGGTATTATATTTTCGAGAAATAACTTGGTTGTATACGAAACTAACTACAAAGGTCATGGCGGCATCTATGTAAGGCCTCTCGCATTATGAATGTACTGCCCTCTACATATTTTCAGTGCAAGCAAGATACCAGTAACAGAACCCTGTCTGAAAATTCAACAGAATCATTTCTGAAAACTTAGTTTCAGTGGCGCCATCTGTTGAGGGGCAGTGTAACTACTTTGGGTAGCAGCTTTGGTAGACATCTGGCGCTATTGGTTCAGAACAGGTGAACTGTAAACAGTGGCGCCACTGACCTATTTTCATACCGTCATGAAAGAGTAGTTCGCTCACCACCCGCTAGATGTCGCTTCAAAACACAAGCTAGGAAGAAAATCATGTCGTGACTATAATATACAATTATGATATATAATTTGTAGATATAGTTTAAACGTGAAATAGGTAGTAAGTAGATCATGAAACCATTTGAGTCGCTTTACGAAGAAATAACAATTCCCGGGAAATCTCTATGTACTAGTAAGTGAATATCATTAACAGTTTCTTAGTAAATCTCCTTATCATATCAACTCATCATATAATAACAGTCAAGTAGGCGTAGAAACAACATTAAATTATCTGTGTTTCACTAGGCGTGAGACTTCATAAGCATGTTTTTAAACGGTGGTGGCTGAATTTTTCACCATAAACAAATGTTTGTTCGCGTTACCGATGTTTCCGGGAATATACAAATAAAGTAACGTTTTTTTTTTTTCAGTTCACGGAACCAGAAAGCTTTTGGCAAATATTCTAAAGCTACCTTCATGCTAGAGTAGGTAGCTCGGTAACTATAACTTCCTAGAGGTTAGAGTTTGGTCAAGTAACTTATTAACATGGTAATGGTCGGCCGAACGACCGCCGTTATTGGCTGAGCCATGATATTTCCTAAACAGTAAATTGGGTAACGTTATTTGTGCAAGTAGGAAACACTGTTTTACAGGCAAAGGCTTTTAGGACTGTATTTCAACATCAAATATACGAGCACTTATTAAATGTATCAACCAAACAAACTACGAAAATGTGCGCTAAGTATATTACAAAAATACTAGTGGGCTTAAGCTATTGTCAGCTAAGTTTCCCATTCTCTACAAAACCGGAAAATAGTACGTATACAAATAAACAGTGTGCAATGTGTGCCCACTAAAAGCTTCATAACAACAACACCAAAGGGAGAGAAAATGCATGTTGTTATTATTTTAGACTATTTTTCATGTTTATTATCCCCTTATTCATACGGAAGATATATTCACGGTTTTCCGGCTCTATTCTGATTGAATAAATAAGTAAACAACTTCTATTATCCAATATTCATATAGCGTTTCGTCTGGCTTTGTGAGCGACGCAAATTGGAAACAAGTTTACTGTGCGGGAGCGGACGTTTTACAGAGTATGTTTTTGTAAGTGAGCGGAGTGAGTCTGGGTAGGAGGACGGTACGTCAATTAGCGTTATTTTCTGTGTCAGGAACAGACGAATGATAATCGGATTACTGCGGACGAGGTCGTCTGCCGGGACAGGTGCACGAGGTGACCGCACGCCGCCCGGCGCACTGCGGTCACATCTCGCGTCCAGATTTGCTAATTAATTCCGAACGTACACACGTTCTGATGCAACTTTCGAGTCGTCCTTTGTTTGCCTGCGTGAGCGAGAGTTTCAACTCGTAAATATAAAAGCTAATCCGTGTACGCATACCGCTAATACTGTAAGAATATCAGGTAATAAGGACCGCCATATGCGATGTGCGAGCGTGTCGTATTTTTTACAACCCTACGTAGAATATATCAAATGTTTTTACGGAACCAAAAAAGCTTTTTGGTGCTCGGCGTGCTTTACGCGATAGCGTATGTATCCGTAGAAACAAGTTTTAAAAGTATGCAAATAGTCTATGTACATTATTCATAGCAGATGGAACTATCGCACAGGGGCAGGTGTGAATTACCTTACAAAAGGATATATCAAAAGGCAATAAAATGTAAAATGTAACAAGATGGTGGAAAACTACATTGTTTCGCGTTGTTGTGAAATCCGTAAATGTAGAAATAAAAAGAGAAACGAGCTTAAAGATTTGCCCTGGGTTTAAAAAAGTAGCATTACATTTTTCGCTTTTTTACAGCACCAGCTTATTGTCTATGTGCTAAGTGAGATTAGCTCTGTTTAACCGACATTGTAAAAACATATTTTGCACTCCAAAGTATTTCATTCTGATTTTTTTATTTAAATCTTATCTTATTAGAAATGTTGAGAAAAGTAATTTAGATTCTTAACACGTATCTTGTGTGTCATGTGTCAAGCAAATCAATAGTCTGTAAGCAAAATTTAACGTTCTCATATCCCAAAAATTTGGTATTAAATGTCCCATTACGTAGGCGAGTCATGTCGTAGGAACAGCTTTGGGTCTCGATGACGATTGGTACACATGTGCACATACATAGTAGAGACGTAGATATGTATATACAGGCATGGCTCGATCTTCAGAGCACAAAGGGTCCAAATTACACCCACTCCGTTAGTTCTCACCCTTTGTATGTTCCGCAGAACCGTGCTGATCTGGCTCCGTTGTCTCGATTTACCTTTGTAGCTATAGGCACCTGTTAATATTATTACAGGTAGCCTAAATTGCGCGTCTAGCTGTCGTCAAAGAATCTGAATAATGTTAATCTTCTAGGTGCTTAATGATTTCTCTAATGAAAATCACGGTTTTTTATTTCACGTAGTAAAGAATATTTTATGTATAGAATATGTAAGATTATGTGACTAACTATATAAATCACACTGTAGATTACGTCAGTAGAATACAATATATATATATATATGTATATATTACTCGGACGAGGTATGAGTAATGCAAGAGACACTTAGAAGGGTTGGAAACTAGAGCCGATCCTAGAGCCACACGAATCTAATACAAAAATTATAAGTTATAGCGTCAATCTAATTTTGGCTTTGGAAAACAGATTGAAAGCATACAATTTGTTAGAATGGTTTATGCATGCCGATTGTTGACATGTGTTTTAACGGCACATTACAGTTTCTCTTGTCGATCGATAAGAACATCACAGGAACTCCTTGCTAAGTTTGATTAGCTTATACTTGTTAAGTAAACAGACTAAACTCAATTCAGAGAATCCTGGATCGCCCTAGCGAGTAAAACAATAATAAGCCCAGGTTGTGTTTCTCGCATTCTAAGGTACAATTACTGATAAGAGTCAATATTATTGAGGTTTAATCACTCCGTGTGTTTGTTCAAATAGAGTTCAATAATTTTTGGCAAGTCAAGCTTTGTCGTAACATATTATAACGGAAACAGGTCATGACAAAAGATTTAGTAAAAATTATAGTTAAATAGATTTCAGAACTAGATCACGTTGTTGTAGTTGGCATTAACAAAGGTGCGCATATTTTGCCACATTCGTTCACCAATTTGATAAAGATCTACACAGTTGCAATTAATAATAAGTCAGTAAAAAAAAAATTGAGCTTATATAGAGTCAATCTCAAAAAATATGAGCTAGTCTTAAATTCACAGAATCAAATGCGGTCTGGCGAGTTTTCAAACTTAGCTAGCAAGCAACGGCGCGTGCAGATTTCTCCAGCTCGCAGCTAAGTCCGCCGTTTCACCTTATGTTACTTAACTTTTGATCCCGGCATAAATGCAGGTGCATATTAAGAAAATCTCCAGACCGGTGCTTGTGTTCGTGGCTTAATGAAAGCCGGTGTAGGGTTTCGGAAAAGTTTAAAAGCCGTCGTGAGGTACAGGTCAAGAGCGCGTCATAGCCCCTTGACCCGGCGCGGCGTCGAGCGTCGTCGCGTCTCCACCACCGTGTACGCCAAAATCCTTCAATTATTTTCTCTCATTGTCCACAAGCGTTATTAAAACGAACTGCGGGAACCGATTCCATTTCATGTCCGAGCAGCACTGCGTGTACCCGGAAACGAGTGAGGAACCCTCGAGTCGAGAGCCTTGGGTAGTAGAGAGATCTCGAAAGCTTTCAGACGACTTCTTCCTAACATGTTTTACCCATAGCATTTCTTCCAGAAATTTGAAAACACAGTATTCTTAATGTTCGGTACTTCATCTGGTATTTGAAAAAGGTGGCAAAAAAATCAACTAACGCCTAGAATATGCAGACTAAATCAGATTACAATATTATACAAAGCTGTTTAGGATAGTAATAGGCGGTCACGGTGACGACAGGTTAGAGTTGGGTACAAACCAAACGACCCAAAACTATAAACAAGCTATTTGTTTTTGTCACATATCGACCAGATGGGCTCTGGTTTACCTATTATACTTAATTATGTTTGTATTCAGTTATTTAAGGAAATGGAACCGTGAAATTAAATATTCCTAAAAAAAGTAAACATAATATAAGAAAAGTAAAAAAACGTGCACCAAGTTAATCAGACCAACTGTTATAATCATAATTTAGAGGGCAGAGGATAAGCCAAGTTTTCCTTTACAAGCTACAAAAGGAAATGTAAATTCAAATTAGTTGGCGCCAATTGGAGCGCCCGCTCTGCTCCAATCCCAAATTATACAAATGAATGAAAACCTATAGATTTTCTAAATGAATGACGTCACATTATTCAGTTTTTCAGTAATACCATCATTAAATTTATTAGTTCAACCATTAATTATTAAGTTTCATATTGTACTATCTAATATTAGTAGTTCTCCGAATTAGGTCACGAGCACCATTTCTTGGAATATAGTTCGTACAAATATTTTTGGTCTAGTAGTATCTCAAAAATTTGGTACTTTCGCGTCGTAAGTCAGCCACACAAGGGTCTAAAGTGACACAAGTCTTGCCTGGCTCAAGGAAGCCATATTTTACTTCGCAAATTTTATTCAAATTCTCAAAATCTTATAGAATATTTTATGTATGATTGACATAAAAAAAAATTACTAGATACAATAACTACGGTTGGTTTTTTAAGAGAATAATATATTTACTGTTTCATCTTACTTATTTATTTAAAACAGTCTTGACTTTATCTTGTTAAACTCCAAACAAATCCCTTATCCCACGAGTTACACGCGTCTTTTCTCTAAATTTACAGACGAATGAATAAAATTAACATTTAAATCGGCCAAAGTGAAGTGATGCTCGACCTCGAGAGTAATTTGAGAATACAACAGAATAAGATTTCAAAGAATGATAAAGGCCTAAGCCGGTTTAAATTGCTTCGGATCGATTTGGTATGCCTCTTAGGTTAGGTTGTGTTGAGAATATCTAAAAGCCACAGTATCAAAAATGCTTTGAGTAAGCACGACCTAAATATGATTTATTTGGGTTAGCAGGGAATAAGGACAGGATAAATGATAAAGATTTATGTACTATAAAGAAATACACAAGCAATTTGTTTGTTTTCTTCGAGGTTTTCAGTACACAAATGATTATTCGCACCCACACTTTCCAAATTCACTAGTCGTTTTTAAATTACCCCGCGGCGTACTTTTATTTAATCTAAGTTAAATACGCTAGTGTTGATTAAAGATATAAGCTACCTCCAAACCAAATGTCATACAAATCGGTTTAGCAATTCAAGCGTACAAACAAACTTAAATAGATACACCCAAAATAGATTTAACACATTAATATTTTTAAATAAGATTAAATCTGAAATACTAAGCTGGGTATTCTTGGCGAAATTATGCTAATCACTACTTAGATATTATTTTAAGGACTTTAGCGCGCAGCTAGGTTCATTGAAATTCCCTGAGAGGTCCTGGAGCAGTATATTTTAGCTAGTTACTGACTGGTCACAACGCAGCGTCTGTCACAAGCAGCCAGCACAGATATTAATTATATCTTCTCGAGTTAATAATTAAGTTTAAAGTTTCTCGTATGCTGAGTTTGGCACTTCATTCTGTGCTAAAGCAAAGTTACAGTCGCAATTATGTATCAGGATCAAGAGCTTAATACGCGTAAGTGCAAAAATAATGCGGAATTATCAGTAAGGATTCCTATAGTAAACACTCTGAAAAATATTTCATGGTAATTGACTCCATAAAAATTATATATTCAAGTTAAATTAATTTTTGGTCCGCGATTCCAATACCTCAAAACGCTTCTAGAACATTCTCTAATATATTTATTAACTCAATTGTTTAACGTGAATTGTCACCTCAATGTACCGAACTATAAATTTATCACATCGGGTTATTGGCCTACAATATTAATGGGCGCTTAGTAAAGTCAGGTGCCTGACCGTACCGTAATTAATTTATCACCCATCCTGATCACAGGTAAAAGGACCCAATACATTAGCTCGACAGAGAAAACCGCCAAGAGTATTCCTGACATTTTCCTCATTGCTATTTGGCTGAATAACCTCCAAAGTAACATCAATAAAAATAGTTCCTACCTAGAAAACTACAGCGTTGCGTTCGAGAACAAAGACCTGTAGCGGGGTAAAACGTTTAGTTCACAACGTGAGACACAATATGAGAATAAAATGTTGTTTTTGTCAAGTAAAGGCTCGGCGCAACAAAAGTATTCGTTGCAGGAGAATTAGTCAGGTCGGCAACAGCTGTAAAACTACAAAACTCAGGCAAAACAAAAGTAAACGGAGTTTGTGATAACAGGCTGCGGTATTCACCGTTATTTTTACTTTAAATGTTACAAAAAAAAAAACAGGTTAAAAACTGGACCACAATTTGTTGTGCGTCAAATTGCGACTTGCTTTTATGAAGAGACCGACGCTTAATGTTCGTGGTTTTATTGCTCAAGATGAATGGTAGGGGCGAACAACTCTACAAAATGAGAGATTATTTATGGCAATGAAGATTTTTTGCTGGTTTACAAAATCGTAATTGTTTAGGGTCGTCTGCCGGCATGACTCTTAGGCGGATTTATGTCAAGGGAGAAAGCAATTCGTTCGTAGATTGCTGGATGTAAAATATAATAGCTCCTCAAACAACAATCGTCAGATGTCTAAAAAGTGTAATTTGGCTGAACAATTTAAACATGAAACTAGCTTCGGGTACTGTGAGCGCGCGCGAGCATTGTGCTAAGTGTGCTCACCAGACGAACGCATTAGGAAGATTAAAACTTGTAAAAGCAAAGAAGCGGAGCAACCGTCTCTGCAGTGTCACTAGTCGCATACGTACAGAAATAAGGAGATGCAAGTATAAGCTCAAACAAGCAGTGGAAATGTTTCCTGGGAAGCGCGGTCAGAGGAAAAATTATAAGCGCCTGGCTTCGAGAAACGGAACGTGCTCTTGTTTCTCCTTGCTTCCTTATTTTTGCATTTTCATGCGTATTTATAGCTTCTTACTAAACTTTATTGCTTTTGAAACTCGCTCGACCGTACTTACGCTTCCGTCGTGTTTGGTCTTAAACTTAGCAGATTAGAATTTTAGTGAAGTTCTCACGTAAAACGGATATGTGTTGAGGTTTATCAAACAGAACGTGATTAGACTAACAGTGCGATATTTTGATTTATATATATTTGGAGTCCGAAATCCAAAGTTATCTTTTTGTGGAAAACCTTTTATATGATATGAACATAATTTTAGAAAGTTGGTTATTTTAACGAAATAGATTCCAGATATATAAAAAATAGTTTTAATGCTTACGATATATACCAACATAATATCGAAAGTATTAAAATCTAAACTTAAAGAGAGTGAAAAGCACGAATTCAGTGTCCTTATCTATGAGGCTTTATTATACCAAAATACTGAAAACAATACGTCTTTGTTCCAAAAATACGATCACCACATTTATTTTAGCTAAAGAATAAAAGGTGACCTTTTTTGCGTGACGTTGCTTTTCTTCTAGGGAATTTATCATACGTACTAGTAGCCTAGTACGCTAGCCTATAATAATATTATATTAATAAAAATAAGTGTAAGAGTGATGTTCAATAGTTTATTTCTAAACTAGATATTGAGCTATGCGCGGGCCCCAAGCGGCCCGAGAGGGTTGTTTTTCATATGAGGGTAATCATGGACAATCTTTAATAAAAAAATGTAGTTAAAATTCAAGTCCAGCAAGAATAATAGCAAAACAATCTTAAATTATATCCAGAATTGACTGACGATAGCGTGTACTAGTTATGAACTAACTGAATATTCTTACAAACTTTAGCAATTGTGTATAAATTGTGTATAACAATAAAAAAGTCACATTTTTCTAGCACTTTAATGAGTCTCTATTTAAATTGGCCAAATTTGATTATAGGTTTCGATTTTGATAGTCGCGGAAAGTACTTGATTATTTAAAAAAAATATATATGCAGTTAGATAGTTCGCCACTGTTAGATACTTAGTGTCGTTGCCATCGAGATAAAATGGGGAAGTTTTACTGTAGCGTCATTGAATGACGCTCGTTGAGTTTTTAATGGTAGTCAGTATTTTGTTGTAAGATGAATGGAAATAGTCAAGCTAAATTAACCAAATCAGAGGCTCAGGGCGACTTGAATACCCTTGTCACCAGATCGCGACCACTTATTATCTAATACGAAGAAAAAGTCAAGTAATTGTCTAAATTATAGCTGTCATTTGTCAAATATTTTTTTCCAACAGTCAAACAATATACATATACCAGCTCGTATTTATTTGTTTTTACTTTATATACTAGCTGACCCGGCAAACGTTGCCGTTGTTTTGTCTCAAAAAATAGATAGTAGCCGATCTCAGACTACTGAATACGCATATAGTCTAAGAGCCCGTGAAGATCGTCCTTCACCGGTCTGATAACCAGATGAGACGTATTTTTTATTAAGTATTTTTTATAAACAAATATGCCTAAAATTGCTTGCCTACCGAAAAGTGCTCATGGCATTTTTTTTTGCGCATGCTCGTGTATATTCAAATGATAATTTAGCTACAATTATCAGAAATAAAAATAACATTCTAACTGTTCAGAATCGTTGTTACTCCTATGAAGCGCATCAAAATCGAATGAGTCACCTATTTTGACTTACCTGTTTACACCTGCTTGCCAGGTAGTTATACACTGAAATGAGTAGGCACGCATACCGAGGCATATTCTGTGTATTAAAAACTATCAGTGAAATAAATTTCATTTGGTTATCAAAAGTATGAAGGTGATGAAAAAAAAATCAATAAAAGTTTATTTAATTAAAAATAGCCATGAGCACTTTTCGATGGGCAAGCAATTTTAGGCACATTTGTTTATAAAAAATATTTAATAAAAATACGTCTCATCTGGTTCTCAGATCGGTGAAGGACGATCTTCACGGGCTCTTCTACTAATATAAAATTTGGTAAAATCGGTCAAGCCGTTTCGGAGGAGTACGGTAACAAACATTGTGACATGGAAATTTTATATATGAGAAGATATGCTTTATAGATATGTGCGTTGACCGCATGTTACTTACCAATGATAAGCCGGAGAAGGCTGGCAGCGAGGATGCCCAAGTCCGGAGAGTTAGCCATTGGTCACCGAGCTGTCTTTGAACCCAGCCATCACATCAACCGCCGCCGCCGACAACGCAAAGCCACACATACACGCCCATATCAACAATTTGTAACTCTCTCTAAATCCATTTAATCACATCTCTTATAATTTATATATTCTTTTATACACTCTCATCGTATCATCATCTCAATTATAACTTTACCACAAACACGAAAATAATACAAATGCTTTTCAAAAGAGAACCGTATTGCACAATAACTCACTCAAAATTGGTAGTAACTTTTTTAATTTGCGCTACGAAATAAATGCAAGCTTTCCCGTGATTTATACTCGACAATGTTGGCCTTATTTTTTGAAAAACGTAAATGAGTATTATCATACAAAAAGTAGAGCAAAGAATTTTATTTTGAAAGCTGTGTAACGAGCACTCTCTCATAGATATCTTTTTACTTTTCCCGGTACTTTACCCGCGAAAGTAATCAGCAAATAGGTGGAAACTACGTGAACCGAAAAGTTTTTAATGTGTTTTCCTATCTACGACTGCTAAAATAAATAAACACTCAGATAACGGAGGAAAAAAGTGTACCTAGTGCGCTCAGTTTGACTAAAACGAATCGAGTCAAGCTGGGAGTTAAGAGCGAAAGAAAAGTTTTATCTCTGGTAAAGGATACTTTTTCTTTATCTTTAATTCCGTGCCAAAAATTAAATTACTTTGTCTCTAAGGTCCACGGGAAATTAGGGCGCGCGGCGCGTTGTATTACGCAACTTATCAGTTGGTTAAAATGCAAATTATCCTTTTGTTTGCGGTAGGATCGACAGCGCCTCTACTACTCGTAGTTACAGAGCAAAACTCGTAAAAATTGTAAACATTCATTTGTAGGAGAGAGGCAACGACACTTATTGCTTACTGAGATCACTTTGACTTCGTATTGTAAACAGAGATAAATTGCACCCGGTATTTCCGACAACATGTCAACATTTCTTGTTAGGTGCGTATTTGGTACCGCTTTTGGTACATACACATACGAGTACCTAGAATGATCTTAAATATACTATTATACATTACGTACAATTAAAAACAACTACATATTGGGGCCACATTACAACGATTATCAGTATTCAATCAATTACATCCCCAGGGAGGCTTACACTGCAAGGTCCTGTAGGCATGACTCAGCCGATCCCTCAGCCGCTTCCCTGAGGAAACATGAGACATGCCCTATTAATTGGCATTACACTGTGTGCATTTGCGATATTTACCTTATACTATGGTTCAACTCAATAAATATGTATGCTGCAAGCTCTTTGAACGCACGTCCACGTAAAAGCATTAACCGTAATCCGCAGACATATCTACGCTACTTATAGTCTTGCATACCAATATTATCATAACATCTGTAACTCTGTATGTGTGACTGTTTATTACTTCATCAGGAACAAAAATCGTGTCAGTATGTAATTTTATAACAGGTTACTTTGTAACTCGAATATGAGCATATGTAAATTTGCAAATGTGATTTCTAAAAAAGGCATGAATTATGAAATAACTTTCATACCCATACACATTGTTTATGATATCAATGAAGTCATTTTGAAAAGCATTAGATTGATAATTTAAAATGAAGCTGGTTAAAAATAAGACAATCTTGTTATAAATGGTAAAGCTATAAATTCATAGAAGCCGTTTTGAGCATATTTGGGACATGATAATACATACTGTTATCATTATAGGGCCATTATAACTACACAAATTACACTTATTAAATGAGCAACATTTTTGGACGCAGATATTTTTGCCTGGAAACTTGTAATGTAGGCAAAACCGCGTGTAACAATAAAAAAATAATAATACTTACGTATTAGAAAACAATAAATATTCTAATACGTAAGTATTTATTTTTCACTAATACAAAAGATAATTGTTATTGAAAAATGTGTCTTTTCTATCTAATATTATTGGAATACAAATGCAAAAAAGTTTTCGAAGGAGCTAATCTACTCTTATCTCCGCAGCATTTTAATCGAGTTCAACACAAAAAGAAATAGACAAAGTTAATTTGTGACTTCAGTTTCATCGGTACACGAGAATGCCGGCGCTGGTCTGATTTCCATAATACATGGAATCCTAGTTTGGACTGGGAACAATTGTACGTATTAGAAACTCCCACATATCGTTTTACATATGAGATTTGCGCGGTAGTAAACTACTAGTACGCTAGTAGTTTACTACTGGTTATGTAAGCCGCATAACTTACTTAATAAAACAGTAGAGTTCAATATCACGACACGTACACCACAAATCTTCAATGTTTCATGCACATTTCTCCGAAATTAAGTTTCTTTTGACATATATATATTCATCATGACATTAGATTATTAAAGTTGATTGAGTAATTTGTATTATTACAAAAAGTAGTATTATTCGTATTTTATTTCATTAATATGATGAAGTACAATCCTTGTGTACACATTACACCTATATAATTTGCCCGTATAATTTAATAACCGTACAAAATTATCTTGAATAAAAAGATACCCATATGATAAATGCATATGATACGTAACTTGAATATCATGGAGATATTAATGGCTCTACCACTCGCGCGAGGGTCCTGGTTGACAATAAGATACAACATCGCCTTACAGCGGTACAGACGCGTGTCGCCATTTATCCAAGCACTTTTGGAGCTCTATTCAATACAGACTCTTAAATCAGTTTCTTCCACATCTGCAAGTGCTTGCCCCTACAAAATAATATATTCGAAAAGTTCGTGAACTGAATACAAACACGCGGGTCGCCTCGAGAGGCTCCGGAACAGCATAAAAGGATCTCGAACAAAGATTCAGGGCTTGTGACGCAAACCTTTCATTACTTACAGTCCGAAACTCTACGCCAACCCTACCTCCGATTGATAAACCTTATTCATAGTCACCCTCCCCCGTATCTCTCGATACCATTATATTATTTTTAACAAAATCAAAACATAAATTTTAATTGAAATTTCAAACAACTAATAAAACCGTGATTAAATTCGGCGCCTCGTAATACAATCGCGAAACGATGCGGTTATTGAACAATAGAATTATTAATCGATACGAATCGGGATTAAACGCTTTATTGATCGCGTTAATTGTAAACAACTGTTGAATTTTCGAGGCTAAAATGCGAGCAATCGACGTCCAAGTGGGTTATAATAAAAGAGGCTCTTTTGCTGAAGTGAAGCGCCGGAACCTTCCGGATTACTCGAGCGGCGGCCACAACAAAGTTTCAGAATAATAAATTCGCAGGGGGATTAGGAGTGAGGATAACGCTGTCACAAAATGAATCACGTTTTTAAAAAGCGGTTAAAGGGGGCCGCAGCGTGTCGTTTTGATTTGTGTACTGAGTCGTGTCGGGGCGCGCGCTCACGGGCCGGCGGCGCGCGTGACTCGCGCCTGCCCAGCGCAGATAACCGCAACCTCCCGGGGCCGCGCTCCACAACACGCCCGCCCGACTCAATTACCAAGCTACCTTCATTCCCACCGTTAAACCCATAATGAGGGACCAAAAACTAGTTCTGAATAAAAAGAGGTCAATAGCTCAACCACCTCCCAGCCTGCGCTGTTATTGGGGAAGTTATTCGGGTACATTTTAGGAGGATATCACGCAAATAACGACCACTACCGACATCGTAAACAAAAACTAATTTACGAGAGCCCTCGCAGTGTTTTTCAACACGCTATTTAAATATGCTGCTCTGGCCGTTACATAATTAAAAGCATTTTATTACTTTACGGGAAAAAACCTTTTGAACCTGATATTAAAATATAGCAGGTTATTTACTTGAATAACATGCTGAATATTAGAAGTAAATATTTCTTTAAGTAAAATAAAACAAGACGAGGAGAGTTTTCCTTTGAGAAATTTCAGTTTTCGCTCGTAGTGAGAAAATCATTAGACGTTGTCAGATTTCATAGTCTATCCATATAACGGCGTTCTTATCTAAAATCAATGAGTTTATATTTTTTTTTTGCTTTGTTTGATAAGTCACTGTGTAAAAAGGTACACTTTTTTAATTACTTCAATGGAAAAAGAACCACACATGAGTACGTTATGTTACAATAAATACAATTAAATTAGAAAAAGCGGTTCTTTCATCAGCAGAGAGTTTTCACGTACCTTCAACTTTTCTACGCGGATGTAATGCAAAATATGCCAGCGCCAAACTTTGTCGCTTTTGGCTATAAACAAAAACGGAGCTTTATCTAAATGCCGTGGACATTCTATGTACATATCTGTTTTTAGCTGACCGAAATAACCGTGGAGATTATTTGAACAGACTGTTTGTCCGAGTTGGTAAGCCCAGCGCGAGTCGCACAAAACAACTGTGCGCGTTAGTATTGCGTATGGTCTTTGCCTATTACCAAAACTATACAACACGACTGGGAACTGAAAAAAAATTATATTATTCTTACGTATCTAATAAGACGTAAATAAAATGTTGTATTCAGTGTATCTATTGTTTTTGTGGATGTGCATATGTTTTAATTTTTAAACATTATGAACATCCTATCACTCCTATAAATTACGAGTAAAACATGTCTGAAATAAAAGGTGTGGGTGTTGTTATTTTGCGAAAGTGAAGAAGGAAAACCTACATTTCTTTTAATAATAAATCAACTAATACAAACTAACCAAGAGTAATTAACCCGTGGTGGTCGCTAGGCCCCTTAATTATACAACTTTTTCCTCCAGAGATTTTCATTTTAAAATCCTAAAGTTTCAGAAGAAACTTTAGGGACATAGATTTGTCTGTAATTAGTTCGTTTTATTTTCTTACCAAATACGCATATTTGTAGCGTCAAAAAGTGTAATAATATAATTGGCAGATATTGGACAAACTAAATGGACTATTAATAATTTGATTTCATTACGGCTGGTTAGCCCTAAACTAAACTATGTATTTCTTGTTTGTATTATGGTTGCTAAAACACCTGATATACTACATATACATACATAAATACTTTTATATCAATAGATGTCATATTTAACACATCAAGCTTTCGGGACCTTTTGGTTGGCATTTTTTTTTATTAAATTTAATTTCGCGAACCATAATTGAGTAAAGAAAAATATGTAGCCGTGTTCCGATTCGATATTAGCGTCTAAAGTGAATGCTAACTTACATTATTTACTCTAAGTAAATATAGGACGTTCTTTTATAAAAGACTCAAATAAAAGCCAAGTCCCTTGCGAACCTTCTAGACAAGTCACAGTAATTAGATTCAATTTAGCTTCTAGTATTACGCTGTGTATAGAATATTTAGTTACGTTTCGTAAAAGTTTTGGTCTGGAAACAATACGTTTTTGAACATTAGAAAATGATAGAGAAATACGAGTAGGCTGTTTGAGTTTGAATTTAAATAAGACAGGGAGATAGATAATATATTATTGCTAATATATTATCTATCTCTCTGTCTTATTTAAATTCATCGTATTTTTCTATCATTTTCTAATGTTCAAAAACTCATTGTTTCCAGACCAAAACTTTTACGAAACGTAATAAATATTGTACCAAAAATCTACATTTTGGTCTTCTATAATCTTATTTATAGTCAACGTTATAGAAGTTTCCACCAACCTATATGTAGTGCTACAACGACTAAGATTAGAATCAGTGCCATTTAGTCTTATCCCCATTTACGCTATTTTGCATATTAAAGACACCAATCACTGTTACAAAGCCTTTCTAGTGTTCATTATTGCAGTCGGATTGCTCAGAGCTGACGGGCGGGTCTGAGAAGTCACATTAATTACTTAGCCAGGGTTTACTATAATCTATCTGAGCTTTGGACACAGGCCCAGTTTGAGACAAGCGTATCGAGGATTAACTCTGCGCTATTAGGTTTGATGCTACAACTACTAATATGCATATTTAATAGGTAGACATTATTGGTCAAACAAACATAACAAATTTTGTATCTTATAGTAAATGGTATAAACTGAATTGTATTCGATCTACTTCTGAATATTGAAGGTCAGTGAATAAATAGCCCTAAAAGTTGACTTAAAAAGAAATAAGTTAACTCTCTACTTGGTTACAATTTAAGCTTTAGTGACTCTAAGTGCGGCTAAGTTGTACGTAGCTATATGCTACGGCGTAGCAAATACGTGAATACAACAATATTGCTACTGAGCGTAGCCACCGCTACGAATACGTAACCTTTCTTTCCATCTGACATGAAAATATATTCTAGCAACGAAAATATATATAGGGTAAAAAATATGTTATACGAAAAAACAAGTGCATATCGTCGAAACTAACTTCATGGTTTGGTTAGTTTAAGCCAGAGCTTCATTAACGAGATTTGTAATGGACTAACTGCTGTAATTAGCGTTATTTTACAACATGTTTCGACCAGTTTAATAATTATGATGAAACTTTAATGATGGTGACAAAAGTTTATGATATTAACTCTTTAGTTATTTATTAAAACTACTAGTAGGTACTACTATGTAACGTACTCGTAAGAGATTTATATGAAACGCCCAAGACTAAGCCGTTTGATACATTACAGACAAACACATATTTAATGTAATTTTATAATCACTGTGTCAATTTGGTAACTATAATAACAAAGTCGGCAGTCTTTAGCAAAATGAGCAAGGTTACTGGATTTATTTCAAGTAGATCGCCATAACTGCGTAATTTGAGTATTGTGATACGCGTGATTTATTAGTAACAATATGTAATACCTTATATATAAGTAGGAAACACGGCGAACTCCGTTTCGCCACAAAGTTGAAAATTTCCCTGAATTTTGTTTACTACAAACCTCACGGAGCCCGGGGCCTTTCCAACGCATGCAAACCCGTGGATATCGGTTCGTGCGTTCTAGAGTTACAGCGTCAGGAAGGAAAACCCGACTTATTTTTATAATATACAATAAGTTTGTGATGTAATTATGTTAAACTCCACTTCACAAATAATGTTAAATTGGTATTCCATACTTTTAACCCATTTAGGCCTCAGTCTGCTAGTATGGCTACAACATTCCATCCTCTGGAAGAGTTTATTGTTTTAACTATGTTCTATTCTTAAATCACTCTTGGGTGCAAAATTTGTATCGATATAAAGTATTTATGTACATATGTATGTGGAGTATATCAGTTTTTAAAACATCCGAATACTAAATAAAATCCAAATTTTGTTTTGTCTATGACTCTTCTCTTTGGTCAAGAGCCCAAAAATTATATTCAACCCAAAGGGGGTATCAAAATATTAAGCGAATTTTCAGTCTCATTACTTATATTTATTATTCATATCTCAAAAACGGATAGCTTTGACGAGAAAATTAATAAGTGAAAATAGATAAGTGAATAAGAAGCTCTGAATATAAACGAATACAGAAGAAACAAATTACCTAATGGAACGGGATAAGCAATGAGGCGTCAGTGTCAGGCGGCTAATCAAGTGCGTGTGTGCGCGTGGGAGCGAAGTAACAAATTAGGTTCGGAACCGGTCGAAGGGCAAGTCAGCGCTAATACGAGAAAGCTTCTACCACATTTTACCCGCACAAACGCTCTATTGATTCCACAGATTCCACGTATACAAAAACACCTATAAACGCAGACATCCCGAACGGAAATCTCGCCCGTCTCAAGTGAAAGGTCATCAGTTCGGAGGCAAAATGATAGATGGGCTCCCGGTGTTCACAAAAGTAACGAGAATGGAAGAAACGTGTGAGGTCAAGTGACTGACGGCCGCTTCGGTCACATGTTGTCGGCCAACACCAAATAGATTACGGTCACCGCTTACGAACCAAAACTTTATTCAACCTGTCCCGTCCTCTTCAAAGGATCAAAAAATACGCTTTGATTTCAAATGAGGCCTAGACGGTTGCGAGCTGTTCGATCCACTCCGCCATTGTGCAGACGCTTTGAGCGAAGTTTCTTTAATCTCTCTTGTGTAAAGAGAGAGAGATAGCACTCTGTAGATGTATCAATTAAAAGTTTCAACGATTTAATGGTGTCAAACTGCCAAGTATGGCACCGAACATAGATACCGACAAGTAGTTACCGCAAGTTTCCGAATTTCAGAACACTAAATGTACCCCGCGGCAACTTCATATTACAAAGCCGGGACGCGTTACATTTTGCACCGAAAGCAATACGCGCCCAAGTTTGTTGCAATTTGAAAGACAGCATAAATCTAACAGTAAGGTCGACTATTGCGCTTGTGGCTGTCGTTAAAATTTATGTAACGAAATTACGGCAGTAAATAGTGGAAAGTCTTTGCATTTGTGATCTTTTATGTCCTACGAATACAACTTGGTTCCATTTTAGAATATTGGTGTTGCATTGTTCACATTTTCAAGAAATTACACACCACGTTGTTATTATGGCACTGAGCTAACGAAGTGTAACAGAAATCCGACTTTACGCCTTACTAATACGTTTATGCTCCTCCTACAATGTTTCTGTAACACGAAGCTCCGCTAAGATAAAAATAAAGCATGAAACATACTATGAATCCTAATATTTACCATACCAGTTTAGGGTTCCGTTCCGAGAAATTAACCACGAGACCCTATTACTATGACTTTGCTGCCGTCTTTTTTGTATGACCGTCTATCATCTGGCATGTCTCAGAAACACGACAGCTATTCAGTTTTTTTTACAAATAAATAATGTATCTTCGTTAGCTAAGTGGCCAAGCTCTGCTGTCAAGAGTTTTTCAACCCGCCCGAAGGACTCTGACTTGGTCTAACGACTGTTTGTACTAAGACTAACAGTCGGGACCTACAATTTAATGTTTCACCCGACCCACGAAAATAATGTATTTCTGATGTCGATATACCAACAAATATTCGTAATAAAAATGATGTAAGAGATACTTAAAAAAGAAGGTCCCTATACAACCATAACACAACCCACGCGACGTAATTACCTGCTGTTTTCTAATGGTAATGGTAGCTATTCATGCGCGATTCTTACTCGCACTTGGCTCGTAATTCTTCGAGTGATATGATATGGGCAAAATCTTGAATTTCCACTTCTGTCGTTATTAATAAACATTGTCAAAATTATTTAATAAATAACTTCGTAATTGTAGAGAAAACTTCGTTAAATCTATTTGTCTTATCTTATTTTTGCACCAATAAGACTTAATTTTTTGAATAGGTTTATTTTCTGATTCATGGTACCAAAAATAGAATAAATATTTATGGTTGTTGTTTTTAATATTTTAGCCGTATTTATTGAACGATAGAACTATAAATACAATATTTTGGCTGTATCTACGCCTTAGAAGTTTCAGTCAGTGCATATCTTCATCACGCAGCCAATCAAAAGAAGCAAAAAAGCATTTACGACCTTGTGAAATAGCCGCGGCAATTTCTTACCTTTTCAAGGTGAAAATAAAATGGAAAATTACCATTCCCGCTTGAGTGCTCCCAGAACATTTTAAGTTCTGTGATATAATCGGCCGTATTTAAATGCGGCAGAAGCGGCAATAAATTTTCCATTGGCGACGAGACGAAGAATTGAACAAAAACGGTTCTTGTTGGATTCGACGTTCAACAATGGATAATTTATTGTGGTAGACGAAGCCACGCGTACAATAAAACGTAAGGTATCTCTTCAGTTGCAACATCAGCACATAGATTGATTACGAATTAAGCCATTTAGCAATAACTGTACCCCAATAAAAGTGTCGCACTAAATCTAAAACAGTGCGCTTGCGTTATGGCAATAAATATTTTCGAAATGAATTTAATTTTAAATTTGCTAATAAATCATACACTTTTATTGGAAAAGAACGCAGTACCTACAATTGTATACATGTATTACTCCAATAAACAGTTAATATAAAAAATAGAATCTTAATTATAACTAACACAAGAAAAGTGTAATAAAATAAACTTGATTTTTTTTACTAACTCTAATCAGCGTTAGTTTTAAACAACATTTTGCACGCTGATAAGCAAAATAAATAAATAAAAGGAGTACCACTTTATGTAAAATATGTTTACTACATCGAAAATTACAAACGCAATCAGCGTCTGTAAAAGCTCCATTCGTTGGCAAATTCGTTATCCTTTACAAATCGTTCTAAATTAGCACTCACTTCTTCACAAAAATCCAGCTGGCCCTGTCTGAACGAAGTCACATTTTCTGTTTATTTCCTTTTCCATCAAAATGTATAGAAGAGAATTTCTACAGGATATTATTAACGCTGAATGAGTCTAAGAGAAATCAGAACGAATGTCCTGAATTCGCTCGGTATTTTACGTATCACAGTAGAAACGTAACGCAACGGCTCATTAGTTAACGTAATTTGAATTAATATAATCTTAATGAGAGCACTTTAGACAGATGCAAACATAAAGATTCCTTTCTAGCGAAATTGAATTGACCTCTGTTTACAAAGGATAATTTAATGGACCAGCTGTGTTCGGGATTTTTGCGGAGGTCTTTCATGTTTGCTATTACTGTCTTGGCTGAACATTTTTGAACGATGAAGGCGTGACTTCACCTAAACTATATTATACAAACTACAATAAGGTTGGTTCTACTATTTTTTTTTAGTTAACAGTTTTCGTATAAAAAGTACTGTACTAAATGTATTTATGTTAGAAACTTGGCTTATTGTGTTTCTCATACTAGATACATTAGGCCATACATATGGCCAAGTTGAGCATAACTTCTAACGTCATCTATCACAAAGTTGGGTCGTTAAGTATGTAAGTAGATAGTAAGCCTCTCGTGAAATATGCAATAAACATGTCAGTTAGAATACCTGAAGGTTTTATATGTAACATATGTAATTATGTACATCCAAGCAGCCCGCCAGATGGTGAGTTACCGTCGTTTCGATACTTAATGTTTCAATCGTCTTATTATTTTGTATGTCTTTGTACATAGAGTAATTTGTCAAAGCCCAATAGAAATTGTCAATAGCTGTCATTACCAATAGCAATTTGGACCAATCTATTCATTAGTCGGTAGGTATATTTAGTTTAGCTCTCATAAATATTTATGCTACACAAAATTAGGAAAACCAAGTAATACTGTAAGAAATTGATGATACAAATATTATGATCACACAAGACGTCAATGAATATTACATAAAAGCTTCGTAATTGCTATTACGCAAGGTTAAAAATAAACTGATTCGACGCTATCAACTCTTTGTTGTGCAAAGCAACCCCCATTCAGAGTGCGTCGTCTCGATAGAATACGCGATAACCATAGCCTGCGAGTGAATTTTGTATTTTCTTCGCCTTTTTATGGTCAAAAGGAGCAGAACCAAAATGTAAGTCACGTAGTGGGTCGACGACGTCAGTCGATTATAAAAAGTTATCTGTGTTCATCCCGCGGGTGGGACCCGAGACTTGGAGAGTTCTGCTGATGTTTGCAAAAAAATGTAAACATGCATTGAATAGCAATGGGAATACTTTGGAACGGCAGAAGTTGTATGCACGTCGATGACGATACATATTCATCGATATACATTTGCACTGCGAATTCGTGTTAGACTAATTTATTGGACTTTCTACTCAATATATTGTTTATTCAATTTAAAAAAATTCTTACTTCGAACAAGTGAACAATTTAAAATTGAAAACCAACATGGGACGAATCCTAAATTATAAAATACTTTCCAAAGAAAAATATATCACGGGGTTCTAAAGTAACAAACATGAAAAATAATACCGTCAAATTGAGAACCTCCGCCCTTTTTATGCCGGTAGAATGATTTAAATACTACGCTTGTTACTTTACCAATTTAAGAGTAAACACAATAAGTAAAATAAAGTCGGTAATCCTGTTTCTATTTATTTTTCAGAATAACATGAAATACAGAATTTCAATCGAAGCCAAAAGACCAACAAAAACTTCCAACAATTCCATTACGAGCTATTTTCCGATCTACAATTGACATTAACACCGGTTCATTAAAATTAACGAAGCAATTATCCCCATGTAGGGACGATGCAATTATTGTTGTGAAGAATAAAATGTATTGTTCGCCAAAACAATGACATTTTGGCCAAGAGCGAATACATTATCTGCGCGGGTTTTACTCGGGGCTCAAGTGCGTCGCATGGATATATTCTCCGGCCCGCATTTTCACCGGGAGTCGGTTTTTCAATTTATTTCGTCGTTTTAGCCGAATGACGGCGTAATTACGACGCGCCGCGGTTCGCCGCATAATCGGGGAGCTATTTTTTAAAATCGGCTTCACGCTACTAAATACTGTCGGGGCTGCGTGTATTAGCGATGTCAGGACATCGCTAATACCGGGGGAAAACGGAAACTGTCTTTGACGTGCAGGAAATTTCACGTCTTCGAAACACTTACTAAGAAGTTTAATCTCGTTCCTTTTTATAGCAAAACTATAACTATACATAAAAGAGAACAATTGACAACATCACAAAAATGTTTTTATTTACTCTTTTTATAACACACAAACCGAATTTTTTGTTGTAAACTTAAATAATTTTTCGAGCAAAAACATTTTTATGTCAAAAAGTGATTATTTGCTCCAAGACACTAAAATACCAACAATGTAATTCGTTAAAAGCAGCTATAACCTACAGTTCTTTTATAGACATGAAATGAAAACGATATAAAAAACAGAGGAAGTTTAACATAATTTTACGGGAGAGTGGGCTCGCCATAGGAGCTGCTGAATGAATACAAGGAGCCCTCGCCATTCTGTGCTATAATGCTGCGATAAAAGAGATTGAACTTTGCTTGTAATAACATCTTTAATCTCCGCATCGAATGAATCTCAAACTCTTACTAATTAAAAAAAAAATAACCTAAATATGTAATAAATAAAACAACCCAGATTTTCCGGCTACAATTTCTCTTTCAAACCGATTTGTCAGTAAATAGCGAATCTATTGTCTTGAAAACAAGGTTACCGTAGTACCGGAGGCGGCAGCGGGGAGTTTCGAGGTTTTGGACTCGTCGATACATGCAAATATCTCAGGATATTGGTTTCACCGTGTAAGGAGTTCAATCTCGATGTTTCCCACGGATAAAGTAATCTCTGCCGGCGATAAAAGCCTCTATCTGTTTACAGATGAAAGCAAAGTCAAACCAATTCCGAAAACTAGACGTCGGATTTTCTGTAACAAAGCTAGCTACGTTGTACCTTGGAGCAAAAAATTACAGAAGAAAGTTTGTGGAAAACTCAACTTCAAACCCTCAACAACGAGATCAATCTTGTTCATTATGAATCGACAGAATCTCGTTTACCATTTTTTAATTTAATCGATTGAGGTCGAGCTTAATTAATCTTGTACCATTTCTTTCTTCGGGTCACTAGATAATATAGGCTGTTTTGGTCGAACAAAAGGAACATAACATTCACAGACATTTGCCGCCGTTATGGGTCAAACAGATTGCTATTATGTTTTCCCCCATGATTTATGGCATCAAATGGTACACGGTGAGTGGCCCTTATCCTCTGATTGTGTGACAAAAACAATAGTGTCTTAGAAGATGGCAGAGCGGGTCCATTAGCGGGAATGTGCTTATGACAAGAGTGTGATCAATAGAAAGTCCCGGGTTCTGGCTAACCCACGGCTAGATTATTAATAGTCGCGCCGCGCTCCGAACTAAGCGCTATTACTACTAAATATTGCAACAAGCTACCAGTGACGGTGCCAATCGATCTTGTATGACTTGGCCTTATCTGTTTCCGATATCGTGCACATAACATGTCATATCAAGTTGGACGCGGCAATAATTAACAAGGTAGCTAAACAAACTTTATGATTCTCATTACAAGTACAAGTTTAAATTAGAAGTTTAGAAAAGCCTCTACAAAATGTTGTGGGACGGCTATTTTGGATTTGAATTTACCATAAAATTTTATATACATGTATATATTTTCATACCTTACAGCAAGGCATTTTACCAGCAGGGCGCGTAATCACACGAATTAGCGAGACTCTGGTCTAAGGTAGAGAGCATGCCTAGTCTAGAAATAACGGGGTCTCAAGGAGGCTGCCGGATTACACTGTTACGTATTTAAACATAAAGATAATTTATTTGTGGTAAACCTTAGGTGTACTTACATGATGACTTAGTGCTAGGTTTAATATTTGGCCAAATATTACGTATTTTTCGATTGCAGGGTGGTTGCTAGCTAATACTAATCCAGACATGCACATTTGATACCCATATTGAGGCAGTTGCCCAATGAAATATGTGATCCGCCATTTTGTAACTGCGGCCATCTTGGACCAGTGTTTATCAAACATAGCTATGAACATTCTCACCTAATACACTTTTCACAAGAAAATCAAAATCGGTTTATCTGTTTGGGAATTACGATGCCACAGACAGTCGTCGACACACACACACATATATACGGACACGCCAAACTTATAATACCCTGTCATTTTTGCGTCAGGGGCGCTGATAGATATAGACACTGACTTTATTACTATGCATGCTCGTAATTGGGTCTAGGCTAAAAAAAATAAAGCTTCAACGTGTCACTATGGCTATTAAAATATTCGTAAATAAAGAACCTTTGTGAAATATCAAACAGATCATTTTAACTGTAGTTGGTAGTGTGTAGTACAAAGATAAGATAATCTGTTTCAGTCGTGAAAATTGTTTGATAAAGCTCAATGCAAACATATTCATAAATCCACAAAGAAAGAATCCGTTATCCGAACGTTTAAATATTCTACTTATTTACGCGAAACACCAGTCCCATATAGAATGCTGTCAGTAACGTAGTCCGATAAAGGTGCAATAAAAGAAACGTGAATTCTATCGAATTCCTCGTCACTTTGACTAGAATTTCAGTTCTGAAACATTGCATTGGAAGTGTTCAGTAGTCTTAAATCTAATTTGAAACAACGCGAAAATCTGTTTCCGTATTCTAAATTCCGTCGTACCGTGGAATAAAAAGAGTAAGGATTAGTAGGGAATTTAATTTGTTAACTATGATGCGAGTTGAGGTTCGGTGAAGCGTCATTATCGAAGCACTTGTGATTGCACAAAGTTAGCACGGCGCTCGTCGCGGCTACGGGGCTTCGACTAGAAGTATCTGGAAACTCGTAGTTGGTGGAAAACTTCTTATTTCGTGCCATTGCGGGGACTTAATGTGACTTTACGTGAACCGTGCAAGACTTGGGAGAAAAAGTACAATGTAGGCAAGCGGAATGAAATGACATTATCGCGTAAGTCAAATAAAACACGTGTTGCCAACATTAGAAAGTAGGAGTTAATAAAAGTCATGCTAATACTTCATTACAGATTACGGAGTACCGTTACAGTGCTTTATACATTGTGATAAATACTTCAATCAGAATGAAAGAACAGCATGCGACTTTTTGTTAAATGCAATCTCTTCCAGGCACTTACTCAATAGAGAGGGTATGGAAAATATAAAGGCGATAATAAAATATAAACGAATACAAGTACTTTACCTAAAATAAACATTCCAAAGACCGTAGAAAAGAATAAAAGACAATTCATTGCGAAAACTTAACGAGATACAGCGATATTTTTGCGGTCTGCTATGAACAAAACGAAAGAAAATGTAAGCAAGGAGATGGAAAATAGCGGATGTTGTACGATTCCCGCGTCTCCCCATTAAACTGGGTCGGGATGAAACGCGCAAATTCTTGCTAAAAAGAGAAAATCCATTGAGCGAACTTAAGAGATATAGCACCACTGCGTAAATTGCTGCTTGCTACTTGAAATGGGATTAGTGTTGTCAGATTGAGTGAATAGAAAACAAATAAAACGCCGGCTACGTCCGTTGTTTCGAACGATTTACGATACATTGCTCGCCTTTAGCTGCTGTGCAAAAAGCGCCCGCACGGTCGCAACACAATCAAAATAATGGTCTCGAAAGGTGAAAATAGCCGCTATAACCTTTTCAATTCACGCTTCAACAAACCGAATCGGCCGATGCAATCATCGTGTAGTTGGATAAACCAATTTCGTACAATATAAATCAGTGAAAATGAGATTCACAGCGGAAAAAGGATATCAATTTAATATTCAGCATGAGAATTCTAACGAAGTAGCAGCAAGCGTTGGTTCATCATTGTCATAATATAGGAAAGTCGACATTCAGGTCGGAATTCATGAGCTCTTTTATGTAACATATCTTGAACTAAGCCCCGACTGTGAAAGTTTCCAAGATTCGTATGAAAGTAAGAACTCAAGACGCTATCGTGTCTCAAGTAGCTCCATAGTAAGTGCTTATTGAAATAGTTCACCTTTAGCAAATACTGCGTTACAAATGGCATAAAAAAGCTTCAATTTGCTTAACCAAAATAGATTGTGAATATGCGACACACATTATTACTTATAAGGCAACATTTTCATACGGAATAAGAACTATCTTTCCATTCTTGCTAGACTACACCACAGAAAAAGATCCAATTAAACATTGAAACTAAGTTCAGTTATCTGACTCTCGAATAAATCCAAGCTCTGAAACAACACTTACGTACGGATATCATTTATTTTTAACGTACGCGAAGATTTGTGAGTTGGTAGAATTCATTGAATTCGAAAAAGGGATTCAAGATAAACAATTCAACATTAGTCAAATAAAGCGATCTGAAGCAAGGAAAAATGGCAAATAAGTCAAGAGCTGCGATGGTGAGAGTTCGGAAGCACAGGCTGGAATAACATCCGGACTGCGCTCTCACACTAATATCGAGTAAACTTTCGCAGATATTCGAGATTTTCGGAAAAGGATCACTGTTCGTATTCCTGTTACTGTCAAAATA
This sequence comes from Mellilla xanthometata, assembly GCA_035578125.1. Lineage (NCBI taxonomy): Eukaryota > Metazoa > Arthropoda > Insecta > Lepidoptera > Geometridae > Mellilla > Mellilla xanthometata. The sequence continues at coordinate 7,342,455 of JAPUBQ010000024.1, forward strand.
GTACCGGAGGCTTTTTGTCGGGGGAACAAACTGTTTCCTGACCACGTCCTTCGCAGTGCTGATTTAATAATAACCAATAGGAGGTCGCAGTGTTTGCGAGTTTGTTATGGCGCAAATAATGTTGGCTATTCTTACATTTTATGGAATAGTAAATAAGTAAAAGTGTCTGTTTGCTACGAGTAAAATAATAAAAGGTTTATTTTTATAGTTTTGCATACACTAAGATAAGTCAAGCTCCATTACTTTGCAAGGATTTTGGCAAGCGGAACTACGAACGATGAAGAGATGAGGGCGACCTCTCTCGTTATGAGCATAATTTTGCCTCAGTCTTTATGAGCCCTAAATATTTTATAGACATAGGATTGTTTCATGAAACGGAAATTTTCAATTTGTTTAATTTGTCACTCCAGTTTGTGTTTGTCTCCAATTTCGAGAAGAGTTTTATGTTTTAACAAGTGTACAAAACGTTGACGAGCTTTGAGACGACGCAAATTTACAATACTATAAGTTTCGGCGAGAACAAATAGGCTTTAACGAAATGAAACGCAAATAATGAGGGACTTTGGCTTGTTCCAAGCAAAACTCGTACAATAAGTTGGTTATGCGTGCAATTTCCTTTTTGTTTCAATTTCAGAGTTGATTGAGTTAACATTTTTGAGTCCTTAAGTACTACATGAATATTTACTCTAACAGAACCTTAAAAATCTGAAGCAATATCCACTTAAACATCTTCGGGTCGCAAAAAGGTCAGAGTCAGAATCTGTCGTAATAATTCTTTGTTCGCACAATAGTCAAGTTCGATTTATTACGCGAACGAAAATGTGTGCCTACAGGTTAGACAGAGTGGAGGCTCAAAACAAAGGCATAGTCATTCTCCAACGGGGCTGAACAAATTTGTACCATTTGTTTTGAGAGCGGGAACGAGTAACAGCTTAATATAGGCCCGAAGGGGCACGAAGGTTTCCGCATACTCAGAAAAAATTAGACTGTAAACAACTTGTTTGACTGAGTACAAGGATCATTGAATCAGACGCCTTCACGATTCTCGTAATACAGTCTCGTTCCATAATAATCACAAAATAAAGGAAATAGTGAAAAAATTACATACATGTGTTTGAATGAATTCAATAGGATCGTAAGCAGTTGCAGTAAAAATATATTTACTCAAATATGTATGTGAAAGCTTGAAAGTTTCGTTTTCAAATCGATTAATGCAAATGCTTTCATACAAAACATTTAAACATACGAGTATAATGTAACAATAGTAGGCTTGTGTTGAAAGAGAAAATATCGAACGAAATTGCTCGTAAATAAGAGTAACATCGAAGTTTAACCATAATCCGGTTTAAATTAAAATTGGTAATACTATAATGACCGAACAGAACCGAGCCTGGTGGTCTTTATTGGATTCGCTATAAAACAGCATTTCCTGAAATGGCAATTTAATTAAATTATCAAGCGATACGTCACAATGCATAACAATAATGAAACAGCTTTAACCAGCCAACTTTCTGAAAAAAATATACTTATTTTTATATATAAATTTTCATAGACAGAGATAATTTTATTTTACCTACAAGTATTTCCAAAACGATTCTTAAAAGATCGCTCGAGATAATATTCTCGGGTAAATTGTGAAGCGATTCCAGCCTTTTGTGTAACACAAAAAGATTTTATCTCAACTGATTCCTAGTGATTATTTCATAAGCCCGGCAGATTTATAAATAGCCTAAATACAACGCGAAGTTCTCTTTCAAAACATACTGTACATCTGTGGTCGATAATAATTTACGTATACGTAATGACAGTAGTACGTGCCTACCGGCATGAGGGAGGAATATCTCTGATAAAAGTTTAGTAATCATGTCACAAGCGTTGAATGTGGGCATATACTCCAAGTTTCTATTGCAGACATCTACATAGTTGCAGCTTGCAGCCTAATTGTATCGGTCGGAACTAGCTTCCTTGGAGCACTGACATTTATGCGGAGCACTACGTCTCGCGCTGTTTTAACAACCCTAAGGCAATCAAGCTAAAAACTACAAACATGCACAGAGGCAGTTGCGATAGAATTTGTTTCAGAAATAGAAATCACGTTTTAATGGATTATTTATTCATAACTTAAATAGTCACAAGTCATTAATTTTTATTAAATTACTAGTTACTGCGGTATCTAAGGTAATTCAAGGTAGTATATGCTACTTTTCTCTAACTTTAATTTGGCCGTTTTTGTCGATATCTTATGTTCGTATTTTTTACAATATACATCTAGACATTTGACCAGCAGGATGCATAACCAAATGAGTTGCGCTACACTGCCTGAAGGTGGAGCATGCCTAGTCTGGAATAATGGCTCTCATGGAAGCTGCTTTAACACACCGTTAAATGTACATATGTTAGGGAAAATTTATTGCTGAACAAGCAGAAGTTAAGGTAGCACAGCTGCGAATGTCAAGCGATCTTACAAGATTATTGCGAGGAACGTTACGCCTACGAAATCTCCATACTAATAACCTACCTACTCACTGGCCGCGTTAATAAATTAGCATACCTACAACCCCAGTCCCGCATGCCAAGTACTACACATTTCAACTCGAAACAGTTCGTAACTCGGCCACGAAGCTCCAAAACAATACAAAAAAATCTCTTTTCGCTTATTAAGCGTTTTAGCTACCGCTGCTGTTACAATGCTACGATGCGAGTGAGGTCATGATAAAATAAAATATAAAAACACACAAAAATATGACGTGTTCAAACGCGAATTTCGCAAAGTTCAGTGAATCGCGACGCGTTGGAAGTGGGCAAACAGAGCTCACCGGGGTCGCCGGGCCGGGGGCAGCCGGCCCCAGCGCCCTAACGTCTCGAGTTGAGCAAATCTCTTCCCGGAGATAACTACGTTAACATCAATAGCCAGATTTTACGTTTTAATCTAGCTCTTTAAACGACATTTACGATAAAAATTACGAGTGTTTCAGAAGCAGGTCGTTGTTTGACATAGATTTGTTATAAAGACACAAATGTATATTTCTGTTTATCATCCATGTAATGTACGAGTATTAGGGGGTATTAGGAGAAATATCACACTTTTATACTATTGGTTATTTTGCCTCCAAGCAACAGTGTGCAAGCATTACTAAGCTCGGTTTAAAAGCCATGGCTTCCGATGAAATTACTGGACAATGATGAGATGTTGGAATCGTAATTAGATCTTACATCTCACTGCTCAGTAATTTCTCTGATTTGAATGGCCCGGCTTGTCGCTTGCTCGCTGGCTGACACTGTCAGACTTTATCATAAAAATATTCAATGTAAATGTATCATTCGTAATAATTCATTCACATCACCATCTCAATAACACATAAAATGCACAACAGAAGCTTTTTATGACACTTTTATGGCTTTTGACCGAGTGCGTGGACTGCAAGAAATCTAAACTTTCGTGAAGCTTTCCCTAAAGACTAATAAAACGTTCTACACAGAATGTGAGAGCTTACATTGCCTCGCATTACACAAGTAGCTTTTGTTAGAATGGGCAAAGTAGATAGCAACTCGTTAGTTTGACTAGATTATGAGAGCTAATATTTTTAATTAAAACTTTGTCCCTAAAACGAGGCACGAATTATGCTTGAAAATATATTTTTGAACAATGAATACGAAAATTTATTATTTTCTTTGGCTGGCGCTCATTTTGCCGAGTCGTACAGCTGAGGGTCGTGTCTATTCCAACATTATTTCAATGCCACTTGTCACTTACATCAGTTCGTAGGTACAGCTGCGAATACCCACGCGCCGGAATTAAAATACCCTTATTATTAATAATTTTCATATAATATACAGTTCCATTCATCCATCGTAACAGTTACAAGAATAAATGAAAAATTTCAAATGCAAACTGTCGTTTTGTGACGGCGGCTATCTTGGACCGATTTCTATCAAATATAGCAAGAATATTTTTAGACTAGTTCATCTTTTCAACGAAGAAATATAAAATGCTAATGAATAAATAATTTATATAACGGACCAACAAAATCACTTTATATAGACTCGTCAGTTTGAAAAGAAAATTTGGGATAAGCAGCATTTAATCTACTCGTAAACGTTTAACAGCGTATTTGAATCGAACACTCGTCGGACGAACAATAAAATTATCTACCAAAATATCGTCTCAATACACAAAAGCTAAGGAACTCTACATTCCTGTTTATTTAGTATATTAAAGTACAATGACAATGAAGCTTTGTTGAGGCAATGTCTGGAAGTCGACCCTCCTTGAGATAGCTTCCATAACACACAGAGCATTCGTCCATTCAATGAACTTGGTGGTTGGCGATTTTCTCCTATTGTCCCTTTTCTTTTAGCCAGTGTTTTCCTTATCCATGGCTTCTTCATATCCCTTGCGGGGCAGTACGTACTGTATACGTACTCGTACTATGAGACCACGAGCAGATGTTACACTTTACGACGCAAACTTGTATTATTATGTCTTGATCATCATTGTGGAGTTTGTAAACGATCTTTCACGAAGTACATAAACTACGTGAACGAGACTTACGAGGACTTGAGTAGGTAATTTCGACTAAGGGTGCTTCTAATTTTGTCCTTGGATTGATTTGACTACTGATTATTACTGAATTATTTTTTATTCAAAAGATTACAACTCCAAATAAGATATTATTTTTTAGAAACAGAATATCATTTTAATTTTAAAATACGAATATATTTTCATAAAAAGGTACGAACGTGATATAATTATCTTTGAATTTTACCAACAACACACATTCACACTCGTATTACATCCACCATCCATACCAGCTTATACTGAGTTGCGGTTGTGTTGGGCCACACAATGAATTATTATTTGAGTATAATTAATAATTAACTTAATTTTCAACTGAGTATTTTGTTTCTTCTAAAATATTTTCTCTCGTTCGTACTCGTACATCTAAGTCTAACAACACGCGTTAAAAGTCCTATTAATATTTTATAGGCTTGTGTATAGATGTATGTTATTATTTTTCATACAAAAAACTGAACTGGTTCAAATAAACTTGCTATGGATATAGATTTAACCACGGATTAACAAATAAGATACTTTCTATCCCGAATGAACATACGTATAACAAAATATGTTTGTACATAACAAAAACTGTAGAAAGGCGCAGAGTAGTAGATAGGGGTCAAAACTAAATTGAACAGCCTTGACCAAATGGTCACAATCTCGGAAGCTCGGCAATTTGAGAATATACGAGTAAGACCTAAATAGGCAAAATATACCAACTTTGGTCTGGCAAAAGTGTCGGGCCAAAAGTCAAATAACGTCTTGAATTTAATATTGTTAATAAAATATATATGTTAGCGCAGTCTTTTTTGCAATACGCATTTTAAAGGTTATATATTTATGTACATGTGCATAAATATAACCATTTTAACTATCTCTCCAATTCTTTAAAATACTATTGTAACAAAAATATTAAATCATCATAGGTACATATCTCGGGAGCAAGTCAATTCAACATTAAAAAAATCCCTTGAGGTGAGATACGGCTAGATACACGTGCGCTATAAACTTCACACGGCACCAAAACAAACATAAATAAAATAGAAGATTAGTGGTGGCCATTCGTAAATTGTATATACTCGTACATATAGAGAATATGGGCTTTTTAGTCGATTTCACACTGGCCTTTTCGGTCCATTTGTTCTGCCAACCAACCTCAATCCAAGCTGAATATGCAACAGCAAAATATACGAGGGTTAAAAGAATTCTGTGTATCGCGATGTTTTTAGTTAGAGTATGTAAGCTAGCATGACAAAACCGGCGATGGCGGCGCGGCTGTTATTCTTCATTTCACAAATTATGATTGACAGGCAGCTTGAACCCGGCTACATTTACGGCCTTTTAAAAGCATTACTTTGTTGCTTTCTCTATTATTTTGTAAGTGAAAATGTAAATAGTACGCCTATTTATACAAAGTAAGCCAGAATCCACATATTTTCTATTTAGGCGTTGATAGGGTACTTAACTAAACTTAATGCTTTTGCCCGCCTTTGTACATCATACATACTTACGAGTTGTGGTAAATATGTATATTATCACATTTTAACTAGCATTAATTCATATTCATTTATTCATAAAGCAGACTATTTATACATAACGTATATGCGACTTATTAAATATAAATACATTCCGTATATTATCGAAAACCGCTCACGTACTCTACGAAATAAGTTCATATCCATAAATATGGCAACGTCGTACTTCGTACTCATTGTCTGCAAACGTAAAAATATACAGATTTCCTTTCGTATTTCATAAAAATCTTTTTATACTCGCTTCAAAGCGTCGCGTCGCCGGAATTCGAAATCGAATCACTTATCACATCATCGTCCGTCTGTCATCGAATGTAATTTGAGTGCGTAGGTGGATAGGGCAATCAAGTAATCTCATTTGAGTTGCATGACGGGTGACAAATAGCTATTAGCGACCGCGGCGAATCCTATTAACTGACACGGATCAAGCCTCGGTCGGGAACGGAACCACGCGAATGTGCCCTCGATAGCTCGTTTATTAACACCGATTGGGGTTTATTGGGCTACCATTCTCGCAGAGTCAAAGAGTGACCGCAGTGCCTCACGCACACTTGATCAAGCTGAGTCAATGAAGCGCACTGGTGTGGACATAGACGAACGGTTTGGTAATCAAACTTAGGGTCAAGATAACTCCGATGGTTTTCACAAAAAAATACGTGTAACTCACATGTTCTTCTCAGAAAATACTAGTATGTAATGGAATTATCAAAAACAACAACACACAATTCTAGAACTGTAATTACGATGATTACCGTTAGGTATTTCTAAGACATCTCACGAAATAATAAACAAAATATGCAGAGCTATATCAATTAGAGAGATTAATAATTAATCACAGTCACTCAAGAGGAGAGCGAATTTGAGTGACTATAATTGAATGAATGAATATTTTTTTACTTTGTTAACGCTTTTCATATAATTATATTGATTTATACAGCTATCGAACAAAAAATATTTCGTCAAAAATATTGAATCTTTAAATTATTTTTTTTTTTTTTTTTTTTTTTTTTTTTTCTGGTATTTCTATCTGCAATCAGTTTTGTAATATTTACTATAAGCAGATTTGGTCTGAGTGAGTGTCGTTGTAAAGTGTGCACCCCATTGGGTACATCTCCTTATTCATGTCAAAGGTGCACAGTGAGATAGATTACTCAGTGGCTACCAATTGTCTCTTAAGTCTTGTTTGATATGTTGGCGTTTGCAGTTTTAGAGCAAGTGGATTTGGATGTATAGCTAGGCGAGACTTGTATGTGTCCGTATGTGTCCTGATCTCTTGGCTGACTGTCGCTACTTTCAGGTGTTCGTGTATTTCTACATTTGTGGTATACCAGGACACCGCACTGATAGTCCTTAGAATCATGTTTTGCATCCTCTGTATGATTGTGATGTTTGATTTTGAGGCGGTGCCCCAGAGCTGTATCCCATATGTCCATACAGGTTTTAGAACACTTTTGTATATGAGTAGTTTGTTGTCTATTGACAGTTTGCTGTTTCGGCTGAGCAGCCAAGAGTAGGCATGGAATTTCAGTTTGAGTTCATCCCTTTTTGTGGCAACGTGGTCTCTCCAAGTAAGCCTACGATCCAAGTGAATACCCAAGTATTTAACTTTGTCTTTATGTGTTAAAGTAACATTTTCAAGTTTCACTGGCGGGCAGTTGCCTTTACGGAGGGTGAACGTAACTTGAACTGATTTAGACGCACTAGCTTTTATTCTCCACTTCTTCAGCCATGCAGTTATATCATCTAAGCCTTTTTGGAGAGTTGCTGATGCTTTTACTGGATCGGCATTGTTTACAAGGATAGCAGTGTCGTCAGCGAATGTAGCCACAGAGGCGTTTTCGACTTGTGGTAGGTCTGCGGTATATATGGTATATAGGACTGGACCCAGTACCGATCCCTGTGGTACTCCGGCTTTTATATCATGAAACTGCGAATATGCACTCCTCTCCCGCACCTGGAACATTCTGTCTGACAAGTAGGACTGCAAGATCAGGAAGTAGTTATGCGGTAAGTAAGACTTTATTTTGCATAGCAGTCCTCTATGCCAGACTTTGTCGAACGCTTGTTGGATGTCTAAGAATGCAGAAGAACAGTACTCCTTTTCTTCTAGGGCTTTTCTAATGTGCTCATAAACTCTATGGACCTGTTCTATAGTAGAGTGCAATTGCCTGAAGCCGAACTGATGGTCAGGAATGACATTTCTATCGTATAACTGTGGAGCGAGTCTATGAAGTAAAATCTTTTCGAAAACTTTGGACATAGTCGGTAAGAGACTGATGGGTCTATACGATCCAACATCGTAAGGTGGTTTTCCCGGTTTGTGGATCATCTGTATTATTGACACTTTCCACAGTCGTGGGAAATACTGCACTCTCAGCATTCCGTTGAAAAGCATTGTTAGGAACACTGTGGCTTTTCTTGGCAGATTTTTAAGTACTTCCTTTGTGATGAGATCAAATCCCGGTGCTTTTTTATCTTTAAGTTCCCTGACTATTCTCCACACCTCTCGTACTGTGACTGCTCTAGGTGGCAAATCAAGCTGGAAGTCTTGGCTCAGGATCTCTTCCACTGAGTATGTTGCGTTTGCATCTGTGGATTCGTTGGGAGTGAATACATGTGCCAGGTGATCAGCAAATACATCAGCCTTTTCTTGTGCAGTTCTCGCCCATACGTTGGTTTTAAGGGGAGCGTTCATGTTTTGAGGTTGGGTAAGATTTTTAGTAAACTTCCATAATGAGTAATTACTAGCAGCAGTAGCTGTAAGAGATTCTAGTTTGGAACTGAGGGTGGTATCGTTCCATTCTTGTAGAGTTCTTCTCAGTGTGCTGGATGCTTTATTAAGGAGTCTCTTATCTTCTTCTAGCCTACTTGACTGCCATTTTCTGCGAATTTTCCTTTTCTCTATGACCATTTTTTTAATATGTAGAGGAATATTTTCTCGTTTTAAGTGTTTTGACGCGGGAGTCGATAGCCAGCAAGCATTTTGGATTAGAGTTGTAATGTATTTTGCAGCATTCTCTATATCATCTTTTGTTTTCAGTGCTACTTTCATTTCTATTGTTTTGTCTACATGGTCACGAAAAGCTTCCCAGTCCGTCATTTTGTTGTACAGACTCGCATGCTCTTCCTGCTCTATTATCAGATTGCTACAGGTGAGAATTACAGGTGTGTGGTCCGAATCTCCGTCAAAACAGGATTCCACTTTGAAGTAATGCCCTGCTACTCCTTTACTGATAAAGAAATCCAGAAGATCTGGCTTTTTCTTTGGATCTGTAGGCCAGTATGTTGGTTCCCCAGTTGAAAGTATAGTTAGGTGGTTTTCATCGGTGCATAGTTTTAATTGTCTTCCTCGTGTGCTGGTAGTTCTGCATCCCCAATAAGTATGCTTACAATTCCAGTCTCCACCTGCGACAAAGCGTAAGCCGAGGGTTTTGAAGAAGGTTGAAAAGGTTTCTTTTTTTATTGTGCCATGTTTTGGGGGGCAGTACACTGCCGAGAATGTTATGGGACCAGTATTTTCTACTACGCATACTGTGCAGGCCTGTATCTCCTCCGTCCTATATTCTTGAAGTGGGTAGTAATTAATGGTCTTCTTTATCAACAGTGCGGCCCCTGCATGAGCAGTGCCGTCGGGGTGATTCGTTAAGTAAGTGTCGAAGTCATCAATTTTCACACAAGACTTATTGGTACAGTGTGCTTCGGAGATAAGGACTATGTCAAGTTTGTGAATTTTTATCATCAGTTCTAGAGCTTTCGTGTTTGGGGTCAGCCCGTTTATGTTCCAAGTCGCCAGTCTAAGTGTTATCATTGGGAAAGTCTGTCTATGAGTTTAACCATGAGACTCATAAGAGTACTCATTTGTTGAAGGATTAGATCAAATTTTTCAGCTTGTTTAATAAGCACTTGCTCAATTGATGGAGCAATTTGATTGTGTTGTGGGATGTTTAAAGAGTTTTCTGGAGTTGGTAAGTATGCTTTTGGGGCCATGTTGTCTTTAACTACATGGCTGTAAGGTTTCTTATGGGGGTTGCAGCCTGTTTTGGTTGCCATTTCTCTTACAGTTGGTTTCTGCAATTTAGCTTGGGTGATTTCCTCATTAAGAGACCTGTCCAGATCAATCGTTATCACAGGAGGTGTCCCTATACGACTTTTTTTAATTGGATCAAGTTCTTTATTTGGTAGGTTTTGGACTTTATTTCCCAGAGACTGTATGTAAGTAGATTGCTGTTTTTGCCTATTGTTTAGCTGGTTTGATCTTCGGGCCAGGATTTCTTTGTAGACCTGACAACCTTTGTAATTGGCTGGATGTGCACCTTTGCATAATGCACAGCATGCGGGTGTGGTCCGATCACGTTTGGTGCAGTCAGTGGTTTTGTGCTGTTCACCACACTTAACGCATCTGTAGGGACGCATGCAGTAATTTTTCGAGTGTCCATATTGTTGACATCTTTGGCATTGCACAATTACGTTTTTCTTTTTAGGATCTTCAACTTTAATAGATTGGTTGTAGATATATTTTATCTTTTTTACGTCTGCGTTGTTGGGACTTGGTACCAGTGTTACAAAGAAAGTAGAAGTAGGTTTTTTATCCGGTCCATATCTAGCGTTGACAATTTCTCCAGTGATTGTATTTCCAGTGGCTTCGATTTCTTTTTTGATAGCTTCTATCGGAGTTGTGTGGTGTAGATTACGGATCACTATTCTACAGTTCCTTTCATCTTTCTTCTTGAAGGTGTACCCAATAAGGCCATTTTTTCTGACAACTTCGAGTAATGATCTGTGAGTATCAGTATCCAGGCTACTTATTCTAAGTTGCTTTCTATTCACTAGTTTATAAGTGAATTTGTCTTTTTCTACATTTTCTATAAGTAGTGTTGTTAATTTTTGGAGGTTATCTATTCCATACAGTATGATTGGGGGAGGTTTCACAATCTTCTTGGTTTTTTTCTGGGTGTCATGGATAGTTCCATCACTCTCGTTCCCATCTATTGGAAGGTCTGAGTACCTGTTTTGGGTTTTTATGGATGGAGGACTATCATTTTTTCTTTGCCGCTTAGGGTTCCTTTCCAAAGAGACTTGCTGCCAATCTGTTTGGTTGGACTGCTTGTTCCTTGTGACCGAACCTTGGTTCGAGTTTAGTGATGAACTCTCAGAGGTACTCCTCGGTCTTGCAAGAAACAAGCTAGGGTGAAATGCTTGTTGCACATACTTTTTGGTGCTGCCGGTGCCGCTGCTCGAACCGCTGCCAGTAGCATTCACTAACACTGGGACCTGGTCGCCCGCCCCAGTGCAGTCTTCGGTAACAGATTTCACACCCGCAGGCCCGGGTACCTGCAGGCGCCGGGGGTTAGCCGGATCGCATGACAAATCACTCTCTCTTATATCTGACATTTTCATATTTGTTGTTGGGAAAAACTTCTTGTCACTTTCCCAAGGCGCCAAGACCACACTTTTAAAGGGGATTTAGTCCCTTAAGGCCCGTGGTGGCCTGTGACAGGTTATTTGACCGCCGCCCGTGACTCGGCGTTGCTGCTCGTTTAGCACCACCCAGGGGGCACGTGTAGGGTGGTATGGTGATGAATAGGAAAAGATGGTAAATCCTACGGACGCGAGCAGCTTACACCCCCTTAAATTATTAAAAACCATTCATCTAAGCTAAATATAAGCTAAGCTTTTAAATATTTATTTATAGTCAACTAAAGACAGTTTAAATTCCACCGTACGGTAATTCAGCCAGGCGAAACTTATCTTTTGTATCCACGGAATGTCTTCAACAGAAAGAATTCAGCACTGAGTTTCGCATGAAAATTCTCCCCTGTCAAATACACTCGTAGAAATGTATTTTCTATAAACCCCTAAGAATGCAAGTTTAGTTATTTGGGTTATAGATATAACAAAAGAGCGCAAACTTGTATAACTTTCTTCAGCTATTTGCAGTCATTTCGCGGCGTTTTCTTCACAAGAATTTCAACTCGGAAATGGTAATTCCTTTCTCAAGAGCTTATTTAAATTAAACCTCGACAATAGAGAAAGTTCCGTTTAAAATCTAGTAAATATGGCGCACAATGAAATGTGCCTCGCAATTTAATTCTTTATTTTAATTAATAAATAATAATATTACTATAACAGTGATTTAGGGATAAGAAATCACTGTCATCCTTCCAGCAAACCCTTTTAAAGAAGCGTAAACTCAATCTTTTTCGGTTTATCTTATCAAGTTATTTATAATCGTTTGCTGCTTTATCATCAGAACAAATCTGCGGTACCATATTAGTATTACCATTGATATCATAGGTGCACCAAATTTGAATTTGTATTCAAAACTCAAGATCATTTCAAATTTAAGATACAGCGGCAAGTAGATCAAATTTTAAAGCTAAGCAAGTTTCAACCCAAGCAATGTTACGACCCACATAGAAAAACTACGATATCCACGCATACTTTTGCACACTCAGTTGACAACTTCAAGTATTATCGAAGTCACGATTATTGAGGATTGAGAATTGATATACATATAGGTATAATACCTACACAATACTAAATATTCTCGAAGCTAGAATTCGATTTGATAGTTCTCAATTTCGGGAAATGAATTTTCAAGATAAGAGCTTAACTTATTCACCTCCTGTGCTTTAAATTTAAGTCAAGTTTTGTAGGACACATAATCGACTTTTATAAGTAGGTACACGTAAATATAACCGACCGTACAATACCCGAAATGACCTTTGTATGGGTGGAGTAAAATTTATGACTACGTAAGAAAATATTGTTATATTACCAAATTTCACAGAGTCAGTTTCTGTACGGGTCAGGATACCTCATAATTACATGGATTACCCTTTGTTCTATTATACGAGCGAAAATGTTATTATTTTGTTTATTACATTTTCTAGCAAAGATACCACTTCTAACAAAACTCTCAAAAAGTATTATATTGCGAGTAATTTGGGAAATTAATTATAGATATCAAAATATCACTTTGTTTCGTTGAAGCCGTTTTTCATTAATGGTGGATTTTGACACAGAATAATATTTCAGATTTCATTACTTGTACAAGTGCGCTTTTATTGTGACAAAATTGTATAGGAACAACAGAATCACTTTAAATTTTAATTTAACAATAACATTACCTTTTATTTAGTCACTATCATAATATGATATTATAAATATTTTTATTTTATTTTTGTTTTGATATAATTAGTACTCTCCATTTATAAAAGCTGTGTTGTTGTTACTTGTCGCTGAGTATTATTAACACACATCTGAGCATTTAAAAATAAAATTACACACGGCCATTATGTTTTTTTATATGTTAAGATTTTCAAAATATTTATAGGTGTCTTTGTAAATATATATTTTATTTATATGTATTTGTAAACCATACTCCTTATAGCTCGTATGAGTTACAATTGTACAATGTTAGACTTATATTCAAATATATAAGGTTTCTTTATTAGCTTCTATATTTTATCAAATAATCCATAAAATATGGTTTCTCAATATCTGGACTAGTAGAAAAGATTGTGAGTTGTTAGGTCTGTAAGAATTATACGAGTAATATATACGAAGGTATGTATATATAACAAAGACTTATAAGTATACGATGAATGGTTTCGAATCTTTATTAGAAGAGGGTGGATCTTGACACAAAATTTTCGTATTCAGCGTAGGGAAAAAACTTCGGAATATGAAGGTTATATTTCTACCTTGTATTTTATATCCAAATGTTCAGATACAATATTAATGCTCGAGTCAAATAGAATTCCGAGAAAGCATAAGTTAAACGTTTCGAATAAGATAAGGCATAAACTAGGAAGTAAGTACATATAGTTGAAATGTAAGGAAGCTGTGGCTGTTCATATAACGTTATCAAAGTTACGAGTCAAGGGAGCGATTAGGACTTGTTATAGAACTTAAGAACTTTACACAATACTTTTTGTTAATCTGTTTTGAAGTCGTTTGTAAAAAGTTGGGATTTTTATTATAAACTTTATAAAATATCTCCAAGATAAGAATCGGCTTAAATGAGAAAATCGTGAAAATGTTGTAAAAGGACTTGTAATAAAAGAGAGTCGTTTTCAACAATCGGGTACATCTTATGTTTTCATTTGCAAGTAGACGGTCGTCGTAACGATCATTTCAAGTTCTTACAGTTTGTGAGAATTTTAATAGAAACTCTGGCATACCGCCGGTCGACGCACGATGCATCAAGTTATGATTATATTTCCACCAGGCTGCTCTTTTCATATGTGGGTTATGAAGCATGTAGGTGTTGTTACGGGGATCTTGTTTTATAGATATCTACGACGACATTCAGCGAACATTGTTGAAATAATGCTAAAAGGGACTAACTCTCGTATACTTTGGGCTACTTCTTCTTAAAGATTATTTATGAATATTCACGAAGACTAATGCAGAGAGCGACCCGCATCCGTTGCACAAAGTAATAATTATATTTTAATTAACTTCGAATGAGTTTCAAATGACCGTCTTGATGGATATTTGTAATCACTCTTAGCCTAAATCTACTAAAATTATCTAGTGAAGTGAACTGAATAATCAATTTGTTTTCAGTTTTTATTATAGAAATTGCCCTAGTCGAGATGATCTACGATGACGAGTTACCAATCAAATGTTACTTTTTAGGTGTTAATCAATTCACAAATAAATCACTGGCACGGGTGTGTCACTGAACGATTTAACTTTAAATTAAGTTATAGATATCCACGTGTTCACAAATCAAGATTCGCAGCAGAGGGCGAGCGCCAGGCGGCGATGCTAGGCGGGCGGGAGCGCGCGGTCGGGACGCAGGCCGCGTTGCCACTGCCGCCCGCCCCTCGCGGCGCACTCCACGCGCGCTCCACGCACTAAATTTCACTAATATCTTGACTCAATCACGAACGTTATTAATTAAAATTCGTCGTACCGTGGTGCCTTCACTAGAAACGAACATCACCCCAGTTGTGGTCGGCTCAAATATTCCCAAAGCCTCGAGCGAGCCGCCTCGCTCTGTATTGTTTCGCGACACTTCTATCTAATATTGCATCACAAGCCGGCCAAACTACTGTCATTAGATACGTCCTTGTTTAACTTATATCCAGTTTATGCGGATAAAATGGTTCTTGTTGTTGACTCTTCAGAGGATAACAGCCCAAAACTCAATAACGAGTTGCGAATAAACACGCATCTAAAGAACAAAATTCATTACGGCAGCGGCATACTAGTGGCGGAATTTATTAATTTCGTGCTGTTCGGTACGAATTGCCACATAATTGGTAATTACGCCACTGTTATTGCGATCGTGTAAATATAAAATGGTTTCAAATTTACACTGTGGCTTCAACGAGTTTGATTATAGATTCCATATTTATTTATTTATCCGTCGTATTGTGATTCACTTTTTTTTATTGTTTTACTTAGGTACTGAATGTCGTATTCAACGTGCATGCAACTTTAGGCATTCATTTCAGCCGTTAGGCCTAAGCTATCCTTACCAAGAAAATATGGTCAAAATGTATGTAGAGCATCGATATGAATTTAACACCGCCAGCATTGTGACTCTAGAATCTTAGACTGGACGCAACAGCCTATTGAAACAAGCTCGTTAGTCGTGAAGCTAACTCGGCTTTAGCGCGTATGTTTTCAATAAGCTTGAGCTAAGACCGGCTTACTCGTTGTGAGCAATTGAAATCATTTAATCTGCAAACTTTGAAATCACATCATGTTACACAAAGGAAGGCGAAAGTGTTTGTGAGTCTGTGTGTGTGTGTCGATTTTAATGAAATGAAAGCATTTTGAAAAATCCTACGCTCTAGTTTTATTATATTAAATTCAGTGCTAAGAATCGTAAGACTTTCAAAACACCAGTATGTAAAATTTAGATAGATAGATATTTTCTTGGGGATTGGGCTGGTCACGTCTGCCGCATGCCGGACGATCTGTGGGCAAAACTTGCTACGGAATGGAGGCCGGCCAATACAAGACCACGCGGCAGACCAAAAAAGCGATGGAGGGACGAGCTCGACAAACACCTAGAGGATTGGTCCACAATAGCGCTAGATAGGGACAAGTGGAAAGAGGGTAGGGAGGCCTTTGCCCAACAGTGGGATCAAACAGGCTTTTAATAATAAATAATAAAAAAGATATTTTCAGATAATGTGTTTTTTATAATAAAAATTGTGTGCAGTGAGCGAAAGTTATACAGAAATTAATTCAAATTTGACTTTTTGGGGATAAATGATATAAAGCTTAAAATTAAAATATAGTTAATTGTTGATTTAATTACTAAACGTATTTTGTGAAATACCACGGCGCCTGAGGCGCTTTGCTCAAATAAACGTGACGTGCCTGAACTCAGTACAATATGCCTTCGGAAAAAAAGGTTCAAAGAAACCTAAAATTTAATTTATTGAATAAGTTTTTTAAAATATTATATCTGATGGCCACCATTATGGGTATAAATATTCTAGGGGGTTTTCTTTAGGCAGACTATAAGTTATTTTTGTGGCACCCATAGCTTGTCTAACTAAGGTGATCTGACGCGATCATTGAGGTTAAGTAACGGTTGATGCGGACAGCCTTTGTATGGGTGACCAAGCACAAGATTGTCGTTTCAAATGTGGCATTCTCATCTAGGGGGGGCGCTACCGTGGGTCGGATGGTACGTAAAATTAGATTGATTAGTAAATTTAGTCATTAAGCCAAGTCAGAGGACATCGGGCGGCTTGAAAAATCTCAACACCACTGCTTAGCCACTTAGCTACAAAGAAAAGAAAAATAATATTAAACCATGAAAAATTTAAAATATTACAAAAAAAAAAAAAAATATAACCTATGTCATAGTTTTAAAGAATTATTTTTTCAGTCCAATGCTGATTACTAATTTATTGTATCTACATTAACACATTTGTTGGCATTTAATCATACTGATTGGTGAGCGCGACAAACATTCATCGTTCATTTGTAATCCTATAACAAACTCTAGTCTAGCCGAAGTTAGCAACATCTTACTTGTGGTGTAAACTCTTGAGGCAAAACCACGCTACACGATAAGTTCTGAACCAGTAACAAGACTATTCACGATTCACACTTATTATTTAAGAAATTTTGTAAATGTCTTAACCCATATTGCTATACTGATCTCTGCAAGCTTCACCAGACTACCAACGAATTGCTAGCCGCCGGACTTACAGGGTGCTTTCACCTTCTGTGAACACGAGTTTTGCCCAGCACATATATACAGTATATATACAGCAAAGTTAAACAATTTTGTAACTTAAGGAATATGAGATTACCTCAAGCTACATTTATAATACGGAACTGGTTACAATCGTTATCATATGACTCAACAGAAGATATGTTGAAAATTGTAAAATAAATGTAAGACATTAGATAAATAGTAAAGTTGTGTAATAATTTGTGTTGTCTTGTTTAGAGGATAAGTTTTTAGGGTAACTGGAGAAGGTTGCTTCGATTTAGGCCAACCGCCTAGTGAAGCAACCACTAGATATACTTTAGGCTATAATAAGTTTTTTGGTCAATAAATATTTTTCATTTTTCATTTTTTTTTTCATAACAATAAACAAAGAAAAACATGATTGTCTTTTTCCCAAGCATTGTTTTGGCCAAAAATAAAGAAACGCTTTTATCATCATCATCATCATCAACAACATTTTACAACAATACTGTAGGATAGCGGAGGATTAACCCAATATTACGCTAGTTCAGTGTTGTCTAAGCTCGATACAGTATATATCAAATGGAAGCACGAGAATATGAGTTGAAATTTTGCACACACTCGTACTTAAATAGCATAATCAAACTTATCAAGAATCGATTGCATAATCCGGTATCGCTATAATATCCCTTTTAAACCTAATCTTGGTAAAAACACTAACGCCCACATTGGCAAATTTGTTTTTACGAGTCACTTGCAACGGGAGCTTCTAAACTAAACAAGATAAAGCAATCTATCGTATTTCGCCCTATCTAAAAAGGTTTAATTACACGATGGTGTGTGATGGGTATGAATCATCATACCTATAATAGCTATTAAAATAATGCCTTCACGAAATATGAACCTTATTTGCTAGGTTTAGTACATAATATTATTACGCAATACAAATTTAATCTAGTTTTTATTTTGAATTTTAAGTTGTAGAATAAATAACAGAGACAGTAGTTTAGTCATTTCTGTACAAGATGCAATTATTGTCTGAGAATAAAAAAAAAAACTACTATTAGGAAAAACTATATTCCTTCAACCCGCAAATAAAAATTATTAATTCATATTAAATAGAAAACCAAGTCAGCGTTTTTACAGTTTATTCGAATAATAGTTTAAATTTAAGTTACCTAAATTACGAAACACTATAACAATAACATACGAAATTTGGAGACCAGAACTAAGTTTAATTCTGAGAATGGCATCTCACATCCTCGGGAAATTGAGTTTGCTAGAAACAAGCTGATGAGAGTGTCGACATAACATGAACATCAAACAATCATGAGAGAACCTGTTCGATGTTTCAACATGGTGAATATAGTGCCAGTCTTTAAAACTAATCAATGTACAAAATATTGACCCAAAAAGTCATTCACTTCCCTTCTTTGCCAAACCTCTCTGTTTTATTTGGTTTTCCTCCTTTACACGAGAAAATTAATCGGATACACGATACCCTTGTAACAAAATTATACAAGAAAATATCAATTTATAATTATATCCACAAAGAGCCGCAAACGGGTAAAGGCAAACTCAAAGAAATCGCGAGAAAGTATGGAGAGCGGCAATAAATCAAATTACTTTATTAGGCGCCCACAAAACAAAGAGCAGAAACTTTTGGCTCGTCTCTAATATTAGAAATTAATTAGAATCGTTTATTTTCAAACAGTTTCGGGTTAAAAGCTTCGGTCAAAGTACATAAAAAGCGGTTCATTAGAATGGTGCAGCGGCCGTCAACGGATGTTTCCTCTGCAAAGGGAAAACAATGCGCTTTGCGCTTTTTGCTGCGCCGGACACTTCTTGGTGCTCTTTCAAATACAGAATGATTCGCACCGATACGCTCTGTACAGAGCTCCAGGCGTTTGTTTATCGGAACAATGGCATGACCAATCCCTCGCATTGAAGAGAAATCGAAACAAACACAACTCAATACACCGTTACTTCGAAAGCTTCATAATTCACGAGCGTCAACACATTTTTAAAGAAATTCGTTACGGCGCGAGGGCACGAATTAGAAAAGTTCCACCGGCTTTCATCACATTTAACGGAGTTTTTTAATTAGATTATATGTTCTAAGTTCGAATCCCTTGCACACGTTGGAGAATTTTCAACTTTGGACCGTTTATGGGCGGTCAGTAAGCTCATTTATTTAATGAAAAAATTTGCAGCTACACACCGTAGTAGTAAGTATCTGAGTTCATTATTTTGTAACGTTACAAAACTAATATTCTGAAAAAAATGCCTCAGCGTTTTCTATATAGAACGTATTATGAAAAGCAATATATTCGAAACCTCTATAGTTTACATTGGCTTGACTATCTTTAAGTAAAATAGATCATGGAGTTAGCCGAGCAGAAAATTTCAACTTCGACCTACTGGCAGCATCCATTCAATTTTTACACGTTTATTGAAATTTTATGGTTATTCTGATACATGAATCACTTTTTATGGGTTGAAACCTTAACAACCGCGAAGATTCTTCACAATAACGAACTTTGTAATGTATATTGTACCATTGTTTTCTTTTTACAAAAGGCGACGAATGTTTTTGTTTATAGTAAAGTGTTTTGGCTAGAAGTATTATATATGTTTTCATTTTGGAATTACACGTATTACAATAAATTCTAAAATAATGTTGAAATAGAGGTGTAAAAAATATTCGTTCAAAAATATTAGTAGAAATTGTATGACGATTCATCACAGACAAATAGTTAATAAGTTAATACTATTACTTACATTTTCGGAGAGACGGATTACGCTGGTTAGGGCCATTGATGACTTACCTAGAAAACGAAATAAGCAATAAGTAAAAAAATACTGACACGAATACTCAAGTATTAGCAACGAATATAACGAATTACATACAAAACATAAGATTTTAATAAAATATCACTATGCTGAATCATTTCAATTAAATGAACTTTTTTCCGAAGCTTTCTTTTACACATTTTTAGGAGTATATTAACCGACGTAAAAAAGAAGATTCTCAATTCGACTGTTTATTTTTTTATTGGTTACCTCACGACGAATTTAGAATTGTTTTTTAATTGGTTCAGTAATTTTAAAATCAGTCCGTTTTCGAATATGAGTTGTAACATTTGTTATATAACTCTTTCGGTTTTCCGACATCAAAATTACATAAAGGATAATTTAACAAATCATGCTTATGATAAACATCGTGATAGAATATAAGTCACGTCTAATTAGTTTTATGTTCTATGTAAGTAAAATTCCGTCATCTAACGTTTTTAGGAAAAGCTATGTGTTAAGGGTATATTCAGGCTGTCGACCGCGTCCGCACACAGCCGCTATGACATCACAGCCGTTTTGCCTACTTCAGATGTTCAAGCTATGACTGACGGCATTTAAATTGAGTTCACGCCGGAGTAACAATGTTAGTAGCGATTCGAACGTAAAATTAACGACCAATAAATTTGAAGTCTGAACAGCAATACAAAACTGTTATTACTTTTTAAAAGCAGTTACACGCGAAAACTGTAGAAGCTCAGCAACGAGCAAAGTTTAATTACCAAAATCACTACATCGTCGCTGTGAAGGAAACGACCTCAAACAATTTCCTATTTAATACTCGGCGGAAGTGATATGAGGAGTAGCACCGCACAATACATCGGATTTTTATTATATCATCGAACGAATGTACGGCGGAAAAGCTGTGAGAAAGCACGTCAGTGACCCGGTGCCGACGGCCGACGGAAAATATGATGGCCGAACAAAAGCTTGCAATGCTGGAGACGTCCAAATCATTATTTATTGTTTCGTTAACGAGCTCGAAAGAAACGTGGGCCGGATTCGTGGCTCGATGCGCACCCGGAACGCTGAGCTGACTCATGCCTCCGTCGTCTGACCCTCAGATCTTAACCCCTTCAGAAATTAATAGATCTACTGCCTCAAACAACGATCCCACCTCGACGAGCGTCGCTTATCGGGTTTCTATATGAGAAATTATTCAATTCAGCACATATATAAATATATATAGACAAATGTGAGTTAGCGGGGGATATTCATGAATTGGCACTAGTTCCGCACGGGGTCACCGTTTTCACAGAGCACAGATAACCCCTTTACATAAGCACACCTGTTTAACTATGCAGTGAACACCTAACTATTCACAACCAAAACTAGTGTTCCCTTCGTTATATTATGCAGTTAAAGGATCAAAGCTTGAAATAATTAAATTTCAATTGTATGTAACTACGCCATACTCGAGTGATAAAAGGATACCACCGGTGTATTCGCAAAAAGTATCATATAATAAAAATACATTCTTGAGGATAGAGTATGCTAATATGGCTTACAAATTGCGCATTATTCCGTTTACGGAGGAAAATAAACAGACGATATTTTTCGCCTTTATAATTTAGTGGAAAATGGAACTCCAAGGACGATCACGCTACACGTTCTCTGCAAAAAAGCCTGTTTGTTGCTCATTCATGATCATGACTCGCGTAAATCCCGCGACAGACGTAAACTTCGTATTTTACTACCAGTAAATATCATGAGTGATTTGTTTCGTATCGTATTGTTATACAGTAGCGATTAACTATTTAAAGTTAAATGCATAAAAACATTTTTGGCAATTACACCAGTTCCGTGGTTTGAAACAAAGTACGAGTAGCCTTCGCATATAATTGAGAGACAAAACAAAGACTAATTACTGTTTATGTGAAAACTCGATTATGCCGCATTGTCGGTAAGGGAGCACTGCAGAAAGTAACCAGATAACGTTATTACATAAGACTTTGATAGAATCGCAAGATGTTAACCTTGTTATAGAGACGACGGCCGTTTCCCGTCGCCAGTCACTGCCAGTCTGGTGCCTAATGGAGTAAATATTCCGCCAGAGCCAAAGCAACTACCTATCAATACACCGTTAAGTATCTATATAAAGTCGTTTACTACGCCAAATGAAATAATAGATAGCCATATCCAACAAATATATAAAGTTGCATACAAAAAAACAGGATACAAAATTCAGAGCCTATTTGAGTAAAGGACTATAATGACGATAAATTACTTCATAAATTATGTAAACTACACCTCCGGGTCTGTGTTCTCCCAAAAGTAGGGCACCGTTTTTCTTTGGCTCTCTCGAGAAAGACTATTCCTTTGTACACAAAGTTTTTCAATTAGCAATTAGTTGATTAAAAACTGAAAGAGAGCCGTGGAGCCCGTGTCTGGTGTCAGAGTGACGCATATATCTCTCGATTTACGAAGCTCGTAAAGACATTTTACACGCATCGTCGGCTGAGTGCCGAGTTCGTAATTCGGTGAGGCGCCCACCGAGACAGGAATGTTCCAACTTTCAGGAGAGCTGCGGCCGAATGAGAAAACATTGGGGAAGTTCCTGCCAAGTGATAGACAAAAACGACTAAATATATGTTGGGGCTTAGCGAAACACACGCCGCCACCACTGGAGTTCCAAGATACGCCGTGAATAACAATGGCCGCGCGTAAACTCGAGCGTCGCTAGATATCAACGCTTCTTATGAATTACGAGTATGGGAAAACTTCGAAATCGTGTAATTAGTTCACTTTACGGGTGCGAATGGCTGTAATTAGTCAACTTTGGCTCTTAACGACCGACCCGACGTGAAGAATCGACTCTCTTTATGAAGATTTGTTTGTATCGCTTTCATAAAACTTTCCAATATAGACGTTATTAGTGTCGAGCAAACGCGAGGGACGTGCGATTTAAAGTAAATAGCTCAATAAGCGTCAAGAGGACGAGTTGCCGCTGAAACAAGGCGGGCATATGAAGCATGTCCCGCCGGGTGGAGTCGTAATAAGTACCGCTCAACTCGATCATAAATAAAAGGAGAGCCGGCATAATAGGCGCGTCAGGGCCGTCTCTCGCAGCTGTCGCGGGCCGAATCCGGGCGCCGTCCGCCGCTGCGGCTTCACTGAAATACCCATAAGTTCGCAAACATCTCCAGCAAGCGACGAAACTAGCTACGAGTGCTCGCATGCAAAACAACATTAGCTTTCGAGGCTCGATGCGAGTATAGCAAACTTTTATTCGTAAACTTGAGGCGCCCCGTAAGAACAGAATGGCTCTCTCGAGTTGGGATTATTTTATTTTAGAAATTCACCTTTTCCGCAGATTCTTTGCAATTTATCAAAAAGATATGTCTGGGGAGGAAGCGACGACGATGACGTCGCACGCGCCCGGAAACTCGCTGCTGCTCTCTCTGATAAATCATCATGCTCGAAATGAATTTATCTCTTATTGAAGTGCTGTATTTCTTTTTTTATCTCACCCTCCTGAAATATTACTTCGAAATATTATGCGAAATATGTATCTACGGCTTCCAGCGCCGACAGTAAAACAAAAAGCATTATCAGAGAAATGCTAAGTTCATTCATGAAACGCTTGTTCAAGGGATTACGCGTTTATCCGAAAGAGCTTACGATGAGGATATGATAATATTTCCCCAAAGTACCAAAGTCATTGGTCCTCCGAGACCTTCATAAATATTTAAAGAATGCCATGGAGAATTTAACTTGAGAAGTTTGAATGTCGAACGAATTAAAGGAGTACCCATCGAGATCAATTGAAGGCGTCGTGCCGTGTTCTTAATGACAAATTAAAACAAAAACGCATTAATTATGTCTGTCTATAATTACTGCCACTATCAATAATATAGATTCAATAACTTCGTTAAAGAAATTAATAAAACAGATTATATGTCTAGGAGAGCCAGTATAATATGCTGTCAAATAGTTATTCGACAGTAAAATTTTATTAAGAAGAACATAGAGCTTTAAATACAAAATTGAGCATGCAGCAAAGAGAAAAAGTAAATAAAGTCACAACAGTTTGGCATAACGATCGTAATGAAAAAGCACATAACATTCCATCTAGCTATTAACTGGCGTATCTCATCGTTTAGACTTAGAAATGAAAGTAAATACGTTCCGAAACTACTAAAAGGATCGTAAAATCAAATTATAAGTTTTCACTCGACCCAGTTACAATCCAAACGACCTGTATAAATTTATAAGGTACGAAACTAAATACAAAATAACGGCACCGACCAGGGAATGGCGTAATTACCGTTATCATTAGGCATTTCTGAAACCAACACGGTCGCCTACATACGGACGACGCCGACGGACCGAAAAGGGGTTCGAGGCGAAAACATCCCGAGGTACCTAATCTTAATTAATAAACAAGCAAACAACAGGTCGAGTTACAGAGAAGGGCTTAGTTTAGGTAAGTGCCTATTTAAGCAATAGCACGTTTCGAGTTAAAGTTCGTGATGGGCGATCGGAGGCGGGACTGCGACTAGTCGCACGACTGGTATTCCAGCTGATGCGACGTCGGCGGCACGCGCACAACATCTTTCAACGACACGTACCCAACCGACCGTAATTGATATTTGCTAACGAAGAGACGGTCATCGCTATAATACAAATACATCAGACAACCAGAGTTATACCATAGAATTATTAGGCAAATTGTACACATCTAAAGCAGACCCTGATTTATATTTCAAAAACAGAAGATCTTTAAACAAAAGATACCCAAATCGTGGAGTCTTGTTTAAGTATTTGTCATTGTTACATATTAAACATGACTTGCAGAAGAAATGTTGTTAAACAGATGTAACACGGTCTAATATATTTTAAACACCTTAAAAAAATAAGTGTTAATATTTGATGTGTATGTTTTTTGTATTTATTACGTCATAAGTCCTCCGGTGTTTGTTAACTCATTTAAGAACCGATTAAAAAATATGTAAAAGAATATGGTTCCACATATATTTTTGTCGAAGCAGGTTAAGTATTTTTTAAACTGTAGTCAGTTCTCAAATTTTCAAATGCTCACTTGGAAAATTTGATTTTTATAATATATGTTATTAATAATCATCAAGAACAAACACATTTTCAATTTAATATGGAGGTAATGTTAATTTTACTGGTACTCTCAGCCTTCCAACCATAAACCAAGCAAGACGGTTCTATTTTCCTCGGTAACTAATAAAATTAGTAAAATAAATTGTTTGTAATCTTATTCTTTAAGTTTGTAAAAACCTTGTTTCTAATTCTGAACCCATCAATCAATAAAATGAACACCAAGACAACGAGAAACGAAGCGGGATTTAATTCCAACACGCCGCCTTTTTCTTCTAATTTCCGTGAAAAACATTGATTAAACTGCAGGATGCCGAGTAACGTGAAGAGATTACATGGCAACTGTTTTATACAGGTTTTAATCGTTTTACCAAAGAGACATTCCGGTCCTGTGATCAAACTCGTTTTAATTAAAAATCGTGCAATAGACGGTTGTCTAAAATCCAAGTAAAGAAGAGCTTTCCTTTCTTCAGCAAAAAAGGTTTTTAATGAAATGTCGGTTTCTGTGGTCAGTGAGATTTCTTGTAAATAATATCTACTAACGCGCCGCGTAAATACCCCAATCCTAATAAAATAAGTATTGTCGTAATATCATGGACCCGGGTGCAAATAACAGGTTTTGTTCGTTTGCGCAACCAAGAATTGGCGAAACCCGAGAATAACTAAAAATATGTCAGTCTTTTTATTTTGGTTCCATATATTTTCTTCCGATATTAATATCTTTTACCTCTTTTGCCGAAATGTATTTAGCAAATTAAGTAGATTCAAATACAGTAACACGTTACGTTTATACCTAATTAAGTTAATGTCCTTCCAAACAAACTTTATATCCGTTTGTCAATACACAGTAATTTAGTAAACAGAGTTACGGAATACATGTACGGATTATATGTGTACAAATACAGCGGAGACAGCAAACGTACACCCACTTACCTGTCCTACACAATTCGACAGCAATTCTGAGATAAAATCTGATTTTATTCAAGGTACAGTTAACAAATGCGAAAATATATTCTCGCAATTTCTTCAGCGAGGCCGCATATTAAATTAGACTGAAAGGAGTAAAATAAAAATGTAAAGCGGATCTCAGCGCGACGGCGAAAAAAATGGCCAAGTACGTCGCACTTCGCTACTTTACTGTTCCGTATATTGCTCGTTTTTGTGATAACGTTTCATAAATTAGCCGGCGCATGAAACTTTCGCCCACGATGGTTTGCTCACCTGGGATTTTATGGCCTTATTATTTTAAAAGCACTTACTAAAAGAATACGCTTCTTTTGTAATTCGATCTGCTACTTAGGATTCAATTAAATTACAGAGTGGGCGTAAAATATTGTTAGTTGTAGTAACATAAAGTCTACTTTTGTACATTTTGTGAATACAATGAAATTAAAACATATAAATTATACTGTCGCTAAAATTCAAAGAATTTACTGAATTCGTATTTTCATTTTGTTTACTATGCTCAAAAATGTTCACGGCAAAACGTAACCTAGATATCCCCAAATGGAATTAGAGAGTGAGTTACAGCGTTTAAAAGTGACGCTTTCACCGTAGCTCCGTACTCTTTCGCTAAACGGGGCTCTAGAATTCCTATAAATAGAGCGTTAGAGAGGATCGGTCGCTTTCGAAAATGAAATTTAGTATCGAGCGTTGGGAACAGACAGGCAAGCGGGGGCTGAGTGGCACATACCGAACCGTGCCAGCCAAGCATGCCATCTCTGCGTGCCTCCTTCTCCCGCACTTACCCTTTATGAACTTACTTGAACAACATGCAAAGAGTGTAACTAAACCTAATAGTTTAGTGTAGCGCTTGTAGCTCGGCTAGCTAAAGTGATCTGCCACGATCAACGAAGCTAAGCAACGGTCGATGCGGACGGTGTTTGGATGGGTGACCATGTACAAGACTGTCGTTTTTAGAGTTCCGTACCTAAAAGGTAAAAACGGGACCCCATTTACTAAGCCTCCGCTGTCTGTCTGTCTGTCTCAGAAACCGTAATAGCTAGAAAGCTGAAACTTTCACAAGATATATAAAAGCAACTTTTAATTTCATACTGATAAGTAGTTATGTGTAGTTATGCGAGTGTACAAGTTAAAACATTGAAGCTAAAAAACACAGAGATCGCTATCTCCTCTCGCTAAAGGAAGCAATAACTAGAATTCTACATGTAAAGACAGTCCGCGTAAACTAAAATATGTATTGGAATTAGTACACAAATGAAAAAAAGCGTCTTTTAAAAAATATACAAAATTAAAACGAGTGAGTACTAATAGCAAAAATATGTATACAAATAGCTGTATTACATTCCCGCTATACGTATCAATATACAACGGTCTAATTTGGTTCAGCAGCAACTGATTTCTCAGCATGTTTCGGTCGTAATTTCAGCTTACTGTGACGGGCTCCTACCGTCAACGGTATATCTTATTCCGGTGCCTTTTGGACACCGGGACGAGTGTACACAACATAAGGTAGCACTAAGTCCTAGAATCCTTTATTTACGATCTCTTATACTATCCACCATGAAATAGTTTACGAGTGTACAAGGACAGGGGGCGGTAGTCGAGGCAAATTTATCGCGTGCAGCCACACTGGAAACTGTATCTATACGAGTGTCCGAGTCATAAAACTCCAGTTTGATGCATAAAACAATACCCAGACATCAGGCTCGGGCCATTCAATCACTTTAAAAGACATAATATCTTATCGCTCGGAAGTGATGGATCAGCTTAATCCGTCAATCACTTTAATACAATACAGATCTATTTAAGTCTATTTCCAAATGACATTACAGAATTTACAGCCATATTTGTAAATTAGGTCCAACAAATGAGGACAAAATATTTAGGAAAAATAATGAGATCCTATATGAAATTTTACAACTTACTAAATATACTGAAATACAGTTCCATGTTTTGTTTATGTCGTATTACGTAGTACTTGATATTTCGTACTCGTATAATATGATAAAGCTATTTCACACAGACAGCAAAGATAACGCAAGAATTTCAAACAACGCAATAATAATAATTCAGATCAATTCCAGTCTTTCGCAGAAATAATATAAAAGCCTCTGCCCTCTGGCATAGAATGGGAACGGCAGACATTTGTTTTCCACGACCGAGCGTCGCTTACGCAGAAATGCATTCCAAAGTGCTCTGATAACTATCCTTAGAATTAATTAATGGCCCTCCTTTAAAGTTTGAGATAATAACGGACGGCGCCAGATGTTGATGAGTGTAATAGCTGCGTTATGAATTTTAACGTCTCCCAGACGAAAATCTGAATTAATATTGAACACAGTAAAAAGGAAATAATTAAGCAGGAAAAGGATGTTTCCCCGCGGAATGGCTCGACTACTCAGTAGAACGAAATTTACGAAGAACACTGAAAAATAATTAAGATGGAATCTCATTAGAGGGCAGCAGCCGAGGCTATCTGCGATATACACTATTGTATTCTATCTAGAATGGTTAAAGCACTTTCAGACCACGGGCTATAGAGGAAATCAAAGTTCTTTTCATTTGCAGTAAAACTTTAGCCTGTCGAAAGAAGCAAGAATGTAATCAGAGCATGCGTATAGAACAAATACAATACCTACTACATTTTTATTCTGGATCAAATCCAACAAAGTTAACGGACGGCGGGCTGTTTCAGTAAAGAATTAGGCAAATGAGAATTAAGTGTTTTGCAAAATCAACAGTCCTTTAAATTGAAATCCAAAAATTGCTTCTGGAATTGCGCATTTGAAGGCTTAGCAATTTGATATGATCAAAGGCCTTTGGACTACCCTCCCTAAATTTAAGCCGTCAAATATTCCATTAACACTACAGAGACAGATCGACACCACATTAAATTGCCTTTATAACAACCGAGAAACAATGTCTTTGACGTTTAAATCAATACAACAACGCTTGATATACGGGTAGGTCATTCGAAGTAATAGGACAAAGCTTGCACGTATACTGCATTTATATTTGGAATACATTGTGGAATACCAACAACGTTCGCTCGCAGAGCTAACACAGAAGATGCGCAAACGTAACAACGAATTCTCCAAGTCGTATTACAAGTCTTGCTCGAATGCACAACGAGTATTGTTGGAACGCTGATACTCGCCGTAATGTTCTTAAAGTGCTAACGTCGGCTCGTGAGCAGTTACGGTTTCACGACCAAGAATTCGAGTAAATAAACAAAGAGGCACTCAAAATACTGCTACTGCTTGTAAGGTCACATGACAGAGGCGAGGGTTTCACCACAAATTGGGCGCACCGGACCTCATGGCTGGCTACACTGTATAATGGCCCGATGGAATCTAAGGGCACGATGGACGGTGACCTCCGATGCCTTTGACGTTAATGATTATTATTATTATTATTATGACTCCGTCTAGACTGCAGTCAAGTTAACCATTATTATTAGTGAAACCATTTAAGCTTGAACTTATGGGAGATGTCAAAATTGCCTGTTTTATTTTGATAGCGCCAGTGAGTTTAAAAGTTAAGCCGAGTCAGCTGCATGAATGGTTAGACTTTCGCGTTGGTGGTTTCGAAGATATAAAACTAGGGCTATCTGTATCTTGTGTGGTTCGAGGTTGATGAATTCGAATGCTAGTACGAACAATAATATGTATATTCGCAAATGATTGGTCAGACGCGTACAATTCGGCTGGTGAAATAGCAGTTCGCACGTAGACCGTCTCGCGAGAATCGCGCTCGCCAATCATGCAGCGGGTGCATTACCGATGGGCTGCGCCACCCCTTTGTGTGCTCATCCGCATGCCGCTCATATCGCCGGCCAGCACTACGCCAATAGCAACAACACTCCATATTAAAGGCCCCAAATTGCAGTTTAATTTATTCCGGACGTGTCTCGGCAACGGAATCGCAATAACAGGCAAAACAATACCACCGTTTATTGAGGGCTGTTTGATTGCATTTACACATAGGTACAAGTATAAGCGATGCGATCGTGCTAGTATGCAGTTTGCTGTAAACTTTTTAAAATCATGCATTTGTGCAAAATACTTAAGGATTGTAACATCGTTAAGTTAACTTAAAAATAATCAAACATGCATACTTAAAACGACATTGGTTAGTTGATGGACAGAAGCTTTGCTTAATGGGTCAATTAACTACATATATTATGTCAAAAAAATGTATTAAGTACCTTTGCCAACCTGTATCAACTGAACAAATCCAAAAAACTTGAATTGCGAGTAACTATCAAATTCCTATACATTCCTATAGCTTTTAAATATTGGAACTTGTAATTATTTAGCACGTAGCCATTCCTTAATTTTGAAATAATCGTTAATTTACGGACAGGTTCGCTTCTATTGTCTCATTGCCGGTAAAATAACATATTCTTTCAAATACAAATTTTAAGAACAACCTAAACAAGCGCAATGGTCTAAATTTATAAATTAATAATGCACTAAATCTCTAGGAAATAATTAGTAAACATAGGACAATTGTAAATTTACCAGCCTGTAGTTACCTCCCATGTAAAACCACAATACCCAGAGTGGTTAAGACGTATGCAAAGTGGCAATGCTTGTGCAATATTCGTAGAAATTTCGCATGTAAAGCCCTTGTAAGCCTACTGACTGCATCCAAAGAGAGCATTGAACTAGACAACAAACTAATATTAATTTACCGTAACGAATATATACGTATAACGAATATAATGCATGAGATATAAGGGAGTGAGTGTAGAGATGACATCTGATAGAGGGGAGTGGAAGAAGAAAATTTGCTGTGCCGACTCTACCTTGTAGAATAAGGTAAAGAAGAAGAAAAGTATGAGCCGTAAGGTTCACTAAGCATGGAAACCGTGGAATTTAATCTGATAGTAATAATGATGATGGTTTTACATGCCCAACTTAATTGATTCTTGCATCATTCATATACTCGTATTTATCTGTTAGCATATTGTCAATTTGTAGTGGCACACTATACGGTTTATTCTGATTGACCGCCGTGGCATTTGTCCAATATGTAGTTGATTCATTAAAACAAGAGCCATTTTGAACGTATTATTTAGGTATAATTAATACAATGTTTTTTGGTTAAAACTTTACGGTAAAGCGTGTTACATGTAACTACGTTATAGCTTAACCACAAATTATTTTAAAGCATCGCTTCTCAGAAACAACCACATCATTACACGTATTCTTGTAATAATATTATTATAGACAAAACCAAGAGCTTCTTACAAAAATAAACTTATTACGCAAGAGCTTGCGTCATAAAATCTCCGCGTGGATATAAAAATTACATGAAATTACTCATACTTTAAAGCAGGCATATGTCAAGATTTTTTTAGGATGAGTGGAAATATATTATGCGCATAAGAGTTATTATGTTTATCACAATATGTGATGTAAAGTTATGATAATATTTAAACTAGCTGCGCACGTTCATCCAGGATAAATAAAGGTGATAAGGAATAAAAATAAGGTATATTTGTGTTAATCCAAGGTCAAACATACAAAATTGGTCCAGCCTTTGGAGCGTGAAGAAGTAACAAACATACACACTTACAACCAAACTTTCCCATTTATAACATTAATAGAATTACCAATAAAATCTTAGGCAAGGGTCTGATTTATAAATAGAGAGTCTGGATTTTATTGTCTCCAGGCTCCACACTAACAAACATTTTGCCATCTGTGCCGAAGCCAGACCAACAAACCTGTCTGTGCTCCCAGATATACGGTATTTAATTGAAGTAAAATTGTTTGTCCGTAAGGTACGAGTTCTCGACACGGCTTCAACGGTCTACAAGCCGCCTGCGAGCCAAACGAACAGCTACACGACACAATCCGAGTGTTTGCTCAACCGACCTCCTAACATCGACCGTTTAAAACTAAATGAAAAGTTGTTTGTTTGTTCCCAGCTTGTTGTTAATGGACGTTTTAAAAACGTCGAGTAATGCACAGATTCTCCCAGCGACGTTTAATCAAGCGTACTAGGTTGCAGGTTGCGTAATTAGCGGGTATGATTTATGAAGGCTCGACTAGAATCACTCGCTGTAGTGCTCTTCCCGTTTTAGGCAAAACACAGTGGAGCTGTTCAGGTGAAAATTATGCGAGTTTGCGCCGCATTATGCCCGCCAGAGCGTGTGCAGGCGTGGCATGGCAAGGCAGGACTAGCTCGCTACTCCGGGCAAAATTTCCTCACAATTGTTCACAGCACTATTAAAGTACAATTTCCTGTACCCGCAAATATCTCAAACTATGTAAACTTTGTCACGAAACTTGCACATTTCGTTTACGTTTCTTAATTAATTATGTCAGATTCTACCAATTAATACCAAAAAATAAGTTTTTTTACGGCTCAGTTTGGTTTGGGTCTAAATGGGTTAATATCATCCGCTACCTTTTTCCCTGAAGAAATTGTGCTTTTTTATGTATTTACCATGAGAGAAGAAAACGTTGCAGTATTCACTTAAAGAATTTAAAAGGATTATATGAAGTGTGGTTTGTGATTTATCTTCTTAACGACTTCCGCAGTATGACGCGTCGAGGCCGCGGACCTGGCGGGGTGAACGCGAGCGGAGCGGACAGCGATATTCGCCATACCTACATAAACTCGTATTTTATGGAGCACCCTCAGAAAGCTCTATAGCGCTCAGAACCGATCCCATTTTCGCACGATTTTTCGTCGTTTTTCATCGCGACATGCATATTCAACACAACAATAAATCATTCGGAGGCATTCCCTCGCAGCCAAACGAGATGACCTCCCAACAGCTATGTCGTCGAAAATACTCATATATCACGCGCAAAAACTGTAAGGAAACAAACGAAACCACCAAAATACAGCGTTAATAATTACCTACCCTTTTGAGTCGTTGATAAATAGCGTCATTATTATCACCAGCGGGTTGAAAAATGGTTCCCTCTTGATATTTATTCAAATAGCCCACGCGAATATTTCTTTATGGAGTTGCGATTTTTGCTTTTTACCCTTTTTATATTTGCGATCACTTGGTTAATATCAGCAGAACATAAAGTCTGCGGTCCTGAACATTGCAGGACAAATATTCAGCAAATCACGAACCGATAATTAGCGTGCCAATTACATAGAAATTGGGTTCAATTCAATATGTGGACAAATTTCTAATGAATGAGTATGACTGATTAACATAGATTGTGGTTAGTACACAACAAAATCAAGGGTTTCAAGGGTTTGACCATATACATTACCAAATATATATTCACACCACAGTCTATGTATATACATATTTTCAAGGGATTGAGTAGCTACCACATGAAAGAGTATTTCGCCTTGTGAACCTTATACGTGTGTGTAGCTTTACAAGAATTTTATACACACAAGAAGACGCATACACCGGACTTATAATGGATCAAATATTTGCCTTTTAAATTATTTCCTACTCTAAGATTAAGACACGAACAAATTTAATTAAAAGTTTTCCAATCATATAATGCATCATGGTAAGCATTAATTTTGTGAACGTGAGGACGGGATACAGCTGTCGCGGGTCGAACCTGGACCAGATTGCCACAGGACCGAGACATATGACATGACAGGAGAGAGGCCTATAACCAGCAGTGGGATAGAACAGGCTGTGGATGATGTGATGATGATGAGGACGGGATTAAATTTATAGGATTTTATTACAATATACAGGTTTTTTGTTCGAAAATAAGAAATTTAATTATTAAAATGGACTTTAATCAAAATTTATACAAAACACTGATGTTCATGTATTAAGGAAGTACACGCACCTGTTTCTATCTAAACTTTGCGCTAGCATAATTGAGTGTAAAGTTTGTATGTGACTTGTCTATTGCAAACTTTAATATGAAGCAGCAGAATACGGAACATATTCCGTAATTAAACGCTATCTTTTATCCCTGCACAATAGAAAATTATGATAAACCAGACAGCCCGTGCCATAAAATGATTGTATTCTGATAGAATTATTCAAAATCTTAGAGAAGTATTGTCCCAGCGCTGAGGTTTTTTTTATATTTAAACACCCGACGTAATAAGTATTCTAAAAAAAAATACGAGTAGGTAATCTTTAAACTACCATCAATAATTATCGGCAATACTTACTTCAAAGTATAAAATTCCTTGTCGCAGGCAATAGCAGTAAAGAAATACGCTTAAAGTATTTAACAAAGAGCGTGAGATAATAACCGAGATCGCTTGTTTTATGAAAACTTCTACTGCAGAAAATAAATTAATCTAGCTTTATTCTGAAGCCGTGTAAAGTTTTTCATTCAGAGACTCGTGCGGTGCGGTGATCGCCCATAGTTCAGTTTTGCTTCTGGGAACTTCCAACCTGTCTACCTGCTCGTCCCTAGCTTAACGTTAGGTACTATAGTAACGTTTCAATTTACTATTTGAATTAATAGATTAAATTTGCGGTAATAACTAAATAACTCAAATGGAAAAGTACTGTAGGATCAATCAGAATATTTAATTCCGTTAAGCAAAATTTGACTCTAAATAAAAATTACAGGCGCCAGAAATATAAAAAGGTAATATCGTTAGAAGAAAATATCTAAATTTCTCTTTGAGACGTAGCTCAATCCGTGAAGATATATTCTGTATATTAGCTAACCTTAAGAGGTCATAATCCTACGTCTTGTTTATTCATGACGGAGTGATTTGGCGAACATAAAGTTAGGGTAATGAGCCGTGACACTACCTGTGCGTGTTGCGGGCCGCAGATTTGCCGGCGGGAGCGAGGCCAACTCTCGGGAGTGGGACTCCCACTACCCCACTCCTCTCCACTCCTTATCCTACCCTGAGAGCTCAAACATTAAGTACGCGATGGACGATTAAACGGCTTACTCGAGAATTACATAAATAACGCAGAATTCTCAGTGACTAACCATGTTTGGATTATGACTAATTCTAATAAGATTTGCGTCGCTCGGATAGGCTCACAGATTTGCCGAGGATAACACTTTCTCGTTAACGACAGCTACGGATTATATTCCCAAAATAAATACAGGCCTCAAAGAAAAAATAAGTCCCTTCAGACAAGAGTGAATAAACAAGTTGATTTAGCTGAGGGTTTTTGGACCTTGTTCGATGAATAGAGGGTACTTTTGTAATTAGTTTGATCATGGTCTTAGTAGTTGACATCAAGGGTTAATCCAAATGGAGCAGTAACCGGAATGAGACGAATGCGAAGACGGACTTCTAAGTTCCCGACCCACGGTAAAGCCTCAATCCTCAACCGCAACTTAATACTATTAAGGCATCGACAATCGCGTTACGTAACCGTGTTCATTGATCGGAAATAGTTTTGCGAAGAAAATAGGGTAGTGTTGTCGGATGTTTACTGTATCAAATATTTGTCAATACTTCTTATTTGTTCGGCGAAGACTTACCGTTTGTCAAGCTAGCGCTCACTGTATGGCAAAAACAATTTCGTTTTATTCCGGAATGTGAGAGCAGATTAGGTTGAATGTTTATCTGGAGCGAAATCCGCGCATGTAACTCTCAGCTGTATGGGTCGACACAAACATTTAAACAAACTTGGCCGGTTTTAATTGAAGCGCTCTCGTCAGGGGTTTCCGGTCTTACGTAACGTGCCTCTAAATAAACCTTCAAAGGTGTGTTTTTGTACCGTTGGTGTGCTATCGAGTTTTCTATTATACAGGAAATTCAATTCAGCTCACTAACCTATCCATATATTGAGTTAAGCTCAGGACCCTCTTCTGGCCCGATATTCTCAGTTGCTTTCAACCTAATTTTATTGATTGAACCAAATTCAGTAAGTACTACTTATCTTCTATTTTCATCAAGAAATGTTATGTTAATGCACACTAAAATTCAGCACATTAAAATTCATAGCATTTGAAGATTAGACTATTTAGCATATACAAAAATACATTTGTGATACATTTATATAAATACATACATATTAAGACACGTTTGACACACAGCTGGTTAACCTCATACTGGAACATTTCCAGTTTGTATTATGGTTGCTTACACAACTGATACACTACATATTGTGGATGGAACAACCTGGAAACAACTTTTCGGACAAGAGCCCAGCTCTTAAATCTTGATTGATTGAATTGTAATATTTACCAACATTTGGCCGATATCTCATAGGGCCGAATTGTGTGGTATTTAGACATTCGGAGAAATACCAATTGTATAATTTACAGGTAAATTTTGGATTTACGGGATGTATTTGGCAGTAACTAGGCACGTTTCCGCAAACTTGTAAGTCTACAACAACACAACAGAATCTCCTGGTAGCATTATCACTTGGTATTTCCACAAAATTTACGAAACGGATCAAGCAAGATCAACACTGAGAAGAGTTGTTAGAAACGATGCGTCAACATGCCGATACTAAGTGGAAAATTTGAGGAAATCATATGTATTTAATGGTATGGTTAGTAAATTTTATCATCTCTCCTTAGGGTTCCGTACTTAAAAGCTAAAAACGGGACCCTATTAACTAAGCCTCCGGTGTCTGTTACCAGGCTGTATCTCAGAAATAGTGAGAGATAGAAAGCTGAAATTTTCACAAGTTACGTATCTCTCGTGCCGCTAAACATATATAATAACTAATACTAAAAATAAAAAGAGGCCCCCAAACAACATACGTGTTTTTGCCATATATTTAAAATAATGGTACAGAACCTTTCACGCTCGAGCCCAACTCGCACTTGGCCAATTATTTAATTCATTTATAAATGCGTATTAAGTACTAGTGAACAAAAAAGAAAATATATCAATTTCGTATTTGAAACATAAGAGAAATTATTTCTCATATAAGAAAGTTTTTTTACGCTCTAATCTTTAAGTATACAATTTTGTTTTTATTACGTAGGTGCATGTAAAAAAACTAGCTTTAAGACAAAGATTTTCTTATACAAAAGCCTTCGTACAAAAATAACATACTCCGCCTTTAAAGGAAAAACGTAACTTATTTTCTTTAGGGTCGACAAAGAGATCTTGAAATATCATCTGTTTTATGTGAAAACTTCTTTTCAAGTTAGTTTTCAGAGGATGTTACTTATTGTTTTGACATTGTATACGAGTACAGGCAGCTGTTACTTGAACCCGTTCAAGTACCCATATAAAGTAGTTTTGAAATGCTTAGGAGAAAAAGGTGAGATTTGTGTACAAATTTTATCAAAGTTGTAAACTGCAATATTATAAAAACAATAGAAGAAAGTGCTATTTAAAAAAAAACAATTATTAAACTTTTTTTGTACTAGTACTATTACATTATGTTAATACACTAATTTAGTCCGTTCTTTATGGATTCGTGATGTAATTTTCAAATAGAGACAACGACCAGCAGTATATAGGAGAAAAAACCACTTTCGTCCTATCTGTCATTGACCAAAGCATAGAAGCGGTGCAAAATTTCATTGATAAATTATTAAATTTATAAGTCAATCATTAAAAATTTCGTTCCCGTTTCGTCGATTATATAAACTTCAGAAACTCTATTGAAAGTTTTGAAGGTAAGACAAACTTTTGAATTTTATATTTTCTTGTCCCGAAAATACAAATAAAATTATAAGTTTCATGGCGCTTCCGGATAAAACGACATAATTAAGTCAAGTCTGATGCAAACTTTGTAAGAATTAATTGTCTCTGTAGAGTTCACAAAGCCAGGAGAAAATCACGCTTATATATATTTAGTTCTTAGTCATTATCTATAATATAAAAATAAGTTGGGTTTTCCTTGATGACGCTGTAACTCCAGAACGCACGAACCCATTTCCACGGTTATGCATTCGTTGGAAAGGTATCGGGCTCCGTGAGGTTTGTAGCAAACAAAATTCAGGTAAATTTTGATTTGCAACATATAGATAATACAAACTATTTGTATTATTAACAGCTAGTTAATAATACAAACTATCTCCTTAATTAAATCAATGTTTCAAACACAGATATAGTTAATGAGGTCACAATAACATGAATACATGAGGACATTTCGATACCTTGATTAGATTAATACTCGTATTATATTGATAAATTGACTATCTACACATAACTATTCTTGTCTACATATCTACATATACATGTATCTTCACGAATATGAGCTTGAATTAACACCTCAGTGACGCAACACACTTTTAAACCGCAGTATTTAATTTCCAAGAGTTCTGTCTGTAAAGAGAAAATTGTACAATTGTAAAAGCTAGAATCTTGAAACTTTTACAGATTATGTACACTATAAAAACAAATACTTACTAAAACTAAAAAATAAAAACATTAAAGGCAATGCGGCAAACTATAATCGTGTTTTTTTGCTCTTTATTAATAACGGTAACCGATAGACCCTCATACTTTTTACACAATATGAAGGTCGTTTATTAATTACTTTACAAAATAAATTATGAAACAAAAATAAAACAGTATTTAAGGGGAGCTCGATATAACGTATTTTTATTACAACCGAAGGTTTGCGTTGTTGGATGCATAGCCTGTTTGATGTTACACGCTTACCTAGACAATACCTATTCACTCTAGATTGGAAGACCCCAGTTGGTACTTCACATGAAACAAAGCCTCAAGAAGAGAATTTTAATCAAGTTTTTACTCGATCTTCAAAACGGCATTTGGTGGGACCCTCTAAAAGAAAATTCAATTATGTGTTAATTTTAAACCGCTCAAGAACAAGTTTAGTGAAGTACTTATTTCCAATGCACAAGCACAATGCTAAATTAAGTACGCAAAACGGCACACCTGCATAGGTTCTTTTGTCGCTTTATAGTTAAAAACAAAATTCCGGTAAAAGTAATAGTTACTTTAAGTTAAACGGTTAAATAAATGTGAGTTTTAAAGTTACCGAGTATCGATCGTATTGTCGTTACAAATTTCTTGCCCCGTGCCGCATTCTTTGTTAGTGCGCCTAATTACATTAGACAAAAACATAAAAACGATGAAGGATAATTTGACATGCACGGTACCACTCATCTTAATATATATAAATCTCGTGTCACAATGTTTGTCCTCAATGGACTCCTAAGTCACTTAACCGATTATAATAAAATTCGCACACCATGTGCAGTTCGATCCAACTTGAGAGATTGGATAGTTTAAATCTCAAATTAGTCGCAATTTTAATTTACTGCTAATTATTGTCTGTTATTATTTGACAGTCACAATTATCTGTTAACTCTCCAAATGATTCTAACAGATGTCGATACCTTTCGACTGGGTTGAGTAAGTAATCAATAGATGGCGCTGTACCCCTAAGTGAGGCAAAACAACGTTTGCCGGGTCAGCTAGTTTATTATAAGTGACGAGTTTACATACTGTCTTCCACTGCAGCATGTTCGGAATATAAACGGATGTCAGGTCGAGAATGATAACAATTCCGATGACCCGAGGTTAAGCGCAGGAATGCAGGGACTCGAGCCGGTGACCAATCCGGAGCGGATATGCACTATATTAGACGTTTACTAGATAACTGATACACGAGTACGTATCCGAATATTTGTTCTTGGAGCTTATAGTATTAGTCAGCCAGAAAAAAGCTAAGCTTAGCTAGAACTTGACCTTTTGGTTTAAAGGAAAAGCAAATAACTAACTGAGCTAGGTAAACATTTTAACAGATGATGTATTTCTGTTGCCCCTATAGCAAAAAAAATACACAGAAAAATATATGTATTTAATGGGACCATAAACATATTACATATTTGCAATTTTTATAGTTAATGCTACGGAATCTCTCAACTTACTGTTACAAATATTTATACCATTAATGCGCGGAAGCTTGGCTCGTAACTATGCCAAACTGATAAGCCTAATACGAGTATGATAAACATATAACAATGTATTAAATATAATAATCTGATTCCGTGCCTAGCATCCTTAGAGAATTTCATTCCATCATTGTTCTCATAACCTTCAGTTTACGGCAATTATTTCTTTTTCCTCGAGCACCAGCTGGTGCTAATTTCGTTTCTGCGTTGTAACTATCTAACGCGAAGGATCACTACGTACCTACTGTACTCTGTAAACGTACTGGTAAAAAGTTAATCGTCAATACTGGAGCCAAACACTCCACACGCGCTCAAATCAAACATCCCACCCACGTTGAGGTAATTTCGAGCTTTAGATAAACGGAAAAAGTCACAAGACTCACTGGACGAATACTCCAATTTGGAAAATAAATGACGTAATCAAAACATAAGAAAGGACTACCCGAATCCTTAGCGCTTGGCAAATATTGGAACGATGACGAAGGGGATGCGGTCATAAGTCACCTTAACGATGGTATCGTACAAGCTTGCCAACGTATCGCCAACCCTGCCGATCTATTTATTGCTAACTGCCATTGGAGGATTCAAACGAGAGTGGCTCCTAGGGAGTGTGTTGGACTAGCAATTCAGACACCATTGTTCTCATCCGGATCTTCACCATTGAACGGTATCCTACTGTAAGAGCTAGGCACCACACTTACATTAAGACTTAAATTCTAGTATTAGTATTAAAGAGTTAAGGTACCTATACTTAGTGTTTGTTTTGTTTAGAATGTAAGTTGGTCCAATAAAATTATTTTGTATTTGTATTTGTATAGCAATTAGTAGGCTGCTTAGGCTTTCATAAGATTTCGACGCAATATTTTGTACCAAAAAGTATAGTACCTTTACGTTGGATTCAATCTTATCTAGAGGGGTTTCGGACCGATGGGTACACAAGCATCTCTCGAGTTCAGAGAAGGAAAACTAATTAAAGCTGATGGAAACCAAGGAAAATCCGTAAGTCATAACGAGTATCTACTTTCCAAAGAGCGAGTTTGGGCCGTTTAGGAAGATATGATTTAAGCCCGGTAACCAAACTGACCCGTAAGGAATCCCATCGGTATTATAGACCACGGAAGTATAACGCTAAATAAGTCAAGGGTACAGTTTCTGAGAACAAAGGAAGTGGGTAAGTCTCGGTCAAGATGGAGTAGTTTCCTTAATGTTTGAACAGTTTCTTTTTCATTCCTCTAAGTAACATGCCGGCTGCAATAGAAGCTGCGAACAAAACAATCTCACATACAAGGATATAAGACGAAGTTTTCCTGATATCCTATACGGTGAAGTTAACTGAATGTGGAAAAAACTACCAATTCTATTTATCAGAGAATGATAGCGAATTCAAATTAAATGAATTTAATCGTTAATACCTAGTTCTATATCACGGAATATTATTAAAAACCAATCTAATTCAATATTTACTCGTATACGAGTAACTTAAAAAAAATAATGTTATAATTTTTGTTTTTGCTATGAAACATATATTTTTATAATCATATTTGTAACATCATTCAGACGTCTTCGTTGGCGTAATGGTTACCATGCCGGACAGCCAACCAGAGGGTTCGATTCCTGGCACGTCCAACATCTTTGTAATGAACTAAATTTGTTGGCTGTCAGTCTGGGTGTTAAATATGTATGGAATATCGATATAAAGTATTTATGTATATGTAGTATATCAGTTGTGCAACCATAATAGAAACTAGAAATGGTTTAGTTTGGGGCTAACCAGCCGTGTGTGAAATGTGTCCTAGTATTTTTTTAAATCTGAACCTATCTAACAAAGACAGCATCCAAAATGACTTACTACTTATTTATTACAAATGAATGAATATAAATTACCACCAAGCCACACTCGCGTTTTTTATAAATGATTAATGAATACAAATGAATATGAATATTACTTCCATATTGCTTCCAGAGAAGTTTAACCGAGACTGCACCGTATCAACTAACTGGTTCAACTATTAGTCATCAACGCTGCGTTTATACACAACAACGCGTGGAATGTTCTCGAACTAATTTGACGTCGCATAAAACACTATCAATCATTGTGAGGTGGAAGCAGTGTTCCGCACCAGCGGCTGCCGGTGCCTCCGGTCTCATTCATCACACTTCGAGCTCTCTTAGCTCTCCTTAAGTGCTTTACTGCGCTTAAATCTACCCCTTAAACCACTATTTCACTGATACAACTGGATTAACGATTCTTCCTCCCTATGGACTCTTACTCGTACTATCCAATTTATTGGTGCAAAATTATGTTAGTTCTTTATTAAAGCAAACCTGTAATGAGGTGAGATTTCTTTTTGTATTCATCAAATTATTTCCCCTTAAGATGGTTATCGGATATAAATCTCCAGACAATGTTATTTTAAAAGCTATAAGAATCAAGTCTTTTATTAAAAGCCTTCTATTCTTTAGCTTTTTTTAAAGTAGAGTTATACCAGTAGTATATATTCAGGAATAAACACACTTTTCTGTATTATTGTAAATGAAAACATAAAAAGCTTTATAAGGATGAAGTTTTTTAATAACCGTCTGGTAAATGATATACGAATAAAAAAATCGTCATAATTCTTTAGTACAACAACAGAAAGTATCTAAGTAATTATTTCGCTTCCGTAAAAAAGGATCAAAACATTAAATTACGGTAAAATTCTGAAATATATTTTCTAAAAAGAAAATAATAAGTATTTATTGACAAGTAAAACAGAACTTCTAGTAACCAAAGCGGAAAAATGTGAGCAACCGAGGGCATGTTAAAATATTTTTTCGCAGTCTACATAAAATAAGTATTAATTAGTGATTAAATTTATAAAACATCAAAGATTTATAATTTTGTTTTTGCCTTAATTTATGGGCTTAAAAATGGCGAGTTTTTGTTTCTAAATGAATTAACCATTTTAAAAAAATATACATTATAACATGATAAATAGGCACGTGTATCGAGCTAAAAATATTTTTCACTACTACGCATATACATACACATATATATATAGTAGGCAGTTACCAGGTCATTAGTTTCAAATACAGTTTACGAATTTGTTTTCGATTGTAATCCAAAACTTTTACACCTATTTTCAAACTTGTAGATTATGAAAACTCCATATAAACTTCACCAGCCTAATTCGCCCTCTTAGTGGATACATTTCTAAAAATCCTTTCTTAGTCTATTTACATCTTAAAAGGAACCCTTGTAATTTTTTTTTCGCCTGTGCGTTCGTATACTCGTATAGTCTGATTTACATCTAATTTTTTTATTATCTGTCAGTATTTCAATATCCCAATTATTCACTCGTACGATGAAACATAAGCCTACAATGAAAACAAAGTTCCGTGGCTAATTCATGATATCATCGGTATAACAATTTGGTCGGAAACCAAACATGTTCTCGAAATTTATATGACTACAGTACTATTTACAATCGATATTTATTTAGCAGTCAGTATACATAAATCTAGCGCGCTGTTGGCAAAGCAA
Organism: Mellilla xanthometata; assembly: GCA_035578125.1. Lineage (NCBI taxonomy): Eukaryota > Metazoa > Arthropoda > Insecta > Lepidoptera > Geometridae > Mellilla > Mellilla xanthometata. Next base: position 7,385,905 of record JAPUBQ010000024.1, read on the forward strand.
CCGCGAACAAACTGCTAAACGTGAGAGCAGAGAGATTATTAAAATTAATGCGTTTATTAAAGCCATCGCGCATCAAAATATGTAAACTATGCCGCTCTATCCATATGAATGGGGTGCGGTGGCAATATGAGTGAGAGGTTATATCGGTGCGCCGTCGACAGCGGTCTGCGCGGCGCGGCAAGGGCGACCATATTAGGCAGGGGATCACATTCATCCCACCCGACCGAGATACACGTCTTTATCAAACGCGTTATTAAACTCCCCTAGCTGCAGAGTACGCAACACGTCGAATCTATTTGACTAAATTACCCTTACATACCTTATCAATCTCGACCCCGTATCAAAATTCTAATATTATGATAAGTTACATAACATTTTTATCCCACGAAGATTGAGCGCTCGAAATGTGCATGAAAAGGTAATATCTCACCCGCAGCTGACTCGGCTTTTAAAGCGCATTCATAGATTTGTGAGGATATGGGATGGGTCTTCGGGTTTTAAATCGACGGTGAGTCCAACAATAGCGCAAACAATTCGGATTCTATCCGCGCGGATTGGTGAAAGCGCAACTTCGTTTAATTGCAATTTAGAGTAAGCCCAACGATCGCCACATAAGCCGGGCGAGGTCGAGAGTTGCGGGAAGACACAGATTCAAGTGCAACTGGACCGTGAGCACTTTGCCTATCTCTAGTTTAGTATAACAAATAGAGTAGCCATTCGAGCGCGGAGTCGCCTCAGCTCTACGTACCTACTACTAGGTAAGTCAAGCGGGTCAATTCACTTGGCCAAATATGGGACGCTTTATTGGGATTATTACGCTTTAATGCTCCTGACTCTTGATTTTTATAAGAAGTATTCCTATCACATATCTTATGTAGACTAATCATCAGCTACAAAACAATGCAAATTAAGCAGTACAGCTACACAACTGAGTAGTTCTCTCGAAAAACTAAAAACTCGAATAACTAAACTAACGCTTTCGCAGTCGGGTGTAAAAATAAAACTTGGAACACTACTTATTATTTCACGCGAGCGAAAACGCAACTTGCTGTTCATAGAAAATAACTCTAATACCCAAAATTATCATAGCAGATATTTAAACGAAAATATGTGTACATTACCGGCGCGCACTGGTGTGCGATGTCATGTGAGACGAAAACGCGCTACCTAAACGGACGGTATTTTAAACATTTTCACGTATGAAAAGCGAACCCGAGGGAAACAATAACGTTGGTTCAAAGAATTGTTGATGGTAGGGGTGACAGGTAATGGTGGAACGCATTAGCTGGCTGCTAGCTAGGGTCAGGCAAGAGCGGCCACCCGTTCTCCAAATAAAATGCACTAATGATAGCCGGGAACCATTTACTCGTAACGGCTGTCCTCGATTATGCTATTTGATTGTTTGGCGTTTGCTTGGGTGTTTAATTAAATGCTAAGCTTGTTATTACAAGTTTGTTAATTAATCGTTAAATTACGGAGTTAAAACGACAAAAGTGACTTAATAACTACGTAATATAAAATATGTAGGTCAAACTATGAAAATGTACACTTTGACGCATCTCAAAGAAATTACTTGTTAATTGCAAATACAGCACTTTCGGAACAACCACAATCAAAAGCCACATAAAACATATTTGACAGTAAGTAACTTACAAGTTATATTAAATCATACTTATCGCTTCACTAAACATAATAATGAGACCTTTTCCCTCCAACATTAATATCAAGGTAATTATTTACACACAAACAGACGGCCGGAAATTAGATATTTAATGACATTATTTGAACGAAGTTTTCTGTAGTATATTTTATTCTGTAATGTAGCGTCAAGGGTAGAGGTTAGCAATAAAGCTAAAATGGGGTATTTTTCCATATTTTTATTTCTGTGTTTACATTTTATTGTACAGTACAAATGTGAAAACAATTACGTGAGTGTATTGTCGTGGACATTTTAATGGCCGTTTATTCGCACGATTTCAATTCATAAAATTTTCCATTTAACGATCGTTATGTTTTGCAATTTTTCGGTTATGTTTAAAGCGTTTACATGTATAGTAATTTTAAAGACAATAAATAATAACATTAAGAAATATATAAGATACTCATAGATAATTAACTAAGAACAACCTCGTTGGCGTAATACTTTGCCATGTCGGACTGCCAACCAGAGGTTTCCGGGTTCGATTAGCGCGGCCAACATCTTTGTAATGAACTAAATTTGTTGACTGGGTGTTAAATTTGTATCGATATAAAGTATTTATGTAAAAAAGTGTTTCAGCAACCATTACACAGACTAGAAATAGTTTAGTATGGGACTAACCAGCTGTGTAAATTTGTAGTAGTAATTATTTTACTTGTTGTTTATTAAATATGAAAAATTTTCGTCTTAGGGTCCATATGAAATAGTTTGGCATAAAGTGGAATCGTGCAAAGGCCCTAAGCGAGGAGATTGTGGAGAGTTCAAGCTGCAAAACACACAGAACCCCTCCGATCTTATTTTCCGTTTCGATTTTCCTAAAGACTGCCCAGTGACAGAGGTAATTCTATTGACAAAATACCCGTAATAATTATAAGGTATTCAAACAATTTCCTGTTAACAATTCTGTTATAAAAATACTCTACTTTGTTTATCTAAGAATAGAATTTCAGCTATTTTTTTAGGGTTCCTTAGCAAAAGGGTACCAACGGGACGTTATTACTAGGACTTCGTTTTCCGACTGTCTGTCTTTTTGATGTCACGTGTGATAACTAGAGAGTCTAAATAATTTGAATGTATTTTTATTGTCACTATAAAAACAAATACATACAATAAATTTGCAACTGGAATGTAAATATTTTATAATAAAATATTATGAACACTTTATTGTACCCTCCCTAAACAACCAAACATAATTTTTGCCCTTTTGAATGGTACGAAAACCTTCGTGCACTAGTGCGACTCACCCGTGGAAAAAAATAAAGTTATACTCAAGAATTTTCAAACTGTCATTGTTAATAAGGTAAAGGTACTGTAAGTAAGTGTATCTAATTCATGTCTTACAGAAAAAAAAACTCAAGTTTTGATATAATTCCAGGCAAAAGTTGTAATAAGTTCGAGACAACAAAACAATGTTATGAAGAAGTTATGGAACTACGTGCTCAGCAAGCCCTGTCAGCATTTTGTTCTGGGCCCAGTGCTGGCTGACGCCTTTAACCTTACCAGCAATAATTGTAAAGTCGATAAAGTAAGTTTCATGGCTTTATTCTTCGTAAAATTCATTACATCAAGAATGTACAATATAAAGACTTCATTCTCAGGACACCGAAAATGCACTTGCTGTCCTGATACAGCAAGTGCATTGATGCATGATGGAGCATACTTAACTGAATTTTTAGACAAATCTGGTCCCTAATGCCAGTATCAGAAGAGAGAATTTAACAGCGCTTGAAGTTAAATCGACTTTGATCTGTATTCAAATTAAACACATTTCCTTAAGACTTGCCTAAATTATTTGAAATGTTGACTATCAAAGCACAGAAAATATTAACGAAATATTTCTTAACATCATGTACAATAATAGTAGATGTCGTATCAAAACAACAATCACAAAAATATGGCGGTTTCATCCCAGCGGCATATGGTGAGATTTATTGCGGGTCATTGTCTTTTCCTTTTAATCAATATTTCCTGAAGCCTATGAAACTCTATTGTTACGGAACACGTCTGGTTTCCTATCAGAAAGATTCCACATATTTGAGTAGTACAGCGAAATAAATAAATATTGTTCAATAAATCTTCAACTGAGTGGCTGTTGGGGTGCGGAAGTAGAAATGATCTACGTCCGGAGGCTTGATGGGTGGATGATCTCATAAGGAGTGGACAATGTTCGGCCGAACAAACACTTTTATACTCACTCATGCGTATTTACACGAAAAAGAAATAATGTGAAACTAGAGAGTACAGGACATAATAATAATTGGTGTGAGTTGGGCATGAATGATTCCGTACCATTCTCGTATGGGAGCCCCTTTTAAATATTTTTTTAATTTAAATTGTATAATTTTATTTGATACCTTATACATTTATATATTTTGTGAAAATTCAAGTGTCTAACAGCTACCGTTGTTGATATATAGCAAAAAAATTGTAATATTTTTTATTTTTAGTATTTGTTGTTATAGCGGCACTGGAAATACATATCTTGTGAAAGTATAGGCTTTCTAGCTATTACGGTTTCTGAGATACAGCCTAGAGACAGACAGCGAGTAATAGGGTCCCGTTTTTACCTTTTAGGTACGGAACCCTAAAAAAGGTAACCTGACATGATTCAACATGGTCGAAAAATTAAATAAAAAAAGTTATGGTGTGGTTTTTTATGCAATTTTAACTGCCTTCGTTTTATTATACCAACCTTTGTTATAAAACTTATTTGTAACTGAAAATTAACAATTTTCTAGGTATCGAACCTAGCGAAATATTTAATTTACTGACTATTACCTATGTTTTCAAATTATTTACTTGATTTTTTTATTTCAAGGGCAACTATAGCATCCACCTGAACTTTCGAGAGAAGTCGACGGCGTTTCTTGGATCAAACTTCTTTTACGGCTCCTACTCGTTTAAAGTTATGTCATTTAACAAAGCGAATAACTTTTTCTGTGTACTGAGTGAAATAGACGTGAAAAAAATTTGACTTGAAATTGGATTCATAATTAAATTTCTGTATAACAGGCCAACGAGCATTTTTCTTCCGGCGAACCAATTTGTTGCCTTGAAAGATTTATTTTTAGGCAGAGCTTATTTTTGTGTATAGAATAGACTAAAATTTAGACTTTGTTGTATGAGTTCGGCGTATGTACTCGTTATAATAGAGTAGAGTAGTAAATAAATAAAAGGAAGTGACACGGAGTGGATTTCTCTGGATTGCTATGAAAATTTTGGAATACAGATAAGAATATGGAGATAAAAGATATGCGGACAAACATTAAATTCTTCTCTATATAATATGACGGAAACTTCGTTTTGATTGCTTGGATTTTAGTACCCAATATCACGTTTACCCAGACACTCTATTCTTATCAATTTTGTCATATCCATACGACCTATTTACATAAATAGCTTCCCATGACAGACTAGTATAAGAACTGTTTCAAGTGAAATAAAGAAGATTGAGTTCGTTGTCCATGGCTCATGGGGACAGAGTAGGTGAAATTCGATAGAAAAATCCGATTGGAATCCGAAACGTGATTTGTTGGCAGCGTTACTTGCCGACGGAAATGCCGTTGTAAATTTATCTGTAGCTCACCCCCCGACTTCACAGTGCCACCGCACGTTTTATTAATTGCAAACGTGCGGAGTAGCGTCGTCTTTTTCAATAATTGAGAAGCTCAAGTCAGTAATTCTCGAGTCGCGAGCGGAGTCCCGTGAGCCATGTCAAAGTTAATAACCATATAATACAGCCAACGAGGCGGATAGACACGTAATGTAACTAATTTGCGTGTCGCGATTAAAATTCGTTATAAATGGTCGCCAGGGAATGCTCGGAAACTGACGGCATCATCACCAAAAAATGGAAAAAGGGATCAGCATTTAAACGCTTTAAAATTTCCCTAGAGAAATAGGTACGGCGCAAAGCGAACCATGCGTGGACATAGATATTATTTTACAAGTTCCATGTCCCGTCACAAACCGCAAGTCTTTGTCGTGATAACGGAGGTTTAAATTAAAGCTTATGGCGCGAGGATGCTCGGTAAAATTTAACGGCGGAGAAACGTGTAGGAGAATGTCTGGCTCAGCTACAGCTGCATGATTTCATAGCCTTTTGATAGGTATAGAGATAGTAGGTACAAAAGGTATGAAAAACCTGCTAACGTTTTGGCTAAACCATCTTTTAAGAAAACAAAGAATACGTACCTGTGCGAGGAATTAAATCTATTTATTATTTATTTATTTATTTATTGTACATACAATAAGTAAGCTTCACAGTTTCCCAATACTCTCACTATTGCTTAAACTAAGTTAACTTAATAAATACTAAAAACATTACAAATACAAAGAAGAGAAAAAAATAACTAATACATACATAGATTACCCTCTTATGCAACTACTTTATTATAACAAATTTGTACTATAGAGTCCATTGCCGCTCTGCGGATGTCTGCTTCTGTAGCACAAAAACGGTCTAGGTAGCTAGTCCGTGCAAGCATAATGTTAAACCTAGTAATGTTGTGAACAAGCTAGTCGAGATCAAGTTCTAGACATAAATAAAAATAATTGACGAGAGTACTATTATACCTGTAAGTGTTTTTGTCTTGTAATAAAAGTTTTTTATTTTTATTTTAGACTGAATGTGCCCTTTAACCTTTTCCCGTTTGCCCGTTCGTTCACTTGCGAATCAATAATCTGAGCAAAAAAAGTTTCAAACTAGATGGCACTGTAGAGCCTACGTTAACGTATATATAACGTACAAGTATAACGACCTTCCTGTGATAATAATAGCTCTCGAAATACGTTTGCATTGGTTTCATCAGATTATTAAAAATATTTTGTAAGGTTTCGCGCATGCGCATAATACAAACTCCGTAAGTGTATCTGTAAACATATGCTTGAAATTTAATTGTGGTGTAGGTACTTATATAAGTGTAGAGCGTAAGATTTTAGTTTAGGTATAATAAAATAATAGTACTCTTTCATTTGAAAGGTCTACCTTAGCGATTCGTCTGTGTTTGATACACATGGCTAAGATTATGATCTTGAAAGAAAATGTGAAAAGAAGCTAGATTAAGTGAAGCACAAACAAGAAACGCCGCGGCTACTATTAGTTTAAATAAATCCTTAATACAGGAAGTAGATTAGTATCCGTAAATCTAAATTATTTTGACAAATTTGATTTAAAACTCCGATATAATTTTTTAGTTCGTTTTCCATTTGACTGTTGAAAAAAACAAGCATCGCTTTTTGAATTCGTATAGTACTTAATCGAAAACATAATGATACAATGCAATTATTGATGTCAGACCGACCGGAGCTTCTCCTCTTTTATAATATGCTTCGAAATTATTAAACTAACCAAACATGATGAGATTGCAATACAGTGTACCATATCCCGCTTACAGTGATTGAAAATTTTACTTTTTGTTTGATTAACCAACGAAAAATCTCCGTGAATTCCCTACGACAGACATTTTTGTTAATTAAACCTCTCCAGTATTCATTGAGTTTACAAGGATCAATCCGGCGTTGTAAATTAAAATCAAATAATTAACTTAAAACTGGGATTAATTAATTAGCGGTAGTTCATAGAAGTGGATGATTTAAAGCAAACTGGCATTTCGGTGGTCTCATTTGGAGAGCAAAGTAAACAAGCTCAATCGGCACGCACCGGAATCCCCGTTTAAACCAAAGCTATATGATGTTAATACATTTTTAATGAGGTGTCGTAATTGGTGTGCAAATTAACGGTGTTAGAGATCAGTTGAGTAAATCAGAGTGGTAATGGTGCGAGGCACCTGAGCCACCGCCCCGACCGTGCTAATTTCCCTAAAACACAATATAAATTACGCCGTGAAACAATGAGGTCGGTGCTGAAACTCTGCGGACACTGGCGCTTCCCGAATTATAGCGAGAACTACCCGCGCTAAAAGGATTCCTTGCTTTGTACGAATTACGCCAAAACTATGAAACCACCTAACCATTTTAGGGTCATACGAGTATATCACACAAATTACTCAGTTCTGATGAATACACGTGAAATGTTTGAAACGCGAGCATTCTCCATTTCCTTAAGATTCATCTAACAGAAACATTCTTTTTTACAAGATTTTATAGTATCTGAGTAATTGAGGGTTATTCACGTGTACAAGAATAAAAAAAAGTAACGTATTTTACCAACAGTTTAGGCCCAAAATATGCGCAGAATCTTAAAAGTCAAAACAATAACAGAATGTTGTTATAAAGTTGTTCTGCGGCACAACCTTTACAACTTTTAACTTGGCCTCGGTTTAGTCGAGTCAGCTAGTTAATTATTTTCATCGGACAATGAGTTGCCAAAGTTAGACCTCTTGGAATGAGATAGCTTTTTTACAACATAAATTTTTATGCTGATTTTTATAAAATAACGATTAATCAGGGGCACTTATTTCGTCTGTTTGATTTAAGTAGGCTCTTTGCTTACCTACTTACCGAGATTTATTTAGGACTATCTATGAAAGTTTAAACGATAAATTCAATTAAGTAGAAGAAGGCTTAAACTTTTCACTCTATTTACTTCAAACTTCAAATACACAAGTCTGGTCAATTTCTATTCAAAACAACCGAAGCCAAATCCTCAGCACTTATTGTCTCAAATCTACAGCGGTTCGGTTAGAATAAGTATCGCATTCTGTTAACATTTTGGCAAACCGCCCTCGACTATTTACAAAACATATTAAATATCTACGCTTGACGTTAACAAACGACGTTTGAGGACAAGTAGGAGCGTCTTTTTCTTTCATCTTGTTAGGACTTGGAGTGACGACGCTACAGTAAGTAAGGACTTAGTTATTCACCTCAGCTACAATTGAGAACGGGAATAAGTGAGATCGACATAAAACACTTACTTGGAAGAGGAAACGGCTGCTCTGTGGCTAGCGGGTAAGTAATTCACGTCTTGAGCATAGCTACTAGAATTACGTTTTCTCAGATATCCGAACTGGTGATAAAATCTGTATTTGAACTACTGATCGAGGGTACTGGTAGACATTGACAGATGCAATTCACGCCATGATAATAATGAATGATTTATCGCCTCCCGCTCGGCAGCACTCTTATTCGCTCGGCCTAATTTCCGCGAGGCGCTATCACTTTTAATTAAATCCGAAGCTTACCGAGCTCGTTACATTGATCGTATAATTGGTGCATCGGTTACAACTGTAATTGACGAAGAGTCTGAAAGAATTTCCATAGGAATATTGTATCGGGATGGCCGATCGGTACGGAAGTAGGCTATTTAAATGCGTAACCCGTCATTAGGAAGCGGGCGCCCAGGCCCCGGAGTGCGCGCCGTATAATCGACCTGTTAACATTTCGTCGTACCACCTACTCACGCGTCGCACCCTGTTTGCCGTCATTTATTTTTACTGTCTAGCAAGCGAATATCCGATCTTGACGACGGAACGTAAGCCAAAGAGAGGTAATCGATCTTCAGCGCTACGACAGAAATCTAGGGCTTTCGCGTAAAACCTGGTAAAAATATTTGTCTTTATTGCCTCGCCCTTTCAACCGTTTTCGGATAAAAATGTCTCTACTAAATTTGACATATGCCCCGAACGATTTACGAGTAGTGTTTTGGACCGATACATGAATGATGAGGTCTTTGCGGCTTTTTGGGACAGAACGTTGAAGTAATTTCGAGTTCATTATACGAAATTGGGAATTACAGTCACGTAGAACTGTAAAGTTTGCGATTTTGGACTTGAAAGCCATTTGGTGTCTCCGGGCGTCAGATAAGAGCGTCTAGAGTTGCGGCCGCCCCGTCGCGGTTACACAGATAGAAATCAGAATAACCCCGGGCTAAGCCAAGGTCGCCTTATTTGTATAATTCGAGCTAACATAAAGCCCGGCTGATACCAAAATGGGAACCAGCGTTTTTTTATCAGAGATTTGCCTGACCGCCGACCGAAGACAGTAAATTGGTGCGATCGGGAGGCTACAAGTTACACGCCGTGTTAACTATCCATTGAACCTTGACTTAGATGTGGCCTATTCGTAGTAATATAGAAACCACTGGTTGTGTCCGTAAATTAAGCAATAAATTAAACGTGTCTCTGGGTATTTACTTACTTTTCTGAAGTAAGCAGCACTTACCTGTAAAAGAAGAACACATCATTAGAAATTATATAAACCAAGTTATTATAGTAGTTACATCATAGACAAAAATAATATATTTTTTTGGTATGTAACCATAAACAAAAATATATTATTATTGTCTATGATCACATAAATGCTTATACAGCTATAGATTCCATATTTTTTTGGACAAAAAAAGCAGAATCTCTTTAACGTAAACACATCCAACGTGTTTCAGAAACAAAATCCTAAACTAAACAAAACAACCCTAATGCGACTCATAAAATAGAAACATCCCTGAAACCCTTTTAAATTGACATGCCAACCTCGATATCCCTTTGGGATCCTCAGTCATTCCACCGAGTATCTGGCCAGCTTTTCTATTTAAACTCAATTTAAAAAGGGGTTAACTATCTAAAATATTCCACTACGCGTGAGGAAAGAGGATTGGGCAGTACCGAAGTTAGGACAGAAGTATTGGTTGCGGAAAGGAAACGGAAACGCGTCACTGAGAATATTAAATGGACTCAGTGGCGAAAGGTAAGATTGACACGATAAATAAGTTAATAAAACTTCTTACAAAAGTTTACACTCCTGTGCAAAAATATAAAACATTTATGTGATCTACTTCACTTGTTATTCGGTAAAGATATATGAATACAGGGTAGCTGGTATGTAACAAAAATATTAAAGACAACTTTTAAATTTCTAGACAAACAACTTAATTTTAACTCCGCTCAAATATAAAATCGATTGCATAAAGAAATTATTCTATCGATACCTATACTTTTTTGTGTAGTACAGTTAGATGTTCGTAATTTGCTAGAAACGTACAACTAACGTGAGTTGATATTTTAGAAATTCGGTTTGAACAATTATATTATACTCGTGACATCAGTAAGATGTTCATCAAATTCAAAGAAATTTATTGCGAACTTGGGCAAAGGCAGATTTTATTTGGTCAGTTATTATTGAAAGTATACCAATGTCTTCCTTCTTCATGTTCTAATTGAATACAAATATATTAATGTTTTATTTTTGTTATTATTAAATATTTTTCGTATTATTATATCGTTAGTTATTTAAAGTTTATTAAAGCTGAAGCAAATCCTAGCTTCATAAGTCCCACAATCCAAACAATAGTATATGTTTTATTCACTTTTAATAGAAAATACAATACTATCCTTGTTGTCAAAGTAATAAACAGAACTAAAACAATATTTTCGAATAAAAATAACAGCCCCTGAATAGTCTGAATTAACTCTATATGACCTTTCTATAATGGAAACTCTGCAACCACGAAAGTTTTGATTTCATATTCAATATCTTACACTGGATTGTATTTTTCAAGTGCTTTCGAGACCTTTTGAGTGCTTACTATTTTATTTATAGCTCTAGTCTGAGCAAAACACGATCCTAAATTAAGCTTGTACGAGCTTTTGTATGATTGTCTGCAATCCTTGAAATGTCTACGTGCGGTTCTATCTCATCTCTGGTTCTATTAGTGTTTAGAGCTTTTCGAAAAAATTTGGGGCTAAATCGATATTTCTCTAATCTGTATGTGTTTTAATGTTTCAAAGCATGAAAAACTAACTAAGATTTTCAACAACACTAAAACATTTTAGATATTGAGTAACGGGCAAAAACGAAATAAACTTTAAATCCAAATATTTTTATCCATAAATATTATCTTATTAAGTTGAAAAATGATCTATGTAACTTACATGTGTATGTAACTTGTACTTTCATTCAATAACATTATTCATTTCTGTGTGACATCTTAATATTTTGATCAGACTAATATTGATTTTTGTTTTATTTTAATTTAATATTGAATTGGAATTGTATGCACGACGGTATGTACTCGTAATATAATTTGTTTTATTTGTAATATTTTAATAAGTCATCGTTGTCATTTTGCATCATTCTTTCATAGTTATTCACTGTAAATAATAAAGTATCCATATAGTATTTATTTTTCATAGAATACATACCCACCCAGCGATAAAACCTGCATTGCAGTTATCTTATTTGAAACTACCAGTATTGTCTGCAATGGTATTATTTCACGAATATTAAAATCATAAATTTAACGGAGCAAAGAGGAAAAGATGCTATTTTAATTACATGTACGCAATGCGGCATAAAATAATACAATTTTGCTACTTTTCTTTTATTTCAATGACCAGTTACTCTTTAAAACGATATATTAACGCGTTTTCAACAGAAACTGTTAGTTTGCTTACCTAAACGCATTTATCAATACAAGTAAATAACAGGCCAATTATGAGTTAATCTTACGCACGAAGGGTTCCGTAAGTCAATAGAAAATGATACTATCACGTTATCAAGATACGTATGAAAAATATAGAAACTGCTGCTAACCTTACAGCGCCATCTATTTCATCATTATACGAATACGTGTTACATTGGCAGCCCACTTATTGATTTATGGCCACTATCACAAAATGGCGTATATTTTCTCAATAACCTCACTATGGATTTTAGATGAAAGGATTTGATTAGAAGGATTTCATAAGCTATGAACAATTTTAAATACAAGATGGCCGCCACTCGGTACTGAAATTTTTAATTTAAACTCCAACCGTTTCTTTTCTTTTTGACACCACCAAGAACGTAACTGCACCATGTAAAAAGTTCACTCATCCTAGATAGCATCATGACTTACCATCAGGTGAACTCCAATCAAGCACAAACCTACCTATCATAAAAAAGTTTTAGTTTGAGTTAAGATGTTTTAATTTTCGATAAAAAGAAAAATAAACAGTTGGACTGGTTAAAGTAGCTTTAACAGAAATCATCTAGTAAAAATAGTTCATGAGACACAGTCTAGTCTGTCTGTTTGTCATACGCACAAACAGACAGACAGGCATGTAGACAGACGTATAGCAACTCTTGGTAATAAGGTCCCGTTGGCATCCTTTGGTTACGAAACTCTAAAAACAATAAAAAACGAATGATAACGAATTGAATTTCACCACACTGAGGACCCCGACATACTAGGTATAAATAATAGGCGGTACTAAAATTATTCATTCCAACCATATTCCCGAACGTGACATAAACCACAATAGCTTTATTGCAGCTAAAGCATCAGAAACGGCGCAAAGCTGATACTCAATAACGTCTGTAAATCTATCCAGTGAGAGCTAAGACCTGGCACCGGAATGGCACTAGTTACGGGTATAATCCTCGACTCGGGCGCCTGGGATGCTTAATGACTCACAGCAAACAGGCATTTTTTGGCCCAAATATGAAAAACGGGTTGGAATCGCTCTTCCAACTAATCACACCACAATACAAGCTAAAAAGAGTATGTGACATAACAAACGATTCAAAGTATTCAAAGACAAAACAAATAAACTTTCTGTACACAAAATATTTATAATTGCTTTCTATAATTTTTCATTATTTGTTTGAGATAAATATCTAAATTGAAATAGTCTTCTGCCCATATGTCATATGCCCTGCTGCATGATTAAAACAGTAGGACGGTAGCTAGTAACTTATAGTCAACTAGAGCAAAGTACTCAATGTAACTACGAGTATTAAGGACGAAGGATTCTACTTAATAATAAATTGATGAATAAGCAAAAGTATTGAGAGTTAATCTGTCACTCTTTGTATCTTTAGTTTATTAGGACATATAATTTCAACGAAAAAATCTGAATATATATAATAATGAAGGACTTAAATTGACCACTTAACACATTTTAGTAGTTTTCGACGCTGCCAATGAGCAAGTCTTTAGTACCATCACGATTTAAAATTGACTTTGAAAACTGTGATTTTGAGTTTACGCCCCGTCACTTCAGCAAATTAAACTACTTTAAGTTAGTTAAATTAGTTACCTTCGTAACATATGCATGTTTAAATGTCTGCCAATTTTGCTAACTATTTTACACTTGGAATGAACAAAAGCATTTTAATAATAATTTTACTTGAATAAATTATGATTTTAACATTACCAAGAGGTAAAATAACGTTAGCTCTCAAAAAAAAACTCATTAACTCGTGAAGTTTTCGAATAGCTCATTTCGATATAATTTGAAATTAATTGGTAGATGAATTGTTTTTACTCGACTAGGCAAAAGGCATGTTTATATTTTGACCTATGTGTAGTTATGTACACTGTAAATTACATACTCGTATAAGTAGATAGTATAAAGGTATCTATATTCATCTGTTCGTGAGGGCTCGAAATCAAGAAATAATATTTTGAAAGATGAATTCTATCATATGTATGTATCATTGAATAAAGATTTTTAAACGAAAGTCGGTTCGATACATCCTAGTTTAGTCGCATGCGCATTAGTATTTGTGAGATATATCTTGTCAATTTAATGAACTACACATGGTGAACTTTAGTTTTTGCCTTGCAAATAGACATTTCAATACAATAAAATAAAAATAAATAAATAGAAGGACACATTTCACACATTGGTTAGCCCCATACTTAACCATATCTAATTTGTATTATCATTGCTAACACAACTGATATACTACATATTATGTATTCATACATTCTACATTAATATTACGTTACATATTTAACACCAAGACCGACAACCGACAAATTTAATTCATCAAAAATATGTTGACCGTACCGGGAATCGAGCTCAGGACCCTCTGATTGGCAAGGAAACGAGATTATCAATTCGATATCTATCAAGATACGAATAAAACACTCGCCGATTACTCCATTAGCGAGAACACAATAAGACCGATAAGCTCTTTAAACTATCCACAATATCTAAAAATAAAATCTCAAGTCCGCAACCAAATGGAAGTATAATCCTGCAGGACGGAACAGATGGCACCTAATGACTGCAGCAAGATAATCGGGATCGGCTAAGAAAATAACGTTACTCGGCATTACGAGGCAATCTCGGCGGCCCTCGCTGCTAGACAATTGATTTTGCTATGCCAATTGTTGTGACTGTATTTTGTGCAAAGTATTGTTGAGATATTGTATTTTTATGTAGTTAAATCTTTTTTTTTATTGATGAATAGGCTTACGTTTGACCGCAGCTAGCCTGATGTTAAGCTTGACTGTGGTCTAAGATGTAACACGCTTGCCTAGAAGGAACCTATTTACTCTAGATTTGAAGACCCCCAAATTGCACTTCTCGGGAAAAAGAGACTCAGGAAGAGAGTTCCAATGCTTCGCAGTTCTCACAATGAAGGCCGAAGAAAAACGCTTTGTGCGAATCCTCGGAACTTCGACAGTGAATCGGTGAATCTACCGAGACAAGTAGGAAACAGATACAGTAGTTCTGCTTATGAAAATGTTTTAATTCATCACAATTTGTAAATTAAAAGCGCAATATATATTATAATGTTAATTATAAAACTCTACTAAGTTAACATATGTAACTAAAATTCCAAAAATCATCATCATCATCATCTCAAAACAAATAAGTGTATCAAATCTGTTATTCTAATCTACATAGAGTTTAAAAACTAGCCTCTCATTTTACTTGTCTACTGCAGATGTCTTAGGTACTCATTGTTGTATAATGATATCTGTTCCATCGCAAAGTTCTTTTATTTTAAGACGTTTAAGAGACTAATCTATTATTTCGAAAATCACTTGGTTTTATAAAAGAATGAGATATGACTTGACTGAGGTTTTTTTTTCATTTTATAAAGGCAAGTATGTTAAAAAAATAGTGACATTTCATTTTCCATCTTCATGTAACGTTTTTTCCTCCAACTAAAACAATGACAAATAGTGGTGCTTTTTCTAGTGCTCGCGAAGCAACCACCCATAAGTTGACAAATCTGTCACCAAACACTTAGCCTTGTTTTCCGGCAGCCATTTTGAAAGCAAGTTATTGCAGATTAGGCTTGCTTCACCTTAGGCTAGTTGAGTCGCTAATTCGTATGGCTACGCGACCTGCAGGTCAAAGTCTATATAACTAACTTTAGCGTGTAAAAAAGAGTTTAAATTAGTATAAAACCAAATTCCTTAGAAAATATAACAAATCGTTTCACACAGTCAATAATTATTTAAACTTTTGAAGCAGTTAACTTAACATATTTTTAATTAATTATCCATGTACAAATTTCATACAATGATCTTCTTTAACACAGCGCTGATACACTAATTGCGTCAGCATACCAGCTGTGCAAATAATCTAAATCAAATATCTCGTTAAATGAGTAAGGCTCTACTTATTGCTTTGTAGAGTGGCGGAGTCGACTGATAAACACAATTTCGTCTACAGACATAGAATAAAACGAATTCAATTAACGCACGTATCGAGTTGACCTAAGGGTCACAGCGTTGCTTGAGGTCACACAGACGTCTGTAAACCCCTTTCAGCATTTATTTAACACCCTGCGACGGCTTTAACTTCGTTACGAAGAACAAGTATCGTTTTAAAATGCTAAATAGAGTGGTAGCGCGAAAAAACACTGAGTATCTCATTACTAGAGTTAGAAGTGTGCTGTGCATATTCACAGAGTTTGTAAAGAAAGTTAATTAGTTATTGTGCTTTGAGGTTTGATTAAAATATATAAGTACTGCTTACGTGTCTAGTCTTTGTATATGTAATGTTACAAAAATAAAGTAAATTCAGTTTCTCTGTTAACAAATATATATTTTTTTATTTCACAAATTTCAATAAAATATACAGTTATTGATTGTTATGGATTGCAGAAGATTGTTATGGAATTTATTGTGCGAAGTTGTCAACAGTTAAAAATTGTGTTAGTTGTTAGATTTACACACATTGATTATATCCACAAACGAACGTAAAGAAACTCTGCATCTCATACAATAGCGCTCGTAAAAAAGATATGTTGACCGTACGTTGTATAAAAACCGTATTGTTTCACTCCAGCAATAATAACGCCACAAATGACGGATTCCGACCGCAACATGTGATGGATTGGATGCGTAACGCCCGTACGTGCCCGCCACTACTTTTTAGAGGAAAACTGTTCCAAGCACAAAGATTAGGCAGAAAAACTGGTCTAAAATAGATACAAAAATAACTAGATTTATTCCGTAGCATTCATATAGAAGCACGTCCAGCGCCGTACGTATCTGAAAATGGCATTCTAAAACAGATGAAACGAGATTGCATTTCCTTTGCCCATTATCTCGTGCACCTCACGTAGCGCCGGCTTTCTCTACAATAATTACCAGCTTGTTATAAAACTAGTATAGAAAATCTAACAATAGCGGTTCATATTTTCTCCATCATTGTTTTGCGGAGTCCCGCGCAGGGATCGCACCTGTCTAGCACATTCACCGCGAGTCACGAGGGAGCGCTCGCCTAACTATTGTATTGTCCCCACTTCCCCCTTCGCGGTGGAACAAAACTACTAAGTCATTTGCGATGACGTGAGGGAAAAATGTGTTGGGACTATTCTGTCGAAAAACGAAGGCAGGTTTTTAGAACAGCCTTTGTTTTACACGCTCAAACGAGACGTCGTGACGTTTTTCTGTCCAGCAAAACTCGCCTTATCCCATTTGACAAATGTATTTAAGAATAGACGTAACAAACATATTTATGTGGTAAATCTTATATATAAAATTTCCGTGTCACAGTGTTTGTTACCGTACTCCTCCGAAACGGCTTGACCGATTTTTTCCAAATTTTATATGCGTATTCAGTAGGTCTGAGAATTGGCTACTGTATATTTAGAAATAAGTATTAAGGCAAAACTACGTTTGCCGGGTCAGTTAGTATTTTATAAATTTTCGATTTTCATACAATTTAAAGTAGTAACAGAAGGTTCTACGAATATTGTCCGATACAAAATGAGTGGACTGTATACAAGTTCTGACTCTCTCAAGGAAAATGCGAAACTTAGATAGGACCACGTAACTTTCATCCACGACGCCACTTCCTGGGACAACTCCTCACGTCTGGCGGCAGCTTGGTGGGTAACGATCGGCAAGCAGCCTAAGCACCTTGTTGAAATGTAGAACAGTATTGACTGTACACAGCACAGTAAATATCCTTGGTGAAGCGACGCGCGACACTATTTAGGATATATTACCTAGTGAGTAACTAACTCTGTACTACGGCGCGACGATGATAAGCGCGGGTTGTCTCCCATACGATTCCAGAGTGACTGTCACAGGCCGCGACGCGCGGACTGCAGGTTTTGTAGTTCTACCCTCATCTCACATTTATTCCTTTATGAGAATCGAACAAATATTGTATAAAATCAGAGAACCGAAAACGATTTAGGCCCTAAGTATTATATTAGTACTGATTGGCGTCACGCAAACAATATCTCTTTTCCGACCCCATTTCCATTTCAATAATAACTAAAACGTTAAGTGTTTAATGAACAAATCTAGATCAGACAGGTTTCAGCTGAACTTAAATTACTAATCAAGTTTGAACTCGTTAACGAAACTTACGAGTAGAAGCATTTAAACCGTGAGTTGGGAAGCGAAAAACAAGAAAGTAGAAGTTTTATTGTCGTAAACAAAGCGAGGATCTTCTTTTCAACAATCTATTCGTAGAGCGAGTAAACTGGGCGCATCATGAAAACAATACAAGTTTTAAAACATCAGATGGGGTTTTGAAGTTTTCTTGGAATATTTGCATATCATAAGAGTGTACCGATTGTAGCCCTTATTGATAAAATCTCATTATAATTATTAATGTATATAATAATAAGCAATTCGAATATGTATGCAATTCTATAACTGTGAGTATGTATGATACCCAAAATAAAATAACCTAATTCACTAGCGCTAGACGCTATGTTTTTCGACATAGAAAGTAAGCTTGAAATAGTTTGTAAAAAACATACAAAAAGTTAAGCCTCCCAAGTGTTAAAATAACATTTCTTAAAACTCTGTTACCATAAGAGCCATTAATAGGGTACGAAAATACTCATCTCTTTATAATGAGTACTTTGGTAACTTTTATCATACGAATCCGTTCTAACATTCTGGGAAGTCGGCTCTAAAAGCTCTTTGTAGAAGTCTCTAAGCACCTTTTTCATGCCACATACTTCAAACGCTGTTTCTACTAATTCATATTTGGGTGAATATTTACATAATGAAATCTATTTTTAATTTTAATACATAATATCTTACATTTTATTATAATTAAATTAATACCAACCGTGGGTCGTAAGATTTTATTACCTTCTAAACTCGGTACAACATTAATGAATGACTGATTATAATTATAAACACTTCTTAAGTGGTGTTTGTTAAATGGGTTTTAAACCACTGTAGTTTTTGTTTATTATTTAAACTATTTTCTATTTTATTTTCTGGTATTACTTAGTCTTAAATTTTGTTTCTTTTTATTTTAAAGAAGGAGCCTGGACTTCACGACACAGGTCACCCTAGAGTGTAGGTCCAGTGCACACCAAATTCCACAATAATATGTAAATACTAGAGTACTTTAAAGTTATCTATCTATTTTTGGTGTCAAATGTAAATACCTTAAAAATCTTATCTCTTAAAAAAATGAGACTATCGAGAAACAGTCGCAGCGCGATCTGATTCAAAACGGGCACTCAACAAGCGAGCTTTATCTCCCATCCAGTAACAATAACAATCGATTTACGAGCGAGAGCAGGTACACCGCGGGCTCAGCACACGGTCTAATTTATTATGATTGATTCGTTCACCTCCGGGCCGGCACTAAACCGGGCCCTAGAGCCACATACTGATTTATCGCAACGGTATAAATTACCACTTAAGTAAATTGTGTTTGTCATTAGGGGCATGCATGATGCACTTCATTTTGCTCTATTTACCCTCAATTAGAAAATTAAAGTGTTATTTATGAATGAAATGAAATCCCGTAACTTTTTTATCAAGTCTTGACTTTTCAACGAATGTGTATGAAACAGGACCCTGGATTCAAAACTTTTATTTTTTGCACGGAAACAGATTTCTCTACTTGGCTATGACACCATAAAATACGGTCAAGTGTCAGGCGCTGAGAACAATATCGCTCGTTCTATTCATATTTTACAAATATTTCTACGTAGCTGGTGAATAAAACTGTTTGCAAGATTAAGCTGAGTCATTCCTCGGGCGCAGTGGATGTCACAAGTTGGTAGTCTGTAAACAGTGTGACTAGCTAAAGTTGGTTATACGGATTATACATAACCAGCTCAAGCTCGGAAACTTTGAAAATGTGACTTCTCGAACATCTTTTATTTATTGCCAGTATTCGGTCCGCATTTGCGAACAAGGAGTAGAAATGAGTGAATAAATCTCGAACTGATCTTTTTCAAAATTATAGGTCTTCGTAACGTAATATACAGCAAAAACATATATCACACAATTTTGCATTGAAATCCGTCAAAACGTGATATTATATAGAGCATTTTAAATTTGTGCTTTGACTTCATGAGAGGATTAGAGTGATATCAGAGACGGTGCCGTCGGGTCAAGCTCAGTAAGGCTAAGCCGGTTTTAGACAGACTACGTTGTGGCTCAGCTACTCAGAGCAAACTCAAGCCCCATTTACCGTGTCAACATAGAACAGAAATGTAACGTTTGTTTAGATTTGAACTCATTCTTGCTGAAGTGATTTTAATAAATAACGATCGATAATTTGTACCATAACATTTCATTTTGTTTTTCACATAAAATCCGGGTAGTTAAGTGGCAAAAACTCAAGCACATTTCATATTCCCCCGTTTACTTTAATTCAATTCGAAACGCGCAAGACATAAAACCCTAAAAGGAAAAAGCGTTTACGACGACCAAAATTACAAGCCTAACTGCGATCTATAAATTCATTGTCATAACACGATAAAACCCAGTCGACACTGCGAAAACAAGAAAAAAAAACATAAATGTCCGGATGGCTATCATATTCGTAGCAATAAGTAACCATAAAGGTGGTATTTCATATAAGCGAAGTGCCTTGCTGTTACGACTTGGCGAAAACGTGAGCGGAAAGATAGCTTGCGGAGACAGTGGCTTTTATTGGGACACCTGCTTACAGAAACGGTTTGCGCCGAGTGTTTTAAAAAGCTAGTCAAGCGTGACACGATTTACGATACCCGGGCCAAATGACCAGCCGCAGGTTCTGCAAACACATCCAAGACATAAAAATATTCGTTTATTACGTACTTCGCAGTGCATTTCGGTGGGTATAAAACGTACTGGCAACTTTCATGACATGACGACCGGTGGAGGAAAATGCATTTTAAAATTTCATAAAGTCTTATCAGCTCGTGAAGTGGTGATATCTTTTTACGACAAAACGTACTATTGGCAAATCCGAACGCTCGTACCTGGGGCGCGGGAAACCGAACCTACAATATAAGACATTACAATTGCACGTGGGCTAAAATTCTAGCTGGAAACTTGGAGAATTGAAGACAACCGAGACTTGTATCCTATATATTTTAGCACCTGCGGCGAACAAAGCGGTGCTAAACGGGAATCCTCGGCAAAATTAACTGAATCTTTAAAAGATAGCAAAGCACACTAGAACTTACACTACGAAATAAAATGGATAGATATTATGCAGAAAAAGTTTGATTACAATTACAAAATATTGAAACATAAAAATACATTTATGTCAAAGAGTCGACCATAAAATCTACGGGTTTCCTTTTGTGAATTGCTATCAGCGTTAGCACAAATAGATTTAGACAAAGTAATAAGAAAAGCCTTTACGTTGGATCTTTGTCCTTTTTCGTGGGCGTTATTTGGGGTCAGCAAGGTATATACTCGTAGGTAGTATCCCAAATGTCTTCACCTTGTTTATATCAAATAGGCTTGCATTGGGAGACCTTGCTGACACCGTAATGGAAACAAAAGCTGATATTCTAATAAACGTACATTTATGATGAAGAAACGAAAAGTTATTCTTACATAACTAAACGAAATATCAAATCAACACAATTAAAACGAATGGAGATTAATTCATAAATATGCAAATTTTAACACGCAAATACTGAGTAGGTATGATATTTGTCATTCAAAGTTTGGCATGATATATGAAATATTTCAAATTCAATATGATTAAGGAACGCACTGCATCAAAGAGGTTTATTTTACTTCTAGTTTAAATCCGGGTTAGATTACTGTTCGGGCTCTATGCCCGAACAGTTGATATAACTATATAACTAAGTTGATATAACTGTCTATGCTGACTATATTTAGAGAACTATGGGTCAGAATAAGTATTCAATTATTTATTGGTTTTAAATTAAAGTTTCACTTATTCATTAATTAAAGCAAATTTGGCTACCCTCAATTTAATTTTACGATGAACAATTAAACATTCCCCTAATTTGACTTCCGACCAATCTTACAAACCAAGTTTAAAGAAGATCGTCTGTCATCTTTAATTACACGAATTCATCGGTGTCCTAAGTTTGAATTAACTTTGGCTAAAAATATATGACACTAAATTCTACAACGTATATTGAAATATTTTTACATCAACTATTTTGTAATAGGAAACCAACATTAACTTACTTACGTTCCACCTTTAGTTTATAGTTTAGCCACCTATATACACACAAGTGAGAGCTTATCTTCAAAGCGTAATTTCTGCAAAATTTAATGCTCTTCGGAACAACTAAATTTTGAGACAATGGCTTGGTTCTGTGAACCGTACTCAGTAAAGTTTATTAGAGCGTCAAACTGTGGAGTTCGCTGTACAACAATAACGTTCACCTTTCAACTTGTCGAAACAGTGCATTAGTTTACGAGTTGTAATGGTAACTTGCAGGCTCCTTCTTCCACGCCCTTCTTCACAAGCCATTACCTACCGCCTATTCATCGCACAAACTTCGGCTCGTGTACAAGCTCGGTAATTAACTGAACCTTGAAAACTTTCGACATTAGCTAATTTACCAAGCGGGACCACTTTGCCTACTTCATATTTACAAATACGACAGTGAACGTCGACCCGCATCGACGATGACTACAGATTTATTCACGAACAATAATTTTATTTTCGAGCTATATTGGCCGGGCGTACCAAAGTGAATCATTTGGCGAGCATTTCGCTTAATAAAAGACCTGAGATATTTATTGTCCTGCTAACTCTGCCGCAGATAGATATTTTATGACAGGGGAGCGAACGTCTACGAGAATGGTGATTTCTCAATGTTTATACGCGTGTATATTATTGGCTAAGTTTATCTAGAAATGGCTGTATTTTTTATAGGTGGCGTTATCAATCATACCATTTTCGGGCGACATAAGTGGACCCTCCTCATGCGAGCTCAAAGTTCCATTACTCATGAGGCTCCGCCCAGTGCTGATACGCTCGCTCTGGCCACGCTCGCTATAACTATAGCGGCGAGCGTAACCTACTGATAGCCATTATGTGAACTAGACAAAAGAGCGTCAATAGACGCGAAGACATAATATCTGATCGCAGCAATAATATGAAGTGGGGCTCGTACATCATTCGACTCTACGATTTCATGAGCAATATGAAAAATACCTATCGGTCTCTCGATTGTTTTTCCTTTTTCTATTGTTCTTTCTAATAACAAAAGAGTTATAACGTACTTTCTACTATCGCATATAAACTCGGTTCTACTTGTGTTATTACTCTTAGTGTAAAACGAAGTGTTCCGCTCGTAAGTACGCTTCCGAACAATGTTTCTACATTTAGATAGCTGCGGAAAAGTTATAGCTTTCGAGTTAAAGGATTTGCACCGAATTCGAAACACCCGTATAGGTAACTTTGCCTGGCACCAGTTCAAGTAATGACAGCTCTGCTACCGAAAGCTATTACAAGAAAATGGATGAAATGGAATTCTAATTTTGCCCGTGTTTAACAGGTTTAGTGGCCCATAAAGATCATAATTGTTCAAAGCAATTTTATCGTTAGCGACGATATTAAGATTTGATTATAGCTATTAGTATTTTAAATTAGAATCGCCTGTAGATCGTCGCTCGCAAAATGCCGGGTTCAATCGCTGTATCGTACGACGGTCTGATTTAATTAAACCCTACCTACTACCCTGTCAGAGGTAGCTTTCTAGCACTTCTTGTTGTAGATTTTAAAGATATAATCTGTAAGGCTTCAAAAAGAATAAAAAAACAAAAATAGAAGTAATAGTTCTTAAATACTTAGTATCCGATAATTACCGAATTGTTGAAGAAACCCAACTGATGAAATGCAAAATGTTACTAGTATAACTCGTTAAATTTACTCGTATTTTATTATAAACGAGTTACACAAATTAAATGAAAATACTAACAATAATTTAATTGACTAATTTAGTTAATTCATTTCAACGCAGAATATTCCATTTTACAGTCACACAGTGGAAATGTGTTTGTCGGAAGGTTTGTAATAAGATTTTAATACCACAGACTTGAAAAAAAAGTTCCTAGTAGTATTTTTCAAAACGAGACGGCTGCATACTATTAACAAACCTGTTGTTCCAACTTTAAAATGCTAAAAAAAACTGAAAACATATCAGAATAAAGAAAACTACACAAAGAATTCAGATATCTGACGAATACGGGGTAAACTGTTTTTTTATGACGAACCGGGCTCAGTGATTTCTGGAACTTATGGCATCCATAAACCAGCTCGGCGAGGTGACGATATGGCAAATTCTGTAGTAGGAGTGCGCCGCACGCTGCCACCGGCGGCCGAAATCTTTCAAATTACACACATCCGGGAACGAATAGCTGCCGTAATCATGGCGCAGGGATTCGTGCACACCGTCCTAAATAAAATTATTTAACTATGCGACAGAAGCTTAAAAAACCCACGCTTCTAAGCTTCGTCGGTGTTCCATGAAAATATATTATTTCATTCATAATAATTACCTTACAATTTGTGTAATAAAATATCGGCTAGCTAAGGTGAGCTGACGCGATCATCGAAGCTAAGCAACGGTCGATGCGGATGGTGGCCATGCAAGAAGTCATTTTCAAAGTGGCATTTTCATCTGGGCGCTATCGTGAGTCGAATGACACATTAAATTGTAAGGCCCGGTTGTAAGTCTTCGAACAAGCAGTCGTTAAGTCAAGTCTGAAGCCTTCGGGCAGCTTGAAAACTCTCGACACCAGAGCTTGGTCGCTTAGCTGATACGAAGAATAAAATATCAAAATGAATATGGCATTCTAAGCGTGTGGGCTGACCAACTAATTCAATCAAGCTAAGATAATATCTCACTGCACTGTTTATGTTTAACAGAAGCATACACTCGATACCTATGTACGAGTATGTATGCGTTAATTTAATACAAAAACAATGTCCAGTGCTGGTTGACCAAATTGTTTAATTAAACGTGGCATCAAATAGTCGACAGTAAAGCTCAGCCGAGAGTGCATTGGGGCAAGTCTTCATCACGAATTCCCGAGGGTGCTACGTTAAATGTAGGCCAGCGAGTTCCAGCCGGCCTGGCGGAATATTGCTTTGTCACTTGCCAACGTCGCACAGTTTCCCTAAGCCCAAGTAATTGGAAATAGTTGAAATAGACGACTTAAAGCAACATCGCTTCGCTTCTCCCGAAGGCCGACCTAACGCTCGGCCTGCCGCCCCGGCGACGCCATTCAGCCAACAACAATATTCACAATCCAACCCAACAGCTGACGACTCACACACTTACAATCCATCCTATTAATTACCCTACGTGAATAACGGGAATACAATTTTATTACATAAATCGAATTTATGTGTTTAGAACAGAATATTTAAAAACAATACAGACTACCTTCAGAATTAAAACAGAAGAATAAATAAACGATAACTGCCGTCTCGGGCCCTATAAGGGTCGAATGAAATTACCGCAAACACAAAGACGGAAAATGGTTGCTATAAAAACGTTAGGAAATTTCTTAGACTCGCGCTAGAACCGAGGTGAAACAGAACTTTACCTTTTTTTTCGATGAGTTTGTTCGATCGATATGTTTCACATGTCACTGCACATGTTTTCTTATAATATAAATTTTTATATTAGCAAGAACTAAAATCTCTTAAAAACAGAGCTACGGTTCCTCATAACCTAAATATTCCTTCGTACTCCCATTAATTATAAATATGAAAGAGATGGCCTTTAGTAGCGATTCTACGAAAAACGTAGTTCATAGACTAACGAACGCTTCGTTATATAAAAACTCATTGATTTTGAAGTGAAACCATCTTTTTCGTTATAACATTTTCTGAATATTTCACCATCCGTAATAAGGGAGGAAATTTAAAAAGTTTCGGGACATTTTTCATAGACATTTCTCCTTTTTTGTTGAATCATTCTGTATTTTTCTTTGAAGGCTTCAATAAATCTGGCCACTTATAGAGATAGATAGTAAAGACCGTAACAGCGGGTAAATATTATAGGGGTCATGTCATAATCGTAACTTACAATTTACAATACCAGATACAATGGTCTTTATCAGATTTTCGTGGCGGGAAATGTGCTCGTAAGAATGTACCAGTATACGTGACAATAAAATTACCAAATGACTTTCCCGGTGTTTCCTAAAACAGTACTAATTAGCGTTAACAAGCAGAAAATTACCTTAAATATTGTTCAGAGGGAAACTTTGAAGCTATTTAAAAGTTATCTCCTTTTAATTAATAAAGGGAGAACAGTGATAAAATTGACGCAAAGCGCGGGCAAGGTAGAAAAGGTAAATTAATATTTTGTAGGAAAAAAATGTCCGAAGTAACCTTTGTTGGAAGACGAGAGTGTTAGGTGCTGTATCTAATTTGCAATTACAATGCAAATGTGGTAGACAAAGGACGGCAAAATCCTCGTCTAAACTAATTTTGGCAGGACTAAACATGATGAACAGGACTCAATCACGGGGCGCCGAGAATTGATAAGGTTTTTGGGACAATTTATATCACTTTTACATTTTTGTTTTTATAAACTGTGTATTTTCAACCCACTGTTGCTTGGGAGTGTTTTTAGCTATGATTAATGAAAATCTGGCGAAAATGGCCGCTGCCACAACATGGCGGATCACATATTTTCACAACTTCTTCAAATAGGTTATCAAATGACAGGGATTGACTAGTATAAAACATACACCATGTCTTATTTCAAAACTAAGACAGCCGCTACCACACTTGATGTGTATACAAGTAAACTATAAATAGGAATATAACTGCATGGTTAAACTACTACAGCAGATTGTCTCGTTTTTAGTCTCATCAGTATGATTATTAAATCACAAGGACTAATTAACCTACAATGTAATTTTATAACCAGTCCATATACATGAACACTCGCATCATTAGGCTAATACAAACAGTACGGCACTAGTTTACACGCCACAGACATGACCTGTGCCATTTGTATGTTAGTTGTACCTTGTCAGGATATAGCAAACTGCCATCATTTGGTTAGAATCCACGAGTTTTTGTTTTCTCTAACTCTGCTCTACTTCTAGTTAGGCTAGTATTTGGGGCACGGAACTAAATTCAGGTTACCGGCGTACTGTTTCTCGGAAAGAATAGAGTGATCACTGTTTTCTTAGTATTATCTAGTTATATCTCGTTTATTAAGGTGATTAGTATTGATCGTTTGGACTATCATAACTATCTATAGAGATCTATTTTTGTAGATATTTTCTAACTAACAAATCCAGACAAATATTATAAGGTTCAAGACATTTTATAACAATTTATTCGACATGAAGTTGATGAGTTGCCTCAACGGACAACAATCGCAAAAATAAACGCTAAAGTGATTTTATGTAAGTAAAATCTGGCACAAGTTGTCTGCTACCAAACCTTTGAACTATTTTAAAACATTTTCTTAGGTGAAAAGGTCAAAAAGTTGGATTAATTTTGCTAAATGAAGGACGACAAGAGGCAAATTACAAGTTCGGAAAGAAAATTATTTCAAACTTGCGTTTCAATTTCGACGCCGCGTAAATTATTTGGGTTCCTACGCTGAAAGTCCAAGATTTCCAAATTACTTGGAGTCCCTACGTATATGTGACATATAACATATAGTACAGAGTACATTGTCGACATTCCGCTCGCGTACGATTAGTTAATTACCTAACAACAATCCTCACACATTCTACATGCGCAGGTTATAAATAGCAGATGTTTAAATATTTTTTAACTAAAAATAGAAAAAGGAGTTTTGTCGGTAACCAACTATGAGTATTCAAATATATTTTAATCTTTGTAACCGATTTTTAAAACAAAGGGAAGTTCTGAATTGTTCTTTACTTTTTCGTGTTTGTGACCTCCATGATTAAAAAACCAATTTGGTAATTATTATTAACTTTCCTGGTCTTACATACAGTTTATAAAAACCATTTAGTGTTTTAAAGTCAGTTTTCCAATTTGTAATCGTTCACTTGTCAAACAATCTCATCAATTCCGATATTATACTCGTGCCGAGTATTGAGTTATGCGCTCGTCCGATTTCGCTTAAAAAAGGGGTGAAGCCGTTAAAACTATGTACGCGTACGTGGAAGTTCATTCGTTTCACTGGAGCTTGGAGCTCGTACGTTTTGTATTTTATACGGCATGCGACCGAGAGCGAGCTGACTGGTTTAGCTTTTATTCCAAAACGTAGTGCGGCGGACTTCGACTGATTGTTAGTTCAATCTGAATGAATTAAAATCGCAAAAGAATAAAGAAATCAGGATGTTTGTTGACGCTTTTTTAAACAAACCGATAGCTGCTTTTTCGACTCAAAATAAAAACCCGAATATGTTAAAAGCACGAAGTAAACTTCTGAGTAGATATAGGTTTTCGTTTTGCATAGAAAAAAAATCTGGATCACGCGCACAGTTCAGTAACGAGATAGAAATAATTGTGTACGTTGTTAGACGAGAACGAAAATAATATAATAAATTGAAAGGCGCGGATAACGAGCAAAAACACGTATGTGTAATCAAGTAATTAATTGTCGCCAATCTTGCGAGGAATCGAAAACCGGCGGCGTGGTGTACGTGAGCGCGTGACGCGGTGATCAGTATGCGCGGCACAGGACGCCACACAGCGGAGCGCGCCGCCCGCGCCCGTGCCGCCTGCAATATGCTCAAATTGGTACGTGGCCAGGAGACACAATATTCACATTGAATCCGCCATTTACTCCACAATAAACTCCTACCTATACATCCCACCGAAACCTCATATCGCTGAAAAACTTCGACACGACCACTCCCCATTCCAGTCACGGACGATGTAAGTATTTCTCGACAATTCTGACAAAACAGCAAAGTTACAATCCGCGGGGTTAGGGAAAATACGCGCGAAAATCTAAATCTATTCCAGTCTCACACCCCGTTGCGAAATCTACAAGTTATATTCAAATAACATTAAGGAAATTCTGTAAGGTGGAGCGCTAAGATCTAAAGCTGTGCATTGTATACGTGAGGCAGATGTAGGGATGAGTGGCTTAACCGGATAAGGGCCTCGGGCGCTGGCTGATTATACGACGGCTGATTTACGATGACGCGATACAGCCGACCTGCTTACCTAATATAGAACTACACGAAAACGGACAATTTATAGTGTCACACATGCCGATAGGATCACTTACCGCAACGGGGAAACAGGGTGAAATATGAGAGAGATCGTGTCGACACACACCGGGACGAGGGTGCGCCCACTCTTACAATGGAGGTCAACAAAGTTTCCACGTAATGTATATTTACAAGAGAGAAAAAGACATTTAAATGCGGGCCGTGGCAGTGATTAGCCAAAGGACGGGCTGCCTTTCGGGTCGACCCTACCTACATTCGTGCACGTGAACTGAAATGATACCCAGCGAAGACATTATCAGGATACCTTTTTTTCAGGACCGTTTAGAATAATAAGCTGCCTAATTCTGTGCGAGTAATTTTTCATACTAATTTTGTCTTGAGTGAGCATGTTACACAAATTCGTGCTACATTTTTTATGACGCAAAGTTGGCCTTTTAGCATTTTAATAGGTCTTTTAGTATTTCAAAATGTACTTGAAAAGCTTTCTGTTATTTTTTTACCTAGATAGTTATAAAAACTGACTCATGTCAGAAGAAAACTATTTTCTGAGTATGACGAAAACGTATTACATGTTTGCACAGGATAGAAGATCAATAAAACTATTGGGTTCTAAATTTCAATCTTGATTTGTGTGACCTTTAAACATCAAATTACTTTAGAGGGATGGGATGTGACAGTAAACTTAGAAATCAAATAAAATTTGCTATGACATAAATAGTAATTAAAGTTCTCATGCGAATATACCTGAATTTCAATTCTTTCTCTATCAAATTGACTTTAAACAAAAAACAAACGAATAAGCACCTAGTTTTCATAAATGTCCAAAAGTTTAGATGGCACTCAAGTGTTTTGAACTTACCTGGAACTGAATGTACTACTCACTTTATCAGACACTTCATGTTCTGTAAATTGGGCAAGATTAAATTACGATTTTGTTGTTTTGGCGCTGCGGGGCTTTGGTTATTACCGTAAATAAATGTAAATATTATGCTGACAAGTGTTTCACATTTCACAAGAATTTGTAAGTAACAATTATTTACATCTTTCAAACATTTCAATTCACTAATAAACAAGTCTGTATTTTTATGATATAAGTACGTACCTGAATTAGGTTGATTGTCGGAGTTGGGGCGCGCGGATGGGGCACCATCTCTTGCCTCCACTTCGAGCGCGTAGGCGCCTTGCTTCTCTCGATCGAACACCACCTTCGTGAAGATCTCGCCAGTCTGCATGCTGATCTCGAAGAAGTCTTTCCCTTCGTTCCTCGGCGAATCCACGATGTAGTAGTACACCTACGATCAAAACAATGCTCGATTTATTCATAAGGGACCGACAAAAAACGATCATCGTCTTGGGAATTCCGGTCCCTTTTGTTTGCTTTATTATAGGAACAATTGTTACGATATGTTACGTATTTCCGGGACATATTGTTAAGAAAAATAGGTTAACACTGGGATAACGGAAAAGCCCGGCTTGGACTGTTCGAGTTATCTGAGCCCAGCCGGATATTTGATGATGGGTGGTGAAAAGACCTGGTGATATCGAATTAGATAAAACTTCAATAGCTGTAGTCATAATCGCATTTGTGTATTATGACATTGCAAAACTACACCAAATTTTATCAACTAGTAATTAAAAAAATACAAATTAGGAAATTTAGGAAAATTACGTTTGTCACTGATATGGGAAGCTAAATAGAAGAATATGAACTCAAGTTTTTGAAACAAGTTCTAATACATTACTCACGGGTAACCCAAGTCACAATGGCTTTGTCACGTTTTTCAATATTTTGTACCCATAGGTGTAAAAATGGCCAAAACATTCATCGGAAGCGCTTCAAAAAATAAGTAGTGTTATTCGTAGGTGTCGTCTAGTACCACAGTAGTAAGTGTGTATTTAAGGAAGAAGAATCCAATACTGGAATAAACCACATAAAAGACTGCGTAATTTGTATTATACATATATATTTTTTGAATTTTAGATCTCTTGCAGCAATTGTGATTATCCTACAGGATCATTAAATTTAATCAATGGACGATGAGGTTAATCTTGAGATAAGTGAACCAAGCGAAAAACAAAGAGCATTTGTATGTAGGTACTTTCATGGGTCGTCTTAAACGTCCCAGGTGTTTGTCAGTACGATTGTTTCGTTAACTCCTAGTCAGAGGCCCTTAGGTAATTTGAAAACTCACAAAACATACCATTTGGTTCACATAAAAGGCTAGGAACATATTTGAAAGAAGTCACGAATTATAATTACAAAGCAGTACGCAGATTGTATAATCAAGTATCCAGCGGGCCATACATCACGGAAGAGCTATGAATGCCGGCGCGGCGTGACGTGACACTCGTCACAACACAACTCATTCGGGCGCCGCCGCTGACGCTGTCATATCTGACACACACGTCCAATTATATTCGTATCTCTCTACACGAAAAATTGAGATGAAAACGATGTCAAACGGTAAAAAGATTGCGATAATTTGAGACGGAGCCAAGGTGACAATTTGTGATTTTAGGAAAAAGCTTTTATACGGCTGTTTTACGATGAATCGTAAACCACAAGCGTTCTAACATAACAGAACGGCAGACATAGGAGTCTACAAATATCTCCGCCAGTACGGTAAAGTCGGAAGTCAAACAGGAACAGGATGAGTAGGAAATACGAATACCTCCGCAATATCTGAGTATTACTCTATATTCAGACACATGACGGAGGCAGATAAGTTCAAAGCTATTTATCATGAAAGTAACTGGGGATTCACTTCGCAGGGCTGGATACGCACTAATATTCGAAATTCAGATTACCTATACTAAAGTTACTGCATACCCAAACAAAAAAGTAATAAAATCTTTTAACTTTACTTTCAGCTTTAATAACAGCAAAGCTAAGGTAGTAATAACAGGTCACTCAGAGATTTGAACATAGAATTAATATATTTAGAGACAAAAACGCGTACAAATAAACAAATAAATGGAGGGGACTTTTTTCTAACACTGGAACACAATAGATTAAAAGAGCCATAGATTTCTGTTAACGATGTGCTAGAAAAGTTTTAGATTCAACGCGTCTGTCTCATAGCGATTAACCTTCCGAAGACCCGTAAAATTCCAACCAAAATGTCACGAAAAGGTGAAGATAAGGATTTAAGATATAAAAAAGCCAACGGAATGAAAAATAAACTGTTTGGTTTGACTGTTATTTATACTAGACGATGTATAAAATCAATTTTGAGTATCAGAAGTCAAGTAATAATCAATGAAAGCTTGTTAGTTAAATTCAGTGGTGCGTATCAACAATCCAGTTTATTAGTTTGATACTCAAACTGTTTAATTGGATATACAATTGAGAGTTCCATTAGATCTTATAGTTTAACGACGGTCGTATAAGTTCTATATTGCCGCTGGCCTTATAATGTACATGCAGATAAGGGATAGATTTTGGCAACAACCTTACTTAGTTAATCTTTCAATATATAACCAAAACAACGCTAAATAATACAATATATATTTTTTATAATTTGGACTATTCGAGGCACAAATGTGCCCATTAATAATGTCTACAATATTACATAATATGAAACAATATACATGTTTTTTGTGAATTAAAAACTAAAAAATGATTTAGGTAAATTAATTAGGTTAACTAATATAAGCGCATCAAGACCTTAAATATACTCGTATAAACATTCTTGAAAGCATAATATATGAAATTATAATTTAGTTCCAGTTTTTTTTTAATGTAAGCATATCATATGGAATCATGTAAATATTATGAAAACATTGTAATCAAAATAGTAAAAATAAGATTCCTATATTATTATTTTTTTATTAAAAACTAAAATTTCTATATTATTAAAAAACTAAAATTTAAAATTAAATTATATTTAACCTGACTGAAAAGGAATAAAAAATGTCCGTAATAATGTTAGGGCAAGTTAGCTCAAATTATAATAAAAAAGTATACACATTATTTTGTATTTACACACCTCATCGTTAAAATTAGTTTTTTATCAAGTTATTCTTGGAATTAATTATATCAAGTTATTTCAGCTGGTAAAAGGAAGCTGTTTTGTTTATGTTTGCCTTCTGAATGTTTTCCTATTTCTGCTTTACTTAATAAAATCTGGTTTGGTCATAAATCTTTTTTGCTTGTTGTATACACTACGTAGCTTAGTCTTTTCATTGCAAAAAAAATATTCGGGAAGCGAAAGGGCTGTAGCGATACAGACGATTTAGAAACATCGACTTAATTTTATTACTTTTTATTTGTTTTTATACTTATTGAGGCAATATCAGGCGCTAAGTCGAGGCAGGTTTAGCTTTCATTTAAAATGTCAGTCCTATACCGATAATATTGTCTTCAAGCTAATAATTATTACCTGACGCAATGAAGTTCAATAAAGAGGTTTCAACATAAATTTGGACGCTTAATACCTACTCGTACGAAGCCAATGTGGATCCTTATACCCTTACATAGTAGATAAAATGTATATAAGTACAAAATATTTATTTTCAATTGCTAGTTCAACTCAGAACAAGCAAGTGTCTTCTCCGCTCTACCAATTTACTACAAGTATAGATCAAAATCATACGAAACTTCTGAATTTCTTAGAACCAATTAGTGTAGTTAAAATTTTAGCGCGTTTCATTATAACCTATTTTAATATTAATTGTGTTTAGATTCTAGTGCGCTTAAATTATTCTAATACCTTACGTTGTTTAGCTTAGTTTTCCAACATAATATATATTTTAATAATTAACTAAATAGCTTTTACTTTCAAGTAATAGTTGAAGGTTAAAAAAATTGAAAAAGCATTAGACAAAACTTAGTTACAATTCAGAGAAAATTTGCATAGTCAAGCGGTACTCTCGTCAGGTCGTCAGAGCAACTTTGTAGTCGGTCCCAGTATTAAATCCGAAAAAGCAGAGACAAAGCCGACTGTGAAATGCGAAGTGGATAGTTAAAAACGCGGCTAATTTATTTTTAACTTTATGTCCTTACCAGATGGCAATTAAGCTTAGTTAGATAAGTCGTGAAGTTTAAATAAGTAAAAGTGTCTCAAAGTGGTGCAAATTAAATGTTTCATGTTTTTTCTGCTTAAATTCAAATCAATTTATTGCGAGCATGGGTACATGGCAGGTCTTCGGTGAATTATTATTTACAATGCACCATATCCTACCACAAAACGATTTATTTAAAAAAATATATTTTTTAGTATTAACTTGCAGATGTAACTGCAGATGTAACATAACTAATATTGAATTACTAAAGACAAGTCTGTGTGGCTACAATTAAAACCAAACATCCTCAAAAACTAACTGACAAGCTTCGTAGCGTTGACGTAGCTACAGATTTTCGTAGTACTATCTACGTATCACATGTGTAGCTGATGTGCTACGAATAATTAATATTAGCAGACATTTCTTTCCTATAAAATGGCAGGTTCGCTATATCAAAACCAGACTTCAGGCAGAAGATAAATGTAAGAGCGAAGTTTTTTTGGGAAAAAAAAATAGAACATGATATAGTACTCGGAGATCTCTTGACAGTGTGGTCGGTAAAAAGTTGACAAGTGACAAGCCAAATAAAACACGGATATACACGTCACACTAAATGAAGGCAATCCATTTAATTATTCACAAATTCTGTGCAATTCCAAAACGCAATCAGAGCTTGTGAAAATTGCATTTTTATTTCTCGAAGCTCGCCGAAATTATAGGCATGGCAAATTGTAAACTGTGCATAAATGCACGACTATATCCATTTCATAGACGCAATATTTGTTTGGTTATAGTAAATTGAGCATATTTTATTTGGTAGAAGATTTTTCCGGAGTCAGCCTTTAGCAGAATAATTAATTTAAAATAATGCTAAGACGTATGAAATTTTCATTTTTATCCGGGGATGTGGTTATTATAACTTTTTATATATAAAACGTTACGTTTTCTGTTAGAATGAGTATTATATTAACATATTACTTTGCGCATTTCCTTACTAAATGTATCTATCGGGCAATCTATCAACTTAGCCAATTTATCTTAGTTATTCTCGTACAGTGGATTCGTTGTCGCATCCGGCCTTTAATTATATTAGTTTTGCCAAAGTGTATATAATACGCTCATAGGCACATGGTAAAGAATAACCGACAAAATAATGTCCAAAAAAATCACAACAGTTGACATAATTTTAAACTCTCATGTAGGTATGAGTTAGCGAACCAATTATTATTTATTATTCACGGGTATAAAACGTTATCTCAATAGAATATTTCTATAACTGTATTGTCCAAAGATAGACTTGTAAAGCAATAAGTACTCTTATTTACTGCTCATAGATTTGCTCTCACAATGGTATTACGACGAGCAACGACGTAAGAGTTTCTTAATCCGCGCTTAAGCCATTAATCAACCTCAGGATTTGCGAAGCAATAACAAGAACAAGATAATAATAATAATCAACACTCTCGCGAATTAGTTAATAATTCACGAATTGTATAAGACACACGCGATATAAACACCCATAGGTACATAGATTCATAAGTAGACTCACATCGTCTCGGGTGCGTATTTACATTATACATATATTCATACACATGATTGAAATATCAAATCTGTCATTAGACAATTATAGCATTAGAGGCTCGTCTACCAGCGGAGCGAGTAAAGATAAGTGGGAGAAGAAGCGAGAGTGGATTCCGCGAGAAAATAAGTTTGAATTGGCCCCGCTTCACCCCGCTGTGTCACCCACTTTGGTTGCGGGTCAAATGTGAGTAGGGCCTCTTTCACAGCCTTAGCTCATTATATCTACGTCGTTTGAATATCAAAACTGTCATTAGACAATTAAGCATTAGAAGCTCGTCTACGAGCGGAGCGGGCAAAAATAGGCGGGGAGAAGAAGCGAGAGCGGGTTCAGCGAGTAAATAAGTGTGAATTGGCCCCTCTTCAAACCCGCTGTGTGTCCCGCTTTGACTGCGAGTCAAATGTGAGCGAGGCCTCTTTCACAGAGTTAGCTCATTTTATCCACGTTCGAAGCTGAGCCTTGGCTTTAAGCACTAATATGAATAATGACGGGCGAGAGGCAGTATTAAGTAAACAACTGTGCGACTGTTTATGTTAAATGTTGCATGAAAATAGCGACAATATTTTGATGCTTACTTCCTTACACTAAGATAACAAGGTAACAACAAAAAGTTCGAGGCACAAAATCAGTAAACAAAAAAAACATTGTGGAGTTAAACATTACACCACACTTCATTTAACCTAATATATGTGGATGTCACTTAGTGTAACAGACATCAGAAGCAGGTACTTAGTTGATATAACACTATTAATAATAGCAATTAGGTGATATGCTGACATAGTCTAATCATCATAGATTTACATCTACCAATGTTAGTAGTGAATAATATTATATACACTTGAATAATTTGAAAGCGATAGGATAGAAAGTGTCAAATTAAGTTAATTTGAAAAAATATTAAAAAAATAGTTAAACCAGACCTTCCCGTGTACACATGGGGTCGGATCAAAGATGTGGTTGAATCTGCTTATAACTAAAAGCAAAGAGTTTGATTATGTCTAAACTCTTACACGTATTATTTGAAAGTTATTTATAGTCTAGTACCATATCAAATATGTGACCTCTGTGGAAGCTACATAACATATTGGAAGATACAAAAGATCAAAACAAATTTATTTATAAGATACGCTTTCAAAAGAGGCAAGCAAAATCAATTTATTTATTTTACCCTTGATAGGTTTGGTAAGCATTTGAAAAAAAAACAATGGGCTAACAACTAAAGAATCTGATATTCGAATATACCAACGTGATTCATCGTAGAGGTTAACGGTTACGCCTATAATCATATAAATAAGTTTACGCTTGGTTTGTTATAAAACTATAAATTATTTATTTTAGATAAATAAAGAAATAAATAAAATAAGCTGGGGACATTAGCCTACTCGGCATACAAAAATGCAAATGTAAGGTAAAACTTTAGAGATAGAATAACTAAGACTGTCTTTATGTGTTATATACATACTTATTCCTACAAGCGACAGAAGTTTGTCAGTGAAATCAAATAGACGTAAAGTAGGTCGAAACATCGAAACTAGAGGATGATGAGCTATTGACACCACCGGAGGTTCGTTAAGCTTGTTAGAAGATAGGTTTCAGGGGAACGCAAACAAGTTAATAATAGCCTTACAAACAAGCAAATACGAAACACAAACTAAGTATTCGCATCTGAAGAAATTGTGAAATGATATCTCTGGCGTAAAACTCTCCAAAACCATAAACAACATCATTCATTGGAACTTATCAAATCCAATGTTTGTTGGAAAAATTTATGGGTATCGATGGAAAATGATAATTGAAAACTCTACAAAAAGACAAAAGTGGGGCGCATGATGTTTTAGCGGAACGTGCCGAAATTTGTTTTTGTATTTCTGACATCAGAAAGCGCAGGTAGGTACTTAGTAATGTATACTTCGTCAAAACAGCTTGACAGCTGTTAGTAATGTTATGACTAATATGCTTTTTGGTCTCTACTTTTTATATATTTTTACTAATATTCGATATCATTTGAAACACCGTACAATACACCACCATCATAATTGTAAAAAAAACTATTGAGCATTACGGGCAATCAGTATAATAATCCTATTAAGATAATAAATGCGAAAGTTTTTGTGTGTGTGTATGTGTGTGTGTGTGTATGTTTGTTACTTCTTTACGCTCAAACGGCTGAACCGATTTTAATTAAATTTGGTGTGAAGATAGGTTAGACCTTGGATTAACACAGGCTACTTTTTATCCAAGATTAACTTCTTTTGTCCCGGATTAACGCGGGTAACGCCGCGGTAGCTATTATATCTATAAAATCTTGCAGTCAACTTAATCATGTCAACATAATCTTGAAAAGATCGTTTATATAGTCATCATAGTCAACCAACAGATAATCATTCTAGAATACAAACATACCTGATTGTTAGGAAATGTGCCGTCCTTGTCTATAGCGTTGACCTGCGTCACCTTGGTCCCTATAGGTTCTCCCTCTAGCACCGTCTCTTGTTCCCGCTCCGTGAAGAGAGGAATCTCATCGTTGACATCCTCCAGCATGATGTAAACCGTCGCCTCCGAAGCCAGCTGCTGAGCACCGTTGTTCTGGAATATGTGACCTTAGTTAGGAATCAGCGAATCAAAGTCAATTGAAATCTAATGTCTGTGCTTACTCTCGCGGGAAAGTGATTTTTATAAATTGATTTGGAATGGAACGTAAACCTTTTATTTTTTGTGTTTTAACCCGCACCACACAACGCACGCTGAGTTGCGGTCGGCTTGTGACAAAAAAGGAGTTTTTTGTGTACAACTGTACTATTTTTAATTGACATAATACCACCTAAAATCATCATACCAAGAGCCTACTTAAATAAAAATGTATTAGCAGAGTGGTATCAACATATTATATCGCTTCGCATTCCAGCCCAGAGGTCAGGGCATTGTCAAGGGAATTAAACGACCTACATCCAAACCTGATTCGCATATATTGAATCCAGTTGAAAAATCAACACCAATTTTACGGCCAATTTTTTATCTGCGCAATATTTATTTAACTCGATATAAAATTAATCAAATAACGCAGTTCAGGTGCGGATTCCATTTCACGTTATCCGGAATTGGTTTACATGAATGATGCCCATGAAGCGCTATTAACTAGTTATATTGATCAGAGTCCTAAAACTTTTTGCGTAAATATAAACACCCTACACTTATTATTCACAAAATTTGTGACTAAACACGGATTCATAAAAAGCAGATGGGGTAAACGGAAAAGGGTGGGTGGTAAAAAACTTACGGAGAAGCTTTATGACTCAAGGGCCCAAAGCATAGTTCTGCTAGTAAAATATACATTTCAATATTCACAAACGTACCCCGCACGTCTTTGTTTATGCTACGTTGTCTTACTTGACCGACCGAGCGAAGCGAGCGAAGGATGATTTTGCTTGTGGCTGTCTGTATATACATAGCGATTATCATGGCGATGGTTTCCACAAAATGGAAATTTGAAATTTGCTGCAACGCTATTGACTGGTCGATTTCAATTATATTTGTCAGAACGATAAAATTTATATTTTAAATATAAATAAAAGTTTATCAAGAGTATTTGTATTGTCATTGTGAATAAAAATGAAATTGGTAGAGTTAAGATACAAAGATCATAAGGTTTTGGTACCAACGATGTACTAAATTGTGAAGTCGAGAAATCGTGTAGTGAGGTCTACTGCTCGGCGAACTACTGGTATAATGAATGAATGAATGAATGTTATTTATTTTCCAATAAGTCACAAAGATATTACATTTCACTTATAATAACTAAACTTCAAATTAGAATCGGCAAAAGATGTCTTTACAATAAATACAATATTTCTTAGCTGTAAAGGGGCCTTATAAGATATGTATCTTTAGATTTACAACTACATAAATATACAAGCTTTGCAAATTTAATTTTAATTATAAGAGAACTCTACTTCTACTAACAAATACTGTATTAATACATACATTTTACGTCTAAGTTTGTACGTGTACGTCTTTGAACAAGGTGAAATTTAAAAGCGAAGCATTAATATTTAACATAATTCTCAAGTAATTACTATCCCAAAGTCTAGACACTAGGAGATTAGCTAGTTAACATTTTGAAGCGAAATTAACGTAGAGCTAAACTTTTATGAATTTCGTTGAATATCAATACAAAGTTGTTTGAAAGTTTACTGTAGAATGTTAGAATTTGCATATTTTCCGTTCGCCTGTAAAATGTTCAGAGCATTTAAAATACTTTAGGAAAAATATTTGGCGAACCCTCAACTTTTCAAGGAGATAGAGGTACTAAAATTTTATTTAATGATAATAATGAGATGAACTGATGTAAACATTTTTATAGGTTCTATTTTAGATAACAAAATACTTTAGATTGAATTTTTATTTATATTAGTTGTAAAATCATATCTCCAAATTTTTTAATTCATTAAAATAAGATTTACTGGTGGAAAAAAATCAACTATTAAAGCATTTCTTAGTGCTTTACTTGAAAAAAAAAACGATCCTTTTTTCTTAAATATATTTTTTATCAAAAATACACTTACCTCAACACGAATCGTCAGATTGTATTCCTTTATACTCTCATAGTCGAGTGGATGATTAACCTTTATGTCAGCCCAAGTGAATCCATTATCAGCTCTTTGTTGTAAATAAAATGTATGGAACTTGTTCGTCTGAGCCGTGGAGCCGGGCATCAACCGGTAAAACACGGTCGGATTGTTCTCAATGCCCGAGCTGAAAATACGTCAAAACATTATAGAAAAAAGTTGACAATCCGTCAAAAAATAAACAAAAACATCTACAGCATGTGACAACACCAAACGTCTTTATTTGAAATTAACTTGGGAATTTTACTTGGAAGATAACAATGGTTCGACCTAATTGTTGACGACAAAAAATGAGAATATAGAATTATTTTTCTGATAGGAGCGTAAGTCACAATTTGGTTCATTTGGTTTTAACAAAAGTATATTTTCAGGAAACGCGTATGTTATATTTTAATAAAAAAATCAACAAACATTTACGTAAACATTTGCGGTCGCAGCAAATACGGTTATAAGCAATACACGTGTTTTATAAAAACTGTCAACTTATTAAGTCTAACGCTTCTCTAGTCTGCAGATTCAGAAGATACTTTAGAGATTACTAACATAATCTCGAAAGTATGTATATGTTTATGTATTATACCCTTAAGCATATTACGCCAAGCGGTAACGCACTCGTAAACATAGATACGTATACATATACTCGTAACTTCGGTTCTTTCCATGTTTATGTAACTTGTTTTGAAGGATCGCCATTAAAAAAGGTTTAATGGCTTGGTTAGGAAGTAAGACGGGAAAGTCCATTTCTTTTACCAACGCAAACACTGTTTTCTCGTCATCTCAAAAATATATAAATTTCAAACATCCGGCTGAGTGGGGTGCGGCAAAAAAGCTTATGAAATTATGATTGTGAGACCTTCCTTGTTTATTTATTTAACCTAATTGTGCGGTTTTAAATTTACTCCGCACTGAAAAGGGGAGTGACTGTTCGGATACGAAAACAAACATTTTGAGCAGGTGGGCTGAAAAGGGCTTGTTTTGACGAAAACATTGAAATGGATAAAAAATACGCACGTCGGCAAAATATGGACAGCCTGTTTTTGTATGTTCTCATCTATAGGTATTATTTAAGAAATAACTTAAAAGGCAAGTACAAAACTTCACCGATATTAGTGAGCTGTACCTAATAACAATTAATAAAAAAATAATCGAGTCAACCTTTTGAGTTCGAACTATGACCTACACTCCAATCAGGCTTACTTGCTTACACCAACCAAGAGGATTATGTTATAAGCGCATTTAATTTAAAATCAATTACAATTTAAGAGTCATAAACTAAACATGTGTGACGTGTACGTGGTTATTTTCCCATTTGTACTACACTAGCGCCAGATTTACACTCCACCCCTATTGTGAACAGGTAAAATTAATATGTTTTGATAAGAGATCCCGTAAAAGCCTCCGTCCCCTCAAAATACCACTTCGCGCTGCTACTAGATGACGTTACTTCGAATTAACAAGGTAGCAGGCGAGGGGCTTTAGAGTTGTATCGCGCCTAAAAACACATAGACTAAAACCGCTTTCAAAATAGCTCCTCATATTGCTACTAGATGGCGTTACTTCGAATAAACTGGGAAGTGCGGGGTTTGTAACTCGCCTATATGTATACCTAGCCTAGCTGCTATGTTTAGATCTCTAGACAAGTTTTCAAGTAAATTACAATTAAAACATAAAATTAGCTACAAAATAATGCAACGTTTAGTAGTATTCTAGCAGTTTTTGTCTACTCCTGACTGCCGAGGTGTACAAAATCCTAAATATAGATACATAAAATTCAAGATATTTCAGAACAAATCTGGAATATTTGTCTTCGACCAAAAAAATATTCTTTGTATTAAGGAAGACAATTTACGGCGCGCTTAGGTATTTTTAAACTATAGTTCAAGTGCATAGAAAAAAACAATTTTTAATCTGTTAGTATGAAACAGTCTACAAAGAAACATACATTTCATTACATAATATTGTACTTAAAAAGAATGCGATTGATTTTTATAACAAAATCAAACCAGTGGTTGGTGTAAACAAAGCAATTAATAATTATAACTAAAAATTAATTAGTAAAAAGTGGATTAGTAAGGTTTCGTTTCCACGTCTATGCTTTTGTAAGTTTCGAAATGTGTGGTATGAGGACGAACAGATAGACTAAATAGATGTGAAATAATTATCCCATGGACGCACTCTGTGACTGATGCAAGATGATCGATGCACGACTAAGAAATTAATTTAAGATCCACCACAAAATAATTAGTAATGCAGTCATAACATTGAATTAAAATTAAGCCGATAAAGAAATATTTGACTCTAACTGCCTACTCACTTCTACAACTGATCGCAAGCGAGAACAATAAATATTTTTAAGTTTCCTCTATTGACTTGAGTCTATATGACTTTCTGATTTGACAGTACCTACTGAATTTACCAATTGAAGAAATAAACCGTAAATTTGGGTATTGATATACAATTATT
Organism: Mellilla xanthometata; assembly: GCA_035578125.1. NCBI lineage: Eukaryota > Metazoa > Arthropoda > Insecta > Lepidoptera > Geometridae > Mellilla > Mellilla xanthometata. The sequence continues at coordinate 7,428,798 of JAPUBQ010000024.1, forward strand.
TCCATTGATAATCAACAATATGGATAATATTAGTTACTTTGTGTTCAACACTACAGTACATATTCTTAATTGAATTAGGTACAGACTATAAGAAACAAAGATTAAATATCATTTCCAAATTTAATAGGACTAAGCTTTTAGAAGATAAATGTTTTTCGTATTTTATAAAACCAATTTTTTGTTTAGTAATTGAACAAAAATAATTTACACTTATACAATTTAAAAAACTACTAGTATACGTTTTGTCATAACATGTATATAGTATTTTAAGTTGCAACAAAAAAAGGCAAGCAGTATAAAATTATCATCATGAATCGAATCAGTTTCGAAATCAAACCTACAGTTACTTTTCTAAGCTAAACATTGAACATGCTTTATAAATCTATAATTTACTTTAATCCAATTTGTTTTGTTTGTCTCGAAATTCATTGATGATTCAACCTACATGCATTATAACAATAGACACTGACACAATACGAGTAAATTTAAATTGGAAGTTACCCACATTCATTTCAGAAATATCTACAAGATCGCAATGCAACATCAATCGTGTAAATATTTCTGAACGAACTAAGCACAATTTAGTGTCCCCGTTCCACGGAAGCAGTGACCCTCTAATGCACGCTGGTGTTCACGTTCCCAAGTGTTCGTGGCAAGGCACATTGATGCACGGACAATGAAGTCGTACCCAGGCCACCAGTGAGAGTCATATTAAACGTACGCGACACGACATCCTCCCACACTCTTCACCCCGTCCCCTCCACACCAAAAGAAAATAACCCTCACAACGTCTGTGTTAAAGTGAAGGCTTATTTTCATTCAACGAGGATAAAGACGAGTGTAATAAAAAGCGCCAAACGTTACCGCTTCATCTTGAAAATCCAATCCCAAATCCAATTTTGGAGATCTTTTCAACATAAAGCGTAAACAAATTACACTTCTTAAGCACACAGGAAAATGCAAGCTTTCCTTATAGCGGCACTTCCGCGGAGCGAATGTAGAACAGTCGGTATTGAATCGACGATTCTCATTTATCGCGGAGTGGCGGATAAAGAGAGCTCATATCGTCCCGCGAGCCGCGGAGAGAGCGGGAGGCGCGCGGCGCACGCGGCGTGCAGGTGACGGGGCTGCGTGCGGTGCCCGTGCCGATCAGTTCCACGCACCTTGCTTTCACGGACACCACTTTAGCACCGACGGGCAAGTTCTCTCGAATGTAGATCGGGCCATACACCACGTGGTCCCACACGGGGGGATTGTTCGCGCGATCCACTACGTCTATCTGGACCTCCACGGTTCTGGACAAGGGCGGGAAGCCCTTGTCTTGAGCCATAGCCTCCAACTTGTACGTTTCTCGCTAGCGGGGAAAGAATCGATGGAAACAGACAAAACCACGTCGTTAGTAGTGTTAGGGAGAGGAGCGGCGAGCCCGAGGGCTCGCGGCGCCTTATACCAACCTTGCTTTCACACTGGTCACTACGGTACCCACTGTGACATTCTCTTTGATGTGAACGGGGCCATACGTGGTCATGTCCCAGATGGGGGGCTTATTGTTCCTGTCTACCACGTCTAACTCAACGTCCACGTCTGCAGAGGAGGGCGGGTCGCCGCGGTCGGACGCGCGCACGCGCAGCCGGTACCTGTCCCGCTACACGGCAGAGACACGGGTCAGGCGGGGGCAGAACATAACTCAACATAAATATAACACAATAACGGTACTCGTACAACAACACAAACAAAATATAACTAAACAAAACGGTATCGTTCACTTCCACATAGTTTGTCTTTGGCAGTTTGCGGTGTACGATATTGTACAAATTAAACAGTAAGTAAAACTAGCATTCGTCATCTGACATTCAGTAAGCGAAAATAAAAGAGACGGAAACTTGGAAGAGCACAGTAAGTATAGTATCTACAGGGTCAGGCACTCACGTCTGCGATCTCTCAGGCACGCCGTTCGTACTTACAGCACTCCTCGTAGCCAATATTAGATGGTGCAACAACATAATCGGAAACTAAAATATTTAGGTATCGTATTTTACAGGTTTCATCTGTACAATGAGGAAAAGACAAACTGTACATTAGGTAGTATTAGGTACTTTTTACAGTAGGTAAGTATAATTAACTAAACTAATTATAATAAAGAAATCAAAGAACCGAACAAAAAGCAGGCAAACGCATGCGGCTCTGCGTACAAGACATGGCGGAGGTCAGTCGTCGCAAGAACGGTTCGTGACCTCGCAACAATACTACAACGAAACGACACTCATCGAAATGAATATATTACAAACGATGGACGTTACGGTTAACTGTACAAATTTGGAATTGAGAACGATGCCCCTTTCACAGAAGGAATATGTCACAACTGGCCCGATGGCCAGACTGCCACGGGGGCAATCTGACCACCTTAATTTACAACTAACTATTATTATACAAGTAACATTATCGATATTTATAGTGGCGCCCTGTAAAAAATTTCAAAGTTATCATGATAATGAGTTATATTACATGAGTGGTCGTGTGGCGGCGCCGCGCTGGGCCGGGCTCGAACCGGCCGCGGGCGCCGCGTGCTGGCATGTTAGTAACAAAACATGTACATACTATACTGAAAGGTACGTTACAAGCGTAAGCTTCTCAAACCAAGTTAATCTCTCAATTACAGTAAAATAAACTCGAAAACTAGTCAGTGCGAAATATACAGAAGTGCTGTTACGGAAACTGTACATGTTTTAGAACTAAACGTAGGTATCAACTGTGAAAATATTTACAGCAGTATAATCTGTTACGGTAGGGTTAAGTTATTATTGTACACAAGTCGTATCTGCAAGATAGTCAATGCAAGATGGTGCTGCGGAAATAAATGTTGTACGAAGAGTTAGTGCTTGTGGCGCGCTGGCGGCCGCGGCGGCAACTCAAACTAACGGTGCTGCAAGAGAAACAAGCGCCCGCGGGCGCGCCGCCCGTTCAATGGACAACTACTCCTCACAGCCAGGATTGACCGGGACCACAGCAATTTACAGCAGCGCTCAATTTAGAACTATTTACATGTAAATCAACTAAAGTATGTGCCAATTGAATCCTAAGGCCTGTAGGTAGCCATCATCCACCAAACTTCGTAGTAAAGTTTATCCCTTTCATACGTCTCTCTTATCAAATCTTATCTATGCATGGCTTTGATGAGATACTTACGTCGAGAGGCTTCTTTAGTACGATCCAGCCTGATTCAGGCTGGATCTCGAAATATTCGATATCTGCCGGATTATACGGCGCGCTAAGAGTATAAACGATAGCGCCATTATTATCGGCGTCTTCGTCAGACGCGGACACTCTTAGTATGTTAGTGCCTATACTGGCGTCCTGTTTTACATTCTCCACATATTTCTGTAAGATACATCGACAAGTCAGTGAAAAGGTCCAGCTGAAATACATACATGCAATTCGTATTTAACGTGTAGTCATGCAAGTTTGTGCTGCTAAATACTAAGTGCGTGCTTACTTGTCTATCGAATAGAGGCGGGTTATCGTTGACGTCAGTAATTTCGACGGTAAAGGAACAGACTCCTTCGAGGGACGGTTCACCTTGATCAGTTGCTTTTACCGTGACTGACACGAATTTTCCGTCGTCACCTTCCCTGTCGAATACTTTATTAGTGGAGACTTCACCTGTTTCTTCGTCTACAGTAAATTTAGTGCCTTTTTGATTCGGTTGCTGTACGATCGAATATTTCACTTGACCATTGACACCTTTATCTTCGTCTGTTGCGTGGACTTTTATCACTGGGCTACCGTTTGGTGCACCTTCTTCTACTTTTGGAAAGTACGTTGGGCAGTCTTTAAAAATAGGTTTGTTGTCATTTACATCGGTGATGAATACAACGACGACTGCAGTAGATGTGTGTATAGTTGCATCTCCATTAACGCAGCAAGCTCCATCGTCCATTGCGGTAACATTTAGTTCGTATTTATCTCTGTCTAAGGAAATCGCTTTATTATGAAGGCGGATTACTCCAGTAATTTCTTCTATGACAAACTGCCCAGAACTGGTGCCACCTCCAACAAAACCAAAACGAACATTATCACCATCCTTATCTGATGCCACTACAGTTGTTACCAGAGTGTTAGGGCCAGCATTTTCGTCTACATTAGGCGTGTATACTTGCTGAGAGAATTTAGGCTCCTCGTCATTCTTGTTCTTTGTGTAAACTCTGACTGTAGCTGTTCCAGTTTTGGCTGGTTCTCCCTTATCTTTGGCTGTGACCGAGAACTCATAGTATGCATTGTTGTTATCGGCGTCTAGTTGCTTGTTGTTGGTAATGATGCCGTTAGAGTCCACACTGAAGTGATCATCTGTAATTGAAATTTTCGATGATGTAAAATTTGTAAGCCCAAAATATTTATAGTAGCTATAATTGCTTACTGTCACGAACAAGCTTAATTGAGAATTATATCTCTCAACAAGCAAAAACTTCATAAGCACAAAAACTTAAATATAAAGTTAATAACTTAATAAGTTGTTCGTATATTGGTTGCTGGCGCCATCTGGACTCATCTTACACCTGCCACAACAAGATGGCGTTAGCAGTCTACAAAGCAACTTTACTATTTGTACTTTCAACATATAGGTTAGATCGGGGAGCTTGTTAGAATAAAATTAACAAGTTATTTCAAAAAGTCTTGACACTTCAAATTGACTCTTGTGGCCAGAGGCAAGTTCAGCATGGTTTTAAGGAGACTCTGATCCTAATACGTACCACCTCTATCATGACTGTCGATAAGTCATTAAGTAAGGAAAAGTACGGAAATACAACTAACCTGAAACCAGATATTCAATTTCCGCATTCTTGCCCGAGTCAGCGTCCATAGCTTTGACTTTCAGTATGCTGGTGCCGAGTGGTATATCTTCGTCCACGTTGTGCGCCTGGTAGTCCGGTAACTCGAACTTTGGTGCGTTGTCGTTTACATCCGTCACGCGAATAGTTAGCTGGAATGTATAGAAATGAAATCTTTCAATAAAAACAAATAATCCATTTCATTGTTAACGCTCAGTATAATTATTTTCCAAGAATCGTACCTATCTACATCTTTCTAATTTAATAAATGCGAAAGCTTATGTGTGTAGTTGTTACCTCTTCACGCTCAAACGGCTAAATCAATTTTCATGAAATTTGGTATGGAAATATATTAGACCTTGGATTAATAGATAAATAGGCTACTTTTTATCATGGATCAACTTATTTTTGTCCCGGACTAACGAAATTAATACCACGGTACACAGCTAGTATTAAACATATATATGTATTTTTAAGTGCAGAGTGCATCGGTCACTCTATTCAAAGGGCGGAGTGGTGGCGGACGAAAGGTTCAGTTAAAATATATATTTTACACTAACACAATTCACGTAATAAACAATAAACGTAATGTACCTATATGGCGGTTCCCTTAAATACTCATCTATCTATACTATAAGACTCTTTGTCCTGACTCATTCATCTATAGACAACGCAGAGCCCAAACGGCTGATCCTAGGGTTATGAAATATGGAGGGTGTATTTGTTTTAGTATGTAGACGCGTACTAAGAACGGATTTTTGGAAATTCCACCCCTAAGGGGGTGAAAGGGGGTAAAACAGTTTGTATGAAACTTCTTTGTTTTGAAACTCCTAGCAATGAAATTTGGAATATGTATAGTTTATGTGAAATTAAAAATAACAGTATCAAGCTTTTTTGCCAGGGGTGAACTAAGGGTATGTAATGGGGGGTGAAAGTTTGTATGGAAAATTCTTTATTTTTGAACTTCCAGCAATGAAATTTGAAATATGTATAGTTTATCTGAAATTAAAAATAACGGTATCAATTTTTTTTGCCAGGGGTGAACTAAGGGTTTGTAATGGGGGGTGAAAGTTTGTATGGAAAATTCTTTGTTTTTGAACTTCTAGCAATGAAATTTGAAATATGTTTTATTTATTTATTTATTTATATGAAATTAAAAATTATGGTATCAATTTTTTTTGTCAGGGGTGAACTAAGGTTTTGTAATGGGGGGTGAAAGTTTGTATGGAAAATTCTTTATTTATCAAGTTAAAGTCTTGAAAGTTGTTATGGTAGTAGATTATTAAATGGTTAAAATAAAATTATATTTTTTTTGCCAGGGGTGCATTAAGGGGGATTCCATTGGGGTTTAAAGTTCAAAGTGAAAGTTTTGTGTTTTTGAAATTAAATATTTCTGAATTGGAATTTAAGTATGTGGTTCACTTGGTTCACGTTATTTATATTAAAATAATGGCTTGGAGAAAACGATCTAATCTGTCGCATCATCACCAAAGTAGCTAAAAACAGAGGTTAACTAGATCTCAGGAATTGAATGCGGAAAGACAGATGCAGCTCATTTTGATATCGTAGCAATGTAATGTTTTTAAAATTGGCACGGGAATAGGATACAATGAAAAAAAACCCCCAGGTTACGCGAAAAGCGACCTACACGCGGGCGGAGCCGCGGGCAACCTCTAGTTAAAGATATAGTTACAAAACAAAGTTTATATAGTTACAAAGACGCTTTAAAAACTGGTATACGTATCACTGTGAAAGAATAAGGCGAAGTTTAATGGATCGTTGCAAATGAAAACCAGTCTACGTGTACATACGCTTAATAATTAGAAGCAAAGACCAACATTTAATAAACGTTGAAGAAATTTTCTCAATCTGTCTGCAAAGTTTTAATCACAATAGTTAATACAACGTCCCACTTACAACGTTCGTATCTATACAGTGCTACTGTTAAGTAACACTAAAACTTTTAAGGGCAGCTTTTGTAAGAAAAGACAAAAACCTTTGTTTAACAGTATTCAGAAATTTTAATTCACAGAAAAATGTTGCTTCTTCATACAATAATTGTTAAGGATCAACAAACTTTTTGTGTAGCAAATTTCCAAATATCATATTTATTTATTTATTTATTAGGCACTCAGACAGATTACAAACATTCATTTTAAACATAACTAGACTAAAAGGAACAAAAACAAGTCTGCAATCCAAAAAAGAGTACACAGCATGCTAGTGTAAACTAAATGATAAGGAAGGTTCAGATATACATAAAAAAGGGGAAATCTTAAGTACTAAACAATTTAACCTATAACTTATATTATTTCTAAATTGACTGAGACTGTTAAATAGACTGTCATAGAACAAAAGTGGTTTGTCTAGAGAAACTCAAACCTGAAAAGTTTCGACGCCATAGCTTAGCCACTTAGTTCAGACCGATGCGATAAAATACAGCCATCCTTCAAAGTTTCTGCGTTACCTACCAGTAACCGTCTTTAACTTATAAATATATCTAAAATCGTCCTAGCCTATAGCCAACCGAAGGTGGAAAAGGTCGGCGAATCGACGCTTCGTCGACTGGAAAATTAAGTTACTAGGTATGATAAATGTGAGACTAAAAGCGTGCCTACATTTGGGAAAAGGTCGTACTTTACGTTGCCACTGCCTTTTTTATTATTAAGGCTTTGTAACGTGTAATGGTAGGATCATATTTTGTTTCAAAGGAACGTAGGTACTGCTTCTAATGGATACCATTAATGGTACGTATAATCTAATTTCCGTCGGATATTCTAGTATACATGGACTTTAGTATTATTTTCAGTACATTTAGAACATCGTGGTGTGAATAGGTTTAACAATATTTATCCTTTGTCTTAAAAAGGACAGGGTGCCTTTTTTCTGGTTAACCTCATACTGAACCATTTCTAGTTTGTATTATAGTTGCTAAAACAACTGAAAAACTACATTTTCATACATACAAGTACATATTTTATAAAGATAAATATTTAACACCCAGACAGCCAACAAATTTAGTTCATCAGAAAGATGTTGGCCGTACCGGGAATCGAACCCGGAACCATCTGATTGGCAGTCCGGCATGGTAACCATTACGCCAAAGAGGTCGTCATATTGCACATATCGTCGTTTTATGACGTTATGATCTATAGCAATAAAGACTACATAGGTATTTATTCTAATAGTGTAAACTGTTAGATAATAGTCTACAGCTCAAACCCACCTCAACAGATGTGGAGAATCCACCAGAATCTTCAGTAGCGGTGACGACCAACGAGTAGACATGGGGTTGCCTCAGGTCTTCGAAGTCCAGCTCCTTGGCAAGCTTGACGATGCCCGATGTCGGGCCGATGTTGAAGGTTCCCGCACCCTGGCCTTGTGCTTTGAGGGTGTACCGGATCTCGCGATCAGCAAAAGACTTTGCTTTCACTGAGATGATGCTGGAAAGAAGAGGGGAAATGTATTAGCTTAATAAAAGCTAAAGCTATAAGCTTAGTTTAAAAAGTTTTCAACTTGCTACAAAGGGATCTTGACTTAGTTGACAGCTTTACCACTAAGACCTGCAATTTAACGTGTAATCCAATCAACGGAAGCGCCTAGGTGTGAATGCCACTTTTCGCTCAAGCATCCAGAAATGACCGTTTCGTTTAGCTTCGATGATCGCGTCATATCACTTAAGTCAGCTGAGCTATTACGGGCGCTTTGATGATTATGTGGTAGTTTTATTAGATAAGTTTCTTTTAAAGTATACCAAAGTTTAAAAAAAAACAGTTTACAAACAGAGTAGTGGAAAGGAGTTGCAAAGTGGTGGGTTGTTTTATCTTAGTATATTTGCGGAGGTAGATGTGTTTTATAGTAAAACTAAGGATTATCAAGACAAGCCAGTTGGGACTTTGACCGTAAGCATACTGAGATTACAAAACGGTCGTCATCAAAATTGCGCTTATCATCCTGATGTCTCAATCTCATTGCCCAGCCTTCTTCATCCTATGAAGTAAGTGTTTGAGCTCTGGTGTCAAAAATTTTCAAGCCCCCGAAGGCTTCTGACTTAGCTTATCGACTGCTTGTACTAATAATATTCACCGCTGGGACCTATGATTTAACGGGTCATCCGGCCCATGGTAGCGCCCTGATAAAAATGACACTTTAAAAGACAGTCTTGTGAATGGTCACCCATCCCAAGACTGCTTGTACTAATAATATTCACCGCTGGGACCTATGATTTAACGGGTCATCCGGCCCATGGTAGCGCCCTGATAAAAATGACACTTTAAAAGACAGTCTTGTGAATGGTCACCCATCCCAAGATAGTTTGCATCGACCGTTACTTAACCTCTATGATCGCGTTAGATCATCTTAGCTAACCGAGCTACGGGCGCAACGCCCAGTAATTTCACGAAAAACAGTTCCTTTCAAACCCACCAAAGTGAACTATATATAACAAAGTGAACAGAAGACAAGCTTATGCTTTAATAGTCACTGCTGCCATTATTGCATTTGACTGATAAATCCATATGATATTTTATAGCTGTTGTAGGAAGATTTTTTTTTGCCATTCTTATTGTTAGAAGCAGTTGCAAGTAGGTAAGTACATACAAGTCTGTATCGTTCTAATATGTAAATAGTTAAGAAGAAAACGCTCGGAAAACGGAAACTTCGAAACTTGTACGGAATCTAAGAATCCTAGGAGACGCAAAATCCTTCGTGGGAGTAACACTAAAATACAGCGGCATTTTCTTAGTTTACTTTACTTTAACGGAACTTTGTGACTTTTAAGGCGAAGTTCGAATAAATTCTTCGGATCTGTGTCCCTTTTTTTAATATAGAGTATTTACTGAACCATTTTCTCTAATATATCGTTTAAACAAATCATCTCTGTCATAATAGGAATTAATGATACATAATGCTGTAAGTTTTAAATAAGCAAGTATGCTTGCATAACATTTTTATCATATTATGTAATATGCTAGGATTACAAGTAACACTAACATTGTTCCTCCAAATGTATAATAATATGTGAAAAAATATATGAAATAAAGAATTTTTGTAAGTAAAACATAACTACTAATTAATTTGCCTTTGAAAAACACAATACTTCTAGAAACAGCTCGAATTTCGTACTTAAATACTTCGTTTAATTTCCACGATAATGATGAATGTCTACTAAATTCATCATAATCTTAAAACACTGACATTTTCAGTGTTTAATATTTTTTTATGTATATACAATTTAAATAATATTTAGATTTTGTAAATAAATTTAACTATGATTCAATATTTATTATTTTTATAAGTATTAAGATATTTTAATGCGAAGAAAGCTTGCTTAATAACAATCTACGTAGATGATTTACGCACGCCTTCTCCGTAGCGTCGTAGCGTTCATAGCGGACTAAATCTGCTATTTATCTACCACGCTTTTTTTCTAACATAATAGACTTACCTTCGCAAAACACCTACTGAGTATAGGAGCCAGTGGAGCGTAGCTCGGCTAACTAAGGTGATCTGATGCGATCATCGAAGTAAAGCAACGATCGATGTTGCATATACTATATCTACTATCGATGGGTGACCATAAGACAGTTATTTAAGAAATGGCATTTCATCTGGGTGCTACTGTGAGTCGGATGACGCATTAAATTGTGATTACGGATGTTAGTCTTAGTACAAGCAGTCGTTAAGCCAAGTCAGAGAGTCAATGCCTTACTTTTGACATAGTATTTATTTATTGTATTTACTTGGGAGATGCCATTGGCTCTCATAACATAGTTTTTAAAACTACTTTGGGAGCCATCCAAAGGCTCCCAAAGTAGTTTTAAAAACTATTATATTATTCCTATTACTTTTATTACTATTATGTAACCTTTGCCCAAATAAACGAATATGAAATGAATATGATATAATAATAAACAGTAGTTATTACTAACTTACATATAATTGAATAATAAACTTACTCAGAATCTTTCTTCTGGTTTTCTGCGATCTCTGCCTCATAGCTGGGTAAGTAGAACTGCGGCGCACGCTTGCCACCCACGATACTGAGCCGTTCTTCTGGGGTCGACTGGAACCGTCTCTCGTCTACTCGGCCGCTCTGAAACGTTAAGTTTACAATTTCTGTTTATAAAACGTGGCCTAAACCTAATTATTTTTACAGCTAAATTGCCATAAGCTCCGTTATTTATTGTATTCGTTTATTTTCGTATGATTTTTCCGTCACACTATCCTCGTAATTCGCGAAAAAAACAAACGGATTAGAACTTATTGTGATGTGTAAAACTAATCAAGTATTAACAACGGTACCCTAACATAACCTTAAAGAAGCCAACCTCATATGAAAAATCGTTTAAAGACCATACATTTGAAGAAGGCAATTT